>OZ021680.1:22841838-24041838 GCA_963978505.1 Listrodromus nycthemerus | reverse complement strand
CTTAGTTAATTCACAAAAAAGAAATCAATAGCGACGGCGCAATGATAATGGACGCGTGAGCGCGTGAAACCCGCAACGCTACCGACTGTGAGCTATGCGAGCGCGCGTGCGACGACGAAAATACCACTGCTCGGTCATCTCATCGAAGCAGTCGAGAAGAGCCGCGAACAACGTCAAAAAAAAAAAAGCGACTGTGGCCAAGCGTAATTCTCGAACGCCGAGTGAAAGTAAACCCGTAAAAGCGAACTGTCGCATCCGTGAAACTCGTGACTGTCGCGTCGCGTCCAAACGCCTATCTTCCACGCGTACGATGTTACCCGTTCGACGGTCGGGCAGCGACTGAGCTCACATACGCCCTTCTCTCACCGATCGAAACATTTCTACGGGATAGAAGACGTCGCGGCCGGAATCCTATGCAAACGTGGACTCTCTCGCTCGCGACCTCAGTTCACAAGAATAAATCATCCGACAAATACTAAACTACTCAAAGACCCATCCACATATTTATTCGAAAATAAAAGAAAAAATAAAAAATAAAATAACAAGACCAATAGATCGGATTAACATATAAATATAAGGGTTTGGGCTCTGGTTCATCCACACACACACACACACACACACACACACACACGATATATATATCGTATATAGCTGACTCGATGGCGATCCGCAAGGCGCTCTCTCGGTTGTCTCTCGGCTGTTCGTTATCTCTGCGACCGATCGGCAAACTGCGATCGGATCCTGTCCTCCGGGGCAAGAAACCATCCCGCATCTTACAAACACGAGCGCGGACCTTTCCCAACGGCAGCTCGAGCTCCCCGACAACGCCACGAGGATATTCCTACCTCGTCGTTTCTTCGCGAAGAGGAGAACCGGGAGAGCTCCCTCGAGAATCGCCGTGTCGGACCGAGGAGACTCCGAGGTGTCGAGACTCATACAGTGGAAACTCGACGATCGCTCGGATAAAATCATAGTCGAGCATGCGCAAAGTCACCGCACCCTCTCGTCACTGCACTCGATTCAGCCGGCGCGAATTGGCCGGAGAAAATTGTTAGATGGAAAAAAAACAACGAAAAAAAAAAAAAAAAAAAAAAATGGGAAAATTTGAGTATCGTTGCCGACGAACAATAACAACTTCCGGCGATTTTGATGGTTTCATGTGTGAAATCGACATATTCACAACGATCGTTCAACTCGCAAAGAAATATTTTCCATTTTCATTCCGACAAATACAAGTTCCGGATTCGATTGTACATCCGGTCGACCTCAACTCCACCTCCCAAACTCACCCGTCTTCAATTTTTTCGTTTAATCTCATCAATTCGTTTCCTCCTCGCCATCCAGTTATTATTTTACTGGGGGATGAAAAATCGTTGTTGAATGAACACGCGAGATCGTTGAGGCGCGTTTAACTCTGCCGCCGGCATGGCGGATCGGAAGGGGTCCATGCCGGCTCATTGTTTTTCCTCGCCGGACGCGATTCGCGGCCTCCGCGAGGCGCTCGGTGGCCCTTCGGTGCGATTGAAGCGCGCGAGAAACGAATGCCCTACGGGGGGAAATTAAAGGCGGAGAACTCTCCTTGCAAGTCACTCGAATGCTTTGTTTCGTGTTTACTCTAACCCGCCTTCTTCCTCCGGCCATTCGTTCCTCCCCCGTTACGCTACGATAAAAACCAAAATTGATTCACCCCCGGCTCGCCGAGCCGACGGTCCGACTTCTTCCGACCGTTCCGCGTCTCTCAATTCCCCTATCCGAGAGCCAATTTTCTCGGCCTCTCAACGACCTAATCATCGACGTCGGGGACTCAAAGGATCCTGCACTCTCACCTCGCAAACTTCCAACGAATCATGGCCGATGCGCCAAAGCCTTATTGTCTATCCTCGAAAAGCCGAGGTCGGGGAATCTTTGAAAAATTTATCGTGACGAGAACCTCGATTGACCTTACGGTATTGTGCCCACGCACAATGAACCGATTATCCACGCCTATCATTTCATTATGATGTCATCATCGGGTTTTGCGGCTCGTTCGAATCATTAAGTTTCAAATGGTTGATTTTTTTTTTTTTTTTTTTTTTTTTTTTTCGTAGAGCGTTATATATTTTGTTTATTTTTTAATTCATTTAATTTAGATTCGAAGCTCTAGCATGTTGAATTTATCATTTATTTTCGTTGAGTAAATATGATTCGTTGAATCGAGTCGTGAATTAATCGAGCTACAAGTTCGCACAGATTTTTAAAAAATGCACAAAAGTATTTCAGGTGGATTCCAGCCGAAAAAAAAAACACGGGACGAATTTAGGGTCAAAATTAGCGCCAATGCACATTAAGAATTAAAAAAACCGTTCGAATTTATCGAAAGTTAAATGGCAGAATTTTTTTTTTTTTTTTTTTTTTCCGTAGAGTGTTATATATTTTGTTTGGTATTTGGGAAATTGTGTTGCGAGGTTTTTTACGATGTTTCTCGAATTTCGAAATGTGCATTGGAGGATAAGAGTGTGATTATTTTTGCGAGGTTGTTATTTCGGAGCGTGGTTTTTTCGTTCTACGAAGAATGTGCATTAACGATTAATTCATTTAACTTAGATTCAAAGCTCCAGCATGTTGAATTTATATTTTTTTTTCAGTGAGTAAATATGTATTGTTGAATCGAGTCGTGAATTAATCGAGCTACAAGTTCGCACACATTAAAAAAAAAAATGCACAAAAGTATTTCAGGTGGATTCCAGCCGAAAAAAAAAACACGGGACGAATTTAGGGTCAAAATTGTCGCCAATGCACATTAAGAATCAAAAAACCGTTCGAATTTATCGAAATCACGTTAACCGGCAGAATTTTTTATTTTTATTTTTATTTTTTATGAAAAAAAAAAAATTGTCTCCCTAAAGTAGCGAGAAATTTATCTTTTATTTTCGACGGACCATTGTGCCTTGGGAATTTCAGTATTCGCGCAACTTTTGAAAATTGTAGACCGGCGGAGTCGGTGAAAAGAGTTTCACCCTTCGGAGGGTAACGAGGTTCGACGAAATTTGAATTCGAATGGTGGACCCGGTCCGGTCGGAAGGTTGCCGGGCTCGAGCTCCGCCTCGCGCCGCTGCGACTACAAAAGAAGAATCCACGATTTTTCATTCTTGGACTTGACGGCTGCTGCGGCTTGACCAACCCCGGTACGATCGTCCTCGCACGGTTTTCGAGTCGGGTCTCTCCCTCGACGGTCCCTGTAATCATCTTGTTCTCGACGCCGACGTGGATACAACAAAAGAACGAACTGGCGCTAATTACGTCGCCGAGGACCGAACGGCCGCTGTAACGAATGCATCGGATGCACTCGGCTCCGTGAGGATCATCGATACGTCCATAGCGGCTCCATTGTTCCAACGGAAAACCAACGTTCTCACAAAATTTCGCACCAGCCGCGGAAGCGCCGGAGTGGGTTGCTCATTTTTTTTTTTTTTTTTTTTTTTAATAAAATTTTTAACAATTCTGCAAAAAATGTCTTGAAATTTTTCATTTTTTTTTTTTTTTTTTTTTTTTTTTTAATGGGGGAATCAAAGTAACGAGCACTGTGATCTTCACGCTACTTCCAGAGAGATTTACCAGCCGATCGTTAATAAAAAAAAAAAAAAAAATAGTCGACAGAATTATCGGTCACACTAAGCTGGAACGAATTACTCTATCCATAAACAAAAAAAAATCTTTCCCTGCGAATCGACGATCCGTGGAGTTAGATGAAGATTGGAGTATCGCGAATAGATGAAACACGCGTCGTGCCACCGGCCAATTATAAGTGTTACTTTATCGACGGTAATTAAGCGTCTCCGCGGTAGAAACATAGTACATATTTTTTAGTCACGGTCGGTCCCACCGAACAGATGCCTCTTCGAGAAATCCTTTCACCTCCTCCCGTTTTTTTATTTTTATTTTTTTTTTCCTTCTTCTCTCCGCCTCTTTATTCTCTCTATAATGAGAATGTCTCTTTTAGAAACGAACCGGCATCTATTTCGTCGATAGTTTCGTGGAAGCTCGCGCGACCGTTCCCGAGACCGTGTAAAATCGAGTCCCCTGTGCTCAACGTTCTTTGCGGCTATAATTTTATTTCGGATATATATATGTTTCTCGAACGTATCCGGGCTTTTGCCACGGCAAACACATACCGATTTATCGATGTGTGTAACGTCATACCTGGCGTTCTCAGTTGCCGATCGGTCGGCGAACGCGTGGAGCGCGCACGAGGACGCCCAACGCTTAGTTTCCAAGAAATCGCTTACATACCGATTTCTACTCGGCTTGTTATACATATATATATATATACATAAATATATATATATATATAAATAGATGTATATATGTCTATGTATCGTTAAAACCGGACGATCTCTCGTCGGCGATCACTTTGTGTACGGTCAATCACGATATTAACGACCGAGCGATCGGTGACTCGGCGACGATCGGCCACCTTCGGTGTACGCCAAAGCGATCGTTGTGTCTTTGGGACTCGGGCTAATAAGGTGTCGCGTCAACGAACCGATAACACCGTCTCGCAACCGATGTCGATACCAAATTACAGGTGGATCGGTGTGAATGCGCGTTCACCGTACGTGTATTTCGGAAACGATCGGCTCGTGTGCTGCGAGCCACGAAATTAACGACGTAACGATCTTTCGACCAATGACGTGTGGGAGTGAACAAACGTCTCGGACAAAGTTTCGATGATCGTCGTGTAGTCTCCGGGTCTCGAGGTATTTCGTTAATCGGTCGAGATCGAGGAACGACGGGACGCTGCCTCGTCGGGCTGTTTGATGAGGATTTTTTTTTTTTTTTTTTTTTTTTCAATCGTTTTGATAACCGGGTAAATTGCCGAACGGTCCGGATACATTTCGGTCCGAAGAATTTTTTCGTTTATCTCGTGATATTTTTCTCTAGTTTTGGCATACAGATCGGTTTTAGTGAGCTTGAATGTTAATTTCATTTTTTTTTTTATGTTACCGATCCAATGTTCTTTTTTTTTTGGTTCGAAGTTTCGGGTCGGTATGACCTAACTTTTTTCTTTGTTTGAGGGTTGGTTCAATGGAAAAATATGTCCTCGGATTTTTCAAATAAATTCATATCAACGAACGGAAGAAATTTTAATTGCCGAATTGTCCGGAACGAACCGAGGCGCGAAAAATTTTTTGTTGTTTTTCTTTACCATTTTTTTATTCACGTCAATTTTTTTTTATACGATATTTTTTTTATACGTCCGATCTAATCGTCGATTTGATTCGAGCTCCGCGTGCCTAAAATCTCATCGCTGCGTTCGACTCTTTGTTTCAATGTCGGCGTTTGGCCGAACAGAGAAAATCGTTTCCGAGTCAGTCGCGTTCCGGTATGGGAGATTGTTGAACCGAGGTCCTCGCAAGGACAGTGACGCGCATGTTCCGTACTATAAAGTTGTAGCGCAAACATCCTCCTCATCGGTGGACGATGACGCGGGGACCGCGCATTGCCGAGCGAGAAACTTCTCGCTGCGGGCTTCGTCTCTTAACGAGCTTTTTTTCCACGACCCATTCGTGTGAGGAGCTCGCGTCCGGTTCTTGCCCTCGCTCGATCAAATTATACCGCGCACCGTGAAGAGTAACCACGTTTCGGATCGTATACAAGCTCCTGCCGCAGTCTCCTTCGTCCTTTGGGCCGATTATTTTCACCGCTTCGCACGGCGATGAACAATTCGCACCTCCTCGTAAAACGAATTTGCCCCCTCGACGATATTTCTCTTAAAAAATTCCACCGATCTGTCGGAAGACAAGTCCGTCGCGTGAAAATCAAACGATTGCGATTCATTGCGACGATTATCGAGATTTTATACTTTTCTTCACAATTTCTTTCGCCGCAGACGAGGCGGTTTTTTGGGAAAAAAAATCTACGACGCGGCAGCAACTTCAGAAAAATCCATTCGTTGGTGGAGCGGATCTTGAGTCAAGATTCGCGGACAAGTTGCGAGACTCGACAGAGGAAACCCAACGAAAAATTAGATTGTTGTTTGTGAAAAGAGTTTCATAAGTTTCATGAGATTTTATACTTTTCTTCGCGATACTTTCTTCACAATTTCTTTCGCCGCAGACGAGGCGGTTTATTGGGAAAAAAATCTACGACGCGGCAGCAACTTCAGAAAAATTCATTCGTTGGTGGAGCGGATCTTGAGTCAAGATTCGCGGACAAGTTGCGAGACTCGACAGAGGAAACCCAACGAAAAATTAGATTGTTGTTTGTGAAAAGAGTTTCATAAGTTTCATGAGATTTTATACTTTTCTTCGCGATACTTTTCTTCACAATTTCTTTCGCCGCAGACGAGGCGGTTTCTTGGGGAAAAAAATCTACGACGCGGCAGCAACTTCAGAGGAAACCCAACGAAAAATTAGATCGTTGTTCTCGAAAAGAGTTTTCCAAGTTGCAGGATAAAAAATAATTATTCGATAACTCGGAATAATGCAGAGGGGTCCTCGGTAAATTCGGAAACGCTCGATTCGACGACTATCACTTTACGGATCCTCGGAAGTCCCGCATCGTTTCACGGTTCATCAGACGAAAATTGTCATCCAAAATCCGGCTTCGAGCTGTGCCGAGGTCGATTTCGGTCTCTCGTCACAATGGCGTTGTGACTGCGGCTTCGAGTGGCACGGGGCATTATGGAACGGCTTTAATGAAAGGGTTTGCCGGGAAAGTGACGGATGGCTCGTTTCGCACGGCGCTTTTTCCGACGCGCGATTGGAGGAAAAAAAAAGATCCTCGCGCATCGGAAGCATCTGGGAGAACGGTAATTTCGCAGTTGGTAGGTGGAACTCCGAGTCGGGGATATAAGTGAGGCTTTCGCCTGAGCGATCCTCGCTCCTCTCGACGCCGAAGAATAACGACGCGAAAGGACGAGACGCGCGGCGTTCTCGACGACGCCGCGGTCCTTCGGCAGGTGAATCTCTGCAGCGGCACCGAAGACACCCTAATGTCCCTCCGGTCGTCTTTGTGGAGTTCTCGTGTGTTGGCTTTTTTTTTTTCGTACGCTTTCCACACTCGAGTGCCGAGTCATGGCTTGTCAACCTGCAGGGAGCGTTCTTCATCGAGCCCGGCGCAACGAGGGATCGTTTAGGATCTTCTGCGGAAGAAACGTTACCAGCGGCCACGATGGAGAACAGACGCGGATTGCAATGAGGATGAAAACAAAAACGCTAGGCTGATTCGTCAACTCAATCGAGAATTTTAAAAAAATTGATGAAATAGGAATCCTGGTAGAAAGGCAAGTGTCTCGAAGAAGACGACTTTCATGAACACTTAATTCACTTCATTTGAGATAGAAATCTCCAATAATGTTTTTTGGGGTAGTTGGCATTAATGAGGTGATCGAAAAATGAAAAAAAAAAATGTTAAATAAGCAGCAAGAAAACGACGAACCGTCCAATCTACCGCGTAACGATAAATCCACCTAATCCACTGTTTTCCCCAAAAAAAAAAAAAAAAAAAACGCCTCTTCGTCTAAATTCTCCATCCCGAAAACTCAACAACATAATTTTCCTACGCAATCATCGGAGATACGCCCTTGTGATCTCGGGCCTGCGATAAATCGCCGGAGAGCGGTTTCACGACGGTGCGGAGTTCCAATGAAGACATCGCGTCAGCCGCGGGCTTCTCGGCGCGGCGACGGAACCAGAACTCAAAGATGGTAGCGGCGGTCCGCGGTCGAGCAAGGGTCGAATGGAGCAGCGAGGGACCAAGGGACCAAGGGAGGAAGAAGGGGGATTCGGGCATGGTCTCTCGGTTGTTACGGAGCTCGGAGTCTCCGCGAAAGAGATTCGGCGAGCAAAAGGGTCCTCGGGTCGGTCGGATCGGTGAAGATCGGCACAATGCCGAAAGTCGGCCATTGTGACCGAACGGCGGCGAGCTCAGAGTCGGCGCGGTTGGGTTTGCCGGAGGCTGCGGAGGACTCCGAGACCCAGACTGGATGGAAGACTGGACGAGGGCGACCGGGATCGTCGCGCATAATGCGCCGGAGGGGAGCTTTGTGCTTCCTGAAAAGCGGAGAAGAGAGAACCGGTGATCTATCGGAGTGCATTTCGTGCGCTCTTCCACCAAACTTCTTCTTCTTCTTGTAGCGTGATTTTATTTTTCTCTCTTTTTTTTTTTTTTTTTTTCCTTCCTTCCTTCGACTCTCGGCAAACGTGCCAGTCGCGATTCTCCGACTCGCTTCTCCGCCCTCGTACGAATTCATCGGTTTCCGACTTGATAGAGGCCTCAGCTCGTAACTCGACCACGAAGAGAGAAACCCGGCAGCTTTCATCGCCAGCGAGGTGGAGCGTGAAGCGAACCACGCTCTCTTCTTGCTCCCCGTGTCCCGACTCGCCGGAACTAAATCCGTGAAAAGGATTTCACAGAGAATCCGAACGCGAGGGATGTTGGCATTTATGGTTTTTAAGGGGGGGGGGGAGGTTCGTACGCACCTCGGAGCCGTACATTAAAGAAAATAAGAGAGAAGTATTTCCACGTGGTCGTTCCGCCCTTCGGTCGCGGCTCGAACTTGTACAACATACTGAACTACGGTTTTGTACACTTTTTGGTCTCGCTGTACCTTCGATTTTTAACGCCGTCGAGTGGACGAGATGAGAATCTACTGTTCGGCGTCGCGGAATTTTACGCGACTCGGTGAATACGACGCATCGGATCGAACGCGAACCGAAGCGAAAACCGAGAGTTTCACGATTTTCACGACGAATTACACGGGTAATTTGAGTCGAGTTGTCGTGGAATTTTTCGGGATATCCGGGGCGGATGAAAATTCGCTGTTACGATTGTCCATTAAATATACGTGGGTTGATGATTTTTTTTTTTTTTTTTTTTTTCGCTCGGCATTAAACAGCTCCTTTATTCGAGACGCTCTGCCCCTAAATTCAAATAAGCGTTACGATGTTTTTTTTTTTCAATTTTTCTACAAATCCAGAAAATAAATCGACGACACGTATAATAATTTATTAAAAAAAAAAAAACCCCCCCGTTGATTCGGCGATAAGAAACGAGTCGAATGAACAAAAAATGCGCGATAAAAGGAAAAATCGGCTCGAAAAAAAAAAAAAAAAAAAAAAAAAAAAAAAAAAAAAACCCAATCACAATTCCACCACGACAAAATTCCACGACGAAGGAATTTTTTTTTTCCGGCCCCTGGCCACGCTCCCTTTTCCCGTATTCGTGGGAGCCAGCGGGGTATGAAAAAAGGGGGGAAAAAAAATTGACGAAGAATGAGAAAAGACGGTGAGTCGCCTCGCTGTAAGAACGATGTAACCTGCGTGCCGGTTTGGGTCTCCGCGGTGCGAAATACGGCGATGATGATCGTTCGGTAAAAGCGCGCCTCGAGTCGATTCGCCGTACGGCGGATCCACCTTATAATGCCACGGAGGAGAATAATAACGCGCACCATGGTAAAGCCATAGAGGAAGGCGTAGCGCGTTTATGGCGGGTAATGGAAGGGCAATGGCGATAAAGGGAGTAGCGGGAGTCGTCGAGAAGTGGCAACCGCCGACTGGTAACTGGTACCAGGTGATTTGTAACCGCCGGCGTACCTCCGACCAGTCAACCGGCTAACCAACAGTCCACCGGCTAATCCTACAAAGACTCACCGCCTCGGATCATCCTACGAAACTTCTGGACAATTTATCCCGTGGCATGCGATACACGAAAGGACCTTACGCTTCTTCGACCTTCCTCCACCTCTATATATGTATTTGTATCGACGACACAATGTGTGTGTGTGTGTGGGTGTGTGGGTGCGGATGAATTTATATATGCTTGTTCGATGTATATTGGGGCGTTTGGAAAAAAAAACAAAAAACTGTTTTTTTTTTTTCTCGGAACCAAGCTCAAAAGTTTCGTTTAGATGTCAAAGTGGGCCACTGAAAATGTAAGGTCTTAATAATGATGTTGAGTATGTGCGCATCGCACTTTTTTGATTACCCGTAAGAATAAGAGAGACATTTTTTTTCTTTTTCTTCTTGTACCGATTGTGAAATTCGGGAACTCGAGAGATGGGAGATTAGGCAGATTTATTTATTGGGTATTTGTCGCGGGTAATTTTTGCAATTTTCTTTTTTTTTTAAAGTGATTATTTGAAAATTTTTGACGAAGAAAAATCGCGCGGACCTTGGTTTGGGAATTTTGCAAATCTCGGACACGAGTCAGCGCATGAAACTCGTGAAACGGAGAGAGATGGAGAATGTTTCGGAGGTCCCTCATTTATTACGGATTTATTGCGGAAAATCTTTGATTTAAATTCGCGGTAAATCACTTTTTTCATTGGTTATTCACGGGTTGAAAAAAATTCGGTAGAATTTTGGTACGACGCGTTCTTGGAATTCAGCGTGAAACGCGTGGAAAAAAAAATAACGACGAAAATGAAGCTTCTCGTACGTGTACGAGAAATTTTATTCGAGATCAGAATTGTTGCGTGAAAATTAATTGTGGTTTTGTGCGCGATATCTGTGAAGCGATTTGTCGTTGAAGCGCGCGACGATTATTCCGAGAATTAATGGCGGGTACGCAGAGAGCGAAGAGTTTCTTGTGCGAGACGTTGGTGGGGCAGCCGTTTGGTCGCAGAGGCACGAGAACGTTTCTCGCAGTGTCCCGAAATCCGCGGGGGGGCCCTCGGGATGCTTGGAAACTCGAGGGAAACGAATGTGCGCACGAAATTTGTGAAAGCTGCCCGACCGACACCCCGACGATACGTGTCGGATGTCGAAGAAGAAAGAACGAAGCCGGCTTGCTGGACCGAGTCGTGGAATCGCAAGATCCGTGAAACGAGAAACCTAAAAAAAAATACCGACTCGCTTTGTCGATGTGTTTTACATTCTTTCTTAAAACGTTCGTAATAGTGTGGCGAAGACTTCGAGTTGCGAAATTTGTCGTAAACGTACGTGCGAAAGTATGCACGGTTAATTTAGTCGGAGAGTTCTTTTGTTCTTATTCTTACGGGTGTGATTTTTGTAAGGGGAATATCGCGAGGATTGTAAAGCGAATTATCGGAATGGAAACTTGACGAACTACGAGTCATTTATTTTCTTGATTTTTGTTCGTAAATAGGAGATTGTAAATTGTATATTTTTTGCTGAGGGATTCAATTGCGAGGCTTTGCTAGAGTTCGATTTTTTTTTCAAGCACGAGCTTCTTTCGGTGTTTCTGTTGTAAGTTGTCGGATGAGAAAAAAATTATTTCAGTATTTCAGTCAATAATATTTTGCTAAAAAACTGTTTTTTTAACGTGAATTTACGGTCCATCGTAGGAACAAGGGGCACCGAGTCGCACGGATGCGTCCCTGAGAGCGCGCATCTCTTACTCGCATCCTTCTTCACAAAGCCCAACACCCTCGCTCCACTCGCTTCTCTCAGTTTTCTCGCTCACTTCCATCTCTCTCTGGTCCTATTCCCCTCGCGTCTCAATCGCGAGTCCTCATCATGTTTTAATTTCACGGTCAGCTTTCCTCTCCTGGGCAACGCCGGACGCTGGACCGTCCCGCTTCTCTCGATCCCTCGTTCGTTCGTCGTCGCTCCCCACCGCCATAGTTTCACGAAGTGGGTTTGGTCTCGAAGCTCCCCCACTCCCGAGAACACGCGCCGTCTGCGCGAGAGGGGACTACAAGGGCGTCGGAGGGGAAGCGATTCGCAATCGCGGTGGGAGACACGAAGAATGAAAGAGCGAACCGAGCCGCCGTTGCGAATCCCCGCATGGGTGTGAGAGAGATTCGACTCGGGTATTATGCGAGTGTGTCGGAGGCGCGAGAATGAGAAAGACGCGTGCGGGCAGTCCACTCGAGGAGCGTATGCAACGAAACGATCGTGCCGATAAGGGTTGCCCGGTTTCGCGGGGCGAAACGATTATCGAGAGATACTCCGCGAGCGGAGCGAGAGCGAGAGACTACGAGCTCGTGCAGAGACACAGGAGAGGTTACGTCGTGCAAGACGAGCTACTCGAACGTCTTAAGCAAACGGCTTGTTCCAATGAACGAGCATTTTTTTTATCTACGCATTTAGCACCATTTCATTTTTGATGAAAAAAAAAAAAAATCATCGTTCAATAATATTCATTTGAAAATTGCAACCATCTTTCTCGCACGCACAGCTGTTTAACTTCCCCTTCAGAGCATTGGGATTGAATGAAAAAAATCTTGTGACTTTGTAAAAGCAATTAGACATTCTGTATAGTGGCCTAAAAAGTTAAGCCTGGTTTAAGCATTGTTACTCATCGAGGAATATACACTTGCCATCATAAAAAAAGAAAAGGCTAACGACTCAATGAAGCCGTCGCGAAACCGGAGTCGCACAATAAATTGTGTGCTTTTCTCATTGAAAGCATATTGAGGTTAAACTCAGCGCGATGCGGAATTCCAGCGAACATTCGGAGCGAACTTGCGTATTGTACGGTTCGCAATTTCAAAAATATTATAGAAGCCACGAAATTGTGTGAAACACTTGGTAAACGTTTCCGTCCTGTCGCGCGATTGAGGGCACCACCTGCCTGTGAAATACGCTGCTCGACGATAAGTTCCCAACGGTCAGTAAAGCAGTTTCACCCACGGCAAATAATATGTAAAAAATCAGTTCCTGGAATAATCGACATTTTACTTCTGTGGTACTTCCTAACGAATGTAAAAAAAAAGTATTTTTCAATATATATTTTTAATTTTTGAATGGTGAGCAACGGTCGGTAAAACAGTTTCATCCATTTCAAATACCGTGAAAAAATCAACTGCCGAAAACATCGCCATCGTCCTTTCGTAGATCTTCGCCTGAAAGCCGTCATCTCAAGTTCTTTAGTCATTCCGTTTCTTCCTCGTGTTTCTCAGAACCAAAATGACATCTGCGCAGTACCGAATGTACCAGGGGAACATGAAGTCTCATCGTCACAATGCGACTCTGTGACGCAAATGCGACTTCCGCACGTGTATGCAAGGCGCCGATAATCGCCGTGACATTAATAACAATCCTATCGAATGCATGGGTCTTAATTTTAGAAAGCTTCAAACTAAATATACGCAATAGGAATCGCAGACGAGACCGTGCGATGACCGGTTCGTCGTAGCTGGTCGTCGCAATACTGCTTACAATCCGTGAAACAAGCGGGGTTGGTACGAGTGCGCCGTGAAGCAAGAACTTTCGACAATCGAACGCGCGGGCCCGCGCGTGTGGCGCTCTCGTCGGATTTCGAGCCGTTCGGGATTATTTTCAAGGATATATTACGATGCTGAGAAATCAGCTGTTTTCAATCAATGAAAACGCAGTGGCCGATCTATTGCATCGTGCGCGCGCTACCAAGGCAGCAGAATCGGCAGCAGCACGGGCGTGTTTGTAGAGGCGTACAAGAAAAACATCAAACAGCTGGAACACCGTTGCATTCGATAGAGCGCGAGAGAGCGCAGGGGACAGAGGAAGGCTCGTCAGTCGTGTGTGTGTCGTATTATGTCGAGCATCATTGTCCCGCACGAGGCACGTGTCGGGGATATGGGATTTATACGAATAAAATCTAACGTCGCGTTCAATCCGCGTATTAAAAAATAAACGCGCACGATCGTCCGGGCAGGGGCGAGGGTTAAATTTAATGACGCGATATCGTCCGAGGTGACAGCGAAAACATCGTGAACAAAAAAAAAAATCTCATCCGATGCCATTGTCCGGATAAACACACGCACCGTTCGGGCCGCCTTTTTTTTGGGGGGGTGGGGGGGGGGGGTTTTTTGTTTTTATTCCAATCGCAGTCTCGGAGGTGGTGTGAGATGTCTTGGCTCTCATGTTTTCCATGGTCGGAAGGTATCAAGAAGAGGGCATGCAGATACCTTCTGCAACGTTATCTCGGACAGTTCTTGGAAGAAAAATTAACCCTCGATCAGCTCACGGTAGATCTGTACAATGGAACTGGTCGCGTTACCAACGTCAGTCTCGATGTTCAGGTAAAGGAGCGTAAACATTCTTTTTTGTTCCTTCAATAACACATAGGTGCACTTTAGTTTTCTTTGTCTCGGCAACGGACGCGACACACTGTCAACGAAGCCGATTTTTTAATTAGCTTCGTTGCTCTATGCACATAATATTAACCTTCCTGTACCTCTGATTATCGATGCTTCTTACAGTACTCCGGTGGTTTGTTTCGCATTGTGCATTGTTTCATGTGTGCACAAAAATACAAATATCACCCGTATAAAATAGTTTCGCTCTTACGATGAAGAGGAAACAAATTGCTGCGAATCAAACAAAATGTAAACATTTTCTCGATTCTACAGAAAAGGAAAAAACTATTGACATTTTTTTTAATCAACAAAAAAATATATAAATATTCAATGAAAACAAAAAAGTCAACATTGTTTTGAATCCTCAAAAAAAAAGATTTTAATTTTATGAATCTTAAAAACTATTTTGTTGACAGATAACTTATTTTTATTCTTGCGTGACATACAGGCGCTCAACGAAATGGGCGAACAGCAACACCTGCCCTTGGAGTTTGTCGATGGCTTCATATCAGAGATGTCCGTTAGCATACCATGGTCCGCACTGCTCAGCGAGGCCAGCTACGTCGAGGTCAGGGGTCTCAGGCTCACCGTACAGCCTCGACAGAGAACCGAGTCAGGAACTTCAATGTTCGAATCCATGTGGAGTTCCATGACTTCCAGTATGCAGCTGGCACAGGAATGCCTTCAGCAGGACGCAAGCAATGCCGGCAACTCTCAGCCTCTGGAGGGAGTGGAACTTTTTGCGCAAGCCATAGATTCCAGTAAGCTAATGCCTTGCATGTTTTGTTTTCGTAACATTTTTTCTACTTTTTTTTTTTGGTCCACATTTTGAATCTTGCAGACCTCTGCATTACCTTCATTTACCAAGAAGCTTTGCCTTAGTCATATCGTTGTTTGATGTTTTTTATTATTTTTATTTTAGTTTTGTGCCGAGTGAAAGTACGCTTTCTGGATACTGTGATACGATTGGAACACGTTCCTCTCGATTCGACGACCGGAGTGGCAATGGAGATGTCAATAAAAAATCTGGAATATTCGGACGAGGCTGGTTCGGATCCGAGCAACGTAACGCTCGAGGCTAACCAACCGGCGAAGGGTTACGTGGTGTCGGCTTTCACGATAAAGCGTTTTTATCTCGAGGGTGTGAGCTTTTATACGGACGAATTTCCTTCTCGCGCCAGAACTTTTTCACGCAGTGTTATGACGATGAGCCGAGGTTCGACGCCCGATTCCAAAGTAGGCAAACTTTCGCTCGTCCTCCGTGCCGATCGAATTTGGAATGTTTTTAATTCTCGCCAACGCGTCTTTTTTTACAGAACTCGGACGGCCAATTTTCATCCGCACAAATATCTCCCTCTCAAAACACGCAGACACCGCCCGACAAGAATATAATAAACAACATGAGCGAATCAAATCCAGTAATGTTTTCGAAGCTCACGGGTCGCCAGGAGATTCGCTTGAAAATCAAGCAAGGAGAGGGCGTGTTAGGGCCGAAAGTAAGGAACGACTTTCTTGCTACTGAATTTGAATTTATTACATATAGTGTTCAGCGGTGGTCGATGTCTTATAATTGTCCTTTGCGTTTTTCCGGTCCTTGCGACAGCTCTAAAATGGCCTTGAATTTCACATGGTGTCGTTAAATTGTTGATCTTCTTGAATTCGTTACTGGACACCATGTTATTGTCTCTTGTCATTTTCGTTCATCTATTTTATTTCAACATTGCAGGTAGAGCTCGAAATAACTTTCGGCTCGTTTATTTCATTTCTGAGCCCGAGGCAAGTTCACGTGCTAATGGAGCTCGGGCACGGTCTTGCATCGCCCGATCTGGAGGACATGAGCAACGTAGCGCCTAGAACTTGCGCCGAAAAACCAATGGCCGGTAGCGATTTCAATCGGGTCGAGAGAGAACTTATGCACCAATTGCATCCAACCCAAGGTCTGCGAACGACGGTAGGTTCAAATTATGTTCCTTTTTTTTCGCTCTCATCGAATGTGAAGAAGTTATTTACCGTATTGAAACAGGATCTGCGTCACACGCAAGGATGGTCGACCGCGTCGCTGGACGAATCCGATAACGAGGAGGAATTCTTACCCATGCGATTACCTGGAATCACGTCGATGAGCGATTCAACCCTGACGAACAACATGAGCATGGACGGAAGTATATCGGCGAGCAGCGTGAGTTCGAAGAGTTCCTCCACGAATTATCCAAAACATCATAAGCACCGTCCCAGCGCCGATACGGATCCTTCGGCCGAAACGTCCCAGTTTCACGTTCGAGTGTCATCAGTCGCTGTCGTCCTCTTGCACGAGGACATATTGACAACTTCGATAGAAGGACGCAGCTTGACCAGTGCCAGCACAGAACAGATGAAAAACGCGGCCGACGAATTTTTTCAGAAACTCGGCATATTCGCCGCCGACGGTTATGGCAACAAAAACTTTGACAAGGCCTCGAAAATGTTTTTGGAAGCCTGTCGCCTCAGCCATATCAGGTACGAGAATTATCATAAAAGAACAATACCATAATACACGATGATCCTACAGGTATTTACGTGACATCAAATGTCACCTTTGGCAATTCCCTTTCAATGCACTGCGTTAAGAAGAAGAAAAAGTAAATTTGTGGAAATTTACTGTAATAGAAAATTAAATGTCGCCAAAGTTTTTAGTAGATCGAAAATTAATATCTCAGTACAATTGTTCATGAAATTAATATACCAGGTTTCGAATAAGAACTTGCATTCCAATCATTGAATTTCATATAATTGTTTTTTTTTTTTTTTTAACAGTGTGAGTAAACTTTTTCAACCGAAGTTTGTGCGATTGAAAGCATCGACGTTTTAATTTGACAAAAATTTGTCTTGTGCTGATATCTTTATGACGATCGTACCCAATTGTTCAATACTTTTTGGATTCTTTTTCTATTACAGACTGCTGGCTGCGCCCTTAATAGTCGAGGGAAGCGAAAAAACAACACCCCAAGCGTCTGCCATATCGGGCAGTCTGAATTTAGCTAGCCTAGAAATTGTCGAGTGCCTTGTCGACACGAGTAAAAACACCACCGAGAGCCCAACGATAGAATTCGTCGAGCTGCTCGCATTCCCAAAGGATTCTTCCGATAGCCTTGGTTTTTCGAATACAACAGACTTTCGTATGCGATTCAAGTACACGGAGAAGGCTGTGCGACACGGACAGATAACAAAGTTCGGACATCCGCGTACGGAAATCGAGTAAGTTAATTCTCCTCGCGTGGCCATCGAATGGCAAAATCTGATTCAAATATTGTTCACTTTTCATGTTCGCCGTTCAGCATACAAATGGAGCAGTGCAGAAGCGAGTTGGACATCACGATCGTGGACAGAATATCGGCAGTTCTGAATCCACAGCCAATATGCAATTGCAATCCAAGTTCTGCCGCTAGGGACCCCGCGGTACGTAATCTTCGACTCGTCGAATATTCACGATGCGAGAAACGACTTTTACGACACTAAGCTAAGAACGTGTATTTTTTAGAATCAACAAGCACTATTTTATCAAGCCGTCGAAAACCCTCTATTATCTGACTCGCGAGTGGACACAAGGATCTCTTCCGCCCGTGCCATTATCAAAGTGAGGTACGGAAATAAAAAATTTAAACGACCAACAATACTGCAGGGTCCGCTATTGAAATATATGATTAGTTTGATGCAGAGCTGAGCAACGGTGACTTCATCTTGTTGCCATTTATTATGGTACGTTATTTATATTTTCAGATTCCCCATTCCCGACTTGAGGCCATTGCACGACATGAATCGTTCACCATGGTGGACGAGATCGGTGCGATCAGATTTTATAACCTTGACGTTGACGGACTTACAAATTCATTCGTCGACTGAGAGTCGGGCACATCATTTGGCACGTCACGAGATTCAATGCCGCAGATTGTTACTAACTTACACGGAAGCGGAGTCCGATATTCCCGTAGAAATAGG
Organism: Listrodromus nycthemerus; assembly: GCA_963978505.1. NCBI lineage: Eukaryota > Metazoa > Arthropoda > Insecta > Hymenoptera > Ichneumonidae > Listrodromus > Listrodromus nycthemerus. Next base: position 24,023,858 of record OZ021680.1, on the reverse strand, counting down.
AGTTGCACAGGCGGATGAGAAAGCGTACGCGTCGTTGCCGCAGGACGGAGGATTTGGCTTGCCGAGAATCGTTGTTACTATTTATCCGACGAACGTCGGCGGACCTTTGGACGACAGTTCGGAGGGCGAACCAGAATCGAGTCTGGACGACACGCTGGAACACCCACCGAGACATCAACCCTCGCCGTTCAGTTCGAAACGTGTTATTCACGAGTCCGATACGCCGCATTCGGAATCTCACAGTTATGCGGAAAAAGATGATGCTGAGCACAGGTGAGCATCAGAAAATGTGATTCCCTGCATATTTTCATTCCGTCATTCCTTCATTTATTAAAATTTTGCGCATTGCTTCATCTATGAGAGAGCCAAAATCTATGAGAAAGAAAAATTATTGACATTACTGACTATTATTATTTGCAGAGAGGGCGAAGAGCTGGTGATACCGGGCAACCGACAAGAAATGATGGAATTTATGGAGGACGGTACGAGGGGTGCGAAAGTACAAATCGAAATCGGTCTACCGTGTCTCTCGGTTCAAATACCATCGAAGCATCTGTATGAATTGCTCTACAACAGAATAAACACAGATCTGTTTCTTTGGGAACCTTCGGCACCCCGGCCCAAGTACATGACTCACACCGACAGTCACATGGGACTCGACTTGGCGTCGACTCTCCTTCAAGAATCGATCTACCCGAGGTAAAGAATTCAAACTGCACAGAATATTATAATTAGATAATTAATGATTTCATCGTATATTATATTATTTAAATTTCTCACAAACGAAATTTTTATTCCTTCTGCAGTAAGTTCAGCATGTGCAAGAGTGGTATCCAGTACGACACGGATTCCGACTCGGACGAGGATGAAATTTATCAATCAGCGGCTGATCGTAGTGCCCGTCAGCCTGCGGCGAAATTGCCACGGAGCGGTCAGACCAGATTGGCACTATCCTTCACGATAGGCCAAGGTCTTCTGAGCATGTACACGCCGGTGCGCGACATATCGTCGAACGTCATTCCAGGTCAACAGGGCGAACTTATCCTGCGCCTCGAGGACGCCACGATATTTTCCGTCACGGTTTACAAGGGAAACACGAATCTCGGATATGTGTGCGCGATGGTTAAGACACTGTCCCTCAATCATTGCGGCTTGACGACGTCACCGTCACAAACGCCGCCTCTCAGACCGATAAACAGTGTCGTACCGCGACATTGCCAGCCAGCAATCTATCGCAGCGAGGTCGCAAAGGAACTATCGAATTCCACGGAGAAGGATATGCTCACCGTTGCGGTCAGAATACAAGCTGCTCATCAGACTCATCGAATCAAGGTTCATACTATATTCTTTCTTGTAATATCTTTAAACAATTTTTTCTGAACCTTTCATCATTGTAAAAATCTGGGAAATTTATTTTATAAAAACGATTTTTTGTGTTCAAAGATTTTTCGAGTTGCGGTTGGCATAAGGAATGCTACGCTCAGGCATAGGATGTGCGCGTCTCAGACTTCATGGTTTACGCAATTAATGGATGGGTTGGACGTTACCGATCATCCAGTTGCAGGGTACAGTCCGCCGGGAGTACTGACCGAGCTGCATCTTCATTTGTGGGATTGTGCAGTAGATTACAGGTAGATTTCGTTTTTGTTGCAATCTTCATTCCAGTTTATTGCTCCCTATAGTAGATACATCGAGACGATAAAAAAAGCTGTGCCATTAAGATAATAGTGTAACAAGCACTTTTTTTGTTGCTTTTTACAGGCCGGTGTATCTTCCATTGAGATCCATGGTGACGCTCGGTAGTTTCAGTGTATCGAGCAACATAGCAGCCCGAACTAATACCTCAACGTTGAGATTCATTGCCGAGGATCTGGCCTTTTTTATCTCCGACAAATTGGGCAATCACGTTGATCTTAGACGGGACTACGTTTGCGTCATGGACCTGGGACTTTTCGAGCTGTCGTTGAGATTGAACGAGAAGATGTGCGGCGGTGCACCGCGGGTTGATCTTCGTGCAAGCAACAATGTATTGCACGTGAGAACGTGCTCGGATTCCGGTCGAGCCTTGACGCAGCTGCTCACTTACTTCGCGAGTGATGGTGATCTTACGGCGAATTCGAGGAGTACCGAGAGTATCGCCGTACCGAGTTCCGGAGACGAGGAGAGTTTGCTCGGCGAAGAGAGTATCAATAAATTGAGCAAGAGTCAAGTGGAGCGGGTCAATAGCTTGATGGAAGAGGCTATGGCGGACACGGTCAAAGGTATTGATGAAATTACAATTTTTTTTATTATTCTCTTTATTGTATAAAAATATTTTTTGACGTCAAATAAAAACATTTTCTGCAGGGACAACTGTAAACGCTGGAGGAAAATCGCCTGAATCCGACAATCAAGTCGAGGTGTTTTTCTTTCCCGACGAATCTCACCCGGCCGGACAGAGTGTACCGGAAATGAGTAACAACTCGAATGCCCATACGGTGCCAAATCGCGGCGTCGATTCCGACGATCCTGACGAAGATTTTTGCATTCTCGGCGAGGAGGCAGGCGCGGGGATTATGCCGAGGCACGGAGTACCCGAAGTTCGTTGGCTGTGTCAAGAATCGTTGCGCGTGGTAGACAATCATTTTTCTGTACCAATCGGCAAAACGGATTTACTCAAAGCACCGAGACACTTTCCACCCGCAATTTTGCGATACACACTCTGCGAGATGACTCTCATCTGGCACATGTACGGTGGTAAGGATTTCGGATCGTCGCAACCCTGCACCAAGAAACACGTCACCATCGACGACTCTATGCATCGAGTCGATGCTCTGAGTCAGGGAAGGTATGAAAGCATTTAGAAATTATGAAAACTACTTAATAAATTAGGAAATTTAGATAATAGAATAGTATAGCATAATTTCAAGTCGCAACACTTACGAAATTGTATTTGACCATTTAGGAGTAGGTCTGCAGTACCGGGCGTCGGCTTCAGCAAAGTGAGTCCGAACGAGGTACGTTTCGGAAGCGTCCCGAACTCTCCTCGTGCCAAAGTAAAGGAGCCTTTGCTGGACTGGCACGCACTGGGTGGTCCTGGCCGACAGCAAGATGTTCTGATGGAGCTTCAGTTGAACAAAGTTCGTTTTCAGCACGAAGCTTATCCGGAAAACACGACCGAGGCTTCGCGTCAAGTTTTATTGGTCAGCGAGATTGAGATAAGGGATCGTCTGGCGTCCTCGCACATCAACAAATTTTTGTATCAATACAGCAGTGAAGCACGACCCCGACAGACTCATGCGAACATGTTCGCGATGAAGGCCGTTCACGTACGTCCGGATCCGAAGTTGAGCGCCCAGGAATGTTGCCTAAAACTGAGTCTGCTACCGCTGCGTCTCAATATAGATCAGGACAGTTTGCTCTTCCTCATCGATTTTTTCAACGAACTAGCCGGAAACGCTAAAGCGTGTCAGGACGGTATGAACGGTCCTAGCAACGTGCAATCGTCACCGGGCTCGAAGCAGGGAACACCGACACATCATCCACCTGTGATGAGCGTCAACGATCCAAAGTCCGAGGTCGCGAACACAACCGTTCCTCCTGTGGATATCACGGAAAACGATATCGTCGATCGTAATTTGTTGATACTCCTCGAAGACGAATTGACGATCAGCGAAAATAAAACGAAAATTAAGGTGAACAATGGACAGCAGGACGATAGTCAGCCGATTTATTTCCGGTGAGTATCATCCGCAGACACTTTATTCTCATTGAAAATTAAAATTAGTTTTTTTTTTTTTTTTAATATTTTTGAATATAATGGTGCTTTGATTGAAGGAGCGTAATTTTCGCACCGGAAGTTCTCGTTCGATTGGATTACCATGGCAAGCGCGTGGATCTGACCCACGGTCCGATGGCAGGTTTGCTGATGGGCCTGGCCCAACTGAACTGTTCCGAATTAAGACTGAAGAGACTGACCCATCGTCACGGCCTACTGGGATTCGATAAATTAATGGCTTACCTACTCTCCGAGTGGATACAGGACATTAAGAAAAATCAGCTACCTAGTTTGTTGGGCGGTGTCGGGCCTATGCACTCGTTGGTACAATTATGTGAGTACCCGAGTGAAATGTTTCTCAACGGTCCGCCGACCACCGCAGAATGTGAGGACGAGGCTCGGAATAATATCGATGCATTGCTCTTTCAGTTCAAGGAATTCGGGATCTTTTCTGGCTGCCAATCGAGCAATATCAAAAGGACGGTAGAATAGTTCGCGGACTTCAACGGGGCGCGAACAGTTTTACTACATCGACGGCGATGGCCGCGTTGGAACTCACCTCGAGACTCGTTCATGCCATACAGAGTACAGCTGAAACGGCCTACGATATGGTCAGTCCCGGTCCCAGCGTGAGGCGCAAGGTCAAGGGACAAAAAGGACGTAGAAAGCGATACAGTCAGCCATTGGATATCCGAGAAGGAATGGCCAACGCTTACATGCTAGTCAAGGAGGTTCGAATTTTTTATTGTAATAATAGAAGCGTTTACAAAGCTCATGACATAATTGCAACTGCCAGTTGCCAACCAATAAAAAAAAAAACAAAAAAACGTTCTAAGTCCATTAAATCTTCTTCAGGGATTGGGAGAAACGGCGAATCAGCTGGTACGCGTGGCCAGCGAGGAACACGAGCAGAAGGGTGTATCAGGTGCCGTGGGTGGAGTGTTACGACAAATCCCACCGACGGTCGTGAAGCCAATAATTCTAGCGACCGAAGCAACCAGCAACGTTCTCGGTGGAATGAGATCTCAGTTAGTGCCTGACGCGAGACGCGAAGCGGCCCAAAAGTGGAGACACGATTCGCGCGACGTGAATTAGAAAACGGACACTGTGTGTCAACGTTGTTAACGGCAATAACGCACTACTCGCAATACGCTGTGCGTTGTCGATAAACAAAAATAATTTCAAAAAATGGAAAAAGCAAACAGTGAAGGAAATCGGGAAGAATATAAAGCGTCGAGAATCTTCCTGCCATTATGAGTCGCGCAAAACGAGTAACTCGACGTCAATTTTTTCGGGACTGTAAAACCTTATTCGTTTCCTATGGTGAAGACGCGCGTAAACGTCGCTCGCGCGCGTCGTTCACCGCCGTGATAATTAAAAAAAAAAATAATGAAACGAAAGAACAAAAAAAGGCTGCGTTACTCGCGCAGCAAGAATGTGGTGCGAGCGGCGGAACTATAAGATTTGCGTTACGTTAATTATAAAAAATTTAAACTAAAAATTAAATACGACAAGAAACACGCGTTTGATTCTGAAGAAGAAGAACCGAACGATATGTACGATGTATGAAACCGAACGCAATTTATTATATTTATAGAGTTCAATTGAGATCGAAAAATAAATATATATCTATCTATTATGTATATAAATATGTACGACTACAGTGCAACGGTAAGACTCATCCGCTCGTATGTATTTTTGTTTCTAACGATGTGAATGTTTTTTACCAAGTGATCATGTATCGCAAGTTTTTTTATTAATAAAATCGCATATGCAATATATATATGTAATAATAAAATATAAACAATGAGACGGGAAAGGGTAATGGGGGAGAGGGCTAATAGATGCGCGACGATTTATACTATGGGAAATCACAGCCAACGACTTTCTCGACGAAACAATAAAAATGGGTCGGAAGAATATTCGTAAACGAATGTATCGACTGACGAATGTTCAGAATTCTCGCGGATTCTCTTCTTCGTCGGGCGCTGATCGCAAAGCAGGAAGGAACGTTCCGATAATATTTTGCAGTGATCTTTTTTATATTGTCTGTTCAACTGGAAAAATGCGAAATAGATGGTTCTGGCAATCACTGCCTCGTCAATTTACCGTCTAGTATTTGGATGGTACATTTGCCCGAAGGTGCAGACTGCGGAAAACCCGCGACGATACAGCCGGCCATTCCAACTGAGTTGATGTTTTGCAGCGTTGCGCGAGTCATAGTGATGTGCTGCCCTCTACAACGTGCACAGCTGCCGAAAAGGTTGCGAACAGGCTGCTGCTATGACGATAAGGATTGTTTACTAGTTGATATATTCGATTCTCTTTCGAAAGAAATTCGCGACGCTTTGGATCGGGTTAATAAAGTAATAATAACGGAAACGAATCGATGACGGAACATGGACGTCCTGATGGAAGCGAGTATCGATAACGAGGCGCAGAGCGAATCGAAAAGATCCGATGAATACGAGGACGACGATTACGAGGAAGAGTACGGGGAAAGCCAGGAAGAGGAGAAAGATCGAAGTCCCGTCGATATCACCGAGGATACTTTGAAACAAATCGAACGGGAACTTTGTCTCGTGAGACTCTGCTGGCCACGAGTGGATCTCGAAGATCCGTACCTGGCCCAGCTGCCCGATAGCTATAGGACCAACAGCGACAAAGAGAAGCTGCTAATGTGGTATGCGGAAAATTTTCGGCAGCAGTATCACACGATCTACAAGGACAGAAAACCGTTGCTGCTGGTTTGCGACAACGAGTGTGGCGTTCAGGTAAGGGAGAGACGGAGGCTCTAAAAATATTTATTCATAAATATCAGGGGTTCGTGAATAGATTGTTCCGAACCTGGGACGCTTGGGTTTGCATTAGACAATCGCTGATTGGCTTAGAATTAAAAAATGGCGTAATGGTCGTTCGACAGTTCTAGCCTCGCCGCGTTCTCATAAATTATCGAATATTTGTCTGAAAAAAACTTTTCTCAAACCTGTATTTGTGTGTGTCTCATGGAATCCATTTGCAGCATCCACAGCCCAGTTTACTTCCGATAATTCCGATTAACTCGTGGGATAATAGGTAAGTTGTTGCCGAGGTCCGAATCAGCCCCATTCTTTATCGTCGATGTTTTTAATTCGCATTATCGAATTCCAGTCAATGAACAGGAGACTGTCAAATATTTTTCGTTGGTTTTTTCTTTACCAACGCTTTATTCGAGCTTGACAAATCTCGACTCGGCGGTAGAGAGTGCATTATCGAAAAATCTTCGACGAAACTTTTGTCAGATCCTTACTTCAACGTCTCGTATGGAATCGACATTTTTTTAGCTCACGTCGATAAAATAGCGTGCTATCGATAATTCCGATTCTCGCATGGAAACAAAGGTAAGATCTTAGCCGAAAAAAGAATTAACCGAACTGTTTGCAGTAACTCTTCCACACGTTTTATTCTCTCGATAAAACTTGCTGAAGAACCTGAAAATTTATTTCCGTTCGAGTTGTTGAATTTAATTTCTCCTCAGTAATTTTTTTTTCTCCAGCTGCTGAGAAATATAATGTCGAAGAACCGAAGATATTATTTTCATGGGAATAAAGGGAATGAGGGTGAGAGAAAAAAAAAAATCATCATTTTTTTTTCTAAGATTCAATCGTTTAATTTAACTGACGTAATTAACTGCATAGGTATCAGGAATTTGTTCTAATACACTCGGCTCTCTCTTTCTCTCCCGCTCTCTCTCTCCTCTAGTTTCTAAATAATAAAAATAAACTTCGCTATACATTTATTCATACTAGCAGTTGTGTGTGTGTGTGTGTGTGTGTATTTTTTTTTTTTATGTGTGCTACAATACACGTTACGCGCGATCGCACAGTCACATACCTTATTTACAACGCGACGCTATCTTAGCTTTGGTTTTTCTTATAAATATAACTTTGCCATGGCCCAGGTTGTTCGACGCCCTAGGGACTTCGCGGAATCCGTTAGAATGCCCTGATACGCTCGTTCATAAATTATGAGCCTCGTTTTTTTAAACGCGATTCTCGAGCCTCGAGTTTGACAAAATCACGAGGCAATTATTATTAAAATTATGGTAGTTTATTTGTTTTCACTATTAATTCGGATGCAACGACGAGCGTCGAATTCATTACGGATTCCTCGAAATTAAATTCAAAGACTGAAGATTTCGAACGCCGACAGTGACGAGGTAAAAACGCGACGTTGTTTTTTTTTTTCTTCTTCTTAATTCTTCGCCCCCTTCCTCAATATCGCTTTTTTTTTTTACACATAAAGTTTTGACGTAATAACAATTTACAGTCGTTCGTTTAAATTTTTCGTTTTTTTTTTTCTTTCGTCATCGTAAATTGTCGGGCCGACACTCGACGACGGGGGGAAAAATCACGTCGTTCAATAACGTGTCGTGCGATTCGGTCAGCGACACTGAACGTTAGCGGCGAAGCGCACGGCACGATAATGAGAGTCGAATTGCGACCAGCCGAGATTCTTTTTAATCTCAATTTTTTTTTTTGTCACGCAGAAATTCGTGTCCACGAGTGTCAGGCCGAGTACGCTGCCCTATCCGGAGCTTTACACTTGGCAGGGATGCGCAAAATTCGTCAGCGATCATCTGCAGTACCAGGCACCGAGGTGGCCGCTCGCCATGGTGAGTTAAATTCTCATCGGCTATCTCAAGATCTCTTTTTCACCTCGCTCGCACAGAGGAAAAAAAAAAGTCTGGATTTTCGCAATCAACGACCAATTCGAAAAATTAAAATTCGAAGAGAAAATCACAAATTTTTTTTCCCCCCTGTGGGACGACTTTCGCGGTCGGTCGGCGATCCATTATCAAATTACGACCTACTGATATGAATTTTGAACCTCGACTATCGACGAACAGAGCCCCTAAGATTCGCATCGAACGGCGAGAGTCCTCGACACTTCGGAATACATTTTAATTCGGCAAAATATGTTGGAAAAAAAAAAAAAAAAAAAAGAAAAACAACAACAACACATATTAAACGATTCGATCGGAAGTTGAGAGCGTGAATCGACGAACTACGAGCCGGTGCTCGCTAAAAATCGTCGAAGTAACAAAAACTTCGTACTCCAATCTATATTTTCATTTTAAATATTTAAATAGTCGATGGTCGCTCTCGTCGAAGCGTTTCGCGAGTGCCTACGCGCTTAAATATTAATGGAATAACGATAGATCGCTGTCAGCATTCTTAAACTCGTATTACACAATAATCTTCATTTATTTTCCATTACGAATTTGGTATATCCTCTCTTATGTACACTGTCTTTTGGAACGTAACGCTGTCGGTGAAACTCTCGAGCCTCGCGCGGATCGAGCAATAATCACCCGACGTCTTATCTAGAATCTCTCTTTTTTTTTGTTTTTTTTTGTTTTTTAATAATTAATTTACAAACCATTAATCGAGAAAGTATTTGCGAGTTTCGTTGACCGAGTGACCGGCGATTCAACCGAGAGTATCGAGAAGGTGCGATTCGCATCGTAGTCGACTCGACGCGAAAAAAAAAAAAAAAACTATAAAATATAGCTGAAAAAAAAAAACAAAAAAAAAACACTAAAAATCGATCGTGCGTTATTGACCTTTTCGCGGGCCGCGAAGATGCGTTTAAAAAAAAAAAGAAAGAACTCAATCGGTTATCGCTCTCGGTTCGTCGCATAAATAATCTCCTCTCGTCGTTAAATAATCCCCCCCCCCCCCCCCCCCCGTAACGCATAATACGTAAATCACATTAATTAAAACTATCTCTACTTTCGGCTCTGTTTGATGCTTATCGTCGACTTCTTCCTACATGATTTAAGATTGTCGAGGAGATACTTGAACTGCATTATTTGCAGTCTCGTTACAGCCGGATCGGAACATGTGTCGAGCCACTTGAAGAATTTTTCACCGTGCTCGATGGCCTCCTCGCTGCTCACCGGCGCGTCCTCGTGGCCGTCGACCTCGGTCTCGTCCATGTTCAGACTCCGTTTGACGTTCTCGTTGTTGTTGTTGCACAGAACATTGTCGAGGAGGGCGCGAGTTTTGCTCGGTGATTTTTTGGCGACCGGTGTCGTGGGAACGACAGCGGTGGGCGGCGCCAGTGAGAAACCGCACTGTTTGTAATACTGCCAGAACCACGAGCCATCCTGTTGGCTGCTGCTCGGATTGAACTGCTGCGACTGTTGTCCCATGAGTTGTTGCTGTTGCGTCAGCCAGTTCCACAGCGACTCGTCGGGTTTCTTCGAGCTGCCGACGATGTCTTTCTTGCTGTTTTTGGACGATTCCCTCTGAGCGGATGACCCGATGTTGTCGTTGGTCTTCCTCGGTGAGGCCGGAACCGGCGTCGCCGGAGCCTCAGCGGCAGCCGGAAGACTCTTTCTCGAGCAGGACTTTGCGACAGTGTCGATCTGCGTGGGTGCTATGGCCGATATGCTGTGTCTGCCGGGTTTGCCGTTTCCTTTGGTGTACTGCAGACCGTTCTCGACGAGACCAACGGCGCTGCTGTGCGGCAGACCCGCCTGAAGGCTCATCAGACTCTTCGCCAAATTGCCGCCGCTCGTTCCCGTCAGCAGACCCAATTGCTGCAGCAACAGAGCGCTGTTCTCCGGTCTCATGCTCGCCATACTCGTCATCAGTCCCATGTAGTCGATCTTCGACGACAGATCCAATCTTGCGTCGTTCTCGGAATTCTCGTTGACGCCGAACGACGACGCTCCGGGGCCGGTGCTCTGATCGATCTTCGCTCTCTTCGATGCCGGTCCCTCGTCCTCGCTCGAGTGATTGGCACCACCGGCGGCCATTGCCAGATTCGTGCCCGACGACGAAGCCGGCGAGTGCGCCTCGCTGTCCGGCGTCGATGAATTTCTCGCCATTCCCCGTATCTTGTGCTCCGACTTGCACCATCCTCTGAGGGTCGATTCCGGCACCCCGATGTCCCTCGCTACCGACGCTTTGCTCTCGCCCTCGTGAACCCTCTGTATCGCTTCCATCTTCTCGGAAGCCGAGAGGGCACGCAACGGACGCTTCCCCGGTCTCGCTGACTCTCCCCTCATGCTGGCGCGGAGGTTGCCACGAAGTGGCTCCTCGACCAAACCGTCCTCCGACGTCTCGTCGAATTCACGACGCTGCTGTTGCTGTTGCTGTGGCTGTGGCTGTGGCTGATGATGATGATGATGATGATGATCAACGTTCGCCAGCCCGTTCGCCTCACGGTAGAGACGCTCCACCGTCTCCAGTCCGTATCTGGACTCTTCGTAAGCCAGCCTGGTCACGAGGTAGTCCAGCGTGGCACGGTCCACCGTCGACGCTGATCCCCAAATTCCTTCCACAATTGTTTCGTTTCTTCGTACAAGGCGCTAATTCCCGACTTACCGTCGTGTCGCATTCGATTCGAATGACGCTTCGCTATCGTTCACCTATTCGACCCTCGAGAACCCTCGCATTATCGGACGGTCCAATATATATACATATATATATATATATATATATATATGTTTCCTTGGGCGCGATGGTTTCGATCACGAGTTCGAAATTCTATGGCAGTGATAGGCTCTAGCGGTGAACGATATTAACCGTGCGCGCGCGAAGGCGGTTACGAGGGTAGAAGGCGAACCTCGAGGAATAGCACATGCGCCAACGGTCATAAAGAGGACGTTTTTTATGAATGAAACGACTCGCCCCACCGCCTCACACGCTGCCTCTCCTAACGATCTCTCATACGCGTACGTATATCTATGTATTTACGTTGTTTTTTTTTTTTTTACTTCTCCGTCTATATACCTATATATATGTGTGCGTATATATATGTTTATTATACTTTGTATCACTCTTTCAAACGCCCCCTTCCGCGCCTCTTACTCTCGCGCGAAACGGTTCTTCCTCTCGCGTCGGGCCACTCCGCAGCCAATCCGACGTCCGCGCGGGAAACAATATTATTGCTTGCACCACGAGGGCACCGGAAAGCCCCGTATCGTCTCCAATGACGATTCAACCAGTCGCGCCGACTTTCGACACTCCTTGTTAGAAACGTTGGATTCTTCGGTTGTTGTTGTTGTTGTTGTTGTTGTTTTTTTTTTTTTTTTTTTTTTTTCCTTCAGTCTTTCGACCCGGACGGGACTATTGCGGGTCTTTTCCACAGTCTCGCCGTTCACGGTTCTTTTTTTTTTCTTCTTTTCTCTTCGTCGAGTCTCGCCGGGTCCAATGCGTTACGGCAGAAGCCTCGAACGACGAGTAACACCGTGTGCTTTACTGCACTTTGTCACGCACCAAACACACAGTCGCACGTACTTTAGAAAAAATGTGCACTCTTTGTTTCTCGACGATTGGGAATAACGAACGGTTCGACCCGTTAACGTCGATCGCGCATCATCGCCGTTTTCCCTGTTTTCCCTCGTTTCGATTAACTTTAGACTTTTTTTTTTTTTTTTTTTTTTTTTTTTTTTTTTTTTTTCGGTTTCTCGTTCAATTCCACGACACGAGCACTTCAGCGGCACGCTCGGAGGGACGCGCTTCCGTCGCTTACCGATCCGCGATTCTTTGGCACCGTTTGGGAACGCGACGTAGCACGTGGATCGATCGGCGTCGTGCGACGAATCTAAACGCGACCACGCCAAAGAAGCACCGCCGGCTCTGAGTTTTCGGCTGGCAGGTAGATCCGTGCCCGACGATGGTTCGACCTCGACTGGAAGACGGAGAGAGCCTCGTTCGTCGAATCGGCTCGACGAGAAACCCACCACGTTTTCGTAGCGCGAATTTCCCCCCCTCCCTCCCTCCCTACCAAACCTCCAGCCTCGAGGCGCTTCTCGCAGTCTTCGTTCCACGCTCGAGCAACAGGGACGAGAACAACGGAAAAAAAAAAAAAAAAAAAACACACACTGCTCTCTTCCTCGTTCACCGTCGTCGTAGGAACTTTTTCTCCCACAATCCCTCGACCTTTGTCGACGTATTTTTTATTTCTTTTGTTTTTTGTTTTTTGTTTTTTTTTTTTTATTTTTTTTTTTTAATTCTATCTCGTCACCACACGAGAATCAACGATTCGCCCGGATTTCAACGCGTCCGTTATTTCACAGTTGGGCGGTTTTTGTTTTTTGTTGTTTTTTTTGTTCTTTTTCTTTTTTCAAATAGAACCGTTCGACTCGTCGACGGCTTCGATTGGGCCCAAAAACCAATGTGCTCTGGCGACGAACCGCGACGCTCAACTGTGCCGAGTACGCCGGTGGACGCCGGTTTTCCGCGGACTCCGCGACGCCGGCTATTCGTTCCCCTCCCGTCGCACGGCTCAGCCCCACGCCGACGCCGCCGCCGACGTCGTCGCGGTCGCTTCTCTCGCCCCCCCCCCCTCCCCCCTCGCCCCCTCCTGCCCTACCGTTCAACCGTTCGCTATCCAACGCGCTCTCTTCCCCCCTCACGATCGTTCCCCTCGCTTCTCTCTCGCCGAATAAGTTTGACTCTCCGCGCGCACACACACATATATATATATATATATATATATATATATATATATATATATATATACATTTTTTTTTTTTCTCGCTCGCTCCGCCTCGCTGCGTCTCCCTTTTGCGCCTCGCGGGTCCCGACTAGCCGACCGGCCTTTCCTCGTTGTCCGACCCCTCTCGACCCCTTCTCGCACTTCGGCCTCGCGCGGCGTAGCTCGCGAGCGAACCGACCGTATTTTTCTACACGTGCGAAAGAGCGCGGCGGCGAGGGGGACGAGGAAAAAAAAAAAAAAAAAAAAAAAAAAAAAAAAAAAAAAAAAAAAAAAAAAAAAAAATAGAAATGAGCGGACTCGCTGTGGCAACCTCTGTAGTTTTCTCTCTCTCTCTCTCTCTCGGTCTCTCTGTGTCTCTCCTCGACTCTCTTCGACTCTCTTCGACTCTCTTCCAGCGGGGACGCCTTTGCCCGTCGCGCGTTCGTGTCCGCGACTTTCCGAGAGAAGCGACGCGGCAACCCTATTATACGAATCCCAAACGATCGGTCGCGGCCGCGCTCATATTTCCGAGAGAGCCGTAATCTACGCGGGACGCGCGTGTTCTTAAAAAAAATATATATATATATATATATATATATATGTGTATATATAAAAGGGAAGAATATAACGCGCACAATGTCGGGCGTTTGGGAAGCGCGCGATGCTCGGAATCGAAAACCCCGCGGCGCTCCTCGCGCACGAGTTGGACCAATGATTTTTTTTTTTTTTTTTTTTTTTTTTTTTTTTTTTTTTTTTTTTTTCGGGGAGGTTGTTTCACCTCGCGTGATTTAGGCGCTAATTGATTGTTTTTCTTTTATTGTGGAGAGAGAGGAATTATGGATTTCTCGTGAATGGGATAAAATGAGTGGGACTCGGAAGGTCCGTGGAGGCGCAAGAATTATTCACGCCATTGAACAATTTTGTTTACACTGTCGTGGCTTGGTTCTCTCCTCGCTCGTCGATCACACCGTTGGTAAAGATGGAAAATTCGGTGTGACGAGTCTGAAATTTTCGAGGGAAATGTCGTGAGTGCGAGGCACGAGTTTAATGAAAAGTTGAGACTTTCACCGTGACGTTGGAGCGAATTGTCGAAATCGGAGGAATTATTTTTTTGTTATGGAGATTTTGTAGTTTTGGAGGAAGTGAAATTGAGGGAATTAGGTTTTTTTTTTTTTTTTTTTTGGGGAAGCTTTTCGAGAAACAATATATGGTTCATCCGTTTTGGCGAATTAATTCATTATTTTCCTTTTCTCTTCGAACGATGAATTATGGATTTTTCTTCACGAAGATAAAGCGGTCAAAACTTTGACGCGCAGCAAAGAAGGTCGAAGCCCTTCTCATTAGTCAATCGGGAACTACGTTTTTAAATTCGTTTGTACAGACTCTTGGACATCCATTCGGTACAGTGAATGACAATTTTTATCGAAGCAGATGTCCTTAATCCAGAGAAACATTAATCGCCCATTGATATTTTCTAGATTCGATAAATCCGCCGTAACGAAGATAACAGTCCGACAACTTTAAAACCGTAACACTCGGTTCACCGGTACGAAGCGCTCCAGCCTCTTTAAACCCATCGTCGCTCCGCTACAATTCGGGACCCTCGAAAAAGCTTCGCGCCTTTCCACAAAATACTTTGCATAAAAAAAAATAAAAATAAAACTTGAGACAAAGTCTCGACATCGATCGAGGTGAATCAAGCCAAGTGCGGGGATAACGAATAAACAAATAAATACATAAATGAATAAATAAATAAATAAATAAATAAATAAATAAATAAATAAATAAATAAATAAAAGAGTAGCAGAGCAGGGTCGAGTGATCGGCGAGCGAGGAGCGATCTCTCGATCGGGATTTCGGAACGGCACGATTGTGCGGGTGAGTTCAACGAGTGTTGAATCGTTGAAAAGTGTACGAGACGGAGAAGGTTCCGCGGCGATAGAAAGGGACGGAAAGGATGTTATTGATAGATAATGCAGTATATAGGTAACGGCGAGCCGAGCGGAGCCTCATGAATGAATGAAAGGTCGAATCGGAAAAGGGGTACGGAGGGAACGGAGGTAATTCAACGTATTTCCACGTGGTTACTCGCCGCGCGCGCAATGATCCATTCAGTGTTTCTGTTATCTCATTCATATCTCGAGCGAATGGATGGGCGATACGGGCGGTTGGAGAAGGCGAGAGGAAGCGGGACAGTTCGATGGAAACGAAGCTGGCGCGAGAGGGAACGAATGAGCGAGAGTAACTCTATACGCGGACGGGTTACTTCCGAACTCCGCTTCGTCTTTCTCCCGCTCGCTCGGCTCTCCCATCACTGTGTCCTCGTCGCGAATTCCCCATTCCACGGAGTACTTCGCCAGCTTCCTCTGCCTCGCTCCTCACTAAATTTCCGTCGCCGTCTTTCTCCCGCGTAAGATCAAGGTCCAACTTCCGCACGAGGTTTACTCTTACGATCCCTCATCTTTTTCCTTTTATTCGCTTCTCCACTTTTATCTTACTTATTTTCTCTCTCTCCTCGTCCGATTCTCATTCGTCGTTGTCTACAGTCCGTTTGTGTTTGCGTTCGCGTTCGCGTGTGTGTGTCCGCGCTCTCTTGCCCGCTGCTGCTTTATGACCTATTCTTCATAAATCCCAAGATCAAGGTCTCGCCGTAATCCCCGTGGTACGGTTTTATACCTGTTTACAACTATTTCCGTCGTGCCACGGGGCCGGGGGTTGCCTCGTAACTGTTACCGGGGAAACCGCCCTGTTCAACTCGACTCCGCGACACACTTTTCGTACACTTTTGTGAAATCGATATTTTATTTGTTAATGTAGGAAAACAAAAATGCTAATTTTTTTTTTTGCTCGTAAAGCGACGAGACAATATTTCGTATCTGGGCATGCGCGGTTACTCAAAAAAAAAATGCTAATTTTTTTTTTTTTGCTCGTAGAGCGACGAGACAATATTTAGTATCTGCGCATGCGCGGTTACTCCAAAAAAAAAATGCCTATTTTTTTTTTTTGCTCGTAGAGCGACGAGACAATATTTAGTATCTGCGCATGCGCGGTTACTCCAAAAAAAAAAATGCCTATTTTTTTTTTTTGCTCGTAGAGCGACGAGACAATATTTAGTATCTGCGCATGCGCGGTTACTCAAAAAAAAAAAAAATGCTAATTTATTTTTTTGGCTCGTAGAGCGACGAGACAATATTTAGTATCCGCGCATGCGCGGTTACTCAAAAAAAAAAAAAAAAACGCCACTTTGCCCACGGATCCCAGCCACGGAAACTAAGACTTATCGCGAATGAGATACGACACACATATATATATATATATACATATATATATGTGTTTAATTTAGATTCTGGAAAATTTTGTTTCCGCCGATAGTTGATCGATTCTCGTTGGTTGGTTGTCCCGTGTGCGCAGGTAACTGCATTGCCGCAGCGAAGGGCACGAAGACCAGATGGCCGACGTGCGAGACGAAGCCGAGCGAGAACTCTCGGCGAAGGCAAAAGCTCGCCCGGTGAACGGTCTCAATTGTGCTCTCCGTGAAACGATTAACGAATTGAGCCTTCCATCGTCCAAGGGGAGAGAGACAGCGCGAGCAAGAGAGTTCGAGAGATGTTGTCGGACCGCGACGACCACAGAGCGAGAAAACATCGAGAGTAAAGAAAAAAGAAAAAAGAAAAAAAAAAAGTATCATGAGAGATCGCACGATGCGAGGAGTTCTGGACGCGGCCATAATCAAGTAGCGCGTTCAAACACTTTGCCCGATAATTACCATATTTGACGCCAGTTCAGCGTCAAATTATTTCTTTCTTTTATCCTCGCTTCCCGTTCACCCGTACGCGAGAGACGCGAGAGCTCAAACCACCGTGAAACGATAAAATTCATGCAACCGAGTCGCGCATGCCTGAACGTCTCTTTATCTCGCTTCGCGCTTCGCGAAGAAGACCGTTAGTAATTAGTACAATTAATTCGCACCTACACGCGGCACACACGGACTCTCACCATGGAATGTGTTGTGACGATGCGTCACATAATTTTCCGTAGACAGGAACGGCGACTCTCCTCATTCTCCAATGGACATACAAATAAATCAGCAAAAAAGTTTGTGTCAACTTTTGATATTTCACCGATTTAAATATCAGCACATCGTTGATTTATTTCATTTTATTTTTAACGGATGGTTACGAGTAAAAATGAAAATTGAAAATACATTGTGTTGCGACATCGGCTAAAAAATTTTTCCAAATTTTATTATGAAATTAGAAGAAAAAAAAAATAATAATCGATCAGACATTATTGATTCGTGAAATGAAATTCATGAAAAATATTAATGAAAAATGAAAAAAGATATTTTAAGCTCGGGCATCCGAACGGGAATTAATTGCAAGGTTTATTTCCATGAACCTCTTTACCGTTTCACCGGTTTGTCTCTGAGCGAAGGGAAGAGTGATTTTAATCGGCGTTTATCCGCTATCAGGGACGAATTAGACTGATCGTTAAACGTTTGGACGTCGTCGGCGGTAGCTCGAGAGGGTTTCCCGTAAATATAAACAGTTCAAACGAGTGCAGTATCACGAGCGAATGATCTTTTGATGGGTAAATTCTCCCTCTCCGTCCGTGACGGCTCAAAGCAACGAGGCAGAGGGAGAGAAAGAGACGAGAAAGGTCTTCGTACAACCGTGAAAGATCCACTGCGATATGCCGGTGAGCAACCCCTCGTTTTCTCGTGTTATATCCGTCTTCCTCGCTCGCGCTCGTATTCCAACACCTCCACCCATCCGTTGCCCCTCGAACCCACCCCCTCGTACCCGCCACCGGCGGATTAAACACTTCAAAACTTCAACTCTCTTTTCCGGCTCGGATTTCGTTCTTTATAAAAACTTTATTATCCTACGCTACAAGTGTCCCACACGATTCACCCCAGGTCTTTTTTTTTTGTTTCTTTGCAATACACAATGGCGACTCGCTCGTGCACACAAGCGCCCCGATAAAATTCTTTATTTCACTTTATTTCTTATAATTTCACCGCCGGTTAATTATTTTTATCGTGATAAAATGTAACTCGGTCGAATTGTTTCTCCAAAGCCGACGAGTGTCTCCTAAACTTTTTTTTTTTTTCGTTAATTTTTTCCAATGGAAATAAAGTATTAATTGTTGTATTGTGGAATAAAAGAATTTAATAATAGGTGGAATATTTTTTATTTTTTTTTGACAATTCGAATTTGGTTTTGACTTTTATTTTTGGGCTCGGATTTCGTTTTTTATAAAAACTTTATTATCCTACGCTACAAGTGTCCCACACGATTCACCCCAGGTCTTTTTTTGTTTCTTTGCAATACACAATGGCGACTCGCTCGTGCACACAAGCGCCCCGATAAAATTCTTTATTTCACTTTATTTCTTATAATTTCACCGCCGGTTAATTATTTTTATCGTGATAAAATGTAACTCGGTCGAATTGTTTCACCAAAGCCGACGAGTGTCTCCTAAACTTTTTTTTTTTCGTTAATTTTTTCCAATGGAAATAAAGTATTAATTGTTGTATTGTGGAATAAAAGAATTTAATAATAGGTGGAATATTTTTTATTTTTTTTTGACAATTCGAATTTGGTTTTGACTTTTATTTTTGGGCTCGGATTTCGTTTTTTATAAAAACTTTATTATCCTACGCTACAAGTGTCCCACACGATTAACCCCAGGTCTTTTTTTGTTTCTTTGCAATACACAATGGCGACTCGCTCGTGCACACAAGCGACCCGATAAAATTCTTTATTTCACTTTATTTCTTATAATTTCACCGCCGGTTAATTATTTTTATCGTGATAAAATGTAACTCGGTCGAATTGTTTCACCAAAGCCACGAGTGTCTCCTAAACTTTTTTTTTTCGTTAATTTTTTCCAATGGAAATAAAGTATTAATTGTTATATTGTGGAATAAAAGAATTTAATAATAGGTAGAACATTTTTTTTTTTTTTTGACAATTCGAATTTGGTTTTGACTTTTATTTTTGGGCTCGGATTTCATTTTTTATAAAAACTTTATTATCCTACGCTACAAGTGTCCCACACGATTCACCCCAGGTCTTTTTTTTTTGTTTCTTTGCAATACACAATGGCGACTCGCTCGTGCACACAAGCGCCCCGATAAAATTCTTTATTTCACTTTATTTCTTATAATTTCACCGCCGGTTAATTATTTTTATCGTGATAAAATGTAACTCGGTCGAATTGTTTCTCCAAAGCCACGAGTGTCTCCTAAACTTTTTTTTTTTTCGTTAATTTTTTCCAATGGAAATAAAGTATTAATTGTTGTATTGTGGAATAAAAGAATTTAATAATAGGTGGAATATATATTTTTTTTTTTGACGATTCGAATTTAGTTTTAACTTTTATTTTTGGGGCTCGGATTTCGTTCTTTGCAGAAATGTTATGATTCGCTGTTACAAGTGTCCCACACGATTCACCCTCAGTTTTTTTTTCCCCCTTATTTTAGAACACAATAGCGCCTCGCTGGTACATACAAACTCCACGGTAAAAATTAATTATCTCGATCCCCTTGCAGTTTTACTACCAGCGTCTTATTTTTATCGCGCTATAATATCACGATTTGTCGACTCGGCTGAATAATATAAAAAGAGTGTCGTAATCGAGGGACGCCACAAGTGTCTCCTAAACTTATTTTTGCTCCACTTTGCGGACTAATAAAAATTTCGTCGTGTCGAAGAGGTTTCATGGCTTTCGGACTACAAAACCTATCTGATCTTTCACGGTGTCAAACAGACCGTGAATAAATTTTTTTGTCGCCCGAAAAGCTTTCCTCAAGGGCTCAGTCCAGTCAATAAAAATTTTGATACCGCGAAAAATGATTTTCGAGCCGCGAATCTCTCAGTGATCCACACATTCCCAACCAAAAATTTAATTCGATAAAAAATTTCAGTACTCTGCGACGCGCAAAAAATCCGAAAAATCAGCCGTATTAATTACATCAAAACCACCAATTTATTATACACATAATGGTCAGAAGTTGTTGAAGAATTATGAAAAACTAAAATATCTTTAAGAAAATCAAAGAACTTATCATTTTCTCGTTTCAAATGTATTTCTTGATTTTTTTTTAAGTCCTATGATTTTTTTTTTTAGAATTTCCAATCATTCAAGAACTTTTTTTTTTTCAAATTAATGTAAAGGCACGAATGTCGGATACGTTGTAGAGTCAACATGATTTTATCGTACACACAAAAAGTTTCGAGCCAATAGAACCTTGCTTGCACCTTTAACACGGTTGATTTTTTTTTTCAGATTTTAATACCATTAACCACCGTTAAAATTCTCATCGAATTCGACTTTTGGCTGGGAATGTACGGGCGAAGAATCCTTAACGGCACATCGTCAATTTATATCGGAGAGACGGCAGTCCGGAATTCTCGTCGTCGAAGTTTCTCAATCCCTACGAGGTGTCGGATATTGTTTTCGCCGATCGACATAATTAATAAAAAAAATATCTCGCTTCGAGGTCCGACGAAAAAAAAATAAAATAAAATAGCGTCGAAAAATAAGGAGAGGCCAAAAAACCACGTTAACCCCGTGTTCGATGCTTTTCGCCGGCCGAGCGTGAAGGGGGATGAGAAAAGGGAAAAAAAAAGAGCTAACTTGGAAGAACAAGATCGATAGCCACCCTCGTCACTCGCCCACGAGTGCTTCTCGCCGTGGATAGAGAGTAAAAGAAAGGCTAGCGGAAAGAGGTTGGGTCTCTCGCGCAAACTCTAGTCGTCCCCGAAGCGTCCTCTTATTCTTCACCTACGTGTAACGCCAGTGGGGCCTCCGAGGGAAAGGAAACGAAGTAAAGGAGAACACACGAGGTGGAGGAAAATGCGACGTTGGAAGGAGAGTGCCGAAGAACGAGAATGTCCTGAACGAGAAAAGGTCGTGGCGCGAGAGATATGAAACGAGAGCGTTAGGTGGAAAGTCGACGTTAGGGACGAAAGATGGCAAATCACGCGTAGCGGAATTCTATTGTCGACTTCTATCGAACAGTAAAATAACGGTAAAATAAAAGACGATAAACTGCGACTGCGAATAGAGCGGTTATCCTTGCCTGAGACTTATGGGGATAAAAAAATGCGGCGATTGGGTAGATGTGGAGATTATGGTCCGGATCGAAATTTCAAAATTCAAAAGGCGAATTCTAATTTGCCATTCACTCTGTTTAGTCAGTTTGGCGCTCTTAAAATTCCGGCGCTGCAGGAATCAAGAAACTTGAAAGTTTTGTCTCGGACGGAGAACACTGAATTACTTTGCCACAGAGCTCTGTTCGCCCCGGTTTACCCCGCGCAAAAAGTAATCCGGAAATTTGTCAAAGAATGGAGTTAACTCCTTTAAGATATCATCGCGAGGTTCTTTCCCGTGAATGTTCATTTTATGAACTCCTCGAGCCGGTACTCAATTTGTACACCGTTTGAGGAAGTTAGACCCAAGTCGACTCGCAAAGTCTTTCACCACTTTTACCCCATTCACTCTCAATGTTTCGCGGTACATAAGTAAAAAAAAATAGTCCAAACTCCCGTCTGAAATCGAGTGATTCACGCGGTCCAATCTTCCGCTGGAAACATGCCGGCCATTAATTCGGCGTTCCAGCGCTCGCGTCCACCCTTCGAGTCGCCCGAGTTCTCCTCGTCACGGACGCGTGCGGGGCCTGAACCTAAGAAACGACAGAACACAGCATAATTGGGTGGAATTTCCGGGCAGCGTAGCTCCCTCGTACGGACAATTCTGGTCAACGAAGTCGCGCGTTATATTCAACGACGCAGACTGCACAGCGGCCTCGTCGGTTCTCGCCTAGCCACGACCTCGCGAGAGCACCAGCACGTAGTCTTGCGTAGTGCATAGCCAAGACAGACTCCCCAGTGGTAGCGGCGTTGGAGGATTTCTCTCTGGAAATTTACCGGAGCGCGAGTTACTGGGAACTTGCCCGTGGCTCGTTGGATCTCTCGGATGCCGCGAGCGGGAGAACGACGTCGACGTCGTCGCCGAGCGACGTCGGCTAAGAGCAAAGGGGCGCCAAGGGTTTGGGTCGTGGGAGGGTGGCGGGCCCCGCGGGTTGTGCGACGATGCCGATGGGTTGGGGGAGAAACCATCGCGCTGCGAGAAGGCAGCAGCAGCAGCAGCAGCAGCGGAAGCAGCAGCAGCAGCAGCAGCAGCAGCAGCAGCAGCAGGCCGTTCGGACGCGAACGAGGGTGCGATGAGAAGGCGGGAGCGAGAGAACGAGCGAACGGACGAGAGGGCGAAACTACGAGGACTCGAAGGGGGAGAGCGAGGGAGATAAATATAGAGAGGTCGTTGGTGGAAGGAGCCCGCGAAGCGGTACCGTTGGGCGGCTGAGGTGCACACAGAGGGCCGAGGGCGATGGAGGAGCCGTGCGGAAGAGCGGAAGAGAAGGATGCGGAGTCGATCGTGGCTGGACGTCGGACGGAGCGAGAGAACGCAACGGAGGGGTTGGTGGTGCGCGCCGCGGGTACGAAGAGGACGAGGAAAGCGAGCGGAGGCGAGTCTGGTACGTCGGAAGGTGGCAGCGGGTCGGCGAGGGACGTCGAAGCTCTCTCTAGGTACGGCGGCCACTACCACGTTCGCGCTTACTACGAGGGACCGCACACGTATACGGAGACGAAGCTAGAGCCCGAGGTGGAGCGCGGACGCGAGCGCGAACTCTACGCGGTCGTCGAGAAGGTGCAGGGGGAGGCTTTGCGTGTGTTGCGAATGGACGGAACGAAGAGAGAGAGAGAGAGAGAGAGAGAGAGAGAGACGGGAAGACGAAGGAAGTACGCGGGCCGAGAGCGCGGTGCGGGAGGAACGGAGATCGAGATTGTGTTCTCGCTCATGGTGGATGGTCGGACCAGGGCGAAAGCCGTCCGATATAACCGAGGGGCCCGGAGACGGGTGAGAGGCGAGAGCGGCGGGTAGCCGAGGGTGTCTCTCTCTCTCTCTCTCTCTCTCTCTCTCTCTCTCTCTCTCGCTCTCTCGCTCGTTCTCGTCGCGTCCGTGTATATTCCGCAGTAAACGGACGGACGGAGAGGCCTGGGCTCGACGACGGACCCTCGCATGGCCTGCAGCTGTCTCCCAACCCTCCCTCCTCTCTCGCTCACCCCTCGGCCTCCTTCTCGGCAGCGTTCGGTGTACTCACCCCGGAGAGCGCGGCTCTCGCAGCGCGACTCTCGCAGCGCGGCTCTCGCAGCGTGGCTCACGAACCTCGCGGACCTCCGCGCTCCACTCTCCTCTATAGCTGACGATGTACAGGAGCGAGCGAGGGGTGCGGAGGATGGTGCGAGCGAGATAGAGCAGCGCCGATATGGTTCCGAGGCTCGCCGAGAGAAAACGTGATGCGAGCGAGAGACGACGAGGCTCGGAACCGAACGGCGTTTCTCGCGGCGGTTCCCTCTTATCCGTTCGTCTCCGTCCACCATCGGCCGTTTCGTATGGCTCCGTCTACCCTCTCGGGTTTCTCCACGCGAGTCTCTCTACGTGGAGCGCGAACGGTGAAACCGTTCCGACCCGACCCGCCTCCCTCTCTCCGCAATGGCTCTTCATCCCGCCACCCCGTTTCTGCCCACCCAAGCTAGCTAGCGCGGCCTCAGCGCGGTTCTCTCGCTGCTGCTCTCCACCTAGCTATACCGCCCGTTTCTACTTCACCATCCCTAACCCACCCGCCCTAACCCTCCGTCCACCCCGTCCGTTCGTCGTCCTCTATATCGCGCTGGCAGCTCCTATGTAATGTACTAGGTACCGACCGACCGGAGAGAAACTCACCCCAGTGTAAATACATAGCTGCAGACGCGGCGACCGAGCGACCGACCGCTCGCTCCAGCAGCAGCGGCAGCGCAACCACCAGAGGCAGAAGCAGAGAGGAAGCGGCGGTACAGAAGACCAGAGGCAGGAGCACCAGAAGCAACGGCTGGCGTTACCGTTGCCGCCACCGACGTTGCTTCGGCCCCAGGGCCACCATCCCCGGCACCCCTCACCGCCACCCCTTCGAGTTAACTCCCGATGGAGAAAGCCGGGATAGGTATCCCTGTGCGAGAGAGACCTTCCTCCGCCTAGTACTTGGACCTCTTCCACCGGCTATAACCCTAGCGAAGTACACTTCGATGTATACATGGGTGATCTACCTATAGCGGATGAATGTACTGGCTTGGGAGAGACCGCTCCGATGGTACGCTATGGCTTTGGGTGGGCTGCCGATGGTATTCCGGTTTACACGGAGCCGCGATAGGCAGAGGCTGCGAATATCGCGCGCGATGGAGGCAATAAGTATGATGAGGATGGATGTGGATCAGTGGGTGGATGGACGGAGAGGTAAACAGCGACGATGCGCGTTTGCCGGGTGGTCTGTATGAGGTGGGTAAAGGGCTACAGGTAGCGGAGTTTCCGGCTACAAGCTTTTACCCATTGTCCGATGGGAATCGGACATGGTGAGCAAAGTTACTCGAGTCTTTTTTGGGTTGGATGGTGCGTTATGGATTTCCATGGGTTGGCCCGACGATGTTTAGGCTCGCGTGTATCTGCCATTGGGACTGGTTGCGGATATTGCGCGGTGAAGGAAACAGTACGAGAATGCATGTGGATTAGTGGGCGGATGGATGGGGAGGTAAATAGTGTCGAAACGCGTTTACATCGTGCCGGAGTGCTGTACGAATTTGGTGTAGTGTTGCAGGTACCGGGGTTGTTGGCCGAAACCCTTTCCTCTTCATTCAATAAAAATTGTTCATTGGAAGGAAAATTACATGTCCAGATGGGGTACTTGGTGACACGGACTTTCGAAGGCGAGACCCGACCGGAAGTTAACTATCGAGTTTCCCTATTGGATCCGGGTGGCGACGCGGCGGGGATGCGGTGCTGGGAATCGAGTGAGTTTGCTTGTTTAACCGTAATGGCTCAATCTCCCACTATGCTTCTTCCCGTTGTTCTTTACCCTATCGTAAAAAAAAGGTTCCTACGGCAACTCTTGTTCGAAAAATCTTGAAAAAGTAACGCGGATAATGTTATCAATTTATAAAATCGTACACCATTGTTTATCAATTATTCTTTTGGTTTCTTGGATATTAGCATCAACGATGGGAAAATCGAAGATATCAGTATCAAAAATATTGGGCAAGACATCCACAATTGTTGGACGCATTCCTTGATATCGTCGATCTCGACGAGGAGCAAGACAATTAAAGACGCGAATCCGTTCACGTTGATGTCGAGTCGGCAAATCTTTTGCAAGTCGCCACGAGATGATGTAATCTATTGATATAAATGAGAGAAAGTTCACTGCACAATTTGTCGAGTACCATTGATAGATGGCATGATAATGGAGTTAATCAAGTGAGTTGGGGAAAAGAGCGAAGAAGGTGAAAGAAGAGACGGGAAAAAGATATGTATCACCCTCGGTTTTGGCCATTTATAAAACGTCGAGTTCTCTCGGGTAGTCGGCCACGAATCGCCCACCGGAAAAGCCAGTAAAGCGACAAGTTGAAACTCCAATAGAAAGAGCCGAGGGACCCGAACACCCCCTCGATGTAGCGCACGGTATTATATACGCCGCGATATACGGACGAAACTTTCGCTAATTCATATACAGGGACCCGAGAACACCCCAAGCTGTATCATTTTATATTGAATCTGGGTGGAAGGCGGCTTAAACGCTCAACGGACGTAACCACCCCTGAAATAACCGCGCAAATACTCTACACGTGTTTCAGAATTGAAAAGTAAGAGGCCACGGTTTTTTTTTTTTTGCATCGACAATCGCGAAGAGTAACCGCGTGGGATTTAAATGATCGAAACACTTTTCCGATTGATCCATTGATTTCAATAATTTAAGTTGATGAAACAGAGCTTTTGGTCGCTTTTAAGATTATCGTCTTGATAATATCCTATAAGTAATATAATTTTTTTCACTTTCGACGGTGATTACACTTTTTCGCCAAAGTTTCTATTTACGCGTAACCTTGTGTCCTACACAGTTCGATTATTTACATCGTCGATCATGCAAAATCATTTTTTCATGTCCAGATAAGGGTTTATAAAAATTCAAAAAAATGTTCGTCGCAATTTTACAGTAAAATTTGTATTTTTAACGAAAATTTTTGTACGCCATTGACAACAATTTTTTATTTTTTGTATCTGGCATTTTTATTTGACAGAAAAAAGTACATTAACGCTGGTTTAATGAAAGTAACGTTGAAAAATTTCACGTGTCAGTATAATGAATTTACAGTTTATTTTTTACAATGTATATTGTAAACTAACGCTCATTGGCATTTGCCTTTTTTTAAATTGGAGTAGCTTTTTTTTTTAAAAAAAAAAAAAAAAAACGCTTTACGATAACTTTTTCAACGTGAGTTCATGGAATCCTCAATACAGACCGTTCCGCGGCCATTTATATCGTCCCACATTTCCGCGAAGCTCCTCGAGCGCGATATAAAAACAGCCCAGTGCTTCTTTCTTTTCTTTCCCCGTCTCTCCTCCTTCCACAAAGTTGTAAAAGCGCAACAGCATAGGTTCACTTACAACCCTCGACGTGTTTCCGCCGAGACTTTCATTCATTCGTTCTCCCCCGGTTCCGACGATTCACACGAGCTTAACACCGGGTAGATCAAATTTCGTCGCCTCACCGCGCAGTCGCCGGATCGAAAAATCAACAAAATTTTCCCAAAACCCTCGAAAATGTTGAATCTTATCGATTGTCAAATCGACGATATTGCATCGATCCACCCAACAGCCTGGCGTTTAAAAGTCGCCTTGTCCAAAACTTTTTCATCTTCCCCCTCAAAAAAAAAATATATATAGAATAAAATTCTAATCAAAGTCCCCTTTTTATTTTACATCCCGATCTCGGTCCTACGCTCTCTCCGTCAATTTCCTCCATGCAAATACACGCTTACAGCTTCGGATATACTGGACACACTAAACACCTTTTCCAAAAACCCCCAAAACACACAAATTCGCCTTCCCCAAAACTTTTTCACCTTTCCACAAAAAAAAAAAAATTGAATAAAATTCTAATCAAAGTCCCCTTTTTATTTTACATCCCGATCTCGGTCCTGCGCTCTCTCCGTCAATTTCCTCCATGCAAATACACGCTAACAGCTTCGTATATACTGGACGCACCAAACGCCTTTTCCAAAAACCCCCAAAAACACAAATTCGCCATCTCCAAAACTTTTTCACCTTTCCCCTCGAAAAACAAAAAAAAATAAAAAAAGAATAGAATAAAATTCTAATCAAAGTCCCCATTTTATTTTACATTCCGATCTCGGTCCTGCGCTCTCTCCGTCAATTTCCTCGATGCAAATACACGCTAACAGCTTCGTATATACTGGACACACCAAACGCCTTTTCCCAAAAACCCCCCAAAAACACAAATTCGCCATCTCCAAAACTTTTTCACCTTTCCCCTTCCAAAAAAAAAAAACAAAAAAAAAACAAAAAAAAAATTGAATAAAATTCTAATCAAAGTCCCCTTTTTATTTTACATCCCGATCTCGGTCCTGCGCCTCTCTCCGGTAATTTCCTCTATGCAAATACACGCTTACAGAGTCGGATACACCGAGTCTGTGAGTACCGTGAGTAAAGTTCCACATACACGGAATACAGACTGCACACGTAGTCCGCCACGACCGGGCGTCTATCCCTCCGAAATCTCCCTCGTTCGCTTCCCGGCCCCCTTCGTTTCAACCCCCCACCCCCCAAAGCTGCCCCCGAACCCTCCTCCGTCCCCTCGGCCCCATCCCCCGTCATCCGTTCGCGCTCACGTCGATCGCACGTTATTGGAACTGGCTCGACGCGGCAAAGTAGCCGCGCGATTTCAGTCTCGTCGTGCACGGCGGGTGGCTCCCGAAAGTCCTGGCTATCGTTCGAGGGATTCTAGGCCGTGGTGTGGGCAACGTCGGAACCCGAGGTTGCGGGGGGGGGGGGGAAACGTTCGGGGAGGGTGAAAACGAAGAGGGTGAGAGACGCGGAGGAGCGATGAGGGATCCAGAACGCGTTCCTAGGGTAGCGAAGAGAACCGCGCGGGGGAGACGGCGAAGGGTAAAGAGGATGAGGAGGGAGGGAGTGAGGAGGAGGAGGAGGGGGAGCAGGGGGTGGTAGATGAAATCCACCCCCGCGGCGACTTTTCTACGTCGTTGCCGGACGCTGCAGGGAGCGCTCGCGACAGAGCGATGGAAAGAAATCGGCAGGAAAGAGAAAACGCTCGGCGACTCACCCCAAGTCGTCCTCGCTTCCTCCTCCTCCTCCTCCTGCCTCGCGCTTCGGGGGAGTATAGCGTTACAGGAACAAGGCAAAAGTGCCTCTCCGGACACACGCACACACACGGTAGACGCGTGTGTGTACACATGCAGGCCGATGGGGGGTCGCCGGTAGGGCCGCTGATCGATAGTTGAAAATAAAAGTAACGAGATACGCCGCTTTTAGACGATACCGCGGATACTCCTCGAGGCCGCGTCACTGCCGCGCTACGAAAATAGGATACTGGCTGCAGCGGATGCAGCTTCGGCTCACGGTACATGCACTGGACTTTCCGCTAGCGTCGTCCTTATCGACACGCTGTAGCTTCGGGCCCGAAGGACCTTTTTTTGATCCCGATCGGCCTCGGCGATCGCGCTTTATAAATCCTTTGGTGATCTTTCGTTGGTTTCGTTTCTGTCACCCGATTGCTTTTAATTTTTGAGGATTAGCGTCCTTAGGGCTGGGGCGAGGATCCTTGAGCGATATCTTGCATGGATTTTGAGGTTTTTTTTTTTTTTTTTTTTTTTTTTTGCGACAATTGTGGAATGTTCTTGGCAGACTGGACTGGGTCGAAGGGAGGGTTGATAAATAGAATACAGCTCGGCTCTCGGTTCGTGCAGGTGACTTTTCGCTAGTGTCTCATCGACTCGTCGTCGCTTCAGCCTCGAAGGACCTTTTTTTTGATCCCGATCGGCCTCGGCGATCACGCTTTATAAATCCTTCGACGATTTTTCGTTGGTTTCTTTTTTTTTGTTTTTTTTCTTTTTTTTTTGGGGCGGCTTTTTTTGTCCGTCAATCGTACGGACATAATGGAGTTGCAGCACCAGTACGACTTTTAATTTTTGGGGTCGAGTCTTGTTAGCGCCGTCGCGACGCTCCTTAAGCAACATCCTGCATGGATTTTGTTTTTTTTTTTTTTTTTTTTTTTTTTCAACGATAATTGTAAAATGATTTTGGCAGACGGGACCGGGTTGAACGAAGGGTAAATAAAAATTGGTCGATCGTTTAACGGCAATGAGCGGACTGCACGTAAATTTTTCAAAATTTAAGGGAACTCGGTATCGAGCCGGGTCGAAAATATCGTTTTTCGTGACACGGATTGTTTTTCGATTTTCGATTCGGCGCGACTGATTAACGAGCTCCAGACACTTTTTAATATGCGGAGCCGCTGGATTTTTTTTTATTTTTTTTTTTTTTGGTGATAATTGGAGTAAATTTTTATCCGGTTCTCGACGAACGAAAATAAAATTTAAAAATCCTTGATTCGCCGTTGGAAGGACTGCATCGGGGTTAATTCGTTCGAATTGAATAAATTCGGAGTCGATTCGACTCGGAGGTCGAAAAGTGGGTGAGTCGGGTCGTTTAGTCGGGAATCCGCGGATGTGTTATTTTTGCTCGACTTTAGCTGGACCTGACACAGGTAATTCCGTAACGTGATCGTTCCATCTCGCAATGGAAATCGGCAAAGTGCAGTCTATAAAAATTGAGATAAATTACAAAAGATCCGAAAAAAAACACGAATAAACCAAGATTCGAAAAATAGAAACCGTCAGGACAGAACTAATCGTTTTTTTTTAACAATTATCTCGGTAGAAATTTTAAAAAAATGTTCGCGTCCATTTTATTCCGTCGTGTCGTTGTCGCCTAAAAAGTAAAAAAAAAAAACCATGTATAATATAAATTTATCC
Source organism: Listrodromus nycthemerus (assembly GCA_963978505.1). Classification (NCBI taxonomy): domain Eukaryota; kingdom Metazoa; phylum Arthropoda; class Insecta; order Hymenoptera; family Ichneumonidae; genus Listrodromus; species Listrodromus nycthemerus. The sequence continues at coordinate 23,993,678 of OZ021680.1, read as the reverse complement.
CGGTGTTCTTGAGTTCTCCGTTAAACATTTTCAAGTAAAATTATTCTGCACGCGCATGGCAAAAAAATACTCGAGAACAAATTGCAAAATATAATTCTTTTTCTCAAAGTGTAAAATACTTTTTGTATTCGGAGTAATTGTCAAGTTACGTCGCGAACTCATTTTTCGCAATGAAATTCGCGACATCGAGAAATATCCGAATATCTTGCACGCGGCTACCTTGAAAATAAATCTCTATCTGCAATTTTCATAATTCATCGTCTGGACTCCAAAAAAAAAAAAAAAAAAAAAAAAAAAAAACGAACAAGAGACAGAGCCACAAATTTCTCAAATTCTCTCTGTCACCGAATATCCATCGTTTATCCTTCTCCCCGCTCGAAATAACTCAAAAAAAAAAAAAAAAAAAAAAAAAAATTTATTTCACCAAATTCACTCGACAATATTAATTTTTATCTTTTTAATTCCGCGGTCGACGCGCCACTTTGATTCACGAAAATTAAAACAAAAAAAAAAAAAAAAAAAAAACAAAAAATAAGACAAATAACAATCGCCGTGTTCCCTGAAAATAATGTAACGGGTTTCTCGTTTTTACGGCGTCGTTCCGAAAGTCGTCGGGCGAGAGAGACCAGAAAATTCGGGTCTCGGAGACCCGCGGCAAGAAGGAAACGCCGTCGGCTCATGCAGGCGTGGCGCGATGTTGTGCACGTTTCGCGAGGCGATAATTTTTCCCGGTCCGCAGCGGGCGGTATCGCAGGAGAAAGACGGTGAGCTCGGGTTGTGCCGCGCGACGTGGACTCCGCCCGATATCTCTCTCGGCGTTTCCCATTGCAGCGTTTCTCCCGCCGGTCAGAAACGGTGAAACGAGGGTCGTACACTTACCGGCGGGCCCGTTTAGCGTCGCGCGGCGGAGGGAACGGAGAATAAGGAAAAAAAAAAAAAACCCCCCGCGCGACACGAAACCCCCCTTCGCTTTGTCCGTCGGGGTGCAAATGAGAGGGAGAAGGACTGTCGAACGCAGCGGAGTCGTGGCGCAGGAGCGAGAGGGGAGTTCACCCTCGCGTAGGGGCGACCGGGGCAAAATGGGTCACCGGGGGTCGACAGCCAATTTTCCAATAATTTTTCGATCGCCATTTATTGTCGGAACGATTTTTCCATTTTCGGATTTTCGGGATCGATGCCTGCTCAAATTTTATCGGTGACGAGTACGATTTTACTCGATTTTTTATTTCGATGGATATTGACGTTGACTATCCAGTTTACTCGTGTCTTATGCAATGTTGGGACCGAAACATGTATTATTAATTAGTAGAGACTTTTAGAGACTTTTATTAATTAGTAGAGATTTATTAGTAGAGATTTTTTTTAAATAAAATATGTGTATTAATTGTAACTAAATTAATTGACCAAAGAAAAAATCTTCGTATCTCTTCACCTCTGGATCGTGTCGTGTGGGCGAAAATTAAAAAAAAAATGAATTATCCGATCAACAATTTTTTCATTTTGATTTTGAAATCGCGTAGACTTAATCCCAATAGCTGGAGGTTATCGATCGTTGACTCTTCACTTCCGCGATTAAGGAATTAAAGAACCTCACGTTCGAACAACGAGAATTCTAATGCGTCGATCGTCGAAATTTATCGAACCATTTCTGCATTCACCGTCGAAACGGTCGGTTGGAAAATCGTTTTCCGTCCCGTTATCCCGTCTCGCCCCACTGTTCAGTTTCGCCCCGCTCACCCTCGCGACGGCAAGAACACGCTGTTTGTCGCGGGGGCTTCCGTACCTGAAAGCCACGATGGCGATTCGCGCTGGCAGCGTCTCCTTTCGCCTGCGCGTGTACCGTGACACGGACGGTTGTATATCTTTTCCGAGGGGGTCAGCGCGAAGGCTCGAGCGAACCGTGAACGCGACGGCGAAGGGCCGCGCCGGGTCGGCGCGAGGGACGAAGAAATTGTTGGGAGAAACGAGGGTGGTTGACGAGGGAAACGCGGCGTTCTTCGGCGACTTACCCGCGGCCCCTTCGCAGCTTTGACCGTCTTTCTAGGTAGTCGAGGAGTCGTCCTTGCACCGCGGCCTGGTCCTAATCTGGCCGGCGCGAGTCCTCGGGACGACGAACGCTTTCCCGAAGCGAACCCGAAACGCCCCCGTTGCGACGAGTCCTTTCGCTCGCTCTCGCTCTCGCTCTCGCTCTCTCGTTTCCTTTGCGCGAGAGGTTTGCCTTTTGTTGGTTCGTGCACTCGATCACCGCGCGTTCCGACAACGTCGATCTCTTCCTTTCACGCTCCTCCAAATTACAGCCACGGCGAAAGCCGCACCGCTTCTCACGGATGCGACTCCGAACGGCGCAATGGATTATCAAGAGGGGTTGCAAAATTTATGAGCTGTTTTTTTTTTTTTTTTTTTTTTTTTTTTTTTTTTTTTTTTTTTTTTTGGAGCAAAGTTCCTCGCGAACTGATTCGTTTATTGGAATTGATGGGGCGACCGGACAACCCGTTGACCAAAGTACATGGAAGGTTGGAATTCGCAGTCGTTGCTCCGAAATCGGAAATTATTCCGGTATTCCGAGCTGTTTCACCGAGGTTCGTTGTATGAGGTCGATCGAATTCGAAGGGTTTTTGAGAATTCAACGTGGATTCAGTTGACTGCGAGTTGCAATTGAAAGATATCTGGAGTAGTCGGCGGAATCGAAAATTCCGTTTCGCTTCCGCACAGAGAAACGCGTGTTTAGGTGAGGATTGTGAAAATTCATTTGTTTCAATGTCAGCTCGCTCAAAAGTGTCTGAAAGTTTGAAAACGAAGATTCTCAAGCGGCGTTTCGACCTACCAAAAAACAGTCTGATTCGAGCAGACACAAAGATAACACTTTGCGTTCCTGAATCTCGAAATTTCGACTTCTCAGAAAGTCCAAATCTTCAATTCGACGAAAATCCACGGATAAATGGTTTTTTTTTTAGCATTTTGTTTCTGAAAAAAAAAAAAAAAAAAAAAAAAAAAAAAAAAAAAAAAAACACCGATGGACCACAGTCGGTTCTAATTGGTCGCAGTGGACTCGATTAGAGCGCGTTGCGAGACGATGCGCTCTCGCAAATTGAAAATTTAATTACAGCGCAGATTAGCCGCGGCAGCGAATCAATTTCCTTCAACCCGTTGGAATATCGCGCTGCGAACTTTAATATGCATTAGCGCGTCACGTTAGACGACGTGAATCAGCGTCGATAAACGCACCCAACGCGTAAGCCGAGCGGGCGATGCGACTCTCGGCCGGTGGGCAAAGCTTTGCCCCGAGCTCGGGGGGGGGGGGGACGTTTATGGTACCGAAGAATCGGGGCGTTTGCATTCGTTACGCTCGAACGACATGCGACACGACTTTACCCGCTGCGCTACCGAAGCCTGGGATTCTTTTTTTTTTTTTTTTTTTTTTTTTTTTTTTTTTTTTTTTTTCCTTCCTTTTCCCCGATGACAATCGGCCCCGCGAGCGATTTCAGCCTCGCCGACGAGGCGTCGTGGGTCGCGTCACCGTTGTTGCCTCCTCGCTCGTCGCGTTTGGATTTTCGAGTATCCCAGCGGGCGGTCCCCGACGCGCATTACCGCGTCGGCTTAGAGCCGCGGAGGCTGCCGGCTATATAACTGCGACGAGCTCACGGGGGTTGAAATAACGGGAACCCGATGAGTCAAATCCCCTCGCAACTAATTCTTCTCGCACACACGCGCCCGAACCGTCGTAGACCGTGAACGCGGCCAACGCGGCGTCGGCCGCGCGTTCGCGCACGGCGAGGATCCTCCAAAGCGATTATCTTTTCCGATCATTCCGATCGCTCTTGCCGATAACTCCGACCATTCTCGTTATTCTTACCGTTCTCGCTGATAATTCTGAGCGATATGTTTTTTTTTTTTTTTTTTTTTTTTTTTTTTTTTTCTTTTTTTCAATTGCAGAATTTTCGTCGATTGCCAAAATGTCATTTTTATTGGGGGGTTTTTTTTTTTTAAGATTTTACGATTATGGAAAATCAACGTTTCGCAATTTTTATCCATAGGGCTTGGGTGATGTATTTTTTTAATTATTGTTTCCACTGGCGCAAGGCGAGTTTTTTTGTTTTTTTTTTTTTTTATGAGAGATAATCGCGCATTTTTGAAAAATTTTGTGATTGCGAAAAATCTTGGGCACTGTGGAGAAACCCGACTGGAAATTGTGTCTGATGCGTCTGAGGCGTATACCGAGCAGTATAGTGTGACACCGAAGCTCTCAAACCCGCTCCACCCGTATCTTCGAGGTTCTTCGGACGGGAAAAAAAATCCTGTGACCGAAAAAAAAAAAAAAAAAAAAAAAAAAAAATGCGGGAGACTTCTCCCGAGCCGAGAGAGAATACGCCGATGGCGCGAGAAATTCGAGATCTCCCGGCGATGCCGCGGTAGGGCGAACCTTCGTGGAACGCGAATAAGGGAGACGAGGGACGGATTGGTCGGAAGCTTCGATCGCGAATCAACATCGTCGAGAACGGCGGCTATGAAAAAAAATTTATCTTCATTTTTTTCGCCGAGTAAAATATTATTGTAACACTGTCAGGCATGGAAGAAATTTTCATTCACTCTCAGAGCGTCGAACTGTTACGAAAAAATTGAATATCAAAATTGAAATAATTCGTTCATTCGTATTTTCCAAAATCCTGAGCTGTGAGAGAGCAGTCGCAAAAGTTTCTGGCAATTTACCGTAAAAGTCAAATAATCGTGAAAGTAAAAAGTGAGAGAAAAGTGAAAAAATGTTAAATCGACGGTTCTGAAATTTTTTTTGAATTCACCGTCGACACGTATCGAATCCACCTGTTTAGATTCGATTTAATCAGTCGAAAAATTCTCAACTTCACTTTCGTACCGTAACATATTTGACAATTCACCATGTATGATATTTTTATTTTGTGTGACATTTTAAATGAGATTTTGAATAAGTATAAAATCATGCGAATGTAAATTATTATTAATGTGATTCAAAGCTCTCGCGCGAAATGTTTTTATGGCAAAATAATCGAATTTTAGCGTCACATTTTTCACGCGCGATTCATTTTTATCTGATAAAATTTTATTTTGACGTTGTCCTGATATTTGGTCCTGCCATAAAAAAAATAAAAAAATTAAAAAAAGAGCGAACAAGTCGCGCGGCCGACGCGTCGATGGCGCGCGTCTTTCTCTGGAACTGCAGCCACTTCCGGTTGTACCGGAAGCGGCGGACATCCTGCAGCGCTGAACTCGGGGGTCGACAAACGACAGTCCATCGCGATTCCCGCTCGGTCTTCCATATTCCTGGCTCGCGGGAGAAACCCAAAAGTCGTTCTCACTTATTGCCAAACCGCGCGCCCGAAAAATTTATTAATCGTGACATAAAAAAATTTTTAAGGACCAGTCTAACATTTTCACAATTGTTTATCCAAAGTTATTTCATTGTCATTAAAATATTAAAAACGGCTCGTACAATTAACAGTCGGAATAACCATGACTCAGAAAAAAAAAAAAAAAATAATAATATTGTCACTAGCAGGAAAAATAGAAGTGGAAGCGAATTATCGAAGGTGGCGTTTTGGGATATTCGTACCTGAAACTTTTGTCTCTAAACTCGTTCCGAAGTGACCGCGAAAGGCCGATTGACTCGTCGGCCGCCTCGACGCATTTCAACTTTCCGCAATGACAACGACGATAATAACAACGAAAATTGAAGCAATTCACAGCGTCGAACGGAAACCCGCGAAAGGATCGAGCGCTCGGCTCGCTAATCTCCTACCAAATATCACAGCGTCACTACCTGACTACCTCGGATCCTTTGGAACCCACACCGTAAACTTTCCCTTTGTCCACGATTTACTTCCGATAGCAAAAAAAAAAAAAAAAACAAAAAACAAAAAACATTCTCACTCATTAATTTACAATATTTCCGACGAAATACGAAAATCTTTGAAAATTACCTGAAAAAATATTATCGAACGATCTTCGAGAAGTTTTTTTTGTTTTTTTCCTCCAATGTACGAGGCGGTGAAAAAGGGAGAAAGGGGAAGGGTCACGCGGCTCGGGACAATCGTTCTCAGGTTGTCGGGTTTTCTTTTCCCTTCGGGTGTTCTTTTTTTTTTTTTTTTTTCTTTTTCCTCGTTTTTTTTTTTTGGTTTTTTTGTTTTCTTCATCGAGGGTCTCGAATAAATCGGAAACCCGCGGAGGCGAACCCGCTGTGCAACGGGCGGGGGTTAACGAAAAGTCTCGCGAGGGGTTTATGCGTGCCGCTCGCCCTCGGATGTTCAAACGATGATCCCGAGCGAAGTTTCGTGCGCGCACGCGGCAACGGAGTCGAACGCGCGTCACGCACGTACGCCCATCTCTGTGCTTTGCCGTCGCCCTTTTTTCCCTTTTCCCGCTCACGTTTCACCGTCGAATCTCCCCTCCGCAGGAATATAACCCCGGGATAACCCGCAATCCCGCAATTCGTGCCCGCCACGAACTTCTAGTTAGCAAAACCCTGTTTACTTTCCGCGGCCACCTCGTCTTCTTCTTCGTCCCCGCGCGCGCCTAACGATTACTTCGTTCCGAGTCATTTCGAATTCCTCGAGGCTCCCGCGGTGTTCGGGTCGTTACCGACCTGTGGAACCCTCCTTCCAACACAATTATTCAATGGACGGTAGTCGAACAAACATCTACTCGGAGACCGATATTTACACTACAGTGTTGGGACATCCGCTTTGCAATTTTTTTTTTTTTTTTTTTTAGAACAGACTTTCGGTGACGAGTCGTTTCGGTCAGATTGTTATTGAGGTGAAACGGAAACCGAGTGTACGCGAGAAAAGTTGAGCTACTTAGATAAGCAGTGTTGCATAATTGAATGTATTTTAAAAACATTTAACCACGCGTGGAATTGCTAATAGTAAGTTGCGTTAATGATAGTGTTGGGATTCGAGCGATTTAGTTGAGCCGATATCTTGTTTCTTTTGGACGAACGGACGTTTGTTTCGATCAGAGATTTTTATACGATGTTATCGCCCGTTTTATCGAGACAGTGAAATGATTTTTCCAATGCCGATTTCACTGTGCAATCGACTTCAATATTTCTTGAGCCACGACACAATTGAATTTCGTTCGAAATTGCCAGACCCTTTTTTTAGTTTAATATCAAAAAATATCGGAGATATCGGACGTTTATTCGAGAGCAGGAAAAATGGACGATACTTTCTTCTCTCCGTCCGACAGATCTTTGCATAATTGAATGTATTTAAAAAAATTTATCCACGGGTGGAATTGTTAATAGTAAGTTGCGTTAATGATAGTGTTGGGATTCGAGCGATTTAGTTGAGCCGATATCTTGTTTCTTTTGGACGAACGGACGTTTGTTTCGATCAGAGATTTTTATACGATGTTATCGCCCGTTTTATCGAGACAGTGAAATGATTTTTCCAATGCCGATTTCACTGTGCAATCGACTTTAATATTTCTTGAGCCACGACACAATTGAATCTCGTTCGAAATTACCAAACCCTTTTTTTAGTTTAATATCAAAAAATATCGGAGATATCGGACGTTTATTCGAGAGCAGGAAAAATGGACGATGCTTCCTTCTCTCCGTCCGACAGATCTTTTATCGATTTTTTATCGATTTTTCTTGACGAAAAAAAAAAAAAAAAAAAAAAAAAAAAACATTCGTATCGATCATCCATTCGATTCGGAAGAGCCGGGATTGCGCGAGAGCACAAAAGCCAAAATCCTCGCCCTTGCGCGACGATTTCCCTTTTCGCAGCCTCGAAACCGGCCCTGCAAACGGCCGATGGTTACGGATTCGAATTTCACGTTTCCATCGCGACTCTCCCTTCGCATCGTTTTTTTTTTTTTTTTTTTTTTTTCCTTCCATTTCCCTCGCCCGACTACGCGCGGAGCCGCGAGACACGCTCGTCCGCCGTTCCGCCCTCGGGGCCGTGGCGCAGGGTTATTTTCCACGATGCCGATTTTCTCGCGGCCTCTCCGGAGCATACCTGGGCCGGCAGACGGACGGGGAAAAAGGGACCTCGAGCGAGGGAGATGGACGGAGTGAAAAAAAAAAAAAAAAAAAAAAAAAAAAAAAAAAAAAAAATAGCAGCTCGCTGCAGATAAATAGAAAGCTCGAAACTCGAAGCCCCTTTCGCCGGGTTCTCGATGCTCCGCAGCGAAAACTCGCCGTGCCCGCGCGCGCTAAAATCGATCCCTCTCGCTCGTTTCTCATACTTAACCCTCCCCAGCCGTCCGGCCCTTTTCCGTCGCCGACCCTTATTCTCGCTTCCTCCACCCTTTTTTTTTTTTTTCTTCTTTTTTTTGTCCTTTTTTTTTTCGCGCTCGCGACTCGGAGCTACGCGCCGTTGGACTCCACGAATTCGTCCACGAATTCTCGTCCCACCATTCCCGGCGTATATTCCTCATTTCGTCACGAATAACCGTCCATTGTGGACCCAACGAACTGCGCAGCGGTCGCGACCCTCGAGCCTCCGAGCCCGATAAATCGAAAGTGTCCGAGACCCGCGAACCATAAATACAAAGTAGAATAAAAAAAAAAAAAATGAAAAAAAAAAAAAAAAAAAAAAAAAAAAAAAAAAAAACATTAACAAAACATTGTTAGCGGGAAATAGATTTTTTCGCGACGGAACCGGGGAAAGTCGGGTGAGCGAGCCGCGCCGTAATTGGCGAATCGTTGATGTCGACGAGCGTGAGTTAATAAAAAAACAAAAAAAATAAACGAAACAAAAAAACAAAATAAAACGAAAAAATAACCATTCTAAAATACGCCAACAAGGAGGGTTGGAACGGCGACCGGATGCGGAGCGTGTGGGAGGGCCGTGCCTTAGGGACGAGAAATGCGTCGGTAAAATTTGCCAGCGGAACTGCAGGTGTTCTGTGCCCGCGCTCACGGTCTGAAAGTTGGCCCCCCCCCCCCCCCCCCAAGCAGTATCGTTATATAGCAACATCAACCGGTACGGGAAGCAGTGCCAGCAGCCGTTCGATCGCGAAACAAAAAGCTTCTGCCGTACACCCTCCCACGCGATACTGTCCAGCAGCGAACCAAACCATCCATATATATATATATTGTATATATATATATATATATATATATATATATTGTATGTATATATATATATATATATATATATATTGACGATAGGGGCGGAAGGGGGTTCCGTCAATTATCCGAGATTATGAGAAAGTCGTGCAATATAAAGTTTTTCGCCGGTCGTCCGACCACCGTCGGGCAAACAGGTACTTTGCCTCTGGACGATATATACCGAATCGTTACCTATATATACGTGTACTACAACCTAAAGTACCTAGGGTAGATACGTGTATAGTCGTCGTGGACGGAGGAGTTTCGGGATATATAGAGAGAGAGGAGTATCGATCCTCGGCTTCGTCCAGAGCAAAGGTACATGACGATATATATATGTGTGTGTGTGTGTGTGGGTGTGTGTGCGTATAGGCAAGTACGGGTAATCGTCCAGATGTTCATTGACTCTCGAACTTTGTCGTTATTTTTCATAAGTATATGTCAGCGAGGAGAAAGTGCCCGGAGGGTTTCCGCGGATCGAAGACATTTCCGACGGACGTGACGAATTTTTCAACTTTTACTGTGGAGGGGTTTTAAAAAAAAAAAAAAAAAAAATGTATTTATTTTTTGTTTTTATTGAGATCGAGACGAGACCCTCGGTTTCGGAGACTATTTTTTGGAAATTGTTTGAACGATTGTTCGTGGGATTGTTTCGGAATTTTGGAGAGCACTTTGTGTGTTCCGACGTCGGACTGGACATTGGCGAGTCTAAAAAATTCGCCTCGCGTGGAAAAACGGAGATGGGAAAAATAGGTCGCGAGGTTAAAGCCCGCGGATCTTGTGCGACATCGTTTTGAATTGTGACTCTGCGGGCATATGAAAATAACGACACGGAGGAGGCGCGAAGTTCGACTCTTCATTTTTTTTTTTTCAAGGTTCCAGAATCGAGATGGAGTAAAGAGAATGAAATTAAAAAATAAAAAAATAAAAATAAAAAATTGCTTCTTCCATTTTAAAGCTGTGCAGTTGGACCGGACGTGATGGTCCACCCATCTCGTCCACATTGATTTTCACGAATTATCCAAAACGCCCCGCAAACTCATCACTTACAAATAATTAAAAAAAAAAAAATAAAAAAAAAAAAAAAAAAGTATCTTAAATTTTCGAGCATTTCCCACAATTTTTCGCCAGCTCGCGAAACCCATAAGCACGGAGTCCAAGTACGCGAGCTTCACTTCGCACCTTGTCCGTCCTCTGAGATCCAAAAAAAATTTAAAAAAAAAAAAAAAAAAAAAAATGTTTTGTTCGTTTATCGAAATTTACGTTCTCCTCGATAAATCCTCGGGACGAAAGGAAAAAAAAAAAAAAAAAAAAAAAAAAAAAAAAAAAAAAAAGCGCCCGGTCTCGATCTCGCTCGTCGACGCCAGTCTCACGTGTACGCAAGCCCAGTGCAACGACGAGTGCACAATGCACCTCCTATATAGGTATACGGGGGAGGGGTAAATACATAAGCGCGGCACAGCCGCACCGGTGGAAACACAGGACGAGAGGTACCGTTATGCGAGATCCTCGTGCACTACAATGGATCTCTCGCGAGTCCTCCACCCATTTCTCCCTCTCTCTCTCTCTCTCTCTCTCTCTCTCTCTCCTCGCGTTCCATTCTCTTTCCGCTGGTCCGCAATCATTTTGCGCACTTTCTCTCTTACTCTTTCTCGCCTTCTTGGCTGAGCGACTGCTGCTCCTGGCTCCGAGTGGGCGAACACGAGTGATTCTTCTGGCCGTTGTAGAACGCGCCCGGACCATTGTGTGGGCTTTTCGTGTGCCATACACAGCGAAGCGATGGGCGCTCCCGACGAAGCCGACCATGTCCGACGCTCGAACCGCGTCCGAACCCGCGCGGCCCCGTCGAGGTTCCCTTAATTAGCCGGGGATTTCGTAAACGCTCTCCCACTCTCTCTCTCTCTCTCTCTCTTTCTCCCCGTCTCTTATTTATTAACGTTCTTTCTTCATCGCGGCTCGCGGGAGAACGGCGAGGCGCCGATGAACCAAAAATTTACCGTGAAACAGCCGGCGGTCTCGAAGGCCACGATTCCCTCCTCCGAGCCGCGCATGCGTCGCGAGAAATTCGTGCAACAACGAAATGTGGGCCAATATGGACCACGGTGCCAATTATGGAAATTTTATTCTCGGTCCAAAAGTCAACATATATATATATATATATGTACATATATATATATATATAGTAGGGTTTTCCAATACTCATGGTGGAGAGGTCACGTGTGAATATTTTATTTTGTTAACCTAGTTTAAGGACTTTTGCTTTCGAGAACTTTGGTGTTGAGTGCAGATGAAATTTTTTTTTTTTTTTTTTTTTCGCTGAAATTACGGGAAGGATCCGCGATATTCGAGCCGATGCGAAACAGGACGGGGTGAACGATCTTAGCTGAAGTTCCGGTAATCTTCCGGACAATTACGAGTGACACGATGATAATTGAGACGGTGAAGAGAGTGGGTAGGCAAAACGGACTACCGTGCGAGAAATCATTTTGTCTTCGCGTGAAAAGGAAAAGTGACGAAGGTGGTCCGTCGTGCCCCTTTACGGCCGAGACCCGAACACCGCCTGCATCGACAAACGGAAACGCGAAATAAAAATATTCGATCAAATCGTGTGACCGTACGTTGTTCGATCAATTTATTCCGTCCCTCCGGTTGATAAAAAAATGAACTTTGGTCAACCTCTTCGCCCCCTCGAAGCACATCGGTTTCATTCGTATCGATAAACCAGTCTTACAGACGGTCATTCGATAAACGTAATTGGTCGCCGATAACTCTAATTTCCTCAAACTAATTCCAACGCAAAGATGTGAAACGTCGTGACGGTGTTCCGTATTGCCACCCCGCGTCTTTGCGCAACCAACACGTATACGCGTATCCGGTCTGTAGCGACGCTCTCCGGTTATATACGGGAAAGCGTGGTATAACGTTGGAGCCTGGAAAGCGCGAGAGGGTGAGACGGAAGGGAGAACTAGTGGAGTGGAGAGCTAGTATAGTGAGAGCCGCTGGATGGAAGCCTGGAAGGACGTTGCTGCGCGTCGTTTGGGAGCAAAGGGGGTCGATGGGCGATGGGGCGGTGGGTCCGGAGGGTGAAACGGCGAGATGCCCAGAGGGAGGAGGGGCAAGTTAGACGCAGCGGTAACGGCCGTGAAGAGCGACGGAGAGAAGCATCGGAGAAACGGCAGCGGCGCAGCGCGGGGGTTCGTGGCGCGATGGCGAGAGGTAAAAGCGCGATGGCGAGTGCGAGCGAGCCAGCCGAAGCGGGTGGAATGGGCCGGGGGGTGGGTGGGTGGGTGGGTGGTGTGAGTTAGGTCGCGAAGGGACGCGCGGCCGGCTAAATAACGGTCTGCCCTATCTTCGTCCTCGCGAACCAAGCCTCTCCCTCTCGCCGCCGAGAGCTCTCGTTCTCCGCCGCCCGCCACCCAACGCCACCCTCCGACCAACCCCAACTCATTCTCCTGGGCTCTCGCGCCGCGCGAACGCCGGCGAGGAAGCGAGCCCACCCTCGAGCGCCCGTCTCCTCGCGGTCCCTTTGCCCAGCCGCGCAACTCACCGTTCCACGCTCACACCACGCAACCCTCATCCAACGTTACCCACCCCATCATCCCTTGCCACCCCCCCAACGACCATCGCGACGCCCGAGCGCTCACGGCCTCGCGAGGTGGCGTCGACCGAACGAAAGCGCGAGGGAGAATCGCCGTCTGCGTTTCCACGCCACCCTCGCGTTTTCGCCCTCGTGTGTGTGTGTGTGTGTGTGTGTATGTGTGGGTTCGCGGGGGTGTGTTCGTGTGCACCGACGTACCTGCCGGGTACGTAAGTAAGCCTGAGAGACGCGGATAGCGGTCTTCCGCCCTTCGCGTCCACCAAATGCCCCGTCGTAGTCGCTCGATTGCTGGCCGTTGTCGCAGCTAGGTCGCCTCCGACCGATATTAAAATGCATCCGCTCCGGCGTTTTTTTTTCGTTAAATTTCTTTCTTAGGGTCGAAGAGTAAATTACGTAATCGGGAATTTTCGTTGATTTCTTATTGGCCCGCTTTGCCGTCCGATGTTGATTTTTCATATCCGTGATTAATTTCAAGTTGAATTATTGTTCCGCGATACCGAATCGCTTTTTGGGAGATTTCGTCCGTCAATTTAAAAATCGAGGTATTTATACCGTTGCCGAAAGTATTCGTGAGGAGCTTTGGATGCGCTGATGAAAGAAAAGAATTTTTTTTCGGCGATCACCGAGGTCCGGCTCGACCTCAAGCCAACATTTACACGAGTTACGTGAAACTTTTTTCGCGGTCCTTCGATCCGAAAAAATCGGTCAACGTTCCTTGCACGGTCTTCGTCGCCGAATTCCACGCGTCTCATACGCGGGACAAAGTGCTTCGATAATTCAGACTCTACGCTGTCATCGAGAATCGTGAAACTTATTCGTCACAGTACACGAGTGATTGTCTCGTTGCTGCTCCGGAAGTCAAAAGATCACGAATCGATGATTCATCCCTCACGAGTCAGGAAGCAAAGCTTACCAAGTCCGTCCGAGATTCGAAAAGCAAGGACCATTTTATTCCCGCCCTTCTTCGCCACCTCGCGACCCAATAATCCGCTTAACGGCCACGTCGTCCCGCTCGACGATATTCCGCGATCGCCAAGAATAAAAATTCCAGCCAGGAGTAAAAAAAAAAAAAAAAAAAAAAAAAAAAAAAAAAAAAAAAAAACCCATCGGCCGAAAAGCCTTGTTGTCGATGATCCGCGCAGCGATGGAGGATTCGCGTTGGTACACGGTAAGATCGGCGGTCCTGGCTCGTTGGCCGATGCGGGGTGGAAGTCGGGGGCGGCGAGCGAGAGAACGATAAACATGGAATCCCTCGACTGCTAAGTCCCGGGGCTTTAACAGTCGAGCCACGAAACACACGTACGTACAAACTCTCCGGACTGATCCGAACTATCTCGGTGAGTCACGCGCAGAGAGAGCCACGATACGCCTCTCGCTTCCACTCCGTTTCTCTCCGTTTCTCCCCTGCGCTTCGCTCTATCTCGTTCCTCGTCTCCCCCTCGTTTCGTCGCCCTCACAGCGCACATACCTCACTCTCTCTCTCCCTCTCTCTCCCTCTCTCTCTCTCTCTCTCTCTCTCTCTCTCTCTCTCTCCATCTCCGTCTCTCTCTGTTTTACCGACCGCTGACCCATAAATGCGGTCGAGCGACTTTGCAGCAGCAGTCGGCGCGCCGCTCGTATTACGGAAGCGAACTTTTCAAGTTCCCGCGACACTGACCCACTTTGTGCGCGCCTCCCTGATACTACTCTCTTCCCTCCGACCCCCCCCCCCCCCCCCCTCATCCGGAGTGCCACAGTAGTTACGTACCCGTGGAGCGCGCTCCGAAGGCTACGTATGAATGCCCGCCATGAAAACGCTCTCACTTTCCTCAGCGACGTTATACCGCGTTATATGTCCCTCCGCCCGGCTTCTCCCCTCCGGAGAGCATTGCACTCTCGCCGACTTCTTTCTCGCAATTCTTTCTGCCACCCTTCCTCCTCCAATCTCCTCCCTAACCCCCGTCTCGCTCTCCCTGTTTTTTTCGCACTTTCATTGCCTCGGCCGCCGTGACCCTTTTGCCCGACCGGATGCACCGTTCCGCGTCCCGTTTCTTTCGTTTGTTTCGGCGAGATCGTCGCAACGGGATTGTTGGTCGGGACACGTGGAGCGAGGGGGTGAGACCGCGTCGAGAAATTGACGAAGAAAATCGTTGCTCTTCCGAGGTTCGAAGTCTCGTGCAGGTGTTGGCTTTTTTTTTTTTTTTTTTTTTTTTTTTTTTTTTTTTTTTTTTTTTTTTTTGAGCGAGATTGGTCCGCGAGTCGTGGATTTCGAAGGAGGTGCTTCAAGGATTTTGAGTCGCATTGTATTGTTTCGTGTGATTTTGTGTCGAGAAATTCGGTGAGGAAAAATGCATTTTTTTTTTGGTCGATGGAGCGTCGAAGAGGCGAGTCGGGTTCGGCAGGTGTGGATGAGGTTGCTCGTCGACGGACCCTTCTCGGAGCGAATTTCGGTCGTGTGCATGATTGAGATTTCATTTGATTATCAGCGGTCGCGACGAAGGGTGCGGGCGTGGTGCGTTGTCGAAAGGGGTGAAAACTGCCTGGCTCGAACGATTTCTGCGGCGATGCGTTTGAGCGTCGACGCGAGCTCGATCGAAGAATCAACGCAATGAGGTTCGGTACTCGAGCTCCAGTCCGGTGGTCAATCTGTTAATCGTATCTACTTTAATGGGAAATTAACAAAAAAAAAAAAAAAAATCGTCCCGCTCGTTCACTTTTTGTAATGAAACTTTTATTTTCCGCCTATCGCGAGGTAAACTCGGCCAATTTTTCTCGAGAGTCGTCGCCTCGCAACAATTCTCCCATACAGAAGAAACAATTTATTTGGCAGGCGTTTCGCAAATGAACGTTCATTCGAGACTCTGAGGAACGGCAATTTCTGAGCTTCGCTCCGTTGCCGGAGAATTCTGTGTTTCTCCCAATCGTACATTGCCGATGAATATCAAATAAATATCAATTCCAATAAAATAAATACTACCAGTAAAAAAGATCAATTGCCAAATTTGATATTCGCACAGCCACCGAATTATCCTAATTTCATAATCAACGACAATTTCACACCTCGTCAACGAGCCGTCATCGATTCTCCAAAGAAATATCTGAATTACCCAAAAAAAAAAATCAAAAAAATTCCCTAAAAATCACGTTTCCGAATACTCGTTCTCACAGTAAAAAAAAAAAAAAAAAAAAAAAAAAAAAAAACCGTCTCAACCTCGACGGTCTGTCATCCACCAAAAAGATTCTTATCCCGCGAGGACGTCCTATCGTTGTCCCGATGCCACGAAAAATCGAAATTTCCGTCCGTCCGCGCGCCCCCACCGAAAATCCGGCGTTCTCGTTTTACGCGCGCCATGGAACGCGAGAAGTCGAGCCGCGGGTCGAGCCGCGCCGGCATCGAAAGAGCGTGTCTCGATACCGCTCGAAGGTTTCCGCGGGTCGGAGGGTTCGACAACGTACCTAAAAAAAAAAAAAAAAAAAAAAAAAAAAAAAAAAAAAAAAAAGCATCTCGCGAGGGTAGAAAAAAAAATGGCAGCGAGGAGTAACAGGCCTCCGTGAGAGAGGACAGAAGGCAGGCGGGCGGTTTCGTGGCCGGAATATAGAGCCGAGCCGACGGTGAAACGAGCGCGGTATCCTCGACGAGGGAGACGGGGGGGGGGGGGGGAGGGAAGGGTCCGGGTTACACCGCGACGGGACACACTGGGCCCGGTCGGCCATCAGCCACATCATGTCATAGACAGGATGTGAGGGTCCGCGAGCCCGGACCGCGGCGGCCGTACGGGCGCGACCCGTGCGGCCCCTCGTTCGCGGCTTCTCTCTCTCGTCTCTCGCCCGTCGTCTCCTCCTCCTCCTCCGCGCCGTCGTCGTTTCGCCGGAATTACGCGGCTCGGTGTATTGGTGCGTGTGCGAGATCGCGAGAGACACACAGAGAGAGAGAGAGAGAGAGAGAGAGAGAGAGACGAAGAGAAAGAGAAGCCTCGCCGATAAGTTCCGGAGCGCGTCCGTGGGAGAGCCGTTGTATCGTTCTCGTGCGCCAACGGCGCCGCCCGTTGTCAGATCCCGAGATACACACACACACACACACACAGACAGAGAGAGAGAGAGACATACACAGGCAAACACAGACGCATACGAGCGTTTATTGCGTGTCTGGGAGTATCCGCGTCGATCCGCGGACGCGAAGCGAAACGCGGGAGAGCGTGGAGATAAAATGCCGAGGGAGAGATACGTTTATCGGGTACTTCGGGGGATACCGGGGGTCAGAGTGAGACGTGGAAAACGGCGAAAAATATATGTGTGTGTGTGTGTGTGTGTGTGTGTGTGTGTGCGTATGGCGAAGGCGAGGATGTGCTCGAGGGGCGCGAAACCGGGAGATTCCCCGAGGGATCGAGGAGAGGGCCCAGGTATACGCGAGCCGCGGAACCCCGATCGCGGACCTTTGCCAGAGAGACTCTACTTTTATACTATCTTGGCTTCGAACTCTATTGTATAAACTACCTTGGGGGCATCGATGTATCCCATGTCACACACACACACTCACACACACACATATATATATATATATATATATATATGACCATATGTATATAGGAACCAGGCGCGAAAGACGGTAAAACCGCGGGAGTTCTACGTCGTTGCGGCGCAAACGACGTGGCTGCGGCTTAATGCTGCGCGTACCGTATGTGCGGTGTGGTAAGCGTGTGGTCTCGATGGTACGCGTGTGTTCGGCTCGAGAATACGCGTCGACGAAAGGGGGCTTCGAGGTTTTTTTTTTTTTTTTTTTTTTTTTTTTTTTTTTTTTTTTTTTTTCTTACGCATGCACGGTCACGTGCGTCGAAGCTGTACGGCAGCGCGCGCCGGCACGGCGATGAAGCGCGTACGTGAATGTGGCGAGCGCGTTTCCAACGGAGGCTGTAACCCGTGCGTGTACGTCTACGACTATAAATACCTATACAACGAGTACGTCAGCAGCGACCGCGGATGCCACGGGGCGGACGATACTCGTCGCGAGAGACCCGGGAGCAACGGGCTCGATTTTCACCGGATTTTTTTTTTCCCTCATCGATTCATCACGTTGCCGCGTCTTACCGAATGATCGCTGCAGAACGGGAAGAAATGATTTTATTCCCGACTGAGACATACCAACGAGTCATTAACATTGTTGTGCGAAGAAAAAACATTTTTTTTTTTTTTTCTATATATATAAAAAAAAAAAAAAATCGTACTACAAAACGTTATTTTTCCATTGCATCGATGATTCAACGGAGATTTCGGGACGAAGCTTCGATCAATCGTTTTCCATGGAGCGGAGTCCGAATTGCTAAAAAAAAAGAAAAAAAAAAAAAAAAGAAAACGCTTAATTTTCTATCTGCAAGAGAAAACGTTCGTGCGGCGTGAAATTTCTCGATCGCCGCGCGACACAAAAATTTTCGCGACCGTGGAAAATTTCATCAGCGAAATGACAATGCCCGGTCAGCACGGCATCACCGGAAACATCGACGAATCGCAATCTCCTCGATCACGTGGCGATTCCGCAGCGGACTTCTCGCGTACTCCTCGGGGCCGATAATCGGGACGCGATTTTTGCCTCGATCCTCCGATCACATCGGTCCCTGGACGCGATCTCGATTGTCGCCGGTGCGTGTCCGGCGCGTATCTCCGATGGACGTACGAATCGTGTTCGTACGCGGAGCCGGGAGCCGCTGACACGCTGTTCGCGTACGGTTCTCGTACGCGAGCCCCGAAGCCGGCTGACAGCGTGTGTCGGAGGAACGGCGAGGCGAAAGGAACTCGAGGAACGGAGATGCGAGCTGCGAAACCGAGAGCGCAACGCGATACCTACGCGCCTTACCCATGTATACTCTATACATACATACATATATACACACACGCACATATATATATATGTATATATATGTAATATATAAGGTCTGACTATCGAGAGTTTGCCTTTGTGAGAGACGCGCCGTTGCTTCCGCTGCATTCGATGCTTCGCTGAGCCCTCCGGGTACGCGCTGCACTCGTCGTGCAACGCACGGTGTGCACGCACGGCGCGAGTTCTCCAGAGGTGAAGGGACCAGTAGGGGGGGGGGCAGGGGGGTTGAAGAGAGACGGAAGAGATGAGAGGGGAGGGGGTTTGGGTAAAGAGAGTCAGTGGGAAGAGTGCGAGAGAAGAACGCGAAGCAACGGCAGCTGGTCCCTATGCGTGCGACACTTCCACTCAATTCGCGGTACCCGCATGCTACGCTGCACTCTCCGGAGCCGACGTCGCGATCGCCGATCGTCGCTTCGAACCGGGGACCAAACGGGGGGGAACGGGCTCTGAGTTAGCCGCGCGCGGTCTCGCGAGAACGCCCCGGGGAACTCGCCAGCTATCCGGACACATCGCCAAGTGTGTGTGTGTGTGTGTGTGTGGGTGTGGGTGTGTGTGTGTGTGTGAAGGAGAGAATGCGCGTACATCTGCCCGAGCGTGTGGATGAGGGCGCAATTACATGGGGACTTGTGGGTGGTTTTGTATTCATAGATTCACGATTCTCGCCTAGCACGCGGTCAACGTTTACGAGTTTTTTCGTTCTGGGCGAAAGCTCGCTGACGGTTGTTTATTTATTTTATTTTTGTTTTATTTTTATTTTTATTAAATTTTTTTTTTTTTTTTTTTTTTCGTATCCGACACAATTTTTGTCGGCATTGGGATGATTATTTTGCGCGGAGGTGAGAAACTTTTTTTTTTTCGGTTTTTTTTTTTCGGGGCAATGGGGAACGTGGACTTTTTGAGGGAAGATGACGAAAATTGGGTAATCGGATGATTCGATGTTTGAACGTTGTTGTTGAAAAGATGCGTTCTGAACATTGTTCCGTATTTAGATGCAATTCGATATTTTAATGGTGTGAATTTTTTTTTTTTTTTTTTTTTTTTTTCAGACGCGACTCATATTTTCGGTACTCGATATCGAAAATTAGTTTTTTTATTGAGAAGATGCGTCCTAGACATTGTTCCGTATTTAGATGCAATTCGATATTTCAATGGTGTGAAATAATTTTTTTTTTTTTTTTTTTTTTTCTTTCAGACGCGTCTCATATTTTCGGTACTCGATATCGAAAATTATTTTTTTATTGAGAAGATGCGTCCTAGATATTGTTCCGTATTTAGGTGCAATCCAATATTTCAATGGTGTGAAATAATTTTTTTTTTTTTTTTTTTTTCTTTCAGACGCGACTCATATTTTCGGTACTCGATATCGAAAATTATTTTTTCATTGAGAAGATGCGTCCTAGACATTGTTCCGTATTTAGGTTCGATCCAATATTTTAATGGTGTGAAATTTTTTTTTTTTTTTTTTTTTTTTTTTCAGACACGACTCATATTTTCGGTACTCGATATCGAAAATTACATTTAACGTCAGGCAATCGATGTTTGATAATCGGTGGTTCATCGAATATGACAGTGATCGATGCAGACACTCTCGGCCTCAGCGAAATTTCGTTATGCCTCAAAGTCTCCGATAGCACCGATTATCGAAGTACCTGCGGTTCTATCATCGTTACGCAAGGCATTTCGATAGTTCGCGATGGACCGAAGTTTATCGATGAACAAGTTGACGCACACATGTGGCGCACATTACGCGTTTAATCGCCGACGAACCGAGACAAATCCGTGGCGCTTGCGCAAACACTTTGGCGATAATCGGTGTTCGCCGATAATCGTTGTACCTGTACAGTTCGGGGGGGGGGGGGTAAAACGGTTCGCGCGTACGGAGTCGCACACGCACGGAGCATAATAGCTCCAGCGATGCGGACGCGTCGGCGACTTCGAGCGATCGAGCGATGCAGTGACTAATAGTCGAGAAAAAAAAAAAAAAAAAAAAAAAAAAAAAAAAAGGAGAAGAGGCCAAAAAAAAAAAGAAGAAAAAAGGATCGAACCTCGTGTCCTGCGGGTTCTTCGTGGCCGCTGAGGAATCCACGGACAGCCGCTCGTTCATCCGGGCGAAGCATGACGCGAACGAGAGACGGTGAGAACGGTCGAGCGAACGATAATTCAGTCCCGATCGCCGACTTCCAATATCTTAAAGTTAAACGACCCTCCGCTCCGTCGAGGCTCGACGGATTCCGACTCGACTCGCGAACACGCTTCGCTCTCGTCTCCGCCGGATTCATTGCCTCCGATCGACTCACGACGAACAATCATCGCCACGATTTCGTCTCCCACGCTTTCCGGCGCACAGTCCGACTCGACCCCGATAATCCACGTATCGCTCCGTCTCCTCTCATCCGATCACCCAAATAAATTCAAAATAAATCCAAGAAAAAATCCCCCCCCCCCCCCCCCCCCCCCCGAAAAAAAAAGATTCCTCAACTTCCGCTTCATCCTCAGGAGCCGGAAATGTCCTGAGCGAGAATCAAATTCCAACGACCGGAGAATCCAATCGAACGGCGCGGATCGCGCCATCGGCTTTCGGCAACGCCGTCGCCCGTTCGGCTGGCATAGGTCGAAGGATTCTTTCGCCCTTCGGAAGACCCTTAACCCCGCCAATGATGCGCTCGGCCGTTCATCGTTTCGTTCGTCTCGTTCGCCGAGCCGGACAAAAGGGTTCAGCGAGACCGCGGAGTTTCCGAGCCGACCCGACCGGGCCCGACGTCCGAGGGCGGTGGTGCTCAGGGGGGAATACGAGGGGCGAGGAAAGGGGGGCGGGGGGGACTTAGCAGCAGTTTGAACCATCGAAGGCAGCAGCCGCGTCCAGGACAGCGAGCCAGAACGAGCAGCAGGAAGCTCGCGCGATGCGTGACTCACCGAGCCGAGAGAGAGCGAATGGCACGGAACACGCGGGTTCGCGGCGTTGCGCACCCCTCCCCCCCCCCCCTCCCCCCTTTCGCTCCATCTTTCTCGGCACCATATTATATTTCCTCGGTCTCGAACAAACACACGGAGACACAACACCCTCGGGCGCACACCGGCTTCAACCCCGCCGCTCGGCGTTCCTCCCGTTCTCGCCTCGCGCCTTTTCGCTCGCCGACTCTCGTTCTCTCCGAACTCGGATATTCCCGCTCGACCGTTCTCCATCTCCGCGGCGTACCCGCGTCTCTCATCGTCCTCTTTTTTCCTACTCGTTCGGTCACCCCCTCGCGCTCGCGGCGCGCGGACGCCGAACAACGTCTTCGTCGTCTTCGTCGTCGTCGCCGTCGTCGTCGTCGTCGTCGTCGTGCCGCGTTTCCACGCGCATCCGCTCCCTCTCGTTCGACCCCGTCCTATCAACCCGCCTCTTTCTCGCTTCATCCTCCATCGCTCGTCTCATGCATGCGCCATGTGCCAGCTCGCCCCCCGGGTACGAGAACCGCGCTCTCGCACAGCCCCGCGGACCCTTTGTCCTCCGCCATCGCCTCGCGTTATTTCACACTCCCTCGCGCGTCAACGTCGCACGCGTGTGTGTCCGTCCGTGAGATTATGGAGGCGCAAGGGACGGGAAGGTGGCTTGGACGGCTGCGAAGAACGGCGATGCAGCGGCAGAGCGCACCCGTGAGCGCGCGGGGCGCGCACGTGAGCCGTGCGCGCGCGTACGCGGCATTGTCCTTAGGGCGAGCGTGCGTCGATGCGTCCGGGGCCGCTCCTGTGGGTCAAATAAAAACGCATTCACGAGACGCGTGCAGCACATCCGCGCGCTCGCTGCGCGTGCGTGGATTTACTTTGGGTATGGTGAAGTGCGCACTATTTTTTTTTTTTTTTTTTTACATTTTTATTATGCAAGGAGACGCGGATTCGCGAGACGCGTCCGGCGGATCCTCGCGGGAATTTTGGATACGGATGGATTTGTAGTCGCGGTCTACTTTGTCAATGGACGAAAAAGACAATAGGCGAATCGATGCTTGGCCAAGCGTCGCCTGCCGATTCTCAAACCAAGGGATTTGCTTTGGTTATGGTAAAGTGCGTACTATTTTTTTTTTTTTTTTTTACATTTCTATTATGCAAGGAGACGCGGATTCGCGAGACGCGTCCGGCGGATCCTCGCGGGTATTTTGGATACGGATGGATTTGTAGTCGCGGTCTACTTTGTCAATGGACGAAAAAGACAATAGGCGAATCGATGCTTGGCCAAGCGTCGCCTGCCGATTCTCAAACCAAGGGATTTGCTTTGGTTATGGTAAAGTGCGTACTATTTTTTTTTTTTTTTTTACATTTTTATTATGCAAGGAGACGCGGATTCGCGAGACGCGTCCGGCGGATCCTCGCGGGAATTTTGGATACGGATGGATTTGTAGTCGCGGTCTACTTTGTCAATGAACGAAAAAGAAAATAGGCGAATCGATGCTTGGCCAAGCGTCGCCTGCCGATTCTCAAACCGAGGAATTTGCTTTGGTTATGGTAAAGTGCGTACTATTTTTTTTTTTTTTTTCTTTTTTTTACATTTTTATTAGGCAAGGAGACGCGGAGGTGAAACGAGCGGATTCGCGAGACGCGTCCGGCGGACAAAACGACAATAGGCAAATCAATATTCGGTCAACAATTTGTGTAATACGCCTTTTTTTTTTTTACTATATTATTTTGTACCATTTTTTTGAGGGTGCTTGCGTGGATCGGGTGGAAAGTCGGGCGCCGGAGACGGACGAGAACTCAATCGTGTTTGTCGCACGATTGATTCCTTTTACGGACGTACAGCCGGCCAGCTTATCCGGACGAGCGGACGGTTAGAAAAAAAATAATAACAAATTTGAAGTATCGGTTATCCGGGATTAGCGTTGCGCAACGCGCCGATCCAGCAGCCGCGTGGCGGTTTTAATGAGGCGAAAGTCCGTGGGAACTTTGACGGTGCGAAATATCAAAAGATCGCGGACTGACATTCGTCATTGGAAATGACAAATTAATGAAGGATTGACATCGATCGGGATCGGTCGGGATCGATAACAAAGTAAACGAAGTGAAACATCAAAATTTCACGTCAAATTTCCTCAGCCGCTTCGGAAATAATGACCCACGATAACCGAGTGCCGAAAAAAAAAAAAAAATTAAACAAAATAAAATACGCTAATAAAAACGAGACAAGGAAAAAAATTCTAAAATCTCAGCTTCACGTCGCTAAAAAAGATTCCCATCGATAAACCACACAAGAAAAAATAAAATCATCGACATCATCATTTTTTATTCATGAAAATTGTCTCACGTCGCTCCGAACGAATTTCGCAAAAAAAAAATAAAAAAAAATAAAAAATAAAAAATAAAAAAAAATAACCATTACAAAAAAAGAAAGGAAGAAAGAAATCGTTTCGTTTCCGCTCATCGTCGCTCTCGCGAGAATTCGCGGGCGGTCGGTTCGGGGTTCGCAATTTGTCACGAGTTTGTCGCGGCTTCATGTCGCGGAGCGTGTGCACAGTAATCGGCCTCGAGGTCCGTGCGAATCCGTCCGCAGAGCGGTGAGCGAGTTCTCAATAAGTCTCCCGACCGGTGGCTCGCGGTAGAGCGATGACATTCCGCTCCGTCATGTTGGAGCGAACACGCGGTAGTTCCGCGCCGTGTACAACCACCGTCGACACTCCGAGCCGGTCAGTTAGGACTCGTGACGATTCGTAACTTCACCGAGTGCTCTGCCTCGCGCTGCGTGCGAGCGCGGAACTGGTGCAACGAGCGGCCGAGTCAATTGCATGCAATTATCGATGCACCGACTGTGCGTTTCAGCTTCGGACAAATAATGAATATCGTAAGATTGTACACTCTAATGATAGCGTTTTTACACTCCCATTCCACTTAATTTCCGACGTGCACCAGTTTTTTTTTTTTTAATTTTTGAATTTTTTTTTTTGAATTTTTTTTTTTTTTTTTTTTTTTTTTTTTAAGGCAATTTTATCTCTCGGAGCACACGATGCTGTCGAACGTAGTCGACACTCCGAGCCGGTCAGTTAGGACTCGTGACGATTCGTAACTTCACCGAGTGCGTTGCCTCACGCTGCGTGCGAGCGCGGAACTGGTGCAACGAGCGGCCAAGTCAATTGTATGCAATTATCGATGCACCGACTGCGCGTTTCAGCTTCGGACAAATAAAGAATATCGTAAGATTGTACACTCTAATGATAATGTTGTTACACTCCCATTCCACTTAATTTCCGACGTGCACCAGTTTTTTTAAAAATCTATTCATTTTTTAAAAATTATTATTATTTATTTATTTTTAATTTTTTTTTTTTTTTTTTTTTTTTTTTTTTTTTTTTTTTCAAGCAATTTGATCCCTTGGAGCACACGATGTTGTCGAACGTAAAAAATATCGTAAGATTGTACACTCTAATGATAACGTTGTTACGATTTATTGTTGTTAGCGATTTTTTTTTTTTTTTTTTTTTTTTTTTTTTCAAGAAATTTGATCTCTCGGAGCACACGATGTTGTCGAACGTAAAGAATATCGTAAGATTGTACAATCTAATGATAACATTGCTACGATTTATTGTTGTTAGCGATTTATTTTTTTTTGTAGTTTTTTAATTTTTTTTATTTTTTTTTTCAAGAAATTTGATTTCTCGGAGCACACGATGTTGTCGAACGTAAAGAATATCGTAAGATTGTACAATCTAATGATAACATTGTTACGATTTATTGTTGTTAGCGATTTATTTTTTTTTGTATTTTTTTTTATTTTTTTAATTTTTTTTTCAAGAAATTTGATTTCTCGGAGCACACGATGTTGTCGAACGTGAAGAATATCGTAAGATTGTACACTCTAACGATAAACGTTTTTACACTCCCATTCCACTTAATTTCCGACGTGCACCAGTTGTTTTTTTTTAAACATATTCATTTTTTTTTTCTCCCAAGCAATTTTATCTCTCGGAGCGCACGATGTTGTCGAACGTGGTCGACACTCGGGGCCGAGACACGCCAATCGCCCGTCGTTCTCGTGACTCCCGGTGTCGCCCGGCCACGTAAGACCAAAACGGTTCGTGGCTGCCGGCGCGAACAAAATCACACGTTCCTTCAATTATATGTTTTTAGATGTACAATTTGTGTGGCCGGTTTCTCGCCGGCGGTGGAGCGTGCGTCACGATAGCCGAGCGCGACGGTCTACGACGTCGCGGCTGGATCGAGCCACGCACGTGACAATTGTCAACGATAAATAACTAGACGAACCGCGAAGGACGGACGGGACGAGACGGCGAGCTGGAGAGAAAAAAAGATTCGACTCAGTGTCGAAAGATTGGGCGAAAAAAAAAAAAAAAAAAAAAAAAAAAAAAATTATTAACCCGAGACGCAGACACGTGTTGGCTGATTCGTCTCTCTAGGAAATCTCTACTCGTTCGAGCCGCGAGACTCATAGCGGTGAAAAAACGCGGCGTGGCTCCGTGATACCCGGTGGAAGGGGTCAATATGGACCACCGTGACTCGTCAAATCGAGCCGCGATATTCATCGCTTTCACCGTGCATTGATTCGTTCGAAGATCTCGTGGGATTCGGAATTTCCGAAAATAATTTGTGCGAATGAACATGCTACGAATTTATTCGATTGATCGATTTATCGAAGTGGAAGAGAACAAATGGGTTTTGGAAATTTAATTCTGTCGATTAATATCGGTGATACAATTGTACCGTTTAACGGAGAACGGAAAGACCA
This sequence comes from Listrodromus nycthemerus, assembly GCA_963978505.1. Classification (NCBI taxonomy): domain Eukaryota; kingdom Metazoa; phylum Arthropoda; class Insecta; order Hymenoptera; family Ichneumonidae; genus Listrodromus; species Listrodromus nycthemerus. The sequence continues at coordinate 23,967,430 of OZ021680.1, read as the reverse complement.
TCTGTTGCTTCCGGATCTGTGGTACTACGAATGACAAAAAAAAAAAAAAAAAAAAAAAAGAGCCTCGAAAGTAACGCAAGTTCCGATAAGTTTTTCCGTAACCGGCGACCCGAAAAATAAACTTCCGGCGAAAAAAAAAATTCTGGAGTTTCGACCCCCGACCCACCACCCCAATCCATCCTCCACGCTCGCTTTCAGGATTTCTCCTAAAATTTCGATTCGGGAGACGAAAAAAAAAATCGTTGAAAAAAAAAATAAAATAAAATAAAAGTCAGTCCAAAAATCCAACGGCAACGTCGGATATGAAATTCCACCATTTAACGTGTACCGAAGGTTCCATCTGTTGCTCCGGATTCTCCCGCATAACGAATGACAAAAAAGAAGCGCCGAAGAAAAACGAAAATTTCGCGAAAAGTTTGCCCGAACCACCGACCGGAAATAAACGAACTTTTCCCCAAAACCGAGGAAAAAAAAAGCATCGGGCTCATCCTCGTCACTGAACCCTTCCCGCAATCGTCGCGTCACTCTCACCTGCCCTGTCCGCGAGATGCAAAAAACCTCAGCCCGAAGCCAAAAAAAAAAAAAAAAAAAAAAAAAAAAACCAGATCCAAAAAGAAAAAAAAAATTAAAAATAAAAATAAAAAAAAAAAACAAAAATCTCCCTCGACGGTAAAAGCGACGAGAGTCCGAGGCCGAAAGTTTCCCGAGGCATGAAATTCAGTCTCGGTGGCTCGGCCTCGAACCCTCGGGGAGTCGGGTCAGAATTTGTCCGCTCTTCGTGCGGACTTCGGTGTGTCCGCGAGTGAATTTAGGGTGGTACACGAAGGACTAATAACAAAAGGGGCCGCGAGCCCGACGTTCCTTCGCTCTCTTACACACACACACACAGACAGACACACACACACACCATCGCAAACACACACGCAGACGCGTGGCGATGTGTTTTGGCGAAAAGGAGGGTAGCGGGAGGAACGGACGGAAGGGAAGGGCGAGCCGGCGGAGCGCGCACGGGTTCGCGATTGCCGCGGGTCTCGCGTCGACGCGCAATAAGGAGGGATCCGCGGGTCTCCGTGATACGATACAAGGGAGCGAGAAGACTCGGTTCGGAGGAGGACGAGAGGAACATCCGCGAGAGACGAGGGTGGAGAGTCGGGCGGGAAACGAAGGAGAACGGAGGTCGAGGGAGCGAAGTGTCGGTGAGGAGGAGGGGGTTGTTCGGTGGAAGGTAAAGAGGAGGAGGAGGAGGAGGAGGAGGAGGAGGAGGAAGGCGAATGGGCGAAGGAGGCGAATGGGCGAGGGTGAGAGGTTGGTAGTCGGTGGTTCTCGCGGGAGGTGAGGCGGGGAGAGAAGGAGCGACGAGAGGGAAGGCGGTGACCCGCGGTGCCTGTCTGCCGGTGCTGGCCGCGTTTCCAGACCCGCAGCTCCAACGTTATAGCGTTACTCGGGGTGGCGTGGAGCGCGCGGACGCTCGGGAGCGAGAGAAAACGGAAGATGAGACGTCGGTGGGAGAGCGAGGGAGGAAGTCGCGAGGAGACGGAGGGAGAGGGTCGATCGGTTGGTGTGCGAGGGGGGGGGGAGAAGTAGAGGAAGAAGAGAAGCGCGACGTCGTCGTCGTCGTCGTCGTCGTCGTCGTCGTCGTCGTCGTCGTCGTCGTCGTCGGTGGCGGTGGCGGCGATGGTGGCGGAGGCGCGCCGAGGCGAACGGACAAGGGACGCGCGAGAGCGGGGTTGGGACGCGGCCTGGCGAAAAGGGGGACGCGAGGGTGGCGGCGGAGGCGGCGGGGAACGGAGAGGACGGAGGTAATTTGAGCGTCACACGCTGAGCGAGCGGGAACGAACGAACGCCGGGGCAACGCCGTCTATGTGCTACATAAAGAGCCAGCCAGCCAGCAGAAGCAGAAGCAGAAGCGGCAGCAGCCAGCGTCGGAGCGAACGAACACGCCCGCCTCGACCGCCGCTCCTCTCCGCCTCTCTTATGTATCCACGTCGCGGAACCTACGAGGCGACGCGCGAGAGAACCATGTACAACGCGTCCCCCGAAACTCCGTGGACTCCGCGGAGACGAGGAAGACGCGGGGAAGCGAATCCGCGCGTGGACCGGAGCGACTGCTCCTCGTCTCCTCGTCTCCTCGTCTCCTCGTCTCTTCGTCTCTTCGTCGCCGCCGCGAGAGACGAAGGCTGTCGGTCTCGGTCCGTCGTTCTACGCGAGTCGCGACCTCGCGGATAACGTGGGCGGAGGAGCCGCGCGGACTTTTCGGAGACGAGGGGGACCACCTTCGGATGAGAGTCCGCAAGGAACCTTCCTTGTGTATGGAGTTTATGGCGATGTGTGTCTGTGTGTGTCTGCATATGTGTGTGTGTGTGTGTGTGTGTGTGTGTGTGTGTGTGTGTGTGTGTGGAGGAGTGATATATTTGCATATGCATGTGACGAGGCGAATTTCGGGCAAGGGTTTTTCGGTGACGATGCGGGTTTATTAAAATTCATTTGGTTTATCATCGTTGAGTAATTAGAGGGATGCGACGGAGTGGAGAGTCGACGTTCAAAGTTATCGCTCGTTGAGCGTTCTTTGTACGCGGAACATTTTTTTTTCGTTAATTTATTTATCATCGATGCACGGGCTTACCGGGACAATTTTGATTTTTGCGGGAACGAGATCTTCGTTTCCGTGATTGACTCGGTGAACCGTGACGCATAATTTACGTGGTTTCATTTTTTTTTTTTTTTTTTTTTTTTTTTTTTTTTTTTTTTTTTTCGTCGACGATGATTCGCTCGAATTCGGTTTGTTACCTCCGACTAATTGCACGGCAGCGAGCGCGCATAATTGTCCGAGAAACAGTCTTCGCGGATCTCGTGACACGAAGGAAATTTTTCATCCACAAAAAAAAAAAAAAAAAAAAAAAAAAAAAAAAAAAAAAACATGATTTTTTAAAAATCAATTCATATCGCACCTTGACAAAATAAAATTCCATCCGTGGATCAATGAAAATTCATCTCTCCGAAGTAAACTCGATAAGTTACACGTGAAAATGAACCCCAGTCGCGTTCCGGTTCCGTCGTGGAATCGATCATAATTTGTCGACCAATTAGACCTTCTACCTTTCACCTTCATTTGTCAAATCTCTCTTCCGTTCATCTTCCCCAACGTATCGTTCCGCCATGCCCCGACACTTGTAAAAAAAAAAATCTCTCTCCCTCTCATAAAATCCTCGACTCTCCCGTGCGATACACCGGTCCTCAAAGCTTCCGCGGTCTTATCAGTGTTCTCCTCGCTCCCCTATCGGCGAGTTAATCTCCCGTCGTTTGCGAAAGCCCTCGTGAAGTTTCCTCGATAAAGTCGTCGACATATTTCCGTGCATTCCCGGGGCGTCTCACCGTGCGGATTCATCGGTCTCGTTCCTTCGAGTCCTCGTTTAATTTACTCCCTCGTTATTATCGCGATCGGTCCCGGTCCATCCAGGCTGATTCGGTCCGGCTGCGAAGAAGCGAAGACCTCGGCCGCTCGGGAGTTTCGCGGGGACCCGCGATCGGGTAATCGGCGGAGGTGAGCCGGGACAGCGCCGAAGAGAGGATTGATCGAGGAGAATCTCTCGCTCCCGGGTTGTCCCTCGCTCGTCGCATCGGCGATGCGAGAGAGCCGAGAGAACCGCCCGGCGCTTCTCTTCTCGCTCCGAAAGTTTCGCAGGCTCGGCTGCTCGCGCCTCGCAACGTCGTCGTACGTGTATCGGGTCGGTATCGAGGCGGAACGACGAGGGAGGGTTCCGCGGTTCGCGTCCATCGCTTCGTGACGATGTACAAGGCGATTCAAAAGCCGCGGGACGTTTCTCGGACCGGGCGATTAGCGAAGAGAGAGCCGAATGAAAAAATCGCTTCGAAAAGTGGGAACGAAGCTTTCGGAGTCGACGGATCGGTTGCGGACCGGAAGGACCGGAAGCTCCGTAGCGCGAAATTCACAATTTTCACGCGGATTCGTTCGATTCCGTAAGATCCGGTCGGACAACGCGGATCCTCTCGACGTCAAGTTTCATTTCGATGAAAAAAGGACAAACGACAGTTTCGTTCCGGACCATCGAAAAATCGAATTACCGGTTGATCTCTTCGCGGTTAAGAATTTTTTTTTTTTTTTTTTTTTTTTTTTTTTTTTTTTTTTTCGTTCTGCAATTCGCTCCTACAAGAGCGCGTAAGTCATCGATGATAATCCGAGTACTTTCTACTTGCGAACGACAAAGACATTCAGCGACCGGGAGGAAGTTTCCATCTCCATCGTTCGCGCTCGGCCCGTTCTTCCGTTCGCCGTTTTGTGACTTACCGTACAGCGGGGGAAGAGAATGCGCGCAAGGGCGCATGGCAGGGTGAAGGGCTCGAGGTCTTTTTTCTTCGTTCCCTTCGACGTCACATGAATTCCGTCGATACAGGTTTTAAAGGACTGGCTGTTACCGGTCGCCGAGGGACTTCCACGTGCAGCCTCCTCCCTCGATTTTACCGATTCCATCGAAAGCCTTCCTCTTCCCATGAATGAACGAGACGAAGAGGAAGAAGAGTAAGAAGAAGAGGAACTGGTGCGGGCTCCGAAGCGGGAGATTCTTACGGTGTCGGGGAGTGTTCTATACGGTGTTCTACCTGTGTAGCGCATCGGGCTCCGCCAAAATGTGTGCGATCCCGCTCCGAGAACGCCCGTGTTACCGAGAATTCTTCGTTTCTCTTTGTGCGTCGCTTCCTCTCCGGAGTTTCTCGCTCGGTCCTCGTCTCGAGGATTCTTTGACCGGCGTTCTTGTTCGTTCAACTCTCTCCCTCTCTGTTTTTTTTTCTCTCTCTCTCTCTCGTCGTCGTCGTCGCGCACAGCGGGACAAATTTCCGGAGAACGAAATTGCTGTCGCGCGGGACGAGCTCGGATCTCCCGCTATCTCGCCGGTCGCCGCTGCACCAATCCGTGACCCAGCGGCCATTTAAATGAGAGGACAGTGCAGTCCGCGGATAAAAGGGACAGCGCTTTTTTTACTTCACCCTCGGAGTGACATTTTTTTCTTCTAATAACACGAACGCGCGCCTTTGAATAATAACATTCGTAAAGGTGTTAATCGGACGAGGAGGCAAGTTTTATTCAGCGCAAGCTTCATCTGACCGGAAGTCTACGAAATGGACGCGTTTTACTTTTTTCCTTGACGAAGGTCAGAGATCGTTTTTAGATGCTCTTTCGAACGAAATTATTCAATAGGGAAATGTTCAGAGCTCCAAATATCTGAACATGTAAATATCAAATTATTCAAAATATCCAAAACCCATTGAATCTATAAAAAAAAAAACAAAAAAAAAAGAGTTAAAAATCCGTCACTGACCATTTTCAGGTGTTCTTTCGAATTCAACAATTCAACAGTGAAATCTTCAAAGCTCCAAATATCCAAACATCAAAATATCCAAAATATCCAAAATATCCGAAACCCATTGAATCTACTAAAAAAAAAAAAAAAAAAAAATTAAAAATCTCGCACAGAAAAAAAAAAAAAAAAAAAAAAAAAAAAACGACGAGCTTTCCTCGTTCCCCCAAATTTTCCGTCGCGAATTTTTCGCTCCGTTGGGCGATCGTCGCCGTTGTTCGTCGATTGCCAGGCCATCGGAAAAGGATGACCGAAGGGAAATACAGGGCGGGGATATCGAAGGTACATTTCGCGACGATGCCAGGCACGTCTGCCTTTTGGGTCGCTCTGTATATACGAAAGCTCCATGTACTCCTACGACGAGCGTTGCGCGCTCACGCACACGTTCGTCCACTCGGCTCTTGCCTACCTAACGCAAACCTAAACACACCTACCTTCTCGTATACGATTAATACATAGATGCATATACGTACATAAACATATATATATATATATGTATATACATATATATGTATATATATATATATATATATATATATACATCGACGAAGCGAATGTTCCCTCACTTTCGCGCTCACACTCGAGCGCGCAAAACACACGCGAGCGCTCACGTAGGACGTTCCCGTGCGCTCTCCTCGGCTCATGTACGCACATAGAGACTCGAAGGTGCCGTTCCACGGGTCCGCGCTCACCTCGCCGTTTATATCCGCCGTTCTCCGTCTTTCCCGTTCGGTCCCGATGTGTCTCTTGGACGCCACCTCGGCCGGTTAAACAGCGACGGCCGTGCGCCCTTTTCTCCCCCCTCGCCAGCGACGAAGACACACTCGGAGAGCCGAGAGCCGACGGAGAGACTCGTAAAGAGAGCCGAGAGCCGACGGAGAAACTCGGAGAGAGAGCCGAGAGCCGACGGAGAGACTCGGAGGGACTCGGAGGAGCGACGGAGAAACTCGGAGAGAGAGCCGAGTGAAAGACTCGGAGAGACTCGGAGGAGCGACGGAGAAACTCGGAGAGAGAGCCGAGGGGGAAAGACTCGGAGAGACTCGGAGGAGCGATGGAGAAACTCGGAGAGAGAGCCGAGGGAGAAACTCGAAGAGACTCGGAGGAGCGACGGAGAAACTCGGAGGAGCGACGGAGAAACTCGAAGAGACTCGGAGGAGCGACGGAGAAACTCGGCGAGACTCGGAGGAGCGACGGAGAAGCTCGGAGAGAGAGCCGAGAGCGAAGGACTCGGCGAGAGAGAGAGAGAGCCGTGACGTCTACGGAAGTCTGCAGCGCGGCATGTGGCATCGCGCTGAGATCGCCGAGAGGAAAATCGACGAGGAGGCGAGTCGGGCCGCAATGTACATGGGATGGCCATGTAAAGGGTGGGAGATTCGCGGCTGGTTCTCGCGACTAGGGTCACTTATGTATATAGGATAGCGAAACGCCCGGTCTCGTACGTTGCAGCTAGATAGCTAGGTAGATGCTGGCTAGCCAGCCCTCGGTCTGCAACCTACTCGCTATGCTGCTCCTGCTGGGTTCTCCAGCCGCTGCCGCCGCCGCCGCCGCCGCCGCCGCCGCTGCCGCCGCTGCCGCTGCTGCTGCTGCTGCTGCTGCTGCTGCTGCTGCTGCTGCTGCAGAGACCAGATCCATAGTTAATTACCGGCCTAATCTCTATTCGCGATTGCCCGAAACCGCTCGTAAATCCCTATCGGCCCGTTGGCCGCACGCACAGGCGCGGATATGTATATGTATGGGCCAGGCGGACGAACGAACGGGAAGCTCGCGATGGAACCAAGAGGAGAGAACCAACTCTCTCCTGCGTTACGCGAAAGGAGACCGGGGTTAGTTGGTTCGTTGTATATCCTTGTGTGTGTGTGTGTGTGTGTGTGTGTGTGTGTGTCTGTGTGTGTGTGTGTGTGTGTGTGTGTGTGTGTGTGTGTGTGTGTGTGTGTGTGTGTGTGTGTGTGTGTGTGTGTGTGTGTGTGTGTGTGTGTGTGTGTGTGTGTGTGTCTGTGTGAGTTGGTGTGTGTGTGTGTGTGTGTGGGTGTTTGGATTTATCCGCGTGTGCATTCGTGCTCGCCGTGTGCGCGCATGTGGGTTGGATACGGGGAGAGAGAGGTTTTGGCGTTCCGGTCGACGTTGCGTTGGGAATATCCTCGCGCTGATATAGTTATAACTGGATGATTATGAGGACGGTATGCGCGGGACAGGCTCCTGTCGAGGAAGGCGATCCGGGATCGAGAACTGATTCGCTCTGGCGTCTTCCGCGGGATCGATGCGACGGTGATTAACTCGGTAAACGGTGGGGCAACGCTCCGCGACGGTGCATCGGACGGCCTCGGATACGAGTTATCGGCCATGGAAACTTCACGGAATTACATTTTTTACGATGAGGACTTTTGACTTTTTTTTTTTTTGTTTTGTTTTGTTTTTTTTTTTTGGTTTCTCTTGGGTGAACGATAAATATTCGCCGGGGATAAACGCAAAACTGGGAATTCGGCGGGTTTTTTTTTTTTTTTTCGGAGCAGAGACGAGGAAAAACCGATTTTTTTTTCTTCTTTTTTTTGTCTTATTGGGAAATGTTTTCTTTTATGATACTATTTTTTTTTTTTTTTTTTTTTTTAATCGTTGATTATTGCAGATTTTAATGTAATCGAATGCGGCATTTATTTTTTGAGTCTGGAGATGGAGAGATGACAATTTATTGAACGTCCCTGCCGATTTTTTTTTCAATTTATTTCGATACTGAGAAATTATTTTTCTAAATATATCTTACAGTAATTTAAATAATAAAAAATGTTCTTTATCTTTATTTACTATTATTTTTATTTAATTTATTTTTCAATCTGGAGATGAAGACAGGACAATTTATTACACGTCCCTGTCGATTTTTTTTTCAATTTATTTCTCAATACTGAGAAATTATATTTTTTAATATATCTTACAGTAATTTAAATAATAAAAAATTTTCTTTATCTTTATTTATTATTATTTTTATTTAATTTATTTTTCAATCTGGAGATGAAGACAGGACAATTTATTACACGTCCCTGCCGATTTTTTTTTCAATTTATTTCTCAATACTGAGAAATCATATTTTTTTAAATATATCTTACGGTAATTTAAATAATAAAAAAAATTGTTTCACGAGAGGAAAAATGTTGGACCGGTGTCGAATGTATTTGGATAAACGCTCACCGTCTCACAGTATTCGCGAACGGTAAAACCGAGTGATAATTTTTGAGGTACGGCGCGTTATCGAGCCGATCGAAAGAACGGGCGAGGGAGTTTTCGATGCAGGACTGGATGATGGGGGAACGTGCGAGGAGCGCGCGAACGAAATCGTCGAGTTCCGGCTCGGCCGGGACGCGTTTCCGGTCACGAGTACGTAGCCGCGGACGCGAGCTGCAAAACCGCTCGAGGCAAAGCGAGAGAGAGAGACGAAGGGAGAGGCCTCTTTGGGATCTCTTTGTGACCCGCGACTCGTCCGACGATTCGCGAATTCGTGGCGGCAGCCACGAACGCCGACGACCGTTACACGAACCCGGCGCGAGATCGACTTGCGATAAATAAAATTAATTAATCCCGCGCGAATGCCGCATCGACGCGGTTTCGCATTTTTTTTTTTTTGTTTTTCTTTTTTTTTTCACTCTCCGCGTTCGGTCGCCATCGATTCGCTTAATTCATTCCGAAGCTGTTTGCCGAAATTGCGATGGTAAATTTCCTTTTTTTTTTTTTTTTTTTCTTTTTTTTATTACAAATTATAAATTTTATTACGAATGATAAATTCGCGAAGTTTGCCGCCGTTTGCCGATATTGCGATGGTAAATTTCCTTTTTTTTTTTTTTAATTTATTACAAATTATAAATTTGCGAAGTTTGCCGAAATTGCGATGGTAAATTTCCTTTTTTTTTTTTTTTTTATCACAAATTATAAATTTTATTACAAATTATAAATTTGCGAAGTTTGCCGCAGTTTGCCGAAATTGCGATGGTAAATTTCCTTTTTTTTTTTTTTTTTTATTACAAATTATAAATTCGCGAAGTTTGCCGCAGTTTGCCAAAATTGCGATGGTAAATGTCCTTTTTTTTTTTTTTTTTTCTTAATTACAAATTATAAATTTTCACGCAGAAACTGGTGCATTAAATTTAAAGTACGATCGCGATGAGAAATTGATGCGTCTCAATGGTGACATTTGTAAATTCGAAAAAGCTTCGACTCGAAGTATGTTTTCGTGGTAAAATTTAAGGAAATTATTGACAGTCGAGTATTCATGAAATCTCGAAGATATCGAATGTCAATGTCGCGTCACACTTTCGCGTGACATTCTAAACGCCACCTTATGCACGACAACTTCCAGCACCGGTGCATTAAATTTCATATGATTTAAAATTTTTTTTATTTCAACCCAACTTTCATAATTTTCATATTTTCGTAATTTTCAGCAAATCTCAAAAAAAAAAAAAAAAAAATTTATTACGTGAGAAATTTTCTCTGAATTATGGTCGCCGATCCCTTCGACCGATTCCCTTCTTCCGTCCCTTTAGCCTTTTTTTTTTTTTTTTTTTTCAATTTAACTCTTCCCATCTTTCTCGCAGTCGCGCGCCCTTTTTTTTTTTCGGTACTCGACCGGTTCCAGAATCGGTCGTGGACGGATTACAAAGCGCGGCTTCGCGGCCTCGGCGTGCTTAATTCGCGAGCTTTATCGCAAATAGTCGCGCGTTCGCGCGTCGCGCCCGAACTTTCGTAGCTCCGGCCGAAAATCCTTTTCTCCTGTTCGCTGCGTTTTTGGGTAGAATCGAGGAGAGCCGCGGACCAATTAGAAACGATCTAACGGAGCGGAAGACTCGCTCTCGTGACTCGTCGCCGCGCACTCTCGTCGCTCTGCCCTGTTACGTTCAAAAAAAAAAAAAAAAAAAAAAAAAAAAAAAAAAAAAAAAGTTGGGCGATTATCGGTGAAAAAAAAGGGAGGAGAAAAAAAGAAGAGGAAGATCCCGGCGTGCGTGAACGTCGCGGTCGTGACCGGACGCGGCCGCGTCTCGCGACTCTTCTCTCGAACGGACGAAAACCGTCCTCGCTCCGGCCGCGTTTTTTCCCCACCGGAAGCACGCGGAGTCATCGATGGAGAACCAAACACTGACTCGGCACACTTCGGCTTTGACGCTCAAATTATTGCGGGACACTCGACGGGAATTTCAAAAATTTTTACCGATCGAAAAGTCTGAAATTTAACATTTCATTCGATTAATTTTACAATTTAGGGCTCGATAGACTTTCGTCGTCGGTCGAGTAGAATTTGTTTATTTATTTATTTTTTTTTGTCCAAAATCGACGAGGTTTCATTTTTATTTTCACAGTGATTTTTCGCAAAAATTTTCTGACAGAGTCGCGAGCGATGGAGATTCAATGAATTTTTCGATCGGCGAAAGAAAATATATGAAAAAAAAATTTTTTCTTTCGCGTTGAATGGACGTTTTGAAAAAAAAAAAAAAAAAAAAAAAAAAAAATCGAAATATATCCAGCGTTCGAAAATAATAATTTTTCAAACGAAATTCCCGAAAATAAATGTTTATTAAATTCGAATATACATGGATTTAATTCCAGCAAATATTCGATTGATTCAATCGCAAATTTATTCAAATTGAACGAATATTTATTTCGTAACCAAATAAATTATTTCGTTTATTTTGGATACGAGCGTCGAATTTTGGGCGCGCGAGAGATCTTTCGCCGATCTTCGTCGAGGTCCTCGTTAAATATCGCTCCGAGTTCTCGCCGCGGCGATCGGACGGCCCGAAATGACGTTGCCGAGCGACCCGAGAGCCAATACACTTTGTCCCGGTGACGCACGAATTTCCCGTTGATCGGCTCGCGACGACTTTGCGTCGAGCGCGACTCGTCGCGCTTCGAGATTGATCCAGGCAATTATCGCTCGGTCGTCGAAATTCTCGCGAGGAAGCTTCTGACACGCGGCAGCGAGCGCTACGGAAGGACACGCGGTCGCGTAGGCAGACAGGACGAACCCCTTGACGGCATCGATTCGACGAGGGTGCAGCTCGCAGCTCTGGGAGATCGAAACCGTCGAGCGCGAGAAACCGAGCGCGTGGGCGACCCCGCGATTTCCGTGGCTACGCCGCGTATCGTGGATTAATCCGGGACGTCGTTTGGCAAAATCTCGTTGCGGAAGATATCTTGTCGAAGGCTAGATTGTATCGAGCAGGACCGAGGAAACACCGAAATTTCCAGCTTCAACTCAAAGCCACACAGATATTTATACATATTTGCACACATGGAGTGTTCAATTTTTTAATTCAATTTTTTAAATCAATTTTTTAATTCAATTTTTTAATTCAATTTTTTAATTCAATTTTTTAATTCAATTTTTTAATTCAATTTTTTAATTCAATTTTTCAATCGATACTTTTTTATATAATTCTTATGCCGAATTTTTTTTTAGTGAAAATAATGTTAGACTAAATTGAAGAATTTGAAAAAGTAACCTGGTGCAGGGTGGCAATTACGATAGAAATTTTTTACGTGTATCGAGTCACGGGTTTATATGGAATTTATTGTACATTAAAAGCTGAGGTTTTCCAGGCGCCAAATTTCCAGCTTCACCTCAAAGCCACACAGATATTTATACACATTTGCACACATGGAGTGTTCAATTTTTTAATTCAATTTTTGTATTCAATTTTTTAATTCAATTTTTTAATTTAATTTTTTAATTTAATTTTTTAATTCAATTTTTTAATTCAATTTTTTCAATCGATACTTTTTTTATATAATTTGTATGCCGAATTTTTTTTTAGTGAAAATAATGTTAGACTAAATTGAAGAATCTGAAAAAATAACCTGGTGCACGGTGGCAATTGCGATAGAAATTTTTTACGTGTATCGAGTCACGGGTTTATATGGAATTTATTGTACATTAAAAGCTGAGATTTTCCAGGCGCGAAATTCGGTAATCAACAAACAAATACTACGCAAATCCGAGACTGCGACAGTGTGCTGTAAACAGAATTAAATGAAGCTAAATAATCCAGAAAAAAAAAAAAAAAAAACGGAAAATAATAGTTAAAAAAAAAACAACAACTAAATGCTGGAAAAAATCGCACGAAAAAATTTTTATCCGGCGTCCGAATCGCTGGTTTTTTATTTTTTTTTTTTTTATTTTTTTATCACAGATCACAAATTTTGAAGCATTTTTTTTATTTAAAAAAATGTTGGGTTGTAAAAATCACAGTTATATAAGAATCACCCATATATCCGTGTGTATCGTATTGGATGTGCAAGTTACCTTTCGAGCTCCCGCGACCGCTCGGCTTCGACGTTCCGACGCCGCTCGGCTGACCTGGCGAACCGTGTCGAAGGAATTCCCGTAAGAACGCGACGAGGAATTCCCGTTCGATCTCATTATATCTACACTGTTAATCCGCCACTCCCACTCTTGTTAATTCCTCAATCAATCGCGAATTACCGAGATACCGTAAGCCGTTCAACACTGCTTAATTGTCTGAGGACGAGTCGTTTTTTCCTTCCTCCGGTGAAAACGTTTCGACGACGACGTTGATCGGATTAATGCAATTAATTTGTTGCGCGGAACCGATCGAAAGGACCGAGCTGGACGATCGAGACATTGGAAATCTCGAGGTTCCGCGATTTTTCCGTTTAATTTTTCAACGTGTCAATTATTTGTACCTGCTTCTTTTTTTTTTTTTTTTGGACATTTTCGATATTCAATGGCATTGATGAGATTAAATTTTTTCGGACACGATCTGCAATTTTCAAAGTATCTTTCGCGTTCCGATCCGACGGACGGTTTCGAAAATAATTCGTGTATAAAAAACAGTGGGAAAATTTGTATCTCTATTGCTGTTAATTATTTCGAATAACGATTCTATAAAAAAATAAATAAACAACAAAAATAGCGGTGAGAATCGGAGCGGGACACTTCGCTGACATATTGCGATTATGCCCAATGGAAACTTCGCCCGAAATCTCTGTCATAGTATTTAACAAAAACCACTCTTAACTGATTCTCCTGGAAAATAAAAATCAGTTTTCGGTGTCGATTTACAAATGTTTTGAAAAAAAAAAAAATTTAAAGTCATCCGCCCGTTCGATAAAAATTGTTTCACGATCCGTCGATAGCGAAAGCAGTGGGCGAGTATTTACGTCTACGAATTTTATTAATAAATACAATGAAAAAAAAAAAAAAAAAATTATTTTCAAAATTACGTCGCTCGAGCTCGACGACACAGGCGCGGCACGTGGAGCAAAGCCACTCCGAACTGATTCCGCTGGAAAATAAAAATCAGTTTTCGGTGTCGATTTACAAATGTTTATAAAAAAAAAAACAAAAAACATTTAACATCATCCGCCCATTCGAAAGCAGCGAGCGGGTATTTACGTCTACGAATTTTATTAATAAATACAATGAAAAAAAAAAAAAAAAAATTATTTTCAAAATTACGTCGCTCGAGCTCGACGACACAGGCGCGGCACGTGGAGCAAAGCCACTGTGCATAGTCGACGAAAATAGACGAGAAGCACAATCGAGCTTTATACAGACAATAAAAAGTTTCCCGTCCGACGGAGTGCGCGGGAGAACGAGCTCGCTCGTAATTTCTCTCTCGTGGCTTCGCCGGTTATGAAATTCCGTGAGACGTCATGCGTTTGACGTCACTTTACGATCGTGACGTAGCTTATCGAAGAAGGGGGTGAAAAAGCGTGGAGGAAGAAGGAGGAGAGCGCGAGGACGGGAGAGAGAACGGCGTGAACAGCGAGGAACGTGGAAAACACGTGTTTCCGTCGAACGAGCGGCAACGTCGTACAAACCGAGCCGAATGCCTCGTGCGAATGTGTTTCCGCTCTCCGGCTCTCCATCTCTCTTCTCGCCACTCTCACCGTCGACAGTTTCACGGCAACTTTCAATCGGGGCCAAGTTCACCGTTCAAGTTCAATGCAATTTTAACTTTGAGCATTTCGAAGCCCCGCGAGCCTCGAAGATCCGAGTTTCCGTCGTTCGCTCAAAGCCTGACCCAAAAATTCGTCGACGTCTTTTGGATTGTGGGATCGGTTCAATGAATAAAATAGATCGTCTTGTGAATGTAGAGCAATAGCTTTTATTACGCCGACTTCTTATTCTGTCAAGAGCCGTCGAAGAACTGAGACTGGGAGTGCGATTGCTAGAGAAAAGAGTCACGTATGCTTCAGGAACGAAACAGACCCAAAATGAAATCTTATATATACTCTTATGTATATTGTCTTTTACTGATCTAAACTGCGTCGCCTTTGTTCTTACTTCATACGTACACACATACTCCTCGATGGTATTACTAATATTCTCTTATTGTAAAAGGATTATTTATGCCATATTCCAACGACGTCAACAAAAATCGGAGACAAATTTTTATTGACAATCGTCGTCGACGGTCGATGAGACGAATTGGCTACTGAAAAAGAAATTTATTTTGTTTAGCGACGCGAAATGGAATTTTTTTTGTTTTTTTTTTTTTTCAAGCACAAATTAAAAAATTGATTTTGAGTTTGGAACGTTGAAGTAGGATTGTCGTTTCGATGCGAATGGCGAGAACGGCGTGGAAATTAATGCCGGTGTTCGGCCACGGGAAACAGTCTCGGTTACGTCTGTTAGGACAGCTCGGCTTTAAAAAGAATACTTTAAAGGCCGGAGGGTTTATAACGGGCCGTGGATATATAGGACGGAGAGCGTATAGTATAGGGAAGGAAGAACTACATATAGAGGTGTAACGAGCAGCAGAACTCGACTCACGAACTCACTCCCAGTTTTTAGTGGCAACTTGTTGCTCTATGCCCATTCATACGGCTCTAACTCCCATTACGTCACGTCACATCAACTTATAATAATGGTAATGCCAGTGGCGCACTCCTGCTCGACTTCCCGGCTGAACTTGAATTCGAAACACGATTCGTATCGCGACTGTTTCGCTGGATGTTGTACATGCACGCGGTGCTTCGACGCCGGTTATCAAACCGGGCCGGCGCTAATGGACGACTAATTTCATTAATGTCTCTCCGCGAATCCCGTGTTAATTATATTGAGCGACTCGTTTCATTGAACAAATTCTAAATTCCTAGAAATGTCATTGATTAGCAAAAAAAAAAAAACCAGTTGGTAAATCGATTAAGGTGTTGCTCGAGGATTAAATCGTCGACGAGCCTGAATTTCATCAGACATGTTGCAAATTTCCAATTCCAATCGACGGAGCGTTTTTTATTAATTTTTTTTTGTTTTTTCCATTCTGCTTTCCATGCACGGGACCAAATATTGGATTGACGATTTGGGAATATTTTTTCCTGCGTACAAAAGCTTGTCACTTATATTTTCAAAGTATCGTCGGACATTCCGGAAGATTGGACGTTAAACAATTTTTTTAATTTCCGCAATGCGACACATCGAGCCGTCGAAAAATCGTCGCTCTATTTCGCTTTATTTTTTCTTTTTTTTCAATTCTCTCCGTCAACCACGCGATATTCGTCAGTGGAATTCGTGCTCGGAATTTTTTTTCCCGCACTGACTCATGGCGTCGCGCGTTTGTTTGATAATTGTGCGAACGAGAGAGAAGCGAGGGTTTCGCATTCGTCGTTCAACGGCCTCGTTCGGTGCAACTTTGATCGGCTTCGCGCCGATCGGCCGTCGTCGATCTCGCGGACCTCGCGATTTCGACACCGCCGCTGACGACCGTGTTTCGATCTTCGCAGGGCGTCGACTCTTCATCTTTCTCTTTCGTCCTTCCTCGTCGGAGTTTCGCTCTTTCGCGCTCTCCGAGCCGGCATCGCCGCTCGTCCTGTAGTTCAATCGCACCGGCTGATCCTAAGACTGGATTTAAGCGGACGCCTCGAGTTCTCACTCGAAGGATACTTCCGCGGTGGAATAAATTTCCGTCTCTTCGGCGACGAGGCGACGAGGGGTTTTACGGGGTGGAGGGAAAGATGTATAAGTTGTGACGAGCCGGAGTGCCGTATTTGGAATCGGCAAATCCTTGAGAGACCGCGACTGAGCTGGCGAGTCCTCGGAATTATTCGAACACTATTATTATTTTTATATATCGGTGTGCGAAGCGAAAAATGGGCGAGAGGACTCTGACGGTTCGCGTGAGTTATCGAACGGTGCAGAAACATTTTGGGCAATTTTTATCGCCGAGGATAGACAAGTGTTTTTCGAGTTCCGCTCGTCGTCATTCGACTACTGTGCGGAAAATAAAAATTGAGCTTTTCTCACAGAGGAATCTCATTGAGCGTTGCATTTTTTTTTTTTATTAATCTAAATTGTAATATCGGTGTTGAGAGAGCGCGACGAAGCTAGCGAGTCCTCGGAATTATTCGAACACGGCTCGTTCGCCAATGTACTGATTTTATATATTTATATTTATTTTTATATCGGTGGGCGAAGCGAAAAATGGGCGAGAGGACTCTCGCGGTTCGCGTGAGTTATCGAACGGTGCAGAAACATTTTGGGCAATTTTTATCGCCGAGGATAGACAAGTGTTTTTCGAGTTCCGATCGTCGTCATTCGACTACTGTGCGGAAAATAAAAATTGAGCTTTTCTCACAGAGGAATCTCATTGAGCGTTGCATTTTTTTTTTTTTATTAATCTAAATTGTAATATCGGTGTTGAGAGAGCGCGACGAAGCAAGCGAGTCCTCGGAATTATTCGAACACGGCTCGTTCGCCAATGTACTGATTTTATATATTTATCCTTAAGCGTTACATTTTATTTTTATTAAAAAAAAATTATAATATCGGTATTCATAAATGAATTATTTATTTACGGTTAATCAGTGTTTTATGAAAATATTATTCGAGGCTGCGTTTGCTCGTTTAATACACAGCGCCGCCTTATTTAATAATTCTTTAATAATTTTCTGAACCGTCGCTGACGAATTTTCATTGCCGGACAGCTGTTTTATTTTTTTTTTATTTTTTTTTTTAAGATATATTTTTTTGTTTGAAAAAATGTTGTTTTTTTTTACCGTTTCGTTAGCGCTCGGAAATTGGCAAATGATCGCAATGAAAATCGAGGTGTGTACGCGTCCGTTGAGTCGTACAGGGCAAACCCCGTTACACAGATTTAGCGCCAACAACGCCCCGACGGTAGTTGATGCGCGCTTAAACGAATTTACTCGCTGCCGCACGTTCGCCGCGAAAGCTGCGGTTTAATTCGCGTAACGAACACCCGATTACGACGTAGGATCTCATCCGACTACCGGATTCACATCACGACGTACGTTCTCATCGAGACTTTTATGCCCGATCGTTCATTCCGTCGCTCCGGAGTTCCGCGCAGCGATCTTATTATTATTAATCGGTCCGGAAAATTCTAAAAATGATAATGACGATTATAATAATTTTGAAAAAAATTGCGACCACGGTCCGGGATTTTGGAATCGAATTCTCTCGGTCGACTCCCCTGCTCAGCCTCCTTCCAGCCCGAAAACAGCGTGCGAGTGTGATAATTTTTTTTTTTTTTTTTTTTTTTTTTTTTTTTTTTTTTCGCCCCTTTGTTGTTCCACTCGAATTAATATTTCATCTCGCGGTCGGGGAGATCAACCGCGGCCTTGACGTCAGGACCCATCGAGACTCGTCCGACGAAATGCCAAAAGCGGCCTGCCGTCTTGTAAAACCCTCAGTCGCCTCCGGAGAGATTTTTTTTTTTTTTTTTTTTTTTCTTTTTCATCGCCATTTTTTAATAATTTTTTTTATTTTCGTTTTCTTTCGAGTGGACGTGCGGAACGGACGCTACTCGGTACTCCGGATACGATGCTTCGATCGTGTTAAATCCCCGGAATTGGCTGCGCAGCACAATTTATAAAATCGACGGAACGAAAAATATTTTTACGTTCGACATGCTTATTTCGCCCGCAAACGTCCACGATTATTTTGTTGCGGATTTTCCACGCAAAAAAATTCTTTCGATTGGCAGACATTTTCGTGAAATTAGTGAGAAAAAAAATCGTGGAGGTTCGAGGACGAAAAAATGTGATTGGCATTTATTTTTTACTGTGTGCGATTCTGAGTGAACTATCATTTTCTCATCTACGGTATTTCTCTCAAGTCAGTGAAATTTTCCCGTTTATTCCAATCGCAACAGTCATTCTAATGCGATCAATTAATTTCCACTGGCTTTTCATTGAATCACAATAATTTTCGTTTTCGTTCGGTCGCAATTCCCCTCGTCAACCATCCACGAAAATTACACCCGAGACTCCCAAGAATTTATTATGCATTTCCGGTACAATAAAACTCCGAGTTTCCTCGATTATTACCCATCAATTAATTTCACGACCGCATATTATTTCACCATAGAAATAATTTCCTTCCACGGATCACAATCAACCGCCTCACCAGTGACCCAAACATTTCTCGACTCCAGAGATTTTCCGCTCCCCCCTCCGACAAATACAACATTCCCCGTGACCAATAAAATCTTTCGTACGCGCCCGTGGATTTCTATTTGCCTATTTTTCCTCTACGCTTTCATAGAAACCCGTCGGTAAGGCACGCGGTCACTGCCGATCCTTCGTTCGACCTTTCTCGAAAAATAAAGCGTGACGCGCGCGGGGCGAGGCGTCCGGACGGTTCTCTTCTTGTTGACGGGGACCGCCGGCCCGGCCTCGCGCAGATCCCGCCGAAATCCCCCCGTCGGGCATCGAAATAACAGCGCCAGAAGCACGACGGTGCCACATCCTCGCGGCAAAGAGAGCGGCTGCTCTAGGGGGGGGCGGGGTTCGAAGTGGGGAGACGAACGAGGAGGGGGACTAAGCAGAAACGAGCGTTGCTTCTGGCCTGCGGTCGTCTGTTGCCCTTTCAAAGTTAAGAGCTCCCTTCCAGGAATCGGTTCGCGTGGTTTTTCGGCTGGCCGCTTGCGAACGCTCTTTCCCCCCTTCCGCCCCCCATCCGCCCCCTCCAGAGTCCCGGATGAAGGAAACGCGACTCGTCCGGAACACGTCAGACTCTTCGACACGGTTTTCGAAGACCGACGGGTGTCTTTAGGAAAAAAAAAAAAAAAGGATCCCATAAATCGGAACGGAGAGACGAAAAACTTGGATCGCAATGCGGCAGAGGATTCGTGGCTGAGATAGAGAAAAAATGTATCGTGGAATTCCACGGGTTTTAGTGTCGGGAATGGCGTTTCGATCAGCGGAAAAAATAGGCTGGCTTCGAATATTAAATATGGTAATGTATAATTGTTTTTTCGTTGTGTTTTTTTTTTTCATATCGAATATTTGCGAAATTTATTCTTTTAATCAGATCGATCGGGCGCATGGGATTTTTCGTGTGAACTTTCTTCACTCGATGGGGAAGAATAAATGACGATTTTTAGATCTCGCTTAGCTGCGGGTTTCATTACTTTTTTATCGGTTACGTGAATTTAAAAAAAATTCTTGTATATTCGATAATCGCTGACGATATATTTCTGTAGTTGGCGTTAATGTGCTCGGGCGACTTCGAATTTCGTGCGCGAATTTTCGACCGACGATCGTACGCCGGCGAAACAACGATCGTGCGATTCGTCGGTTAGCCCGGTCTCTCCTTGCTCGTCGTCTGTGTAATTGCCCGGATCGGGAGACGAAAGTACGTGCGGTTGCCGACGAGGACGTCGACCCGGGGACCGTGGTAACGATAGTACGTTCCTGCACGAGGCTCCTCGCGAAATGGGTCCCCGCGAGGCGTAACGTAGAACGTTTTCAGGGCCCCGGGCAGAGAGCAGATAGGAGGTAGTTAGCGGAGGCATCCTCGTAAGATTTCGGTGTGGTCGTACGTGTACCTCTCTCATCCTGCCCATCGTCCCAGCGTCAAGCTCCGTTCACACCGGCCCGACTTTTCCGAGATTCCCACAACCACAAAAAAACACCTATTTAAAAAAATTATTTTGTTTTTTGTTCTAATATACTAATAATCATTTTTTTTTTTTAATTACAGTCGATAAATTATTTTAATTCAAAGTAATAATTAAAATCGACGAATATTCTCAATAAATCGTTTGATTAATTGGATTTTAAGAAAATCCTTCGTTCAATTAATTATCGCTTCGCGCGAATAAAAAATCTACCATATCGAATTTTTTTTTTTTTTTCTAATATACTGATTATCATTTTTTTTTTTATTACAGTCAATGAATTATTTTTATTTAAAGTAATATTTAAAATCGACGAATACTCTCAATCAGCCGTTTGATTAATTATATTTAGAGAAAATCCTTGGAAGGACAAATTAGCGAATAGGTCTGAGAAATTTAGAATTCGCCCGTGATCACTTGTAATCCGGAAATCGAATATAATATTTAAAAATAATCTTCGCTTCTCTTTCAAAAACGGAAGTTCTACAATTATTTCTCATTAAGTTCTTCTCAATCGATTGACGAATTACAAAAATTTTCCTAAAATCATCGAAATTCCTCCTTACGGTTTATCGATTATCAAAACTATTGTTACACAAAAAACAACACGCTGCGTGAATTCTTTCGCCGTATTCACAGATATCTGTTCCCCCGGACCCGCAATACAATTGCAAGACACCGTCCAAGCCAATAAAAATTCATTTTACCCCAGTAAATATTTTATTACCGCAGTCGTCATTAAAATTCCCGGCGAATCTTCCATTGTGACCTTTTCTCTACAAATATCGGCTCGATCCCTCCAACACAACACACTTCATCGTTCATTCTCCAACATCAACCAACAATAAATCCTAATTATTGCCTTTCGAACAAAAAAAAAAAAAAAAAAAAAAAAAAACAATTTTACCAAAATATAATATATTTATCGATGAATTCGGACAAATTTCGTTGTGAGCGACGCTTAAGGCCCCGGTTGGCCACCCGCGCACGCAAACACGGGAGCCAAGAGTGTGCACGTGAGACCACGCTGCACACGTTCATGACACAACTTCTCTCTCTCCTTCATTCCCCCCTTCGTCACCCTCGTACGTTTCGGACCTGAAGACCGAAGGCAGATCGATCGTACGATTTTCCTCCACCGGGTTTTCCACCGCGGTCACCCTATATATATAGCAACCAACTTTTATATATATATACATATGTATATATGTATATATATATGTGTGCATATACACATGTATATGTATGTGTATGTATATATATATGTATATATATATAGACGACCGAAGGGTACCAGGGGCCAAGCTGGTGCAGGGTTCTCTGGCGTTGCTCGCGATTCCTCGACACCGCGAATTCTCCTTCGGATTTTCCTTCTCTCCCACACTCGGCTCGCAAACCACTACTCGCGGAATCTCCGACGCTCTTTCCAATCGTTTTTCCTCTGTCCCGCTCGTTTGGTACGCGAACGAAGCCTCGAAGCCACTCCGATCGATCGGACGATTTTCCTCGTGGCAGCCGGATTTTTGCACCGATGCGGACCGACACCGATGAGAATCGCGACGAGAAATACGAACGTATCGAATATGGATTTTTTTTTTTTTTTACGCCGATGAACAGTCGAACGGGATTTTTCTTGGGATTTTTCGTGCGGATCGGTAATGACACGTGGGTCGAGAAAGCAAAATGATCCGAGAGCTCCGGAAAACGAAGTTGGCAAAAATAATCTTTTGCGATAAGAGAATATCAGTCATATTATTGAGGATTATGCGTGTACGTGTGAAGTGAGAATAAAGAGATTAGTAGGAGAAAATATACACGAAGGTATGTATAAGAAGTCGTTTTGGGTCTGCTTTGTTCTTGATGCATACGCGACGCTTTTCTCTTGCAATCGCACTCTCAGTCTCAGTTCTACGACGACTCTTGATGGAATGAGAAATCGGAATAACAAAAAGATATTGCTCTACATTCATAAGACGATATATTTTATTCATTGAACCGATCTAACGATCCAAAAAGTATAAATGAAATCAAAAGAAAATAGAATATCAAATCGGTGGATAATCGGAGGTGTGATAAGATACATTTCCGGAGGATTTATTGTCCCGACAAGTGCGATAAGAAAAATGGCGAAAGATGAACATCCGTCGAAAAGATAAACGAGTGCGTTAAACCGTCACGGTTGTGAACTCTGCAACGGCGAATTCAGCGGAACTCGATACCTCGAGTCCTTTAAACAATTCCATGGTGCATCGTGAGCCGGCGTCGTAGCGTCCATCGCGTATGCATCGCATGGGTGCTCGGGGTTCCTGAGGTTAATACCCAGAGCCACAGAGTCGCGCGAACGCCTTACCAACACTCGGTGCGTCCGACGTACCCTGGCTTCTCATCTGTGGAGCACGGAGTGGCTGAGAGGGCATCGGACGCTATAATAGTCTTGGCGAGAGAGGACTTTGGCGAAGGGTGCCGTAGGACTGGAACGTAGTGGATGGCCGACGCCTTTGGAAACGCGTTGCTTCTCCGGCACCAAGTATAGACGTCCTCGCGACGCCGGCCGTCGATATACCACCCCTAACTAACCTCCACCCTCTCGCGATTCAACCATGGGTGTCGGAGGAGATCCGGCTATGTACGCAGGCTATACGGTATACGTTATACCCGACACAGCACCAGCGTTCCTATGTACGTAACACGAGGATGTAGAGCGAGAGACGGTTAGAGAAGCTATAGGAGAGGACGTCTATGCGCGCCAAGGGCCGGGTCGAATACCTATGTATCCCGGTGCGAATATAGCTGGGAGGGTACGGAAGGACAGTATAGAGCCAAAGGACCGATGGACACAGGTTGAGCGGGACGAAGGAGCGAGGGTATAGGAGAGTAGGATGGAGATGGTTGGAACGGGTGGTACGAGGGTGAATTCTAGGATGGCCAAGAGGGTGGCACGGGGTGGCTACGAGAACCATCCTATCCTGGCTCGAACCTTCTCTCCTATACCATTCTCGCTCCTCCGCACCTATCCTATCCTCTATCCTGTCCAACCCCCTTTTGCGCTACTATCCGGCAAGCTAGCAGCACCACCAGAACCACCAGCAGCAGAAGCAGCAGCAGAAGCAGCAGCACCAGCAGCAGCAGCAGCAGCACAGGCTGTCGTACAGTGCTGGCCGTCTCGTACACCCGTACATCGTCGAAGCTCTCCTTCCATTCGCGTGTGGTCGTCGTCGTCGTCGTCGTCGTCGTCGTCGTCGTCGTCGTCGTCGTCGTCGTAGTCTAGCTTAGGGCCTCGTTGGGAGAGAGCGGTGGAGGCCCGAGGCATCCGGTCGCGCAGGCATGCATGCACCACCACCAACGGCCGGCGAGGCGGAGGGAAAACGACGGAGAACCGTACGGAGGGGTTGCGGAGGGCGCGAGAGAGAGAGAGAACAAGAGCCGAGAGACGAGGGTTTGGTAGGACATTGCGGATATATTCGCGGGAGCGCGACCCCGCGCGTCCTGCTCGCTACCACCGGCGAACGTACCGGCTACGGAGTGAGGCAGCTCCGGTTCCACCGAGCTCGGAGTAGACCGACCTCGACCACGTCGCACCGTCCTCGCGCCACGGCTATCCTGCGACGTAATCAGCGAGAGGACCACCCCCCCGCTTGCCACCACCCTCACCCAACCCTCAACCCAACCCTCGACCCAACCCACCCTTCTACCGGTCCAACCTCTATTCCTCTCCGTACATCTACTCTCTATACGCCGCCCTCACCCTCGACTCTCTGTGTAACGCTAGCTCGACGTTCTCTTCGGATCTCTATACCTACCCCCCTCTGTCTTTCACCCCTATAGCCTCGACCTATAGCTATACACCGGACTGGTTTATATATAGCTTCGCTTATACCGCTTCCACGTCTATCTTACTCCCTGTCTCTCCGCTCCGTGCGTCTTTCTCGGTTCCACCTTCCGAGGGACCGCCGTGAGAGTGGATGAGAGAACCCTCGCAAACATTGCTCTCGCTTCCCTTTCAACCTCACCACCCCCCATACGACCCACCACCCGAACCACCCGGCCGCGAACCACCTCGCTTCTCCTCGTGGCCATCGTCGTACGTTTGCTCTGGCCCTTTGCCTCCACCTATTCCGGGAAAACACGGTGCAAGGCTTCGCCACTCGGTTACACGAAAATCCGTGGTTTGCTGGACCATCCACGATGTTACGCGTCTTCCGGGATTTCGATCTTTGAATTGTTTATCGGCAAAATAAACGCTCCGAAGTTTCGACGTCGATTAATCGAAGGATTATTGGGTGAGTCGTGATGAGACGTGGAAAACGAAGAGCGAACTGTGACGAGGCGACCACCGGATCCGATTGAAAACGAGTCGTTTCTAAGAGTAAAAATCGAGACGTTGGATATCTTTCTGTCGTATACGTTGACGAGGATTTTCAACGAATTTTCGTCCATTTTTGTTTTATGGAGATTAATCGTTTCGGACAAAACTGCACGTCTGTAATAATATAATCGCGTTATAACAGGACGAATCTCTGATAAAATCTATAGAATCATGAACAGCACGAAAATCGAGAAATCAAATGTCTCTCGTATCCGTCACGTTGAAGACAGCGAGCGACAATTGTTACAAATATGAGATTACCTTTAAACAGAAAAAAAAAAAAAAAAAAAAAGAAATTTCCAACGACAATCCGATCAAAACGATAATTGGAATTCATTCGTAAAAATGTTTACCGAACGCAACAATCAAAACATGAATCTCGTCATGTATCCAAAATCCCAATGGTCCCTCGCCCTTTTTTCTTCAACGTCATAAAAAAATCGCCAAACACTTCGATTCCTCGTCGCTGTTCGTATAATTGAAACGTTGAAAAAAAAAAAAAAAAAAAAAAAAAAAAAAAAAAAAAAAAAAAAAAACCTCTTCACCCCCCACAGACGTTAAAATTCGTGATGAATGGCTTGTCGCCGCGGACAGTTATGAAATATGTCTTGTATCCCGGTTGAGGTAGGTGAGGTATAAACGGGAGGGTTGACCGGCGCGGCCCGTCGAGTAACGGAGAGTATAGTACGGTGAAATCTATATACGATGGGACGAGCCAGACGCACATACGCCGTTGTATATACATCTGTTATTGTGATATGGATGTTAATAGGTTAGGGGGGTCTCCGTAGAACGTCGGGTGAATTACGATTTCGATAAGGGTTTCCAACCGACTCCCTTCCACGCTCGTTCGCTCACTCTACGTCCTCCTCCTCCTCCTCCTCTTCCCCACCCAGCTCTTTCTCCCATCACCCTCTCACGTCGGACCACTCTTCCTCGTTCAATCTCTTCCACGGCGCACCCTCGGCCAAGTCGCGCATCCGTTCGCCTCTGCTCTCCTCCCGCCGCGGCTCTTCCGAACGAGCGCGACGAACTACGAGAATTCCGCCGGCAAAACTCGCTTCCCTTTCATTTAATCCGTCCCGCGTGTTCGCCTCTCGCTTCCACGCTCGGTTTTCCCGCTCGCCGAGAGCCGCCGAGTGTAACGGATCAACCCGTGACTCTCCCATCGTTATTCGCAAACGGTCAACGTTCATTCGGCGCGTGGATTATTTTCCAAGTCTTTCTCGGCCCTCGGTTTTTTGTTTTTAATTCGTTATTCGTTTCTTCGACGGTTTCCTTGGAATGCTTGGAGTTTTTTTTTTTTTTTTTTTGCTCGAGTCTCGTCGCACCGATTGGCTGGATTTTAGCGACGGCGAGATATTAAATACCGATCCGAGTCGAGACTCGATGGTCTTTGAGATCTTTCGAGGATCGATGGATGTCGGGAGACGAAGCGGATTAAATTAAAGTCGTCACGGATACTGTAAGGCTGCGTTACGAGATTCAGAATTTCCTGGGATGAAGATAGATTTTTTTTCCACACTGGTCACTTAGTCTCTTCGAAGACTGAAAATTCCCCGCTATTCGAAGAAATAATTTCCTAGTTTTTTTTTTATCGACCACGGAATTTCTCATGTTCTTGAACGTGAAACTTTCCAGGCAAAGAAAAAAGCGAACGTTCAGTCTAGTACGGAAAGTAAACGGCCCAATTTCCGTCGTCTTAAATCGTTGAATGCAATATTGCGGAAAAAAAAGCATTTACCGTAATAAATTTGAAGCAACGTACGATAATCTTAGCACGGAACTGCGCGAACTATCGAAAAGTACTTAAAGTACAAAATAAATACTCGTGTACTCGAAGTGCAGCACCAGCTTCAACTTAGCATAATAAAATAAAATATCTCGTGTCAATTAAGAATTAAATCCATCCGTCGACGCATCGACAAATTCTCCAGTGCCAAAAGAAAGCTCTGTACACCATAAAACTCGTACAGCGTTCGAGACCAATTTTCCCAAAATATTCCGCCATTAATCTCGTCACAAAAAATAATTAAAAAAAAATCCTTAGCATCTGCGATTTTCTGATAGTTTACCCGGTATGCATGGATCGGAAGACAGTGCGTATATATATGTATTCATAACGATCGACCGAGGCGGCCGGTGGCCCGAGGAGCCAGTCGTGTCCGCGTGAGTTGTTCGCTCCCTTTTCCCCCACTCTCGGCTCCCCCTTCTCTTTCTCACTGCCGGCCGACTGCGATACGGTGAGGTCGAATTACGCGTCCGTGAGAGTGAGCGAGGCCGAGGACCGACTGAGCAATCAGGAGTAAAGTGGCAAATCGTCCGTTAAACGAACCCGTCGGCCGTTCTCCTCGTGAACGCCGCGCGGGCTTTTCCGAACGTCGCCCGCTTCGCACAAACGCACACGAAAACGCGCGCGCTTACACACAGTCGGGTTCGTCCAATCGCGACAAACTCGCGAGCTTGGTAGCACCCGTCGGTAGAGGCGACAGCCAACGGCTAGCTCGCGAGATGCTCGAGGCACATCGCGCAACCGAGACGAACGTAGGACCGAGAAACTTGCATTGCGAACGAGCCTGATCAGCGCTGACCGCGACACGTACGAAAGCCTCCGGACGCGTTCCAGTCTCCGTTTCGCATATTCCGCGCCTCTCTACCCGTGTAATTTTCCCATACGTCATGGCTTCGTTATACACGTATAGATATTTATCATGTACATAATGTTTACCTAGCCACAGTCGCAGAAAAGTATACGGGGATACAATTTTTTTTTTTTTTTTTTCTTTTAGTATATATAAAACATTTACATGGAGTCTCTGCAGTGAGTTAATAAAGTGCTGAGCCTTTGAAGCGAGACACATTGCAGTAGACTTGTTTGAATTCTAAAAAAAAAAAAAAAGCGTTAGCGGACAACTCATGTACTGTGGAATTTTGAGATATTTTTTTTAGAGATAGTAAATACTCGTGCTATTTGCAATCAAATTTGTATGTATGTGTGATGGGTTTTCGGAAATTTCCGTTGTGGTGTGAGTTTAGGTGCGACGAGCCTGTCCGCGTTGTTTTGAGTCCTCGAAAATTTCCGCTCGCAATTTCCACCTGCGAAATTTACTCGTATGTCATATATATAATGTACGTATGACACAAAGTACGCGTAAATTATTTTCTTTTTTATTTATAAACATGTATTATTGTCTTCGCACGCATATTAATTATCGAGATTGTTTATCCGCAAAAGAATCAATGAAAAAATCCTCGGAAAAATCCTTGTGTGAATCTCACAATAGCGATTGCCAAACGACGATAGTCCGCGTCTTTCTCCGACGCCACGCTCAACGCTCATTCGTCCCGTGACAGACGAACATCGTCGATAAATCAATCACTTCCTGAAAATTGATCTTCTTAATAAAAACAATAATCCTCGATGACAAACCAAATAGATTTCCGCCCAAAAATTTTATCCCCCGCGCGATACCTACCCAATTTACAATCTCCACCACTATATCTATATATACAGCGGGTTTTCGCAAGTGGCCGAGTGGCGTGAGTTTCTGGATCTGCGACGAGCCTGTCCGCATTGCTTTCGGTCCTTCTCCAGTATCTCAGCCTATGTAACGTTTCTCTATGTCCCTTGTGCCCTCTAGCGCGCGTGTTTGTGTATGCGGCAGTCCTCGTCGCTTCGGATCTCGTTCGCCCGCGTGTGCGTCTCGTCCATGCGCGGGTTTCGTGCTTCCCTCGGTCTCTTCTGCTGTCGCGCCCCCCCCCCCCACTCCTGCGTCGTCGTTCCCCTTCCATCGCGCGACCGTGTTCCGTAGCGCGCCGTCGGGCAGCGGCGCGGCAGTCGCGCGCGTTTGTGTTGCCCGAAGGCTTATGTACGACGCGCTTCGGCTCTCGCGAGAAACACCTATGTGGACGGGAATGTGCACATGGCCCGAGGGGACCGAAGAGAGGGCCGAGCGTATAGCCAGTGCTATCTAGTATCCCCGGTAATACCGGGAACTAGGTACGCGAGCTTGCCGCGGACCCCGAATAGCGGTTCGCATATTCGGAGATTGCGAAGAGTACGACGGACCACCGCAACGCCGAAGCGTCCCAACCACACGCCCTTGAATCTCACGTCTGTGTAAGCGATGTAAACCTCGCTCGCGGCTTATCGTGTGCGTTCCCGGAACGCACTTTCTTTGTTTCTCAAACCTATGAACCTTCGGCGGGAAGACGTTATGAATTTTAGAAAATTTTTGCGAGAGATTTGCGAGAGGATTTTTTTTTTTTTTTTTTTGGGGAGTTTTTTTTTTGGGTGGAGAAGTTCGGCGGTGAGGGAAAGATCGTTTGGGGAGGTGCTAAGGGATTTGGATTTTTTTTTTTTTTTTAGAAACTTTGTGTTTTTGCAGATTTGGGCGGAAACTTGAATTTTTTACTGTTACATAATCGTCTGGTATTATCTAGAAAATTTTCTTTCGAAATCAGATTCTCCAGCGAACTTTACAGGATCGAAGCTCCTTATAACTTCGAAATTAGTTTCGTAAAGTCTCGAAATTTTTGATACATAAAGTTTGACGAATTTTAATTAAATAATTAATAAAGAGCTTAGAAATTCCAAAATTATCGTTATGTGCAGATCAGCAGCTGAACGATATCTTAAAAAACCAAAATTCAAAATTCCGTCTCTAAAATCATTATTATAATTTCAAGGCGGAATCTTCAAACGCTTCCGGAACTGTCCGTCAGCACATAAAAGTTAAAAAATTCCGCACTCATGGGTATCGATCATTGTACGAAACAAAATTTCAAACGATAAAAATACCTGAAATTAACGCAAGCTAATTCGCAACAGTCGGTGAAAAAAAAAAAAAAAAAAAAAAAAAAAAAATTTCAAGCCTTAAATATTTCGCACATCTCGGGAGAATTGAGAACCACTGAGCGCAGCTGCCGCGGCGGCGGCGGTATCTCCGCGTTGTCTGCTCCCTCACACCCTCGCCTTGTGTAGTCCCACGTGGGTGACGGTCGAAGGGGTCGCACGGAATGAGGGTGACGCGCTGCTCTACGACGACGGGTATATCTACGACGGTCCGCGACTACGGGGGGTCGCCTGAAACGAACTGGTCGCTCGCGCGGCTCCTCGTTCCGTAGGATGAGAACGAGACTTCCCACCCACGGGCCATCACAACCCGCCTGCCCTCTATATCTCCGTTCTCGCGATCGCCCTTCTCTCGGTCTACGTGTTTTTGCGAGAAAAAAAAAAGAGAAAGAAAGAACTGCCCGAGAGAAAACTCGAAGACTCGCCGGTAGAGTGCTAGAACGCGAGCACGGCTCTCCGGCTCGCATTACGGAAAATTGCGGACGAAACCCCGAAGAAAATTCGCCGCGTCAGCCAAAATCGAGAATTTACCTCGGATGGACCTCGCCTCGCTCGACTACGTAGCGCAGTAGTTACTTTCGACGATTCGGGACTTAATGTAAATTAACTCGAGGAGCGATGATTTATCGGCTCGGAACTCAAAACCTCGGGAGTATGGGCGGGGGAGAGATAAAAAGACGGTGAGATGAAAATTCGTCGGCGTCGTAGGTCAAGATTGTATATGTTTGTACGCCGAGCCAGCACGTGCTCGCGTTCGAGAATATAGGTTTCTCGCAGGAGAGTTTAATACTGGTGTATTTACAGATTATTATTGTTATGGGCTTCTCCCCTCTTCTACACGAATGTGTCGGGTTTGTGGATGTATATATATAGCACGTCGTGTAATTTTTGCTCTCGAGAACGGAGCGGCGGAGCCATCTCGCGGCTCAATCTTCAATCCTGGGTAAAAACTTTCGAAGCACGCGTGGTAAAGCCAAAGCGCGATACTCTTGCGAGCTTTCTCGTGTGAACGTATGGTGTCGCTTCGGCTTAGCAGAAGATTTTACTTTATCCGCCGTAGAAACCTGCGATAAAATAAATTTTTAATTCAAGTATTTTATTCGCATACCGATATACAAAAAATTAATACAGAGTCGAGGATAAATTTAATGGTTCTCAGGCAAGACTACATAGACATTCTTAAAAAAAGATCACTTGGGAATGCAAGAAAAAACATATTTATTAATATAAAATTTTTAATAATTGCAGCCTGTGGCTTTGCGTTCTCCAACATGGTTGATGAACGTGCAGAGAGGAAACAGTTTCGAGTACGCAACGCTCTTGGTGAGTTTGTTATTGGGACAGGGCTACAATGCTTTTGTTGTGAGCGGTTACGCCTCGAGGGAGCAAGTTCGATGCGATATGTCGATGCGAGCTTGTCCGTACCTACCGAAACCAGAGGAGCCAGCGCCCTCTCGCGAACCCACGGACACGACCAGGTACAGAATGAAAAAACCGCCGGATTTCAGGAGTCAATTATTGATAGATTTGGAGGCAAAGGAGAAGAAAAAAATTGAAGAGGAGTCGGATTGTCGAGAGAAGGAACGTCTGAAAATGCTGCTTGTAAGTAAATCAATTACAGAGACAGTCCATTAATTTATTTAATCACAACATCTATAACTTTTAATGGTCACGGCTTCAATCCATTTTTTTACTACCATTACACCAAAATTTGTAATGGAGAAAAATTCTTCGAAAAAAAAAATGCTCATTATCAGCATTTAAACTTTTTTTCTCATCACGACAAAATCTATATTCAGAAATATTTCTTCTAAAAAGGAAAAAAATATTGTGAAATTTGTCATGTGAAATTTTTTTGCTATCATTGCCCAATAATCTATAATGCAAAATGCGTTTTAATTTTTTTTTTTTTTTGTAATCACCCGAATAAATAATTAAAGAGTATGAATGCATTACAGGAGCAAGAACGCCCCCTTCCGGACGATTATTGGGGCAACAGAGTTCACGCTTGGGTGGTGATATTGCCGGAAACTGGAGGTGCCCGAGATCAAGAAATTCGAGCGCCTTTCTTCATAGAATCAACATCCGGAATGTATTATTCGCCCGACGATGCGGAAACTAGTCGCTTGTATCATGGCGTCGAGAGTCTCTGGAACGATCGTAATTACTGGGTAAATATGCAACCATGCACCGAGGCCTGTTCGAGGATGAACTGGGATTTAACGAACATCGAGCATTGGGAGCATTTGTTACCGGGCGAACCATGGACCATGAGAAGCATCGACGACGACGACGAAGAGATCGACGAGGATGTGCAAATTCAGCAGGACAAGCACCTGGACATGCCTTTTTCGTATGTCGAAAAAATTGACATTCATAGTCTGGGTACGAAATATCGTCTCAATTTTTTACACCGCGATCCATCAACATTTTTATAGCTCTTCAATATACAGAAAGAAATGTGTTATTGTATCAATTTTTTTTACCGTATCGTTGACTCACTTCACAGTGGGCGTATAAAGTTCCATTTACGCCACTAGTAAAGTGTCCTTCTGCTTACACTTCGCAAAAACAGAGGGCGTGATTTTCGTTAATTTTTTAGAAAAAATTATGTAAACGACCGGGGTGTAAATTTTTTTTTATCAGATTTTGAGCGTCGTTACCCCAATGGAACGAAAACTATCCACTTCAAAAAAACGAGGGTAGATTTTTACGCTCCGTACGTTCAGATGGACGGTCTCGTACGCAAGATAACATGTTACGAGGACTACGATTACCGTTCGCCAACGCTGATTTACGAAAATTATTCTAACCGAGTCGACAAACTCGTCGAGTCTAAAAAATTTCACGACAATTCCATCGTCGTTGATTCCTACGAGAGGGGTCGTACGGACGCTTGCAAAGGTACACATTTTTTTATCGTTCCGTCGAAGAAAAATTTGTAATTAATTATTGACAAATTAATCATGCGATCTCCTTCCAGAGGGGTTTTCGTTTTTGTGCCGTGTCACTGATTCAATCTCAATTTTAGAACACCGTTACTCCGCCAATGGAAACGACAGAGTCGACGAGGAAAGAACTTTGGATTTTTACGACGTAGTTCGCGTCGATGGCTTGGCGAAAATTGAGACGGGTCCTCTTCACCTTACCCAACACTACGTCGAACGAAAAGATTTTCTCTACTATCGGTAATTTTTTTTACTCGATGAGGATGAATTATTCGAGCGGTGTGCAATCTTTCCCTGTCTGAGGTCGTTCGGTCGGCAACGAAAACTGCAATCCACTCTTTATATTTTTAATCCAGCCGGGAAATATTTTCTTGGGCAAAAATATCGAAAACCCTTGGTAAAAATTTATTGCAGTTTTTATTACAGACTGAGTTTGTTTCACGTCGCCTTAAGATACAGCTTTTTAAAATTGTTTTTTCATTGACGGTCATGCACAGGCACGTGGAGTACACAGAGAAAGAACGTCTTGCCCAACATGAATCAAACTATAGGACAGTTTCGGTAAAGGAGACAATTTAATACCGTCGTGACTATCTAAAAATCGCGTTCACTTTTACCGCGATTGTATAAAATACTGTTTCAGAAAATTACCGAAAAATACAACAGAAACGCTGACGTGCCGGCGATAAATGACATCGCCGTAAGGGAATTTGCCATTGCTGAGAATGAGATTAGGCTGAAGTATCATTACGACAAATATAACATTACCAGAGCGACGAGAACGTTCGCAAAACCACCCATGGTCGAGAGAGGGGATCGTCCTCTGTTCAATCCTGAATTCATCCGGAGATACAACGTAAATTATTCCTCTTAATTTTTCGCACCTTTGTCTGATTTAATTTTTTTTTTTTTAAGCACTGAAGAATTTTTATTTTTTTTTTCAATATGTTCCCCATTACAGCCAGACCCAATGGCCCTTCCGGAAAAGCAGCTGGACCTCTTTCGCGAGCTGGAAAAACAACTTAACGACGAAGCCAAGTGTCTGACTTGCGTCGTAGAAGCCGAGCAGGAAATATTAGCATTTTTGAAAATTAGAAGCAGCGAGTTCGTGTTGCCAAAATTGACGGTGTCGTTGTTCGACAGAAATAGAAACGAGGAGGCCAAAGCGGGAATGTTCGCCAAAGTAAGTGTGAAAAGTGTGATAATTTTTTTTTTTATTGGATTAAGTTTATCTGTAACGGAAAATTGTCATCTCGCAGGAAGAGCAGTTGCGCATGCAGAGTCAGCGAGAAGTCGAGGAGGAGATCGATTATTTGGGACCGTATTTGGCTCGCTTGGGGAATCCTCCGCAGTTAACGAAAACCCAGGCCTCTCACGTGCGCGAACAATGCCTGAACGATTTGAAGAAAACTTTGACGGATCGGGCTAATCGTATATCGCAGGAATTCGAAACTTGGAGTAGAGAGTTAAACAAAGTTCAGAGCTGGTTCACTCAGGTAATTATACATACCATTCGTATAATTTTTCTTAATAATTTTACGAAAATCGCGCTTTTCGTATTGAGGAAGAGTACAGCAAAAAGACTCTTTCGTATGCGCAAGACGGAAAACGAGATTTTGAGCGCTCGCGTTAGGAAAATAGCTCTGATTAGCGTTATCTACAATTTGTTTTTTCTGTGCTCGCACAGACGGAGGGAAAGCTGAGAGAAGAACAAGACAGAATGTTGAACGAAACAAACGAGATAAACTTCCATTTGCACACCCTCGATGTCCGGCTGCAGCGGCACTGTGACCTGGCATCTGAGCGATATAGAAAAATGCTGAAGACACTGCGAGCCGACAAACGCCTCTCGGTATTATACGATCACTGACAAAAAATAATATAGAGGAATTTTATCGTGCAAAGAAATGAAAGGTAAACCGCTAAAATAAACACAGGTCTATTTTACTACAGGTAAAATAGACCGCTTAGATTATCAGTCATTTTTTGTTTGTTTGTTGTTGTTGTTTGGATGAAAATACACTTTACGGGCAAAAAATGCCTCTATCGATATCACCGTCCACTTTGATCCTACGCTATTGCAGGATTGGTCGAAATAAAAACGTTCGCTGAATTCGATCCGATTCGAGAGTCTCACTGGAACGACCACGAACCCATTTGACCGATGCAACGACCTAAAAGATTAATTTTTCATATAAGCAATTGATTTG
This sequence comes from Listrodromus nycthemerus, assembly GCA_963978505.1. NCBI lineage: Eukaryota > Metazoa > Arthropoda > Insecta > Hymenoptera > Ichneumonidae > Listrodromus > Listrodromus nycthemerus. The sequence continues at coordinate 23,932,812 of OZ021680.1, read as the reverse complement.
CACACATATGAGTGAAAGAAATTCGTACCCTGATCGTCGAACGTCGCAAGAGTGAATTTGCTGAGTTTATTCGTAAAGCTTCCGACGTTCGTTATCACTGAGTTCTCTGACCGATTCGGATTCGTAGGCTCGGCGTTCGCGTCGTTGAGACGACTTTCCTCAGCGAAACCGGATATGAGCGTATCCATCATTATTGCCTGCAATGATTTAGCGAAATTGAAGTATTTGATTTTTTCAATACTCCTATATAACTCGTTGCTTAACTTGTCGATCCATACTTGTTTGGAGAATACTTGAAGTATCTTGTAGACCCGAGCGCCATTCTCTCGAACCGGAAATTGAAGAAAGAGGCAAGGCAGACAGTCAGGGTTTCCCTCGTCGGATGGCTTGGCCATCTCCCAGCTAAGCTCGGAGTACTTCAAACCCAACAGAAGGCTCTGAGGACCACGCAAAAAATTGTTAACACGTAATAAAGTATGCTTGATTGAATCTTTTGCTGGCCGACAAGATCGTTAAGGAAATGAATTTTTAACAAACTCACGCAGTGCATATCGTCAACGATATAAACTCCCGTGGTATTTATCGCTATGAGCACCGGTAAGTCGCGATTGGTGATCCAAGAAGCGAGTCCGCGAACCGGTCGTTCAATCTGGCCTTGGAAAAACGCCGCCCCGTAGGTCGGCAAACCCCAACAAAATTCCAGATACTTCCTCACGAGTTTGCGCGAATTTGGATTGGTTCCAGAGAGATTCGGTATTCTTTTGTACTGTTCGAGGAGCCTCGCTTCCGGCGCACCCTTCCCGCCGACCAATCCTAAACCTAGGCCCAATCCTAACAGCAGACTCGGCGAATTGTAGTGATGCGGCAAAAATCTCGCACGGTGTTTTCTGAAGTACGCAAGTGTGTGCGTTTGGGGATTGTAAGGACCTAATTCTATGCGAGCCTGAAGAGCTCCCAAGCTCGCGTAGCGCGCTTGCCCTTCGCACGGATATCTTCCTGAAAAAAAAAAAAATTAAAATCAAACAGTTATTTCAATCAGTAAAAAAAATAATAATTGTGACTGAATGCTTGCGCACCTTCGAGTACGTTGTGTCTAGCCTCGGCGTACAATAGCTCGAGGATTTTAGGATCCTTGACTTGCTCCTCGTCGCGTCGAGTGAGAAAAACGTTTCTACGAAAGTACAATAGAGGCTCCTCGTCGTCACGACCGTCCTGGGAGCCGTATTTCTTCACTAATCCGGACCACTTGGCCGCTAATTCGAGTGGCCGATGATTCGGACGCAATTGCACCTCCAACTGCGACGAACACAGCCACATTGCAAATACAGGCTGACCGTTCACCGGGGGTGTTCTGGATAAACCTAATTCGCCCTCGGATTGCACCACCGTCAGTGTCTGCTGAGCTGTTGTGTTTCGTTCCACTTCCATCGTCATAAATACACCGGACATAAGATAAACGGCTATGCGAACGCACGGACGTGTCGAAGTGTACACGTGTTGCTGCGGCTGATTTATACCGTCCAGTTTTTGCTGTTGAATATCTGTAAATAAAATAAAATGAAATAGTAAAAAAAAAATCGATAATTTTAAAACTATATTAATTTGAATGAAGGTGAATTATAAATCAGACATTTACTTATCGGCGCAAATATTAAGGAGATTTAACTGGAACTGATAAAATATTTTTCTCTGAAACGATACGATAATAGTTGAAACAATGTATATAAGCGTTCCTTCTGTTTACCCCAGTACTCACGGGGCAGAGGTGGATTATCCTTTTTGTAATCATTCTGATATCGTCGTAGGGGTTGCCCTCTTCTGATTGTATTCTCATCCTGTTGATCCATTCTCCCGTTCGAAGGCCTCTTGACCCACCGTTCTGGACCCACGAAATATCGTCGGACAATCTCGTTCTGTTGTCGACACGGAGGCATACACCGTGTTTTTACAGAAAACAATTTTTTTTTTTTTTTTTTTAATTTTACGAAATCTTCGTTTTCCTCCCGCTCTGCAAGCAGTTTCTGACTATACTTGTGAAAAAGCACGCGTCTACTACAGCGTTCACTATATTTTCCATTGGATTATCTTGTTTACGCCACATGCTCCCGTTTACAATGGAGGGAAAGATTTTTCGTCGGGACCTTTAACCTCTGCGAGATCGCGCCTCGTGCGTTGTCCGAGATCGAACGAAGCGCGAAAGCTTCCGGATGTCTTGTCCGGCTCATTGATTTATCGGGCGACAATAACGATTACCGAACGACCGTAGACCGTCGATTAACGGCAGAAAAGAAAATTAATTCTTCGCGAGAACGACCACGAAGACTCATAACAGTGCACGAGTGTCCTTTAGAGCCGACGGGGTAGTTATTGATTTTTTTCGTCAAGACGCAAGGGCTGTCGTACTGACCGAGCAAACCCTCTTAACGCCCCCCTCGAGGCGCTTGCGCGTTCTCCGCGCGGTGTTTATCATTCGAAAATTAAATATCTCAGTCGTCTAGTTAACTGTTATCATTTATGAAGTTTTATTATCGTCTTAATCTGTCAAGGGTGTGTTACATTACTTTACAATGTTTTATTTTTGTAGTTGGTGATTTTGTTTTTTTGTTTTCTTTTCTTATTTTTTTTTCGTTTTTCCAGACACCGTATTGTACAAAGCGCACTTATATCAAATCCGCCACGTTCATTGGCATTTCGTCGATCTGTGTCGAGTAATATTGTTCGATATCACGAAGAATTCTGATGTCATCGGTCTTTACGAAATTAATCGACACACCCTTGCGGCCGAAACGTCCGGATCTGCCTATCCTGTGAATGTACAACTCACGGTTGTTTGGTAAATCGTAGTTTATTACGAGCGACACCTGCTGCACGTCGATACCTCTCGCCCAGACATCGGTCGTGATGAGAACTCGACTGAAATAAAAATAATATTCATTGTAAAAAACAACTGCAAAAAACTGTGATACAAAGGAGTGTTCGATGCTTTACCTCTGTCCGGATCGGAACTCTTTCATTATATTGTCCCTCTCCTTCTGTGGCATGTCTCCGTGCATCGAGCAAACGGTAAAATTTGCCTCCCGCATCTTTTCCGTCAACCAGTCAACCTTGCGCTTTGTATTGCAGAAGATGACCGCTTGCGTTATGGTCAGGGTGTCGTAGAGATCGCAAAGGGTGTCGAATTTCCATTCCTCCCGTTCGACAGCTACGAAGAACTGTTTTATTCCCTCCAGTGTCAACTCATCGCTGAATTAATAAACCAACAAATCGGTTATAATAATATAATAAACCAACACATTGTTAGCTTAGCTTATTGACAAACGCCATTGATAAATTCACGTACCGTTTTACGAGAATGCGAATAGGATCAGTCATAAATTTACTCGTCATCTCGAGGATCTCGTGTGGTAAGGTAGCCGAAACGAGAACGACCTGGGTCGCAGGTGGCAGATATCTGTAGACGTCGTAAATTTGTTCTTTGAATCCCTTGTTTAGCATCTCGTCGGATTCGTCCAATACAAGCATTTTTATGGCTCTCGTCCTCAGCACCCTCCTTTTGATCATATCTATAACACAAGAAAGTAGCATTTGAATAATGATGCATATAAAACGTGTAGTTCCGCTAAACATGTACAGTTAAAAAAATATTTATACATTTGTTCTAAATATAGTTTTCAAATGTGTTGGAACTTTCTGAAGACACTTTCATAAAAAATGTTTAAAATATGTTTTTTGTAACATTTTTTAAAACTAAAATGGAGCATGTGCATACCAAAGACTCGTCCGGGTGTGCCTGAAACGACATGCTGTCCGTAGTCAAGTTTTCTGATATCCTCTCCAAGATTCGTTCCACCAATGCAGGCATGGCACTGAACATTCATGAAGTCTCCGAGAGCGAGAATAACCTTCTGAATTTGAACAGCCAACTCTCGTGTAGGTGAGAGAATCAACACTTGTGTCTCTCTTATCTGCGTGTCTAAAGATTGGAGTATGGAGATTGAGAAAGTAGCAGTCTTTCCTGTACCGGATTGCGCCTGGGCTATGACGTCGCGTCCTTTCATTATCGGTTTTATGGATCTTTGCTGGATAGCCGACGGCTTCTCGAAACCTGTTGTGTATGGAAAAAAAGTAAAGATGAAGATGTTTCATTATGGAGCCGCGTTTTGTTTCCCACGGGATTTTGAGAAATAGATATGTTTATCATCGCTGGTCAAGCTTGCAACAGAACGCAGCAAGAAATTTGCCAGGACGCTTGAATAACGTTCCAGTTTCGGCGCGGATAAATAAACGTTGATCAGCAATTTGAGGTTATGTCAAAATTGAACATCGATACGGACGGCGAAGTTCGACTCACCGTAGGCGTAAATTCCTCGAAGGAGTTCGTCCCGAAGACCCATGTTGTCGAAGGTCGGAATGACTTCGACATCCTCGCTCGTTTCGAACTCGACATTTGATAAATCTTCTGTTTGGGCAACTCGACGTGACTTTCCCTCGGCCATTTTGAAGAGTCGATGCGAGGCGGGCTAACGGTGAGTTTGTGTTAGAAATGCGACACAGCTGCCCTCACCGATGGATTCTCACTGCGAGTTTAACGGAGTGGAATAAGTGTACAAGTGGATCGAACTTGTACGCCAATGGACAAAGCTCGTGGCGAGAGTAGCAAACAATGCGCCGGAGTAGGAGAGAACAGTCGGTAACCGAAACCTGTAATAAATGCGATTCGGAGAATCCACATTTTTTCGGAGAAAGCAAAGCATTTACGTATGCAATTTCATACCATTTTATCAAAACGTCAAGCGTTTTTAATTGGCATTGATTCAAAAAGTGCATCAATCATTGACACATGGTCCGAATTCCGTTTTGAGACCGCAGTCCACTAATTTAAAAAAAATCGTCTTTGTTTCAAGCTCTATTAAACGAATATACCAACGCAGTATATCTCTATCGAACCAATATGCCGACAGGGCAAGACTCTGTTAACCGAATACATCGGCAGAGCATGTCGGTATTAAAAAATTATATAAAATATAACCAGATTATATCCGCATGAAGATATTTCAATGTAGACAGCATCAAAATCAGCATCAAAATTCAGTGTTCGAACCATTCTATTACAATATTACATTGTATGAGAAACTATGTCTACAAACAAGACGGATTCCCTCGGTTGGTTGATAAAGAATAGAGCGTCGCTGCTGACTGTTATCCCGACTGGCGCACGATATACCTGCGCCAGTGCGTCTCTGACCGGAAGCGTGTTTGCAGCATTTACTTTCGTGTGATTCAGTCACCCTCGTTAACATCGCAAGTGCACAAAGATTTGGTTAAAGTCAAGTAAAATATTAATGTAACCCATTCACAGTTGTCAAAAGTCAAAAAACAATCGAAGTTCTCTGCGCGAGGAAGACAATTAAAGTCGCAGGTTTGCGGAGTCTCGATTGACGTCTTCCCGGGCAAACAATTACAAAAAAGATGTTTACGAGAAAAAAACAATCGGAACTATGCATTCCAGTGTCGTTGGACGAACCGCTGACGAGCGATGCTTGCTCGAAACTCGTCATGGAACTTATTAAATACATACTCTATCAAAAGCAACAAATTCCATTCACTTACGATACGTTAACCCAACTCCAGACGAGACTCAAGCCGACGGACAGAAATTCATGCTCCGCGAAGACAATAATGAGCTCGGTGCGAAATATATCCGACAATCTGACGTCGCAACTTCACTCGGGCAACTGCGATATCAGAGAAGTCGTCATAGTCGTCGGGGCCACGACCGTGTCGCCGAAATTGTGCATCAGATTGGAATTACCAGAAAATATTTTGTGCAGCAGAAGTCACATGGAGTATCAGCATTCGTCTCGGAAGCCTTTGCTGAGCCTGATGAGGTAATGGTCGAACGTATTTCTTTCCTCTTTTATTTATTTTTCCGAATTAGAATTTAATAAAAACTGGTTTCGAAAGGAGTAATTTTTCAAAGAAAAAAAAATTGTTACGAATTTGTATCAATTGTAGTCCTTTCAATTTTATGTAATACAGAATAATCAGCACTCTAGAGGGGTTTTGTCATTTTTTTTCTGAATTAATATTTGTAATTCATTTTAATGAAAAAAATTCTCTGTCCAGAAATTCTATATGCGGTGAATCGAATACCTAAACAAATGCTGTGAAACGCACAGTTGGTGCAATATTAAATGATTAAATATCAATATACTTTTTGTATAGATTTTTGTATAGATTAATGAAAAATTATTATTTTTAGATCCATAATCGAATGTCAGGAATTCCAAGAAGCTATGAGTGTGCCACTTGGCTTGACGAATACATTTGTGATGCTGCAGAAGAGCGATCCAAATTCGAAATCAGATTTTTTCCTGCCAAAGCCACACTACACACCAGTTACGCAGGCCGCTACTTGCTTCGCGATAAAACTGAGTCATGCAACAGAGATGGAGATCAATTGTAATTGCATAAATGCGATAAAAGTTTATCACGACTTGCCACACAACAAGAGCGATGAGGACTATGACGACAAACAACTGAATGGCCAGGCTCGCAGGGGCAAAGACAACAGTCCATACGAGTGGTATCAGTCGCGAGAGGTCATCAAGGGATTCAAATTTTCCAGATGACGAAAATCATTTGAGGAACCATGTGGCACCGTAGACAATTATACTTAGAGTATTAACACTCCACAGACTGACTCACAGTGGAGTCCTCAATGTTGCAATTAATATTCACTGTTAACAGCATTAAGATTAAAGCTAGGTAAATGCAATATGTTTTTCAAGTAAGTATCGAAATATCTAGTTCTGTGTTGGTTGCCGTGACTTGAAATGTCAATGAGTTAATTCTATCAGCACTCGATGCATCACTCAAGGTACACAGTCCTTGGTACTTCATCGACTTGATACATGAACGCATATCTCTGGTACTTACTATATTTGACCACCTTCGGTTTAAATTACCGTTATTAAGGTAGCGAATGTGAATTTGAGCATTCGGACTTACCAGCAGATTTGAGAATTTATGTGCATTCGTCATTGTTATGCGAAACGACAATTCGTATTTTTTATATTCTGGGTCGTGCCCTTATGTGACGAAATTATAGTCGACGCCTTTTGTCGACGATGCTATCGTAACTTGCGGCGAGTAAACGGAATGGTGTAAAGAATTTCTGTATGTAAATGTCTATACAGAATACAAAGTTTTTATGCATTAAATTATAGATGAAAATTTAATACGGAAGTACGAGTAGAGATTGGTATGTTAAAACGAGCTTTTTGATAGTCTTTAACATAACGAATTCGTTCACCTCGATTTTTTGTATATTAAATTTGATAATTTGGTTTAGGCATGGAAACTTTGTAATTTTATATTTTTTTCTGTACATTTTTAATGCTGATTGAATAATTATTAGGTCTATTGAATGGGGAGAGGGACTGACAGTGATAAACAATCGAATAAGCTCACATACTACGTACCTTTCAGTCTAAGTAAGCATATGCCATGACTCATAACGTGAAGATTATTGTCAAGCAATGACCTGAAATAAAATATTTTATACCTCCAGACTGTTCCGAAAACAATTAATGATAATGCCTCGGTAGAGTGCGTTCACTTCGTTGGTAGCAGGAAAACCTCCGTCGTGGAAAAATCCTTCGATTATATATTTTTATTGCAATGAACTAATGAACTTGATAGTTCACTTTTCATACCACATGGCATCGAAATTTTCTTTTCTTCTTCAAGATTCTTGCTATCTAACATTGAACTCTGATCTGCTTGCTCTGATACAGACCTATACGAATACACGAATTGTTTATGTACGAAGTACTGATACGCTTCGATAATCAACAGATTTTAATATGGTCATGATTTAACGTCATTCGACCGCGACTACTTCCATAATTTTTTATTTATTTTTATCCCCGAGCAGTTATCGAATAATGTTTTTGATGCATAATATCATTTATATTTTTTGAGCTCCGATACCCCCTAGTTGCAAAGTGGGAGGTGAAGTATTTAATATTCCTCGAAGACTTTGATTCAACTCAGTTTTACAAATCTTACCGCCAATAACGAAGCTTCGAGACGCAAACATGAGTGGTCTCAAATTTTTAACTCCGGAAGAGAAGAAATCGTGGAACGATAATGGATACATCAAACTTTCAAAAATATTCTCTGCTAAGGAGATGACCGAGATAACGGAAGCTTACGATGAATTGTTTGAGCGGAAGCGAAGAGAAAATATAGAAGGCTTGGAGTCGGCCTGGGCCGGGAACGATATGAAGAAAGCGGCTGGAAATATCGACTACACAGTGAGTAGGAAATCCCTTCTCATCGAAACAATGTACTTAAAAATTACTGAATAGTCCTCGAAATCTGGAGTAGTTGTCGTAAGCTATGAAGTTATAATTCATTTCTTCTTTTTGGACTTCCGCAGGTGAAATCCATCCATAATCTTCAAATGCACAGTGCGGTGTTTACCCGATTGATAACCAACCCGAAGCTACTGGACGCATTGGAAGACATTATGGACACCAAGAACATTGTGCTGCATCACACAAAAGCGCATATCAAACCACCAGAGAAGGGAGCTCCATACCTTATGCACCAGGACTACCCGTACTTTCCTCATAAGAAGCATACGATGCTGGCGGTGTTTTTGCATCTGGACGACACAACACCGGAGAACGGTGGTCTCGCCGTGTACCCGGAAAGTCACAAGCTCGGACCCTTGGAGGATCACGGCGTGACTGACGAGAAGGGCGAGCAATACCACTACGTCGATCCGGAACGATTTCCTCTATCCGGCGCTGTACCCATCTCCGCCAAGAAGGGCGATGTCATCATGTTCTCGTACTTGCTGCTTCACGGATCCTACTTGAATCTTTCCACGAAATCCCGTCGTATGTTCCTCATTCAAGTTAAGGCTGCCGATGACGAACCGATCGCCGACGTACACAAGTCGCCCTGCCAAAACCTGGTCCTACGTGGACGCAATGTCAATCGCGAAGCGACTATGGCAACTCGATTTTCTCATTAAAATAGTAGATACCGTTACTCCGATTTGTGGAATAAATTTTTATTTTCACTCCTGGACTCTTAGAGAAATTGTATTTATCGATGGCCTAATTTCGTAAGGGCTTATCGGCTGTGTGAGACTGTAGCCTGTTCCCCATTTCGAAATCGGGCCGTCGATATGATGGTGACCAAAATATTTCTTCCCAAGCTTATCGTCATTGAGGGAAATATTTTTGTGGCGCTTAAAAAGTGTTGACTAAAGACGACTTCAGTGCGATCAAACATGAGCCACGCTTGTTTCTAACCGATTGATGGACTTATACATTTTTTTACGTTTTCGTGTAACTTTATTTTGCTAGAAACTTTTTCAGAGTTTTTCGAATCCAACTCGTCAGTTTGAATATCGATCGAGAATGGAAAAGGAAGCTGATGGTATTAATTAGTATCGAGCGTATTGCACCAATTTCTAGTTGAATTTTCAATTGCAATGTTAAACATTTTTGAATGTGATTGAAATCCCAAAGATCCTGTAGCCAAAAATTCCAACGATGTTAGCTTGGCCATTCTGGATTTCTTTGATGAAAAGGGTAAAAATACGATGAAGGTTTCTCAAGTACCAATACACGTTGTCAAGCTACAACGTTAAATAAAACATTTTAGATACGTCAGCGCCGAATAGATTCGAACTATCAGACGTAAGACTCGTGCGTGAAAGAAGCAATGCCAATGAAGAAGAATCGTATCCTTCTGACGATATCGTTGCAGAGGACCCGTTCGCGGAATCGGGAAACGTTGAAAAAAATATTTCTGACAATTTGGCCGATCGTCGAGTTGTGTACGATGAAGATGATCATTCAGGAGAAACAGAGGCTGATCAAAATGTTGAAGAATTCTTGAAAAAGGGACGTCTGAGCTCAGCGACACTGGATAAAGGAAACAATGACGTACTGACTATTCTTGAAGAAGACGAAGATTACGAAGATGAAGATAACAAAGAATACGAATTACAAGATGTTAAAAAAGAAGATGAAGCTAGAAGCGAAGCATCCATAAGGAGGTTCGACAGAACTTCCAGAAAGTTTACGTTTGCGTCGGATATTGAAGAGGTCGATGAAGAAATGGAAGAGTGCGAAATATTTTCGAGCGAAGTTTTTCGGCAACCAGAATCGGAGGAAGAAATACGCAGGGTTCGGAATGCAGAACTACACACTACAGAGACACGGCCAACTTTCGCGAAATCTAGGATAATTGATCGAGCTGCGTCAGTGCTCGAGCAAAGACTGAAAATGATTAGCGAGCTGAAACAATGTTACGAGGAGCGAAAAAAGCTTGCTTTGAAGAATCGATTTCTCAACAAGAAGTGCTGCGGTTTTATCAAGAAAACCACGACGGTCGATCTCTTCGAGAATGTCGAAGGAGCTTTGTCGATACACGGTAATCAGAGGTGATAATTATTGGCAGTCGACTAATTAAACACGTCTTTGCGATTACGATATAGTCATTACAGCGATAATTAATCGATACGGCTTTCGAGTTTTTTAGGCGCAATTATCATGTTTTCGCCGACTTTGACTGCGAATGCGAATTTTGCTTTGAAGTTTGCCAGCGTATAATTCGATAGTTGAGCTAACGGTTCATGCAATAAAAAATTGATTTTTCGAAGCTTCTAATGTGGTTTCCCCCTTTAACAGATACAACGCTGTACTGGAAGAATACATAGCCATGAAAACCGACTACGAAAAGGCAAAACCTTCACTCGAACGCGAAATCGAAAGTCTGACCGATTCTTATCATGCGTGCCGAGCGAAATTCGATCAAGTTTTTGAGGAATTTAGGCTTCGCGAATTGGAAATAGGGTTCCAGTGTGTGAACAACAAAACTGGAAAAATTTTGGGCGAACAGAGAGTTAAGTCTCTGGTGAAGAAACAGCAAGGAAGATTCAACGACTTGGCAAGCGTCAGAGTATATTATTTGAAGCTTAATCATCGCCTGAACGACATCAACGCGAAAATTCACGAATTGAATCGAATGGGGGAAGGCCACACTCTTATGGACTACGAGCAGCTGACGATAGAAAAAATTTCCCACGTCGATAAACTGGATGAACGAGAAAAAACTCTGTTGAAGCTTGGAAACAAATGTGCTCAATGCATTTCGGTGAGATGTCTCCGGAATCCAACACAAATACAATTTCGACCGAATCGACAAACGCAATAAACAAAATTGCAGATTCTTTTTCATCTAAGTTGACAATAAATTACAGATTTTGAGTCACATGAAGGAAACTTCGGACGTTTTGGTCTGTGACATAATGAAAGAGTCAACGAAGTTGGCAGAAATCGTGGATAAGAAAAGCGAAGCTCGCACTTCACTCGCGATCGCACGGAAAAGAAGAGAGTCGTCGAGGAAAACCATCGCCAGGATACGACATTCAGTTGGACTTCTTGGTAGCCCGATTATGCTCAGAAGAATGGAACTCGACTCCGAAGCTCTCGATATTTTGAAGCACAAAACTCGAAGGTTGATGAACGAAAACGTAATCTCTCCCGATTCCGTTAATGTCGCTGCTATTCCTGAAAAATAATGCGAAAGTCTTTGATTGAGAACGATAGACGGAAAAAATACTCCCATTCACGGGGATATTTTTTGTAGATTTTTTCTGCAATGGCAATCTGAACGGACTATGTTTCCGAAATATTCTTTTGAGAATATCTTGATTGTATAATTTAACAAAAAAAAAAAACTATTCAGTTGTTTTTTACGAGGATAGAAATTTCTTCGTTCTCGGTATACGTACACTATCATCGCTTTCGATAACTCCTTTCTTGGCGGAGTACTCTTTTACCAGCTCCTGCGGAACTTCCTGAATCGTCACCCTCAGCAGTCTGAAGTCATTGATCGTTATAATGCGTAGCACCAACACGAGCAATCCGAAAACCCAGCTCCATGCCATAATCCACGACAAAACCTGGAATGGGATACAATTTTTACAGTATAACACAACGAACTTCGAACGATAATTAAAGATGTAATAAATATCTTACCCGCAGTGCCGGATAGACTTGGCAAACGTTGTGTCGGTTGGGCCCATAGATCTCTAAGTAATACTGCACGATATCACACTGTCTGAGATAAAAGATTGGTGAATCATGGAATAAAAAATATTTCAAAATAGTTCATTCTATGTGAAGAGGATTCCATACGAGAAGGATCAAAAGGAAGAAACTCGTACTTCTTACGCTCCGGCAGTTGAGTAGCGTTCATGTTGAGAGCGTACGAGTGAAGACTATTGGCAAATTTCAAATATCCGTAATTTGTGTCGTAGACAATCAACATTGTTACGATAGAGAAGATTAATTGGAAGATGACTGCCAGAGGAACGACCCTCCATGGCGCTGTGAATCTGTAATTGACGAGCTCATCATTACCAGTAAATTTTAATTAATCCTTTTCCCAACGAGGATTCCATTACTAGGTAAAAATAAAATACACGGATCGGGGTACTTGCATCCGTATGTCGTATCCTCCTTTGCCGCACATTGCAAAGATTATCATCCAAATGATACCGAAGACGCAAGAGCACAAACTGAGGAAGTGGTAGAGATTGCAGCGGCCCGGATGTTGAGAGGTGACGATTATCTTCTGTCGCCAATCCGGTGAAACTCCCTCGGGCGGTGCTTCGGCCGGTATGTCGTCCGTCATTATTCTTGGGGAAATCGGTGACACTATGTGAGCCCAGAGTGGACAATGATCCGCGAAGATGTCATTCTGTGAAGATTAAGCAGAGGAAAATTAATTTTTTTTTAAATTAAACGATCCACAGCACGTGAAGAAAGAATCCATGTCGAACCAAACTAAACCGACTAACCCACAAAAGGTAAAACAATATTGCTGATGCATAGCTCGACGTGGCGCTCAGAAAATAGAAAAAAATCTGAGAAATTTTCCAGCAAATAGATATGTCACGCGAGTTTGTTTCTATCAATTCTTCATACGTGTCCAAAATTTTCATTTTCTGTAGAAAAACTGCGATCGAGTAGCTCCGAACCTCTTGTAACAGGTCCCTATCGTTTCGTGTGCTCGCAGCACGCTTTCAAGTGTTTTTCTCTCGTAATTTAAGGATTTTGCTTACTTATTTTTCATAAAAAAAAAAAATTGCCGGTGCCAATAATCGAAGTTACGAACTTATCAACAATCTATATATTTCAATGCTTTACACGCCTTACACGCTATATACACAATTATAATTAGATGCGTATTTAAAAAAAAACTATAGATACACTCTTAGAGAATTATTAGTGATATGACACGTACACGACAGTATCATTTAATGTGTTATTTGTATAAAATAAGGTGCATCTCGAGGCAACGGTTAAAATGCGAGCTAGTCCGTTGTCCTGCACATATCTACAAGTTTGATGGTCAGCCAAAGAAATTTGTTCGAATATTCATGGGCTTTGATTCTTTGACTTTCACCGGCGTCATAGGTGTTATAAAATCGTGTTAAATTTGATTCTAGAAGTAACTGAACAGTTCGAGAGTACCAAAAAATGGTTGCATTGAATGTGTTTACTCTAGGAATTTAATTACCAGCCAAAGAAATAGCTCGAATATTTATGGGCGTAGATTCTTTGGCGTTCATAGGCTTCACAGATATTCTAAAGTACTGGTCGAATTCAATACTAGTAGTAATACACCGCATATACAGATGCCACGCAAAAAATGGTATCCTGAAAAAAAAAAACAATGAAAACATATATCAGCAATATATTCAACAAGACAGATCTCAAAGAACATCCATGCAATTAGTTTCGTACATTGACAAAATTGTCATAGGCATAGCTATCAGCTTCCGCATCCCAGATACATCTGGTACCCATCTTCAATCCAGCTCCTTTTTGCTCTCCTAGTACCACATTAACGATATACTTGTATCGCTTGAACTTCAGTTCTGAAAAGGATCGAGCATGTTAAAAAAAATTTCTTAACATCATAGTAATTATCAGCTGATTACATTTTTTATTATGGAATTTTATAAAACTATGAAAAGTACATGTTGTATAGGCTTACCTTTCACTTTCACTTTGATTGTATCGGCTATACCCTTGCTCCATTTGCTGGCATCCTCCGTACTGTACGTCTTTGCCGACAACTCATCGAACAGTACATTATGAATGACTTCTTTGACGCTCGATGGCTTAAATCTGAAATGAAATTTTTATAGTATTATTAGTCGTGCCAAATTTTTAAAAACACTTATGATGCAAACTGTTGTTAGCAAGTTTGAGTTCTCGATCGAAGAAAACTTATGCTGCAGAAGTATAGCCATTAGAAATTGTTTATTTTGAATGCCGCGTAAAGTAAGGTTATAGAATAATTAATCAGCGTTCAGGAGATCGCTGATGGGTCGTAGTATCGATTGCCGGTAAAATAATTAACGATCGTCGAACGATCAACGATAAAACAAGGAGGAAAAAAATACTTTTCGTAGAGTCGTGGACGAATTTGATAGACCGGTTCGGACGGTTGTCCCTCTTCTTCCTCCAATCCCTCGCCGATTTTATCGTTGACCTCTGATTTCTTATCGTCCTCCGGATTGTCCTGTTTCGCTTGATCTTTGTCACTCGTCGGCGTTGTTGAACTCTCGATATCTTCCCGTTCGTCCATTATTGTCATTCGGAATATGTGTGTCAAGGTGATAACGTTTACTTCGCGTGTCACGTCGCTTTGTTGACAAACTCGCGAGTCCGTTGCACAGCTGACGCGACGCGTTGCTAAGCAACCATTGTGGCTGCTCGACCAATGATATTTTGGTGATAGGGTAGATAACGTTTGGAATAAATTCATTCATTATAAGTATTGGGATTATCAAAAACGTTATTTCCGTCGAGAACTGAGTAGGATACAAAAAAAGCATCGGAGAGTTTCGACATTACTCAGGGGTGGAATTCCTGCCATTTCTTGCGCTGATGGTACGCTTTTGCTACCATCAGATTTAATTGCCCAGTATTCTTGAATCGTCCACCTCGCGTAGGATTCGTTGAAAAAGGATTAAGAAGCCAATCGCGTTGTTTGCATTTCGATAAAAACTGCATCATCACGTTTGCTTCGTTTATGCGTATCATATAATTTTATTCAATACTCTCCCGTAGACCCTAACAAGATTTACAGTAATCCACAATGAAATTGTTCTCGTCGACGATTCTGTACTGATAGTTCTTGTACGTAGTGAAGTCGAGCTCCCGCATTTGATTAGCGTGGTCATAAATCTTCTTGACGACAGGAGCGAAACCCGGTACGTTTGCCGCGTTGGCGAGCTCCTCGTAATATCCCCATTGTCGTTCCACCATCTTGTTTATGTGTCTTACCTGCGGATAAATATAAAATGCGATTAAATAACAGGATACAGTCTCGGGGAAAAAAAAAATATATATATAATGCAACTTAATATTATAAAGTAAAACTGTCAATTATTTGGGGCACGAACTGTCGGTAATCTGTCCGTTTGCAATTTATCACAGCGAACTATTCCGGTCATTTATGTAATGTGTGTCTCGGTCCTAACCTCTACATTCGTAACAATACACACAAATAAGTATACGTTCTCTTACTGGTATTCCCTTGTCCAAAAGAGCTTTCTTTTCCTTAGCAGCTTCTTCTCGCATTCTGTTCGACGACGGTAATATAACGCGTCCCTCGAGTATTCCAAGAATGTACTGCGCTTGAATGTGAAACATCGGGAACGGTATTACGATGCCGGGTATTCCTATGAAGAAGAGATTCGTCACGTCCGTGTGCACGATGTGTTTGTAGATCGGCTCAACGTGGTTATCTTCCGTGTTGATCTCCACTTTGTCCGACATGAACGGATACGTAAATTTGTACCCTGCGCAACGAGAAGAAGAAAAAGAAGATAATCATATAGAATCTATATTTTTTCGTAGCGCGGGGACGAAGCGTAGCAACAATTAATTGTCTCACCCGTGCAATATATGAAATCGTCGACGTAAGCCGATTTACCGTCCCGGAAGACGAAAGTATTTCCGCTTATGGCTTTGATACCACGCGTCTGCTCCACGTTGTTGGACATCATGGCGTCCAGAGCTTCCGGTAGATCGTGGCTCAGATACACCTGTAATCAATAAAAACCGACCAAAATGAAAAATCGAAGAAACGTGATTTATTGTTTTCTCTTAAATTCCCTCCGTCCAGTTCGTCGTTTGGCGGCGCCATCTTGAAAAATTTTTGGATCAGCAACCGGATATCGACTGCCGATAATCACGGTTAAAGGTGACCTCGAGAGTTTGTCGCCCTCTTGTCATTATTATTTTAAATAGTCATCGAATCCAAAATCCAGAGATCACGACCGTTGACTCCGACAATGAGCACGAGTGAATCTGATAATTTCTTCAGCGTCCCCGACGACGCGTACCTTGTCCGCGTACTTGGAGACCTCAATGGCGATGTCAATGCCCGACCACGATGCTCCCAGGATGCAAACTTTCCTTCCGGCGTACTTTTCCGGTTTTCTGTACTGGTGGCTGTGTATGCAGTCGCCGGGGAAGGTCTCACTTCCGGTTATCCGTGGTACGTTACCGACCGTGTAATGGCCGTTGCAGAGAACGACGGCGTCGTAGGTCTTCGCGCTCTCGATCTTCGACGCGAGATCCAGATACGTTATCGTCCAAATCGTCCGACCGCCTGGAAGTGTATCCGGCTCGACGTCTTTCACCAATGTTCTCAACTGCAAATGTTTATTTATTCGACGATTAAATAATCGCATGCTTAATCACGAAACATAACCTAAAAAAAAAATTAAATTAAAAAAATAATCGCTAAGGCGATTGTTAATTTCGTGAAACTTTTTTTTGTTATTGCCGATGAGATTGATTGTTATGTTTTCGAAACTAATTGTGTTGTTTGTCATTGGATCAATAATGAACGTAGATTCGATGTAACGATTGGCGTTGACGAACCTTCGTGTGTTGGAACAGATTGAAGTGACTCGCGTAATCGAATAAATACTGTCTTATAACACTGTGGTGGACGAACGAAGGGCCGCCCTTCTCCCTGAACGGAAAGTCTTGTATCTGCATTATTTCCTTCGGTAGGTTCGTCCTGCGAATTAACATTCGATGAGTCTATTTAATTAATTTTTTTTTTTTTTTTGTTGCTGACTGTGACGAGTTTAATCGCTGCGTCGGTCGCCCTATCGCTTCTTTGGCCCTTTTCACATATCGCGCCCTTCCACCGGAACATTACGATTTACATCCGAAGAATCTGTCTCGGTGTCAGCCGAGTTTATCGCTCGGAGCATATCGTTTTCGGTTCTGGCACGACGAACCTCAAATCTTGCACTCGCCGAGTGCCCGAGAACATTTCTTCTCGGATTTCTTACGACGTTAACACGCGCCCATTTTTAATTTATTCGAACGCGAATTTATCGGCAAACTTCCGGTTTCGATTCGCGGAGGAATCGAACGAAAAAAAGCCAAAGAGAACGACGTTCCGGTCGACCACTCCTCGACCTTCCGGCCATGAACTTTGCTGATTTCATTTCATCAGCCGTAAAATGTATGAGTCGGAAAAATCAAGACGATACTGGCAAATTGCCGAGAACGTAATCGTTCATAAGATTCTGTCGTATCTCGAGGCTTCGATTGGGTGTCTCGATAAGTCACTCGAGAACACTCGTCTATAGTATATTATTATTTTTTTTTTTTTTTTTTTTCAATCCGGAGATTGACAAACAAATTCGCAACGTCGGGATAGGGAAATGGCTGCTGTGACGTTTTGTCGAACGGGGAAGCGAGTTTACCTTTTTTTTTTTTTTGGAGCTCGTCAATTGCTTTTGCGAAATTTTTTAAAATTATTTCCTCACCGAAAACGACGATATTTTTTTTTTTGTATTTCCTTAGGAAAAACTTTGAATTTTTTTTAAATTTCCTTATTAAAAACGATTTTGATCTTTCGGTGCTCCAAGGGTGTCTTCAATTGCTTTTGCGAAATTTTTAAAAATTATTTCCTTATCGAAAACGACGATATTTTTTTTTTTTCATTTCCTTATGAAAAACTTTGAAATTTTTTTTTAATTTCCTTATTAAAAACGATTTTGATCTTTCGGTGCTCCAAGGGTGTTCTGCCTTGAATGCAGCGGCTAAAAATGTCGAATGAGATTCCGAAGGGAAGCGGTATTTTTTTTTTTGGGCCTTCAAAATCGCTCTTGCAATTAATTTTTTTTTTTTTATTTCTTGGTCAAAAACGACGATTTTTTATTTCTCCCTGCTCCCAGGATGTTTTTCGTTAAATGCTTCGGATAAAAATGTTTGTGATCTTCATCTGATAAATATACTCGTTAGTTCACAATTTACAACTAACATTACTAATGTACTGGTCAGTCTCTATTTTGATAAGCAGAAAAGTCTGTTACTTGAGATTTTTGTACATGCTGCTGTGAACCGGAAGTCCGTTCTTGTCGACATCCGTGTCGTCGGTGTAGACCCAGGTGCCTCCTACCGTGTCGGTCTGCTCGAAGAGGGTCAGATCGAAGTTTTCGGGACTGGCGGCCACGTGTCTGGCCATCACCAGGCCAGCAACGCCGCCTCCGATTATAGCGATTCTTGTTTTGCTGCTCGGCATTTCGTTGCAGTTACTTTTGTAATATATTCTTCACCCGAACTGTCCCAACGCTTACACGATTAAAAGTAAAACGAAAAAAACCTTTTTTTTTTGTTTTCTTTTTTTTTTTTTTAATTTTCAACTCGAGCTTATCGATTTTTGTTCGGCGATCAATCGATTGTCATGAAAAAATTCTTTAGAAAAAAATTTTTTTGTTTCTTCATAAAAATAAAATAAAAAAAAACACGCACAATTGCGCTTTCCGGAAATCGGTGACCGCGCGTTACTTCCGGCAATATTATGATGTGTAATCTTAAATGTAGCGTGCAGTTCCGAAATAGTTTTGTCCCTCGTATTGCTTTATTTTCGTCGGCTCCGAAAAGTCTTGGAGCGTTAGTTGGAACTCTCTCGTATCGCGACTGGTCGAAGACTACTGTGCAAGAGCGATACGGAACGGCCGCTTCGAGGTCCAACACCTTCCCTCCACTCCGTTTACGTTCGTCCAGACAAAATAGTCCGCGAGACTCGGCCACGGCGCAGATGAAAAATCATATTTTTTTTTATTTTTTTTTATTTTTTTTTAATCTCCTTTCCGGATTGTCTCTGACGACATTGCGACCGGGTGTGGAGTCACGGCACTCTGGCTATCGGCAACATAGTGCTCGCACACTGCACCAAAGGCCACGTGCCCGTTCACCAAAGTTCAACATATTCTCGAGTCCCTACGTTTTATTTACTAAGATCGATCGATCAATTTCAGCTTTCACAACTTTCGAGGCGTCTTCAGGTTCATTCACACCTTTTACTCACATCACCCATAGTGCCCGATACATTATTCATAGTGCCCAGAATTGTATATTACTTAGAGAGCCAAGAATCATTCATTATTCATGGTGCCTAGAATTATATATTACTTACAGAGCCCAAAATGTTTATTACAGAGTAAAAAATCATACATTATTCATAGTGCCCAGAATCATATATTCCTTACAGAGCTAAAAATCATACATTATTCATGGTGCCTAGAATTATATATTCCTTAGAGAGCTAAAAATCATACATTATTCATAGTGCCCAGAATTATATATTCCTTACAGACCTGAAAATTATACATTATTCATGGTGCCTAGAATTATATATTCCTTACAGAGCTAAAAATCATACATTATCCATGGTGCCCAGAATTGTATATTCCTTACGGAGCCCAAAATCATACATTATTCATGGTGCCCAGAATTATATATTCCTTACAGAGCTAAAAATCATACATTATCCATGGTGCCCAGAATTATATATTCCTCACAGAGCCCAAAATCATACATTATTCATAGTGCCCAGAATTATATATTCCTTACAGAGCTAAAAATCATACATTATTCATGGTGCCCAGAATTATATATTCCTTACAGAGCTAAAAATCATACATTATTCATGGTGCCCAGAATTATATATTCCTTACAGAGCTAAAAATCATACATTATTCATGGTGCCCAGAATTATATATTCCTTACAGAGCTAAAAATCATACATTATTCATGGTGCCCAGAATTATATATTCCTTACAGAGCTAAAAATCATACATTATTCATGGTGCCCAGAATTATATATTCCTTACAGAGCTAAAAATCATACATTATTCATGGTGCCCAGAATTATATATTCCTTACAGAGCTAAAAATCATACATTATCCATGGTGCCCAGAATTATATATTCCTTACAGAGCCCAAAATCATACATTATTCATGGTGCCCAGAATTATATATTTCTTACAGAGCTAAAAATCATACATTATTCATAGTGCCCAGAATTATATATTTCTTACAGAGCTAAAAATCATACATTATTCATGGTGCCCAGAATTATATATTCCTTACAGAGCCCAAAATCATACATTATTCATGGTGCCCAGAATTGTATATTCCTTACAGAGCTGAAAATCATACATTATCCATGGTGCCCAGAATTGTATATTCCTTACAGAGCTGAAAATCCATGTAATACTCAACATCAATGTTCTTGGACTCGTTTACAACCAATTTGTTGTCTATTCTTCAATGGAAGATGCTTCGTTTAGTCACTTAAAATAAACAATGGCAGTAGCGAGAGGAATTACTCTGTGTGATTTATAATCACCACGACGACACAACTTTTGACAAATTACATTGGGCCAATTTAACATCTGACTCCTAAATAGTTCAGATTTTTTTTTTAATTTTTTTTTTCAACAAGCAGTTGTATTTCAATGTTTCTTCAGAACCATCGTATGCTGGATTTCCCTTACGACATTGCTATGCAGAAAGTTGCAGGATTTTGTGGTACATACGTAGCGATTATTTGTACTACGCAAGGGGTTGAACTGATTTTTTTTTTTTTTTTTTTTTTTTTCATTTTTTAAAATTCCCTTTCGAAGTCAATTGCACAAGTCCAATTACATGCACCATTAATTCTTGGTAATTGGAAGTACAGTCTCACTTTTCAAATATATAATTTCTCGCTGCTTGGGAACTTTCGACTGCTCGGCGAACGTTTCGATTTGCTCACGACCGTATTATAAACAATTAAAAAAAAAAAAAAACGAAAAAATGGGCAGATAAATTATTGAATAATGGCGGTACCCAGAAATTCTCGTTGGCGCTCCCAGTAAATTCGTGTCCACACGAAAAGGGAATTCACGTTATTTGCTCCGATCGCTCGCGAAGCTGTGAAACTATGTAATTTGAAGCGATCATTGTGTAACGCACGTATGGAGAAAGTACGATCGCGATAATCGTGGAAAAAAAAAAAAAAAAAAATGACTACCGGATACTCCGGAACGCGTTGATTCTTCAACGTTCACTCGCAAAGAGAGCGGCTGTTGCATCAACTTCATAAATTTCAGGGTCATCAAGCATCGAACCGAAGAAAATCAATTCAGTGAACAAGCGTAATACAAACATTTCCGAAGTCCACGGCAATTACAAATAATATTGCGTTGGAGGCACAAAATTAAAAAAAAATTAAAAAAAAATAAAATAAAATAAAATAAAAAAAAAATAATAAAAAATAAAATGTATAAAAATTATCTCACAATTTCGAATATTTATTTATTTATTTATTTATTTTTTTACAGTCAATATATTCGAGGAATCGTATTTTTTTTTTTTTTTTTTATGAAATTTTGAATCACCAAGTAGTTTCTTCAATTTTTTTGATCGCAACGTCACGTGGCAAAACGGAAGAGAATAGAATCGTCAGTGAGAACTCGCGAGTATTCGTTTGACGGATGACAATGACACAATTATCGCGAGTATCACGAGATTTCCCAGCACTCGATATTCGTGTCAAGAATATCGATCAATTTAAAAAAATTGCAATGAGATAGCTTCAAGGTTGCAATTAACATCTCGGACGGAGCGGTGCTATTCGGGATTGAAGCGGCGAGGCAGCGATATAAATTATCGCAACGAAGTCTTCGCCGATTCTGCCGAACGCGTTGCGAGATAACGAGAGAGGAAAACATTTCCGTAATATAATGTGAAACTCGATGCTGGATGTTTACATTCAATGGAGAATCGGTTACGAATAATCTATGTGAGTTTACCGTTGCTTAGCTCGACCGTATTTTTAGAGTCATCGAAGCTCCGATAATCATCAATAGGTGAAGAAAAAAATTGAAAAAAATGAAAAAAAAAAAAAAAAATTATATCAGACGTAATGCAGGGTGATGAGACGAATTTTTAAAAAATAATTAAATAAAAAATAAAACGTATTAAAAAAAAAAAAAATTAAATAAAAAAATAAAACGAATTTAAAAAAAATAATTAATTCAATGTATACGAAATTAATAAATAAAAAATGAAAAATAAAATATACGTTTTTTTTTCTTTTTTTTTTTTTTTTGTAAATAATATGATATTCAATGAATCTCGCCACGCGTAATTTCATAACCGACGACCCGAATAAACGATGGAAAAAATAAAGCGGGACGATAACACGAATACTTTCATAATATTCTTTCATAACCGAACGGTCGCCATTTGAATTCGGAATGATTGACATTATTTTCTTGCGACAAATTGGAACTTAATGAGATAAGGGACACGTGGTAAACGGGCCGATGTACGAACGGATGTAAACACGCGGTAACCCTTACCGTGGAATTTTTCCATCGTCGCGATAAATTCTCGATTCACAAAAATATTTTTCACGTATTTTATGTAATTAAAGACAAAAAAAAATTATTTTTTTTCATCTCGATATGCGACGGGGTTTGAGTTAACGAATTTATTTTGCTTTTAATTATGACTCGGTCGAGATCGGAGAGTTTATTATTATTGGTGCAGAGACCAAAAATTCGGTCACTCGATTCGACTAACGTAATTTTTTTTTTTCTTCCTACGAAAAATCTACTTTTCTCTCGTCACGACCCAATATATATGTGAAAATTTCTTCCCCGCAAAGCTCAACGAGTAATAATTTCTTCTTACGTTAAATTCCGTTATATTAAACGTACATTATAATATTATTTACAGATAATAATTTCAAATCTCACGTTCACTTGCATCTGACTTGCCTAAAAAAAAAAAAAATCGGATCAGGTTGATCCATCGATATTTTTTTTTTTTTTTCGAGTTGCTGAAAATTCTGGAAAATTGTCAGACCGAGTGAAAAAAAAAAAATTAAAATAATAGATTTTGTTTCGTCACCGGCATTAATTTTTTTATATTTTTAGAAATATTTTGAAGCACGTGATAAAGTGAAAAAATATATGTGATACGTTTTTTTTTTTTTTTTTTTTTTTTTTTTTTCCGTGAGATACGACCGTGCAACTAATTAGGATTGAGCAGTTTTCCGAGGATTTAAACCGATCCCAGCTGAGAGATCGGAATCTGTATGAAAAAAAAAAAGAGGCTCAACTTCTTCTCTCAAACTTTGGATTCATTATATTATGAAGATGTCGTATTCTTCGGAGACGATCGGTAAAAACACTGCGACGGAATCTGCCGTAACAGCTGACATTTAATCACCAAACGCCGATAAAACCGGTGCCACGAGCTCGCTATTCGACGCTCGCGTTCGCTTCCCTCGTACCGATCAAGGGTAACTCGAAGAAGCACCGTGAAATCCGTGAAAGCGATCTCCATCGATATCGGCGCCGAGTTCGATCCAAACTAACACCAGAAAAAAAAAAAATTCCAAACATTCCAAAATCCCAAAAAAAAAATTACAAAAAAATTACAAAAAAATTACAAAAAAATTCCAAAATTACAACAAAAAAAATTACAAAAAAATTCCAAAATTCAAAAAAAAAAATTACAAAAAAATTCCATAATTAGAAAAAAAAATTTCAAAAAAATTCCAAAAATTCCTGGACGTCACTCGCAGTGAAGAAATAAAATTGCCCGAAACCGGAAGTGCCATCGCATCGATCATATCACATCCTAACACGTATCCGACAGATTCGATTTGAAAAAAAAAAATTTCAACGCATTTCTAAATAATTTTTGTTATTTATTTTTTTTTTTCATCGACGCGGAATTTTGCGGCCGCGAACCGCGACATCCACGGCGCATCCCTGAGCCGCTATCAGCAGACATCCGATTAATGCATAAGTATTGAGTGCCGTGAGTGCAACGCACGTTCAAATAGTGCGTTCCATAAATTACTTCGCACGTCACTCCAACCGGGTCAACACACATCGCTTTCTATGCAGCGACGGGAGATGAAAAAAAAAAAAAAAAAAAAAAAAAATCTTTGCCGTATGTAAATCATGGGGCTTAATGGAGCGATAGGGATTCGTGGGTATTCCGAACGTCCGACGTGCGCGGGTGGAGAGCAATTCCTAGATTCGAGGGTCTCGTCGTCGAACCGAATAAAACAGGCGCCAGTGTTCTCGCCAATCCTATCGCAAACGAGACGTACGGTGACTTCTCATCGTGCGAAATGTCACTCTGAACCGTCGTTCATGCCAAACGCGATATTCTACAATTTTTAATTTTTTTTTTTTTTTAATTAATTTTTTTATTTTTTCATGTTTTTTTTTTAATCGTCATTATTATTTTTTGTGTGGAAATTATTGTCGGAAACGGAGATTCTGAGTCGAGTAAATTCCATTGCCGGCTGTACGGGGATAAATGTTTCTACCCATGAGACTCCGATGCGCGAGTTTTTATTGTGGGATTTGTTAGTTATCGTTTTTTTTTTTTTTTTTTTTTTTATTCAATGACAGAGGAACGACAATGTTCTTTGATACGAGACAAGTGAAGTCGACACACTGAGAGATTAATTTTAATCGGCGGTAAAAACGCATAAACACACACGGTAGCCGGTCGATCCAGAGTACTTAAAGAAAAAGATTTTTTTTTTAATCCTAAGATACTCCAAAAGGGGTCGAAAAATGGGTAAGGAATTTTTGTGGATGACGTTTAGTTTTCTTTTTTTTTTTTTTTTTTAATTAGAGACGAGCATCGCTTCACGACACGCAGTTTATTTTATTTTTTTGCCTGAAGACAACTTGCACGTTGGTAGAAACTTATCAGGCACATCTGCGATTAGAATGGAAAATTTTTCAATAGTCTCTTCATCTGATCGCAAAGTAAAAAAAAAAACTCGGATTAAATTCAATGCACCGGGACTTATTTTTATATGAATAAATTTGTATATTAACATTAAAAGGTAAAAAATTTATTTTCAGTGTTTCAAAAATATTGGAAACAATTTGAAATTTTTTTAAGTCAATTACTTTATTAAACGAACAATAAAAAAAAAATTTTATACACATTTTTATTCGGATTCTGTCACCGCGATAAGATATTTCTTCGGAAATTAATTGCTAGAATGTTGTTTTAATTTAATTGTATTAATGGATTTTTTTTCAGTGTTTCAAAAATGTTGGAAACAATTTGAAATTTTTTTAAGTCAATTACTTTATTAAACGAACAATAAAAAAAAAATTTTACACTCATTTTTATTCGGATTCTGTCATCGCGATAAGATATTTCTTCGGAAGTTAATTGCGAAAATATTTTTTGTTATTACAAACGACGCGTGAACGTGACAATTGGCGAGATGATTTTCACGTCGATTTTTGCACCATCGGTAATGCCGATTGTGTGATCCCAGGTATTTATTTTAACGTTCCAATGCGAAATGATTTGGAGGTGTGATGAGCTCGAGATTGCACCGTACGAATGTCGAGGGTCGACAATGAATCTCTCAACAATTGCTTGTGTCGTCACAGTCGTTACACGTGCCCTTCGGAGCAACACGCTCAATGAAATCATTGACACTTTAAACCAACATTATCGTGGGTCAGCGGATGATTTCGCATACGATTTCATGCGAACCATCAGCCTCGATCAGGCTAATCCGGAAATCATTGCGCTAAGTCGTTACCCGATTTTCGAGTGGGTTGCATAACCGATTTATATAATATTAGGCACGTCAGAGCTTTCCAATTATCGTTCTCCAATTTTTACTGATTTTTACCAATTTTTTCTTTCCTGAATTTTAATGTTCGATTTATGATTAATCTGATGAATCCTGAGACGGCGACAAAATCAAAAAATAATTGCCAGAAACTAAAACGAATGTTGGATCCAAAAATTAATGACGAAGCTTAAAATTGATATTTGATCAGGAATTTATTTTCTGAATACCAAATTAAATACTGAAATGTTAAAATCAATGGAAAGTCCCCTGAAGAAAGATGTGTTAATTTTTTTTTTTTTTTTACTGAAGCGATTCTATCGTGTCGAGATGTACTTGATATACTGATATTGTACTGATATTTGATCAGGAATTTATTTTCGAATACCAAATTAAATACTGAACTCTGAAAATCAATGGAAAGTCCCCTGAAGAAAGGTGTGTTAATTTTTTTTTTTTTTTACTGAAGCGATTCTATCGTGTCGAGATGTACTTGATATACTGATATTGTACTGATATTTGATCAGGAATTTATTTTCGAATACCAAATTTAATACTGAACTCTGAAAATCAATGGAAAGTCCCCTGAAGAAAGATGTGTGAATTTTATTTTTATTTTTTTACTAAAGCGATTCTATCGTGTCGAGATGTACTTGATATACTGATATTGTACTGATATTTGATCAGGAATTTATTTTCGAATACCAAATTAAATACTGAACTCTGAAAATCAATGGAAAGTCCCCTGAAGAAAGATGTGTTAATTTAATTTTTTTTTTTACTGAAGGAATCCTATCGTGTCGAGATGTACTTGATATACTGATATTGTACTGATATTTGATCAGGAATTTATTTTCGAATACCAAATTAAATACTGAACTCTGAAAATCAATGGAAAGTCCCCTGAAGAAAGATGTGTTAATTTTTTTTTTTTTTTTTTTGAAGCGATTCTATCGTGTCGAGATGTACTTGATATACTGATATTGTACTGATATTTGATCAGGAATTTATTTTCGAATACCAAATTAAATACTGAACTCTGAAAATCAATGGAAAGTCCCCTGAAGAAAGATGTGTTAATTTTTTTTTTTTTTTTTTTGAAGCGATTCTATCGTGTCGAGATGTACTTGATATACTGATATTGTACTGATATTTGATCAGGAATTTATTTTCGAATACCAAATTAAACACTGAACTCTGAAAATCAATGGAAAGTCCCCTGAAGAAAGATGTGTTAATTTAATTTTTTTTTTTTACTGAAGGGATTCTATCGTGTCGAGATGTACTTGATATACTGATATTGTACTGATATTTGATCAGGAATTTATTTTCGAATATCAAATTAAATACTGAACTCTGAAAATCAATGGAAAGTCCCCTGAAGAAAGATGTGTTAATTTTTTTTTTTTTTTTATTGAAGGGATTCTATCGTGTCGAGATGTACTTTGGGTGTTGGTATTCTTCGGATTCGCTGTGAATTACATGCTGAGAACGAACCTGAATCTGACGATAGTAGCGATGGTTAAACGTCACGAGGAACCAGCGTACAGGAGGGCTGCAACGCAATGCACCACGGTCGATTACAAGACGATCGATCCGTGGATCAAAAATTATTCATGGAACGAATCGACGACCCATAACTCGATGGTAACAAATTAGCGTATTTCCACAAGAGTTTTCCCAACGATCAATGCATCCATTCCTACTATTATTTAATTCATTATTTATATATTTATTCCATTCTCATCGGTAAATCAGTAAAAGGATTTATCGCCAAAATCAATATTTCCACAGTTGTCTTCCTGTAATAATTTTACACCCAATAAGAATTTAACGTCTTGGCAAAAAGTCGTCGACCCAAGTTCTATCGGTCGAGGATTTTTTTTTTTTTATTTTTTTTTTTTTAATGTACTCGAAACCCATGCATTTATTTATTTAAAATCATGAAATTAAAGATTCCCTTTCACGACGATCAATACGAGTGGACGGAGTACGATCAGGGTTTGGCTCTCGGCGCTTATTATTGGATCCACTGGGTAACTCAGTTGCCGGGTGGTCTTCTCGCTCGACGTTACGGTACCAAGTTGGTTTTTGGCTGGGGAAACCTCGCCACCGCCCTTCTCGGCACATTGATACCCGTTTTCACCCGCTATCATCTCTACGGTCTCGTTTCGTTGCGCGCTCTGCAAGGTCTCATCTCGGTAAGTCGACCGACGCGAGAATTCGGCTTCTACCGAGAGGATCTTCAATTCCGTTGTGTTCTCCAGGGCGTAATGTGGCCGTCGATGCACGACATGACCGCCAAATGGATACCGCAGAACGAGAGAGGAAAATTCGTCAGCTCTTATCTCGGTAATACGACGATCAGTTCATTTTAATCCCAAGAAAATGCGAAATATTTCGGTAAATAAATTTTTTTTTTTTTAATTGCAATTAATTTTTTTTTTTCACTGATGCGGATCCGGGACTGTGAAAAAAAAATTATCATACAATTCTAAATTGACATCCGCAACCTATAAAAATTGTTTTTCAATCAGTAATAATAAAAAAAATTCGAAAAAACGCTCTTGCAAAAATAATTCACAGCTGTCGTTACCAGCCGAAGAACAATATTGAGAATATGTTGGCATTTTTGAGAGGATATTATCGTGTGAATTTTTATTACGGTGGGTGAGAAAATAATTAATGTCGTGTCGACGAGTCTATCGTTTTTAGGAAGCTCGATCGGTGCAGCGATTACCTATCCACTGTGCGCTCTCTGCATCGACCGGTACGGGTGGGCAGCGGCTTTCTACGCTTCCTCGATCGTTGGAATCGTTTGGTACACGTCATACGCAATTTAACGTCAACGCTCGTACGGAATCCTCACGATAAGACTTTTCGTTCAGGTACTGTTTCTGGTACTTCCTGGTCTTCGACACGCCGCAGGAGCATCCACGGATAAGTGAGACGGAGCGAGAATACATACTGGAGAAGATAGGTGACTCAATGATCGATGAGGTGAGAGCCGATGTCCCATGGAGAAAGATTCTCACCTCGGGACCACTTTGGATCACGACCGTGGCGCATTGGGGCGGCGTTTGGGGTTTTCTCACATTCATGACCGAAGCTCCCACCTATCTCACATACGTTCACGGATGGAACATCAATGCCGTCAGTTTTACAAACTTTTTTATTTCATTCAATTTAAATAGTCATTCGCGATACGAGTGGGACGAATCGGAGTTTGAGGAGGACGAGCACTCTCCGTGATACGAGTGTGACGTTTTTTCCACCCACTGGTATCGCATGATATTCTTTGGAACCGATGCAGGACAATCGCTACTTCGTGGCTGCTGAACGTGACGCTTTTTTGCCATTTTGCTCCAAATTACAAAAAAAAAGCGTGCGTAAAGTACGAGAAGCGTGCGTAAAGTACGAGAAGCGTGCGTAAAGTACGAGAAGCGTGCGTAAAGTACGAGAAGCGTGCGTAAAGTACGAGGAGCGTGCGTAAAACAAGTCGATGTTCGAACAAGCCGGATATTTTGTGTACTCGAGCCACTCACGTCACTCTCGACATCACGAAAAGTAGTGGTTTTCATGCATGAGTTACCTTTGAAAAAAAAAAAAAAACCCAAAAAAAATGTATCACCTCAAAAACAAATATCCTGTCAGTCGTTTATCCTGTCATTTTCATTTTATGCACACTAAAGACTGGAATTCTATCGGGACTGCCGCACCTCTTGAGAATGGCTTTCTCGTATTTCTTCGGGATTCTGAGCGACTGGCTGTTACGTACGAAGAGGATGTCTTTGACCAACGTACGAAAATTAGCGACCTTCATGTGCACCGGTGTCCAAGGACTCATGACGCTGGGTCTGGGCTTCAGCGGATGCGAGCCGAATCTGGCAATTTTTTTCATAATGGCCGGTACAGCGGTGAACGGTGCGGTGTCGGCTGGAACACTGGCGAACCTCGTTGACCTGAGTCCGAATTACGCTAGCGTCCTCCTGGGTTTCGCTGGATTGGTCACGGCCAGCGCCGGTTTTATATCGCCCATGATAGTTGGAATTTTGACGAATTACAATGTCAGTAATCCCGATATGAATCGAGCTAACGATACGTTATCGACGACAAATATTTTGACCGTCGACCGTTTAAACAATTTTATTTTTATCCTCAGCAAACAATTGGACAGTGGCGACTGGTGTTTGTAATCGCGGCGGCAAACTTGGGACTGAGCGCTGTTGTTTACACGATCTGGGGAACTTCGGACGAGCAAGAGTGGAACTCGGCTGGAGAACCGACGGAAGGAAGCCCCGAAGAACTGCAACGGCTCGAGAGCGAAGCGAGGAAGAACAGCGAAACAGCCAACAACGATGACGTTGCAGTCGCATAATTATTTGTGCGTGCAGAAATGAGATTGTGTCGCGACGGTTGCGACATCAATTTTCGACACGTCGATTACCATTTTTGTATATTAAATCTAGTCGAGAAAAAAAATATTTTGTTACGACAACTAGCACGGAAGTTGCGTTCGACGCAACGATGAAGTTCACGATTTTATTTATCTTCAATCGGTCACAATATATTTTATAGGTGAATTACCAGTAGCGAATTAATTGTCATAAAACGGATGAAACAATTCTTCGATGCACAGTATGACGTAATATGGATTTTAGTGAAAAGTGTTTCTAAATTTTAGAACTGAATTTCTTCAGCCACAACTTTGCACCTAGGATTAATGAGTCGTCGAAATGTCGTTGTTCAGTCAACAATTCCCTGACACATTTTTTTTTGTTTGAATTGTTTCTCGGATTAACGATGATCAGCGCCCGCACAGCGCCGTCTCTGAATTTTCTGCATTTTTTTTTTTTTTTTTTCGAATACAAAATCCATTCAATAAATCATGATAAAGTACCCGAAAAAGTATTCGGACCTGTGCGACACAAAAAATTTTTTTTCCATGACATCGAATACAATGTTTGCTTCCACAAGCGTCGTATCTCTGCCCGCTCGTTTTTCACCTCAGCCCGAACCTTTTTATTAGATAAAGCTGAGTTCCACAAATTTGTTTTCGACAAATAGTGTCGACGGTAAATTGCAACTGCGCGATACAATAGAATTTATTTCCGCTGTGACACCTTTGACCCGAGTTCAACTTCTACGCGACCAACGCATCTTCGACTCACACACTGCTACAGAATTTTTTTCACGCCGACTTTCGTCCCTCTAATTGCAAATTTTCTCACCGAAAAGTCCACACATTCGTAACACATTGAATATCGAATCTTCAGAATTTTCAATGTTCGTCAACTGTCACAATTAAATGGAATTTCGTTGGACAATTTTATTGCAGACTCGAACGAAGCCACGAACGAATGTAACATTTTTTAACAATGCACGTCCATCGAGGACGCTTTGTAAATTGTTTCTAGTTGAAAGGTTGAATATTAATGGCGAATGAAAATGCGAATGGGCGATGAAGCTCAGCGACCACGAATTTTCCTGAGATAACGTATTTATCTTCAAAAAAAATGGCAGTCAATAAACACATTTTTTTAATATTAATTAGTCTGTCTTTGCACTATTGTTTTGGCGATGAAACATGTCGCTGTTTACAAACGGTAGATGGGTCGTCGGCGTCGACATTAATCCCCTTTCCGCTCAATCACTTTTCGTTCTCTTATCAGTAGAACGAAGTTCCTTCGTCCGCGGGAGAAGCGGATCGCTTCATAGTCTTCCCAGCTACCGTTCGCGCACGAGGAAATTTCTCTTCGGCTTCTCACCGAGACGCGTATTTAGTCTAAAAAAAAAAAAAAAAAAAAAAATGTCTCGTCTATGATCTAGTCGAATTAATGAACGATCGATTATCGGTCCATGCGGAGAGCTCCGAAAAAATTTTCCGCCAAAGTTTCCCGAATGGCGTGATTTTCATTTTTTTTTTTTTTTCGAAAATATTTTTTTCACGTTCGATAACTCGATAAATTTGATTGTCTCCACGAGTACGAATATTCGAGTGTTGTAAAACGTCCGATAAGTGTGGATCTTTAATTGATAAAACAGTCGACGCTGTATCCGAGGAAGACAAATGGCTAAAGGTAACTTTTTCATTTTACCCTTATTTTCGTCAATTTTTTGTTTTTTTTTTTCACAATATTCCAACGCCATTTTCTCGAATAAAATGCTACATTTTTGTTATTGAATTTTATGACTATTATTATTATTATTATTATTATTATTATTATTATTATTATTATAGTTCACTAAAAATTGGAACTTGCCATTCGATAATTAGGACGATTATTTTTCACGATCGATGATAAAATGAATATTTTTTAAATTAATCTATGTGTTTACCTTCGAGCGATGGAAAATATTTAATTAATTCGGAGAGTGCGGGAAAGTGTGGTTCCACGTGTGAAAGTTAAAAATACCGACGGAAATGGTGTTCTCAAACGGGTAAATCTTCGTTGAATCGCCATGTCCTTCCGACAAATGTATATATATATATATATATATATATATATATGAACTATGTATAAACAAAAAAAACCACGATGCACAGCATCTTCGGCGAAACGGAATTTAGGATTTTTTTTTTTTTCATGACGAATGAAGATAAAGAAAAGGAAGATTTAGGGTCCATCCGAAGATTCTAGACAGTGGCGATAAGATCCCTTGACATTATCTTTCGCAATAAATTTTTGTGCTTCTTCTGTAAAACGACGACTGATGGAAGAGTAAAATTCGTCTCACGTTTATCTTTTATCGGTGGTTGGCATATATGTTCAAGCGAAACGTCATTTTGTCCAAACAGAAAAGTCTGCGGCGACGAATAGAGTTAAGTTAAAGACATTGGAAACCGCAAAAAAAATCATATTTTATTCTATCGAGGGAACTAAAGTAAAAAATTTGATAATTAGCAGAGTCGTGACAATACGAAGTTCCATGATATTACCTGATTTTTTTTTAAATTCAATTAATTTAGGTACGAGGTATCAGTTGAATTAATTTTAAAAAAATACTTCGACACAATCATGATTTTTTTTTTCAATCGCCCAACTTCGACCGCGTTGATCGACACTGAATATAAATTAATAATCCGTTGGGTTCATCGTCGCAAAGGTAAAAGGTGAGCCTGTCGAATCAGTCGTTCGATTCCGCACTGGTTTTTTAACATTGAAATACCGATTTCTCTGTGTTAACACGATTTCTTCTTTTTTTCTTTTGTTTCTTCCCAAGGAAAAGATTGGATCAGCTGCCGCGACGTGCTTTGGTACATGGTATTCGCGGGTTGTGCGGTCAATTACATGATCAAAATATGCATGAACCTCATAATAGTGGCCACGGTGATACCAAAAAAAACTCGGGCCTCGATAGCCCAATGCGCAATGATTAAAAATTCGGCGACGTGGACGAACGTTACAGCGACGAATTTCACCGAAGCAATCTCGTCGACGAGCATCCCCGAAGAGATCGACGTAATTATTAGCGATCAATTATGATCGCCGATTTAATCGCAATGGTCGAATTTCACGCGAAGTCGAACTGGACCTCGAAGGATTTAAATAATGATTTTTTTTTTTTGTTAGTATTCGGAAATGTTCGACTGGTCGGAGTATCAGCAAGGTTTGATACTGGGCGCTTTTTACTGGCTGTACTGGGCGACCCAAGTACCGGGCGGTATATTGGGTCAGCGTTTTGGAGCAAAACGCATCTTCGGCGGTGGAAACTTGTTAGCGGCGTTGATTACTCTGCTGTTTCCCTTCGCAATGAAGTACAGCTTCACGACACTGATATTTCTTCGCTGTCTTCAGGGTTTCATAATGGTACGGAGTCGATGAAGATTCCCAACGAAATCCTCGAAATCTTCGAATCCGAAGCTATCGAGCGAAGCTGGACGAGTGTTTGAAAAATATTTTTGTTCTTTTTTTTTTTTTTCGACAGGGTGTCATGTATCCGGCTATGCACGGTTTGCCGACAAAATGGGTTCCGCCAAATGAAACGAGCAAATTTGTCACCGCTTACGTAGGTGAGTTCACAAAAAGATTTTTATTTCTTCCGACTTGTTATATATTCTCGAATGAAATAGAATAAATTCGTGTGTCTCGGACAAAGACCTTTTGCAAATTTGCTAATTACAATTAGGTTCCGACGAGCGATAAAAATTAATGAGCTTAGTTGTAGAAACAAACGGGATAACAATAAAGAAGAAAAAGACGTTTAAAGGCGGAGCGACTAGATTTGATTTTTTTTGTCAATGACACAGAGAGAGAGAGAGAGAGAGAGACAAAGACCAATCGTAATTGGCGAACGTAAATAAAAATATTCTTTGGAATCGTAAGCCGAGAAATTTCATCTAGCTTATCGCTATCAACGCCGTGAGATAAAATCCGAATCCACGATTGTTTTGTTTATTCGTTACAAACAACCCTGACAGACGAGCGCAACACGGTGGCAATGTTGAAGCTATATTTATGGCACGCCTTAAGCATTTCGCAATTGTTGCGCCGACTGTTGCTTCTCGTGGTCCTATTTTTATCGGGCAATCGTTTAATCTTCGTTTTACAGGTGGTTCCTTCGGCACGGCCTTGACTTATCCACTCTGCGCGACGATAATTTATTACTTCAACTGGAAGGTCGCCTTCTACGTTACTTCCGGTATCGGTTTTGTTTGGTAAGTCGGTTGGAACAATGTTGCTGGAAATATGGAAAGCTGTTACGAAGCTGCGTAACTCGCTTCTCGTATTGTTTCTGGTATCGAAGAAGAATATGGGCCACGCTCATTCTTCTCCTCCACTTCGATACCAGAAACAGAAGTTTTTAGCCAGCTCCAAATTTTATTCCACCTCTGACAAAAAAACGAAATCATTTAACATTCTCTATCAAGGTTCGCCTTCTGGTGCTACCTCGTTTACGACACACCCCAAGAACACCCAAGAATCTCGAAGGATGAGTTGGAATTTCTCATCAAGAACACGCCACCTGCGACGGAGAGGGAGAACAAGAGACCGGTACCGTGGGGCGAAATTTTTTCTTCCATGCCACTGTGGATCACGATCGTGGCCCATTGGGGTATCACGTGGGGTTTCTACACACTTTTGGCCCAAACTCCCTCTTACTTCAACTACATCCACGGCTGGAACATCAACATGGTACGTTTTTCTCGTTTGCTTCCCAATTAAAAAAAAAAAAAAAAAAAAATTAATCGCGAAAAAATTTTCAATCCTTCCCGTCTCAAAAAATATTTTTGAGACATGTTAGAATAATACTCTGGCGTGTCGTCGAAAAATTTGTGAACGACTTTTTCGTCAAGTCTCACAGAGGCGCGCCCAATTTTTTTTTTTTATTTGTATTTTTTTTTTTTTTTTTTTTTTTTTCTCGTACCGAGGAAATATTTCGGTGGAAATGTGTGAAGAAATATTGTTGAATCGCAGACGGGAATCCTGTCGGGAGTGCCGCATCTCACTCTCATACCGTTCGCCTACGGCTACTCAGTTTTATCCGACTGGCTGTTGAAGTCCGAAAAAATGTCACGGACCGGTGTGAGAAAAATGGCGACCGTCGTGGCTACCGGTGGACAAGCAGCGATGATAATCGGTCTCAGTCTGAGTGGTTGCAGTCCGATTCTCGCTGTTGTCTTCATGATACTGGGAACAACGGTCACCGGAGCACTGTCTTCCGCGACTATTGCTAATTACGTCGATCTGAGTCCCAACTACGCGAGCGTTCTCTTCGGAATTTCCGGTCTGATAACGAACGCCACCGGGATAATTTCTCCGATGATCGTGGGAATTCTCACCAACAATAACGTAAGTGTCGTTCACAAATGATAAATCGACATTTTCGAGTCGAAGTGTCGAAGATAATCTGAAGATTAAAAAAAAAAAAAAAAAAAAACAAGGAAATTGCATCTTTAAAAAAAAAATTGCTGCGACTCAGACGAATTTATAAATCGAATTTCTTCTCGCGGAAGCTACGATAAAATCATGGAACATTCGTATCTTCTTCGTCGTTTTCATTTAAAAAAAAAAGATAAATTTTTGAAAATGAAAATTCTGAAGGTGGAACATTTTTTTTTTTTTTTTTTTTTTTCCCCGTTCGGAGTTGAAGCCAATGAAAAATCTTCACCGATTCGTGAACTTTGAATTTTTCCGCAGCAAACGATAGAGCAGTGGAGATTGGTTTTTCTCATCGCAGCGGGGAATCTCATGGTCGGTTGCGTGGCTTACGTGATTTGGGGAACTTCGGAGGAGCAGAAATGGAACAATTACGCCGGGATGAATACGGAGCTGGGTGAAGAATTGCAAAAAATGAAAGTCGATCGCGACGCGAACGACGAGAGGAGGAAGGAGAAGAGTCGGATTTAAGGGGAAGCTGATGATACGCAAAAAAAAAATGCTTCCATAGTGAAATTACGAAATAGTATCTGGGGAGGAAGATGGAGCAGGTGGCTGTGAATAATTAATTTCTTCGCGGATCATGGACACGAAATATGGGTGATTCTTATATAACTGTGATTTTTACAACCCAAAATTTTTGAAAATCAAAAATGCTTCGAGACTTGTGATCCGAGTGCTATTGGTCTTTTGTTATGCTCAGAATTAAGCCTGTAACGTAGCTCTGCTACGACTTCAATAGAAAAGAAGCTAGAACAAAAATTAGAAATTTCACTACATCAAAATGAAATATTGCCATCAAAATGAAATATTGACATCAAAATGAAATATTGACATCAAAATGAAATATTGACATCAAAATGAAATATTGACATCAAAATGAAATATTGACATCAAAATGAAATATTGACATCAAAATGAAATATTCAAAATATTTGGCTGAATCTCTGAAAATAATAAAACAAATGATAAATTATAGGATTTTGATAATTGTACAGAGACATTAACGGTATTTTCTTTCTTGATTTTAACAATCTTCAAAATTTATTAACAGTCGAATCAAAGTAACAATTTTTATAATAGTCTTAGAATAAAACAAAGTTTAACATCAGTTAAATATTGAAATCAATTGAAGTTTTTAACAAATTTTTATAATACCAGATCAATTGAACATGATAATGGATTGAAACATCAAGGAAATTATTCATTTAAATATTATTTGTTTTGTTAACCATGGTACTGACATTTTGGATATAATTTTGCAAATTATTCGTGACCCATGAATAAATATGCTTCGATATACATTGTCGACGGTAAAACACTATCAAATTTATCATAATTATCATTTTTTAATAAAAAAAAAAACATGTCAAACGATAAATCAAGTACTAGACATAAAAAATCACAGTTACATAAGAATCAGCCATATCTCCATTTTACTTACTCGGCCTACGCGTTTCGTTCCGTTTCTTCTCCGTCAACTATGAAATGTAGTATTATTTGTTTTAGTTCTCACCTTAAATTATTAATGCAGATTAATGTGAATATCATTTTTTACCGTATCGCATCTTTGACTTCACATTGCGCGACTCACTTTAAGAAAATTCGTGGTTACGATAAATTAAATGAAAAAAAAATAAAAAAAAGAAGAAATCACGCGTGAAATCGCTCTTCAACTGTCCTTCCGTTTCTGTAACCTTCCGAAAATCGTGTCGCATCCATCGAAATCACGATGGTAGATTGAAAAATTGCTAAGTTCGTTGAGAACGTTCGACAATGTCGTCGAAAATCGAGGACTCCGAAGGAGCGCCGGAAGTCGCGCTGAAGACGACAGATCGCGAAGACGAATCTGTTGAAAGATCCCGATCGAGCAACCGGAAAAACGTGGCGGAAGTTCAAATTGCGGATGGAGATTCAACGGCTAAGAATTCCGCCTTGGAGGAAGTGAACGATCCGAAATGTAACATTAACGATCGTGTCAAATAAATTGTGACGATTTTTGACGATTTTGACGAATAATGACGATTTTTTTTATTTTTTTTTTATTATCTTCCTTTAGCAGAGAATTTGCTTGCGGATAATGGAAACTTCACATTTCGATCGACGAGTTCCGATCCACCGATTAAAAATCAAGAGGAAAAAATTATCGTCGTCGAAAGTATTGCGAAGGAAGATTCGGATGCAAAACTTAATTCCATCGAGGAAGAAAACCGTGTGAAATTTAATAATATTCTCGGTGCCGATTTTCACAACTCAATGGCGATGAGTAATTTTTATTTATTTACCGTTTGCAAATACAGCGAGAACGTTCGACGTTCCGGACATTCGAAACTCTGAATTTCGATCCGCGAGTTTCGATCCGCCGATCGAAAATCGCGGCCGCGACGGCAGCGAAAGATCGAGATCGAGCATTGGAAAAATCGTCGGTGCGGATGAGATCGCGAACGAAAATTCGCAAGCCAAGTCTGACTCGCACGACGGAACGAACAGCGTTAAATTAAATAAAATCGGTAACCGTATGAAATAAATTTTTAACAACGAGTAATTTTTTTTATTTTTTTTTTATTTACCGATAATAAACAATTTAAAATAAAAAAAATTTAATGATCAACGCTGCAGATATTCGAAATTCTGAATTTCGATCCGCGAGTTTCGATCCGCCGATCGAAAATCGCGGCCGCGACGGCAGCGAAAGATCGAGATCGAGCTTTGAAAAAATCGTCGGTGTCGATAATGTT
The DNA here is from genome assembly GCA_963978505.1 of Listrodromus nycthemerus. Lineage (NCBI taxonomy): Eukaryota > Metazoa > Arthropoda > Insecta > Hymenoptera > Ichneumonidae > Listrodromus > Listrodromus nycthemerus. Next base: position 23,894,140 of record OZ021680.1, on the reverse strand, counting down.
GCAAACGAAGATCCACGAGTCAAACGCGACGCTCTCGAGGAAGCGAAGGACGCGAAATTAAATAACAATCGCAACGGTATGAATTTTTTTTTTTGATTATTTAACGAATTTTTGACGATTTTTTTTTTTTTTTTTTTTTTTTGATCGCTGATAAATCCAGTCAGGAATTTTAATGAACGACGTTGCAGATATTCGAAGCTGGACTTTTCGATCGACGATCTCGGAGCTACCGATCGACGATGGAGAGAACGATGCCGATTTTTTCGGAGATCGTCGTGACAAAGTAAAGAATCAACATATTGATCGGGTCAGCTTGAACCGTTGACAATCGGTTACGCAATTAATTATTTCGATCCAGATGCAACTGTTGTTAGGATTATCGGGAAGCGACGATCGAGATTCGAGGGAGAATAAAAAATCGACCGACTGCGTGGACGAATGCGTCTGCAAGATGAAGCAAGCACTGGGACTCATAGTCGAGGAGATCAAGAAGGTACGTTTGCGTGAATAAAAATTGAAGTGATTATCGTCAGAAAAGAAAAAAAAAATTCTAACAATTGCCTTTCAATCGTTACGAAATCTCACGAATTTTTATTTCACACGGTGTGAAAATGAGAATTTTACGCACTGCTGTATAATTTCGTCGTTTTACGCACGCGTGCGTAAAACGACAATTTTCGCACTGGATGATACGAAGCGAAATTTTTTACACGGGTGTTGGAAAAAAAAATAAAAATTTTTAGCATTGAAAAATGTGTGAAGTCGGACGAGATTTAATTTCGAGATTTAACTCTGTGAAATTAGGTGGACACGGCCATTAAAGATTTATCGGCGAAAGTCCAATGTCCTTACGTTCCCAAGACGGAAGACAAGAGAGAATTCGCAAAGTCCGTCCGAAAGAATTCCTCCTTGTGTCACGTTATAATTAACGAGTTGAAGAAGCAACGCAACGAGATCGATGAGATGCTCCAACTTTACGAAGAGTCGACGAGAGATTTCGCATTAATGGAAGCGACTTTGAGTCGGCAACGCGAAACGGTACGAACGTCCTATGATCTTCACAATGTTTCGCTGGAAGACAAATTTTCTTCCGGCTGCGCCGAAGAGATTCTCCGTCTTTCTCTTCGCAGTAATTTTTTTAATTTAGATCGAACAAATGGACGCTGCGTTGGTTTTTTTAGCGAAGAGTCTGAGCAACGCCAGGGAAGATATGGAGAGGCGGAAGGAGAATTTTCAGCTGGAAATGAAAACGAGACGCGATCGGGCGGCGACGCGGGAAGAAATCTTGAGCGTGTTTCTCAACTGGATCTCGTCGCTGGAAACGAAACGATACGAAGAAGAGATAGTTTCGGACTTGCGGGTAAAGGAAGCTATCGAACAGAGAGACCGGGACAGAGCGATGCTGACTCTGGCGATCGGACAGCTTCGAGAAGTCAGGAGGATTGAAATATTGCTGACGAAGCAGCAAGCCACGGTGACTCGAGGTACTTTCGTCGATCATTTGTGTTAGCACAAATTCTCACGACTCATCTTGATTTTCAGGCAGAGAGAGTACATCGAAAGAACCGATTTTTGGTACGCAGCAAATTTTTATAAATTTTTCTATTCTTTTGGCGTTAATATTGTACAAGAATAATTGTAAAATTAATTGGACGTTTTGTAAAATTAATTAGAATTTTTGTAAAATTTATTGGAATTTTTGTAAAATTAATTAGAATTTTTGTAAAATTAATTAGAATTTTTGTAAAATTAATTAGAATTTTTGTAAAATTAATTAGAATTTTTGTAAAATTAATTAGAATTTTTGTAAAATTAATTAGAATTTTTGTAAAATTAATTAGAATTTTTTTTTAATCAATTAGAATTTTTTTTTAATCAATTAGAATTTTCTTTTTATCAATTAGAATTTTTGTCAAATTAATTAGAATTTTCGTAAAATTAACATGAAAATAATTGTGATCATTTGTTGACTAGAAGCATCTCCTCACGGATGTTCATCGCCGATCGCTCGGGTTGCGGTTATTTCCGGTCTTCCTGGGCCTAGCGGTTGTTGTACATCAAGAGGAAAATCTGGTCCAGTGTTCAATAACACTTTGACGCGATGCATTGGCGGTGTGAATGGTACTCTCGTCAAAAATTTTTAATTATTAACAATGATTACGATTTATCTGAATTCACGGAAGTCGAAATGTCGAGACTGATTTTAGGTACACATCGAAAAATGATCCCTGCCTCTTTTTGCAAATATTCATCTCCGATCGATGGAGTTAACGTTGTTTCCGGTCAATTTCTTCCTTGGCCTATGGGATGCGGTACATGGACAGGAACACCTGGTCCAGTGTTCAATCAAACTTCGACTCGATGCGCTGGCGGTGCAGATGGTTTTGGGACGGCAATGAACTTTGACACAGGATTGAAGGATAACAAAAACTGGGTTTGGAATTCACGCATGCCACTTGGGTACCAGAGTCTAGTTCATGGATCGAGGATTTATCAACGACGGATGCGAATTGGACGAAGAAAATCCCCGACGAACAACTCTAGACATCACAGAAGAAATATGAAAAATGTAAATTTAATTTACGAACACATTAATGATCTTCTAATCGGTAAATTGATCTACTACATCAGGAAGCCTCTTTTCTGTTGGAGAAAATTTTATTGTTCTCGACGGTTTTTTGCAGCAATTATAGAGAAAAAAAAAACAATACCGCGAATTAATGGTAACAGATTGAAAATAATTTTTTGAATTGTTTTCAGATCCAGAAGACGACAGCAATCCGACACTGTATATAGACTCGCGTACAGTTTTTATTTATTGTTAGAAATTTTTGATGTTTTAAATTGGAGGTGATGTGTGATTAAAAATAAAGTATCTAAGAAAAACGGTTGGGAGAAGTATTTTAACGAAAAAAAGCAGACTTTCAGTTTTTTTCGTTTATTATTGAAAACACAAATCGATGCGATACATAAAAATTGTGAAGATACAAAAGAAAACACAAATTGTACAAAATTGTACGAATACTTTTTACGTCGATTGGTCCATTGGAAGACGTTTAAATGAATGGTAATATAGTGAATCACGAAATTGAATACAAATTTCGTAATGTCGTTAAAAAAAAACAAAACTTGTGTGCGATTACAATTTTTGTTGAGTTTTCCGGATGGAATTGAAGATCAATGAAATAATGTCGTAAACGCAAAATATATGCATACACAATGCAGTGTGACTAGCGTCAAAGGTGCAATGGCTTTTGGTAACTCAATAACCTTCCAACGTTAGACTTCGTAACGTTACGCCTTAAATAACAATCCGTTGATCAGGTAAATCGATTTTTTTATTATCCTACGATACTCTCTATAAATTGTATATACTATCTCTATACATAAACAAGAGTCCTCAAATTTGACCAATGTTTGAACTATATATATATATATGTATATATTAATAGACAGTACTTTTTGAATGTACGATCGTTAAACTTTGTATCTGTTAAAAAAATGTTGCAGCGCGTCTGTGCAACAAGTTTCATTTTTCATATTCATTTTTCTTCCTTTTTAAATCTTTCTTCATCGACTGTTGACTATTGGAATGTGACTCTCAAATAGGTCATTTGGAGCACAACCTTCAAAGCAATTGAAGAAACTATGCGAGCGAAATGAATAAATAAATAAATACTATGAAAGTAGAGTTAAAAATAGTCGTGGTTCAATGGCACCCGAAAAAGCTAGCCAACCAGCAGCTATGTAGTAAATGTAGCGGCTACGTAAATGCTGCTACGAGTGTAACTAGCCTGGCACGTTAATAGCTCCGTGTAATTTCATTATCGTGTGACACAATGTGAAAAATTTACTGAGTGCCCGCTAGTCTCACCCAAAAAATTATTGATACTATGCGTATGTAGACTTTAAAATACGAAATACTTTGTAAGTAAAATCAGCTGTTATCGTTATTAAACAAAAGTCCACCAACGACCTATCGAATATTATGCGCTCGATTTATCCACTTAGTTATAGCTACCATTCAATCCTATATACCTTAGGACGATACACGGTTTTTCTTTTCTTTAAGCCGTTTCATATATATCACGTTTCTATACTACCCTGTGCTCTCGGATAGTAAAATAGTCTGAACGAGATAACGGACCTCTAATTAAAAAATGATACTTTGCGACACCAGTACAAAAAATCGTTGTTCCGATGAAGGATGTGAACAAGACAACACTTGTTTTCTGTTTGACCAACATTACAACCTCCATTAATAGACCAATTTTCTGCATTATTATAGCAAAGTACCATTTTGTAACAAGTGCACAATAATTCCCGCTTTTAATGTCTGTACTGTGCAAAAAGCGTGCAAAAAAATAACTGGAGTGTTAATCACGCGTGTAAAACGGTAACTAGTGTGGACTGTCCATGCGCAGTGTCACACTTGCTTTCTTGCACGCCTCGTTGCATCCACGAAAAGTGGACTTTTTGTGCACATATTACAAAAAACTCGCTTGAACGTAGATAAATAGGAATACGAGATATGGCAGTAAATTAGACACTCTATACACGCTCTGGCACGTAAGATATATCTTCGCAATCGTCGACGAGTTTCTCTGAAACACGAGTGCATTCATTTCGCGTAGTCTTAGAACTAGAGATGTTCTGTTTTCACTTTCGTGCAGACATTTGAGCTTCGTTTGTCCTATACTTCGTATTTAATTTTATGGAAATTTTTTTAGACGGAACAAACTGAGCGCGTCCGCACGGAAGCAACATGGCCCCATCTCCGCTTGGAACACTTTTTTTTGCGAGAGTTTTTGTAAATGTTATTCGTGTAAAATATTTCACGTAGTTAAACGACTGTCGTACCCTTCGTAAACATTCAACTATTAAATATGATATTATTAACGACATATCGATATTCATCGACGATAATCTTAATAGATACTTTCTGCTTGATTTTACCAATTGTCTCATTTAATCTAATTTCAACGGATGCTAAGTAACGGTTCTATCGAGAAATATATCTTTGATTAGTTTTGAGATAGTTGTCGAACGTTCGCGTGTCGTATCACCATTTTTTTTTTCCTTTTGTTGATTTTGCTTACGGTTTTTTTGGACACATTTGATTTGAAATACTCTAGACATTAGTTGGCGGATCCATCGCGCAGATTATCGATTTAACGACACTAGCCGCGGCCAGGGAAGCGTAAGGCTGCCACTCTTTTACTCGGGACCCATCCTTGTAGTCGGAAATGCCTCGAACTACTGCGAAGCTGTCGCGACAATTACCGAGGATACTCTCGACGACGGCGTCCATCTCTGCGTCGAAAGCGAGGGAGCCGAAACGTGTCGCGAATTTTTGACGCAGTTGATCGTCCCGAGCGATGAGACGACCGGAGCCCACCGGTGCGAGGTGAATCCGCGGACAACCGTCCAACCTGCAATACGATAAATTGTTACATAATACGTCCAGCTTGAAGGCATCATAATATGCAACAAAGAAGGTAAGGGTGTAATTTTTGCCGAGTACAAAGGTTGCTGCCCAAACCCGGCAAGAGCAGAAATCTCACGTGGTGAAAATCAGTTTATTCCCGTGTAGCACGGGATACTTTTTTTCCTGTAATTTTCGCCAATGAACATTACTCAATCAGGACAGATGAACCCTATTAATTCCTAGGTAGTAATAAAACAGTACTGAGCATGCATACAAGTTAATAATTATCAGTGGTCATCGATGGTTATTTTTGCGATGATTAAAAACACCGTTTATATACAGTACATCGACCGGATTCGGAAACTCCATTCCATATGCGACATTTTCAAATTTTAATTTTTATAACACTTGGAATGGACTTCGAAGATTCATAAATTCCATTTAATATTGAATGGATTTTCACATGCTATGAACAATGTCACCGATGTTAGTGCATGTCTAACCATCCAATAGTTTGTCATAATCGGCAAAAGCGTTTCACCTTTTCTTCGTCGAATCATCGGGAGCTGTCGGATGAGTAACTTCAATTACATCCCGCTCTCCGATTGCCATGTACAATTTATCGGATTCCGGGGGAGGCGCACTGAAGTCATGCTCGGACTGAAGACTTCGAAGACTTTCCAATCCCTCGGCCAAATACGTTTGCCACGGAGGAGATGAATTTAGTTCCGCCTAAAGACAAAAAAATTGGTAAAAACGATAGACTCCGAATTATTTTTATATTTGCCGACTTTTTGTAGTTATTTAATTTCTGTTAATATTACCTGTTCCTTGAGATTGGAAGCGATTTCTTGCAGTCCCAAGTTCGACGGGCAATATTCTTTGGTCTCGAAGTGATAACTTCCGGTCTCATTCAATTTAGCACTCTCGCAGTAAACGTAGACGTACTTCTTGCTATTTTCTGCCGGGTGCGAGACTACAACGTCACCGAGTCTCACGTGCTTGTTGTAATCGGTATAATGCGGTACACCGCCACCGACGCCGACCAAAAATACGTAATCGACTTTTTGAAACGTTCCTAAAAGGCGAGTCGTGGTGTTTCCCGCGGCCGTCATAGCTTCCCTGGTGTGGCCGACAGTCGGCAATTTCGTGCATACTATACGATGAGCTCCGATATTTCCAAGAGTGTAGACATTCGATTCGCCTGAAATTCAATTCGACAATTGTTATAAAAAAATTATTCACCGATTTCGTCTAAACGAAGAACAAACAAAATCGTGTATAATACATGTAAGTTGTGCCGTGACTACCTCGGTAAAAAAAACTGCAAGAAATTTTCCGAAGATGCCAAAAGCTGTCGAAACCTGGTACAAGTTTTTGCATAATCGATAAACCGAGCAGAAAAAAATCGATATCCACGATCGAATAAGAATTAGGAATTGTGAAAGCCTTCGATGTGAGTTGGAACACGTCTAATGAAGGCCTCGAAAATTGCCGCGAAAGCATTATTGTGCAAGGCGCTCGTGTGCTAACAATCTTTGTACGAAGCCTTCTATCGCGGGAAGTGTGTAAAAAAATTACCTAGTTTCACTCGTGAGTGAACTATACGTACTTCAAACGTAAAGCTACGTATATTTCACTCGGCTATATGAATAAAAAATAGCGTTGAACCCATTACCTTAAAAAAAATGTTTGTGACGTAAATATACAGATGTAAAAAAAAAATGAGATACGATAGTCGGTGAAGCGAGTACACAAAAATCGTACGACATAATGCATGGAACGACGAATTAGTGACGCATAAAATGAACACGGTCGAACAGTTTACTGCACGGTGGAATGATCACAGACGAAATTTTTTTTTTTTTTTGTACAGTGTACAAAAGCGCAGCACCCATTGAACATTCTATTGCCATTGTCTGACACACAAGTGAGATGCCCGAAGCGTACAGGTGGTTCTGTTGGCATTATTACAGTTAATGAGGCTTTGACAAACTCTACTTTACCAAATCGGCAAATCACTCGTGGTATTCCATCAGTTGCGTCGGGAGAGCTCGCGGTACCTAAAGTTTCATGCAATGTTAAAATAGACGACCGATATCTTCGACGTCGAAAACCAATTCTCAATCAGTCGATATATGGTGATCGCGGATCATTGTCGGAGAATGGAATTCGATCCTCCAGCGACCGGAAAGTCAATGGCAATGATATCGTTTAATAATTTTTAAATCATTTCGCTATTTTCGCGAAATCGATATTCACGTTCTTAAATATCTTCCAACATATTTGTGACATTAGAATGCGAATAATCGAACTCTAGGCTTACCGACTGTTGTGTAACGAACGAAAGTCTCCTTGTTCTCAATCAGAGAATCGACTGCGAGTTTTTCGCAGTACTGAGCAGTGATGATGGCTATAGTGGGCTGCTTCGAGCTCGCCATCGTCGGCATTTGTTTCACAACCTGTGCAGTTAAATACAATTATGTTAATCGTAGCATTCTTAACTGTGCCTTTAAGTGTAGTGAAATCGAGGGGTGATTACTTGAATCTGCGTGTCTTGATGAGCGACTCTGGTATATGCTCCATGGTCCATCGCTTTGACAACACCCTTTTCTTGCAATTCTTTTATTATCGCCGTAACCGCAGCAGGTGTCCAGTTGTGTTGTCTGCAAAAAAATCAGAATAAATTTTTTTCATCATTAGATAAATTTGATTGCAAAAATGTTTCTATCAACCTTCAACTTACTTGGCAATATCGTCGATGGTGACTGGATTTGGATACGCGGACTCGATAAGTTCCAACACCTTTTCCGGAGTAAGTTCGATTATTTGACCCATTATTGTCTCGTCTGTGGATACTGTCGAAAACGATTAAAAATAATTTTTAGAACTTTGCGAGTAATCGGAGTTTTTTTTATTCAAATGTTCGTGTGTAATTTAAAAATTGAAAATGAATTGTAGTGCTCGATGGGCGATGAATATGTACAACATGAATAAATCGTTCGAATGATTAAAGAGCCTGTTGAAACGAAAGATACAAGCCGAGCGAAACGATGAAAATTTATCGATCATATTATGGTAAAGAGGGAACAGCTACTTATTTGCCAACAGCGACAAATCTTGTTAAGTCAATATCGTTATGGATACGTGCCTAGTTATGGATTCGGCGGGCGCAACTTTCGAGGATCGAACGCACCGACAAAAAAATTACATTGCTGCTAGAGAAATAAGTTTGTCTACAGAGTCGATATTCCCGATGAGTCGTCGTCTATACTCTCTAGTTCACGTTAGATAAGTGAAATTAAATGAACACGACACATTTCCTGTTCTGTATAAGAGATAATAAAAAGGCTCGTATGAAGTTTTAAACTGAAACCTTGACCCATATAGCATAGAATATTTTGAAAGCATTTTAGAAATATTTTCAAGTAGACTCTCAAAATATTTCAATGCAACGTTTCTTGAAAGATTTACATATGTAATGTATTTACATGTATTTACATATGTTTGTGCAAAAAAATGTTTCCAGAATAAATAAAAACGCAAATATTTTTTAACATTAGTACAACATTTTCAAACCTTTCGAAGATATTTTCCTGCTATGTGGGTACAATATAGAAATTCCTACATGAATGTATAGCCAGTTTCCACGAAACCTTATTTTCTGTGCCATAAGAGCGCGATAGATTTAGTGTGAGAATGAAGTAGGTGAATGAGAGCGTGTAACATTAAAACTCACAAAAATTATATGTCTATGACATTCTAAACTCGCTAACTCTAGTTGCACTCTATGAAGTTTCATTAATCGTGCATTCGTGTTTGTCGTGGTAATATTTTTTCGTCAGCATTGCAATGTTTAAAAAAATTAAGAGAATATAAAAACAGTGTTTAAGATTAACCGTGGTAAATATGTGGCCGTGTAAACGCCTCGTGTCTAATGAGCATTTGTACCTATGTCCCAAATTATTAATACGGATAAACGATGCTTTGCAACTCTAAGAGCCTGTGTTCAAGAACAAACAATGAGCAGAACTTTGGATGAAACAATACAAAATCTACATTCCTGACCGAACCTGATATCCAAATATTTCTCATGGATGCAGGAAGGTTCGACATTTCGTCGTCGGTTCGGGCTGCGAATAATACAAGATAGAAGATACACCTGTAAATACCATTCTAGCGATGGTAGAAATGGTGTCCAGCAAAAAGTTCGTACGCGACTCAAGGATATTGAAGGACAGTTCGTAAGACACTTTCACGTGGTCTTAGGACATTTATAAAAAAAAAAAAAAAGTATTTATATTGCTTGCGTCGAACAAAATAACATTTCTTATAATAACCTTTTTTTTTACGTTGGAATTGCTTCCGAAAAAAATGTTTATGATGTTCGTTAATTCTAGACATCTTGGGACAAGCTCAAATTTGAGTGAGCAAAAAAAATCCCAGAATTTTAGGTGAAATTCGAGGATCGCTGGACACCATAACAGAATGCCCGCGGACCCTAAAACATGGCCATGTCTGAAGAGAAACAAGTCCCAAAAGATAATTGGAGATAATTCAGCAAAACCAATTATCTGCGATTGGGCTGATGCTATTTTTTGTTTGAACAATTACGTTTCATTGATGAGCTCATGGAAATAATTTTTTCTGAGCGGGCTATGGGACGGAATATCGTCTGTTTAACGACACTACATACACTTATTTTCTTCTAACTAAAATTCGGATATTTTGCGAAAGAAATCGACTCTTCTTTCGAACGAATATTGCTGAATCCTATTTGCCATATTGACGAACGACAAATACTCAGCTATCACCCGGCGAGACTAATTGAATGTTTCTTCGATCTAACGTCTCTTCGATAATGTTCGCTCAGCTGCCGCAACCTCGGTCACGGATCACATCGGTCTAAACTTTAATGCACGATTACTACGGTCAATGACATTACAGTATTGAGCTGTAATTGGCTGGGATAGATTCTAACGGTACACGTAACCGACACACGTACTTGAGGGCAGTGTGTAAGGTACTCTATCAAGTCGTCACGATAATTGAATGGTACGTGGTGATCAACTCACATGGTCTCAATGGCAGACTCACAGGCTCCTCCAACTGCTTTAGTTCGACCTCTAATTTTTGTATCGTCACAAACTTGTGCTGCATCAGCTTCATTATTTTTTTAATGAAACCAACGTAATCTGCAACATTGTAACACTAATTTACAACCGAGAAAAGTCGTACAATATTATTTATGATTTTTTTTGTTGTGAAAAATTCACATCATACCTCTGGGAAATTCTTGGGGTGTTACCAACTCCCTGAAGAATTCTTGGGCGACGCTGGGTTGCTCCAATTCTGGTAAATTTTTTTTGAACCAGAATTGCAGAGTTCTGGATTCCTGTGTGTGTTTGCCAGTTTGTGCGCTGACAAGAAACACCCTGAACTGAAGACACAAGTGAGCTGGCTGGCCTACGCCGTTTGTAACTATAAAGAAATTATATTTCATTAGCATCTTCCTATGAATTCTCAGGGAAATAGGTAATCAGTAAAACTAGGTAAACCTTACCGGCAACTGCCTGCTTGTTAATGACGATTCCTTTATGGTCTCCGCCGGCAACATGAACATTGGACTCGTTGCCATTTTTGGCAGGTGGATTCAGAGCTTGCCTCTCGATTATCAGAGTTGTAGAGTTACTCGTCTTAGACTTTGGTGTCATCACAATGTGTTCTGTGCAAAATAAAAAAAAAAGTATAAATGTGCAAGACACAAATATATAAAAAATATAAATAAATAACAACTGTTGTCAACAATGACAATTAGATGCCGCGATATAAAATTTAACGATGAGAACAACAAATCATAATCTTGAGATAAACCTACATGATAACAAAAAAAAATTAAACTGAAGTAACAGGATAAAGAAATTTCAAAAACTTATAGAACAGACTTGCAGTAAATTGAGCTAATTAGGATTGAGTTTGTATTCAAGAGATTCAACGAAGTGAGTCATGTCACTTGATTTGGAGCATGACGACAGTTCGCTCACTGACATCGAAATATAAAATCTTTATCGTACACGTCGAAACAGATTTTCAGATAATATGGAATAAGTCGTTTAAAAAAAGCGAAATCTCGTCTCCTCACCAGTCTTTTGATCCTCCATTCTGATTGTCAAAATTGTTTCTCGCGATAAATCGTTCCGTTTTTCTTAAAGTTTAAAGATCGGTTCAACGGACCGTGGAGGTTGCGAGAGAACTGAAGAGCGCGAACGACAGTTCGCTGGGTAGATGGGTCAACTGCCTCGCAATAAGGCCCGGTGACTGGAGCCGATCGAGCGACGAGGGAAGTGGAGTTTGCGCCAAACCCATTTCAGCCAAGATTTTTTTCCCCGAAAAGTAACTAGGGTGGTGGTAATTAGTGAGGAGCAAAACTTTCTGAAATAGCGCGGAAACGGCGCTGCGATTGTCCTTTCTGAACCGCTATCACTTTGAGGTTAACAACAAACACGTACAACGGTCAACAAATTTTCTATTTGCACAGGTAAAAGATATAACGAAACGTAGCTTTGTTTACTCTCCAAACGGGAGGTTAGGTCTCAGTGGCGAGATTTTTTTTATTATTTCAGCATCGCTATGACATCGCCGAAGGAATGGGACGTCGAGAAATACAAATTGGAGCACGAATGCGACGAGCATTGGGAACTTCGACGAAACTTTCTCGAGGCTCACAAAGATAGATTTCCCGAAGAACAATTAGTTTGTCTGGCTCAAGTTTTCACGAACGTCGAACTATTGGGATGCAGGTTGGAAGGAATTTTCGAAAGCGATTTCTGATCTGGGATGTTTCTTCCGAAATTTTAGTGAGTTTTTTGCTTCTTGTCCTTTGCAGATATCCGAAAGAAACTATGGATCTGATAGCCGAACTATCCCAGGATGTCGCTGCTGACTACAGAGAAAGGCAAAAAACGAAGTTGCAAAGAACGTTCGTAAAGGCCTCCGACGCAGCCAGCTCAAAGGCTAAAGGTACAGCGAGGAACTGTGAGTTCTTGTTGACTATATTTTGGAAAACAAAAAATTTTTGCCATTCTTGCTCTGGTCAACATAAATTCAGAAGTGTCAAAGAAAATTCTTTTTGAAATAATTAATTTTCAGGACTCAGGACAACTCCGGGAGATGTCGGACATACCAATGATGGCGGAACTACCAGAAAAATGAAATTTGTATCATCCAAAGATAGTAAACCTTGTAAAAAAATGAAAATAGACAATTCGCCGATTGGAAGAATGATTTTAATGCAATATCCGGATGACCCTCCAATTGCTGTTATACAGAAAGCTGCTGACTACATTAAAGCTAATTTTGAGTGCAAGATCGAGAGCAGAGGTGATAATTAGTAAGTAGATTCGATAGAATATCGCATAAAGGAGCATATTTTTTTTATTAAAAAAAAAAACTTTCACGGTAAAACGGAATTTATATATTTAGCAAACATTTTCTGTTCGTTGAATGTATACATTTTTTTTATCGTGTTTCAACATACAGAAGATTTATTTTTCATCACAACTGGACATTCAATATTATATGTCAGTTTTTATATAAAAACTTCCAATCTAGGGAGATTTAAAATACATAAAATGTCATATAAATTTTTTTTAGTCTCACTTATCGGTCATCCTTTCCCCCCACAATAGCTCAGATAAACAGGATTTTACTGGAGTTCTATAGTACTGGTCACTCGAGAATCAATGAGCAATAGACAATGAGAATATAAAAATCACTTTTGTTTCAGTCATTGCGATATATACGTTAATTCAGTAAAATTGGCCGAGTGTTCGGACACTAACAGTAAAAAGGCCAAAGCAGCTGCAGCGGTCAAAGGATTGTCCGTGCTCCAGAAACATTGTTACACAGTAAAGGTAGGCGGTTCGAAGGTATCTTCTGCTTAGTTGTCACCGGCGAGTGAATGGCAAATATTGTGGAGGAAAACATTTTTGTAAATCACAGGTAAAAAAAATTGAAAGAAAGATCGACTGCCACAAGGATCAATTAATGGACAGCGCCGAGGCGTCGCAGTCGGACGTCATAGCGTCGGACAACGTAGGCAGTAAAATGATGAAGATGATGGGCTGGTCGGGCGGCGGCCTTGGAAAAACGCAACAGGGTATCGTCGAGCCCGTTACGTAAGTCAAAATAATAATTGACGACAGCGGCAGGAATGTAGATGCAGAGTTCACTTATTTGCTGGGAATGTACGTGTGAAGCACCTTTAATCACGTTTTCATACTGAAGTATATTGTCGTACATACAGCGTTCAGAGACAAATGAGCCGCGAAGGTTTCGGTTTGAAGCTGACCTCGACCAACATGTCGGTGTTCATGAAAAAGGCCCGGCAGATAATGAAAAATTACATGAACGACGATACAAAGACCGACCTGGTATTCGCTCCGGAATTCACTAACGAGGAGAGAAGCGTGATGCACAAGTACGTAAAGTTTTTTATCTTGGACTGATTGCTCCACGTAATTGTGCGTCAATTAAAGTGATTATTTTCTCTACACGTGAAAAAAAAAAAATAGAGTCGCACGAGAATTTGGTCTGAAGGGATCGAGTTTCGGTCCGAAGAGCAAGAGAACATTGGTAATATCTCGAAAGCTCACGCCGAAGGATCTCGTCGAAGAGTTGCTCGCGGCCGGTGGAGCGAACGAAAAATACGAGCTCGTCGAACCAACGGGAACTTGATGAAACAAAAAAATAATTGATCATTTTCGATACATGTTTCTTTTATTTTTTCCTTCGTATTAATTTGTATCTTTTCTCTCGTAAATAAAATAAATGGATCTTGTCCATCTGTTGATATTTTTAATCGGAAAAAACTATTCGTCGCCAGCATCGAATGCGATGCGTTGAGAAATTCCATTTGTCCAAATTCAGAAACGCCGTTATCTTATTGTTTAATTAATGAAATGATCGATCAAAATATACATATACGTGCGATGCTCGGAAGCAACAGGTGTTCAAAATGTAAATGAACTATATTATCAACGATAAAGGAACCAAACCGAGGGACTATTCGATAATCTCTGCAGTTACTGCTCACGTAGAAATACCATATTCGTAAATATATATATATATATTATATTACATGAATTTATCGTAAAGCCTCGAACCGATTTTCTAAAATACGTCGGAGGCCAGTCAATTGTAAAAAAAAAACGCCGTTGAAATTCAATCGGTTACTCCGATAGAACACATTATTCCAATGCCTTAGGGCCTTCGAAAGCTTTGCCTTGCGCGATTCCTTTCAAATTCTCACCGGCATAAGAAATAAGTGGTGAAACTTCGACCGCTCCATTTACCGATAGAGCGCCGGCGTTCAGAAGCCACGTTCGATGAAGCGCTATGAGATCACGCCGGGCCGTCGATGGGCAGTCCTGACCAGCAGTATCCGAATTCTTGAGAGCGCTGAAATCCTCCTCACGGGGCACCGCCCACGCCGCGAAATTTTTTGAGAATTTAAATACGTCGAATACAAACTTTTCGACCTTAATACCGTTCGACGCGGTCGGCACCTGGCGCACTCCGTTCTCATCGACGTATGGAATTTTCTTTTTTGCAACGTGCAACTCTAATTCGTTCTCGTGCTCGCAAGCAATGGCTTTCAAAAAATCGAGAGTAAAATAATGATTGCATATATTGCCGGCGTTGAATATTAATTTTCCATCGTCGCGACGTAGCTCCGATGTCTCTTTGCTTATTTCACTGTACTCCACTACTCGGTAGTGACCGTCAAACTGTAAAAAAAAAGGAAAAAAATAACGTATTAAAATTATATTGAATAATAAAAATGTAAAATTGAATTTTTTAATTTAATTTCTCAATCAGCCTGTAAGATCAAAAATTCAAACAAAAGTTTGATGTTTGAAAGATTGAATTTTTGTACCTTGCAGACAACGCCGATGGGTTCCGACGGTTCCGATTTCTCGACAACTTTAGCACCGCAATCGGCCGAAAAGGATAGACAGTATCCAATGAAAAGTGGATCAGCCACTTTTACCAAAATATTGTCAACGGAATGTGCATGTACACTGCGTATATTGCGCTTCTGCATATCGTCCAAAATCCCCGCGACTTTCAACGCCCTGTAGAGTCCGCCGTTACCGTCGGGTGCCCTGGACAATCGATGCTTCTCGTCCAGCAAAATTTTACCGTCGAAATTGTAGCAAGGTATCATTCCCTGTTTAAAAGTCTTCACGTTCTCTTTCTTGAGGCCGAAATAATTGTTCTCCTCGAAGTAGTCGATCGTCGATTTGTCGGTAGCTTGACTTGTCAAAATGTACCTAGAAGTAAATAAATAATAATTAGAAAATCAATTGATCATATCAGTACGATAATCGAACCGGCAATCATTCATGATCAATTTCTTTCTTCAAATCATCAAATTATTGCAGAAAAAAACTCCAATAAATGAATCATAAAATACTTAAAATTAAAAAACGTTTTTGCACAAGAATGTTGACTGTAATCGATGAAAAGTGGAGATTTCTTGTACTGTCCATCAGTGAATAGTGAATGATATGGGATCAAAAATCTTATGAAAAAGTTTCTTTACATACAAAAATATTCTAATAATGAATACCTACAATCTCAAAACCCCTTCTCAAAAAAATCAACTATTTTCCCCCAGACAGCTGAAAATGGACTTCGTCAGCATTTTATCTTCACACTCGTCATCAACGGACGTAAAACCGATTTTCAATGCAATTCTTTTAAAAATGTTCTCTTATAAATTTTATTGATCTAACTGAATAGTCGGTCAGTAAATGACCTTACCAAGTCAACCCCCGTCGTTTTCCAAACTTCTGTTCAGCGATTGTCTCCAATCTGAGTATCCTTTCCGCCTGGATTCTAAAAAGGGTCTTGCGAGAGGGCAGTCCCACGTCGTACATGCCCTTAGGAAAGGTGACTCCGAGTCGAGTGCCCTGACCACCAGCCATGAGCAATACAGCGACCTTTCCATCGGCGATCTCTCTGAGTCCCAGTTCCTCATATTCAGCCAATTTCTCCTGATCGCAACCCTTCAGCGAAGCTATAGCGTCGTTCGGAATGGGCTTCACTCTGTCGTCGAGTATCTTATTATTGTTCTGCGAGGAGCTCGTGGCTCTCGCAAAGTACCGATTGACCTCGTCGAGATCAACCGAAAGGACGTCATCGTAAAGTTCGCTTTGCTGGCTCGCATTCAATTCATCCCAAAACTGTAACAGATGGGATTGACTGTACTTTTCGAGTTTGTTCCTCAAAGCCTCGATGTCCATAGCGATTGCAATCCCTGTCGACGTTCGTTTCAGAAAGTTGGAAGAACAAAATGAAGAAAAAAAAACAAACGAACAAAAAGAACAGGTAATTTTTATCTATGTGGTCGGCGAAATTGTCGCGGCGAGGGTGAAGCGTGACAGCTCAAACTTCCGGTTAGGTACGTCACACCTGCGAAGGTGCGCCAGAACTGACAGTGCCAGCGAGCGTGGACTGCCATTTAGAGGGCACTACATTATGATAGCTGGCTTGCGATCGAAGATCACCGGCAGCAACCTTTCACTTTCACAATTATACGAAAGGAAAAAACAAAAACTCGCCACGATTTCTCTCCGCTCACCCGAGCGGTCAACGCACACCGCCGTAGACGGTGGGCCGTACGAGCGCCGCACACGCGCGTCTATCGTATCCTCTCTCCAGGCATCAAACCCTCTCATTGGCTCCGCTGTAGCCTTCGCATCTTATCTTTTTCGTTTCTCTTCCTCTTTCGAGCGGAGTTATCGACGTTGTTTTTCCTCTTTGACTGTAAAAAAAGGCGTTTTTCGGTATTCGTGATTTTTGTGATTCTCGGCGTATTACGAAGCTGCGATATTGCTGTCTTATCGCGTCTTTCTTTACTTCGCCGATTGCACGTAGCCCGTAAAAATAGCGACGATGCGTTAATCGGTTAGCGTTGTTTGTTTTCGGCTCTCAAAGGTGGGAAGCCTCGAACATTGTGATAAAATAAAGTCGATACGGTATAGCTACAGAAATATCGGACGATCTGTAATTGAAGAGTACTGCTGACTATGTGTAACGATAAAATACATTGTAAAGATGAATTGTAAATTTAATCTATTGAAACTCAACATTTGCTCCCATCATTGTTCATCGTTAATGTATTTTATTTTACGATCTTTATTTTACAGTGCGTATTATACTATCTTACATCAAATTTAAGAAATGATTACCGTTAATGAATTTGAATACATTTTTTTACAGCGTTACAAGACGCGATGAACATTCGCTGTACAAGCATCGAATAAACCAGCTGTTAGCTACAGCGTAACAGACGCAACAGTATCGATGGCTCGTGCCACGTGTTATTGGCATCAATGCAATGCCGACACAACGCCACGTGCGATTGGCATTGCTGCTGTGGCTTCCGACCAAAATCTATGGCCCGATCATCTCGTTTGTTGTGCATAAAAAAAAGGCAATGTCAATACAGCGAGGGGAGTGCCCGATTAGGTATCATTTGGAGGACACCGGCGTTCCGCCACGAGGCCCGAAACAAGCTAGCGCTCCAGCTGCGGAACGGCAAAAAATCTTGGACTGCATTCCAATCGCTCGAAAGATCAACGGTTATGGTAAAGGTCGAAATACTATTCGGTCAACCAAAATAGCTCTATCTCTGAAACAACTCTACTTCATTGCGAATTTTCATCGAAGCAAGAGAAATAAAAAATTTGATATCCGCATGCAGAGAAAGTACACTTTTATAACAGAATAAAATAAAATATCGAAAATCGGAGAATAGTGATGGAAGTTTATCGCGATCGATCGAGAAAAATAAATTCAACTAAAGTAATAATTAACTAAAGTGCAACAGTTATAAACAGTACGAAACGTACAACGTTAATGTAGCAGTAATCGATGTTTCAATTTAGTACACAGATGTGCCGGGTACATCTTGGTTAGCGACTTGGTTCCCAACAGTCGGCTAATCGTTACCGACAGTCGATAAATTGTTACCAACATGAGATACGAAAAACTCCGATGCGAGTGGGCGAAACACATTCTCGTGCCGATGCATGTCTACACATTTTATTCTATCCGTACCAGCCGGGGATTGGCCAATTGTTCCAAGGTTTATATACACGACAGACCAGACTGTCGCAATAGTTCTTGCCAGTGCCAGGAGCAGCGAGTATTTTTCTTCCAATCGGTAGAGCTCCTCTGGCCGCCTATCCGGGATTCTGTAAGGTTATGTCGAGCCAAAACAAGTCTGGGCCGTTCTTGGCCTGGCCATATAGGATCTGATAATTTTTTAGTTTCCAATTACTAAAGCGCAACCTAGTCCCCTACTGTTGAAGTGTCATTCGCGCTACTCGACGTTACGCGCTGCGTTGATATAAAAATCGATAATGTAAGTTTACGCATGTTTTTTTTTTCTTCGTCTTCGCCCTTCGAACAATCGTAGGCTCATTCGCCAAGAGTTATCGTGACGTTTATCAATCAAATCTAATCGATCACGAACGGTCCACACTATGCTTCACGCACAGCACGCTCCGCTAGTGGATCCGATAGTGACCTTGCACTTTGGTCCCTCGATATATGTAATAACGCGATTGTCACGTTGGAGAATATAATCGATGGCCTAGTCACCTGTGCCAGTGCAATAGTTATTTCCGTAAGATGATGCGAAAAAAACACTCGTTACGTTAATTACACGCTGAGACAGCGGTTTCTCGTTTTGTCCCAAACGCGCGTCGTGACTGACAAATTTTCCATGACGAAAAATTGGCAATAGTTTTTCTTCCCGGTACCGTTTGACACGCTACGGCGTGGTCGTCTAAGCGCTCGTAAATTGCAGGGTCGATAGATGACTTCCACAAAAAGGGTGCTTCCCTTCGACGCCGAGCACGCGACATATCCACAACGGCACGCTTCGCAAAGAACGTAATGGGACAGTCGGCGAGTTTGCACTCCGGTCATAAAGCCAGGAGATCCAGCATGAGAAAAATAACACTGTCCGGCATGGGCAAGGGACGCTCCAACAACTCCAAAAATTTGTCGCACACTTTTTCATTTCCTGACGAGACGCTCAAGGTATTGTCCGATTGAAATGTATTTTAAATCAGGGATCGGAAGGTACGGCGGTTTGGACTAAGGCCCGATTTTTTTTTAAATCGAGAGTACAATTGATTTGAAGGAGTAACTTCTTCGTGCAAGAATTGTGGGTGGCAAGTCGAACATACATTGCATGTAATATTTGAACTTCCATGTAATATGTAATACAAGGATTTTTTTTGGGAAAAGATAAAAATGATAGTTTTGTTTAAAATGTTATTGCATCGGTTAATTTTCCTTCCGATCTCTCAAAATTGCAATTAATGTTGTAAAGCTACCTGCACGTGGCCCTCAAGTCGACGTATTGTTATCAGGTGGAGCAGCTCAACGTAAATGTAGCAACCGAAGAAGAGCTGATGACCCTTCCAGGCATAAGTCGCAGTCTAGCGGCCAACATAGTCAGTCACAGACAATTGATAGGACGCTTCAATAGAGTAGAAGACCTGGCTTTAGTGTCAGGAGTAGGTGCTCACAAGCTTGAACTCTTCAAACTGGAGGTTTATGTTCCTTCTGCAAGTGCCAGCGGCACTTCTTCGCGGGCGTCCATAAGCATGGATTCCGTCGGAAACACCGAGAGCGTCGTCGACGTCAACGGCGCTAGCGTATTCGCTCTCCAAGCAGTCCCGGGTGTTAATCAGGTAAGACGTTCGACTCTCGCTTCGATCTTCGGAACTCGGCGTAAACGAAGAAACAGAAGAAAAATAATGCTTTACACGATTGTCCTTAGATTTATAATTTATTTACGCTTTTTTTCACGCTTTTCGTTTGTATTTCAAAGTCGGCTCCCTCATTCTCGACCCAAGTGAACCACAGATGCGCCGCACCCGCTTCCGCGAGGCCGGTATTCTTCCGTACCGATTCGAATAGAAAATATGAACAAAAAATTTGAGAGCAATTTGTCGGGCAACATGTACGCAAGCAAAATTAATGAAATAGAAAATTGTATTTTCAGTGCACGATATATCTTCTATGAGCTTTGCGATGAAGAGACATTTTGTTGATTAAAATTTCTTTATGTTCGTAGGAATTAGCATCGAGGATCGTCGAGAGACGGATGAAGTATGGACCTTATCGCTCGTTGGACGAGTTAGCTAAGCTACGAGGCATGGGAAAGCATCGTCTCGCCGTGATAAAGCCGTACCTGAAACTCAACGGAATTTCTAACGGTTCCGTAACACCGACGCCGAGCAACGGGAGCACAATGTCACCGTGGATCGGACCTCAGGCTTCCAGCACTCCGAAAGTTAATAATACATCGAGACAGCCTCTTCGATCACATCGCAATAAGACACCATCGATAATGTGAGCCGATTTTACTATTCATTATTGTTGAAATTTCGTATTTGAATGACTTTAAATGAACCAATGCCCAATGTGCAACATTTTTGCTTGCTTCAGACTCACTCATAACGTTCACTGTTATAAAAAATTTGTATAACAGTGATACTGCACTGTAATTATAAAATCGTATGAAATTTCATGTATTTTTATTGACACGGATGCAATTGCATTTGTTACAGTCTGCGCAACGATGACGAGAAGAAATGCGCAGAGTTAAATGCAGGAATTTCGGAAGACGAAATATGGGAATTATTGAGCGTCGCCAGTCCGCGACCAAGCGTGCCGCCAGAATTTTCCGAGGAATTATTCGGCAAATCGTCGATAAGACTCGCAACATGGAATTTGACCGGGTTCAATATCGACAAAGCCAGCAATCCCGGAGTTATGGAAGTCGTTTGTAGAACAATTTTGGAAAATCGGTTTGTACAAGCATTGTCGCCTGCTCAACGCTATCGATTATTCGCGTTCCGATGATTGAGTATCGATAAATCTGTCCCAGGCTCTCTCTGATGGCACTCCAAGAGGTCAAAAGCCAGGAGGCCCTCGATAAATTGACGAGAGAATTAAACGCCCCGAGTTTGAAGCGTGTACGAGATTGGCGCGAGAATCAACGCGCCTGGCGATCAATTCACCTCGGCGCTGGCTTGGCCGTGCTCTGGGACTCAAATCCAGACAAGTGTATAACGCTCAGAGAACAACCACCGGCCACGACGGTTTTACTTCCGGTTCTTGCCTCCATGATCTTTCACGTGAGCATTGAACGAGGAAAATTTTCTATTTTTTTTCGATCTGCACTGTGAAGAAAAAAAATTGTGAAATTTAATGTACAGGATTGGAAGGATTATCTAACAAATGATACATTTAACTTAATGGCCATTTGTTCTGAAAAATTTATCTAATTTCGCAGTGAAATTTAGTGAATGATTAAAATTGAATTAAATGATTGACATTAAACTAAATTATTAAAGATAAAGTTTTCTAGGGTTTTTAATACACTGAAAATTGATTTTTTTTTAATACAAATTTCTAGTCCCGTACAATACATTTTACTCGAATTTTTTAATAGTTTATGCAGCATGGAATAATCTTGATCGTATTTTATTTTTGCAGGTAAACGAAATCGATTTGACTCTGATAAACATCCACATGCACGAGTCGAGCGACAACAGGATAGTCGAGCGTTTCGCCAACACGAAACACGCGATATTTCTCGGTGATTTCACGGTGTCGGACGACTCAGCGAACGTTTGCAACGAGACACTAAGTGAATGCAACACGGCCGTTTGTTCCGATAAATCATTGTACAGGGATAAAATAATTTGGGGCAAAGGTTCGAAGAAATTGTTCGACACCGGTGTGTCTCGGGTGGTGAGACAGGGACTCACTCACTTGGGAATACCTCAGGGATGGCGATGGGGCGGTCCGGCTTCCAACCACTGTCCCGTCTGGTGCGAAATATTCACGGAGTCCAGCGAAATTTGATGGCTCGCTTTAACCTTAGCCAACAATCGTATAAGCAATTGTGACGCGTGCAACCTACCGAACGGAAAATGCACGCGTGATTCTTAGATCCGCAGTCTCGGTTTGCGAAAGTGTGTTTGCTGTATTGATTTTTTTCTTCTTGATTTTCTAATATTGAGTATTCTTCTTCCCGACTGCGGACGGAACTTCCTCACGAAATTTTACAGATTACCTCTGTATCGGCTTCATTACCTAAGATAGAGTTATATTACGAAAACAAAAAAAAATGAAGAGAACTTGGAAATAGTAATATATAGAATGAATTAACGACGAAAATTACATATGTTAATCTCCGATTTCCGTGGAGATTTTCACTTATGTAATTGGTTTCCTTCTCTTATTTAACGATGACAAGTCTACGAAAAAAAAACTCTTGGAACAGAATATCCTTTGTAGAAGGAACAAGACTGACTATTCCATTTGTAATGAACGCGTGATGGTGCGATGCTGGCATGTCGCACTACAATGTATCCAGTGCGTAATAACGTTGAATATAATTAAATAATATTTTTCATAGAATTACGGATCACGATTATTCTCCCTATCAATATCATGGTATTCAGTAAAAATGTTCATGTTGGGTTAAGACTTTTATGGACTTTTTTGGGTTACGTCATAAAAAAAATCTCATCTCACATGATTTTTTCTCAGGAATGTTTCGTATTATCAAATTGTGGCGTTCAATGAGTATCTTTCAAAATTATGGGTGATTATAAAAAAATTAGAAAACTTTTGAAAACATGTGAGTGCTCTTCAGAGTTTGTTCAATAATAAAACATTGCGGTCCATATATAAGATGTAACGTTTTAACGGCGAGTCGATTTTGTATGAAATATCTCACACGTATCCCAGGGAAACTGGGAAAGATTTTTTACGATGGTCACTAATGATATGCATTTTGAATCAAGCTCGTATTTGTGGAGAAAAATAAAATATACTTACGTCAAATAAAATTCAAGGACATGCTTAAGCTTTTTCACAATCAGGAAAAATTCAACGACTGGTCCAGCACTTCAAGGACCGCCAGACACTACGATTATGCGTATCCAAATGTTCGTGTTATTCACAGAGAAAAAATCTCTATTGTCTTCCCCTTAAGGCAAATAATTACAAATAACATTTATTGTAACGTTGAAAAAACGTTTATATGTGTAAAATTTGCTTCTGTAAAATCTTTCGTGGATCTTTTTTACATCATATACATTATATACACAATCATACATAGGTTTTTCTTGCTTATAAAAATATAGATTGGACATTGCTGAAAAAATCTCTCGCCGAGAAAATTTCATTCTGGAAACACCGATAGTTCCAAATTCTAACGTGCTCCTTGTTTTTTTCATCATACGATCGATACTCAATCTTGCTATACAACGGTTCGACGATTGAAAATTCTCACTGTATCGAATCACATCACCATGATTTGCCGTGTTTTTTTGAACGTTCTAAAAAAAACATTACGCCAAAAACGTTCATTCGTTCGTGACGTGAGTCGCCGTCGGACCTTCGATAGGCTCAAGTTCGTCGGTTATCACGATTTCCGTCGATTCGGCCTCTTTATGGAGAGCTATCATGATTTTGTCACTCGAGGAACTGTCAGTCGAGCCTTCTTGCGTCGATGTAGCGGCTTCCTGAAACATTTTTAAAAATATGCTATAATATATTAAAAAAAACATTGAAAAAACATCGACCGACATGTAGGAAGCAAATGTAGGCTAAGTACCAAACAATGCTTCAATTACAAAATATCAGTACTTCAAGTGCAAGTACTCGACGAATTTCTCAAATACTTTTTACAATTAGGTTCGTAGCATTGAGTGCTGTGTAGGTAAAAAAAGTACACGATAATTTACACAAGGCTTTCAAAGACTTGAAGTACTACCAAGTACTCGTGTGCTTCGAATATATACGTGAAGTACCAAATAATTACCCAGTACTTCGAGTATTGTCCGTTTTTACTACGAGCAGTCAACGAACATCTGTCAACAACATTGGCCAGCGAAACTTACTGTACTCCTGATCTTCGTATGAGTCTTGATGTGTTTCGTCAGATGATCGGATCGCATAAATTTCTTCGTGCACTCTGGGCACTGGAACTTCTTTTCGCCGGTGTGCGTTCTCCGGTGACGTTGAAGCTCGTCGGACCTCGTGAACTTTTTTCCGCAGAATATCCAACTGCATACAAAAGGTCGCTCGCCGGTGTGCCATCGGAGATGAGCTCGCAGGTGGCTAGTTTTTCCGTAAACTTTGTTGCACCCGGCTATGTGGCATATGTGCTGTCGTTTTCTAGTCAAGTCTCTGTTTCTCTCGCCGTCGCCACAGTTCGGGCATGTGCAAGCGACCCTTCGACGATGCTGCTTGGTCCCGGCCTCGAGGTTGTCATTGGCGAACGGCGCGGCCGGCGTCGTTTGTTGCTGTTGCTGCGGCGTCGGCGTGCTGCTTGTCAACCCACCGTTCGACGGTATCGTCTGAAGTATCTGCCACTTTGTCGGGTCCGAAGAGTCTATGTGAACCGCCGGCGACGTTACCACTGTCGCCGCGGTATTCGCTGTTGCTGTGGCCGGGACGTTGTGAACGGTGTGCTGAAGAGCGCTCGCCGGGATAACCTGGACGTTGCCCAAGCCGGGAATATTTTGAACTGGTATAGATTGAAGAAATCCATTCGTCGTGTTCATCCCAGCTGCAGGCTGCAGTTGCATTATGCCACCGTTGCCAACGTTGATCCCTCTCATCATGCCTCCTTGCTGGCTTGTCAAGTTTGCCAGTGCGGAAGCCGGGATGAGGGTCAGCTGCTGTCCTTGAGCGCCTGATTAAAAAAAAAAAAAATTTTGTTACGATATTTTCTCTTCTCACATAAGTCGTACGTAATTAAAGTAAAAAAAAGTACGAAGTCGAAAAGGTAAAAAAAAAAACTTCAGGGCCTGTTGCAGAACCGTTTCGTTTATTACCTGTGATCGTAATGGGCTGTATCGTCTGCTGTTGAGGCTGCGCCGCCGGGATATGTATGACTTGGCCGTTGGCCAATTGACTTGCGTCGATACTGGTGAGTTTAATGTCGCCGACTTCCTCGCCAGGCCTCGCCAGTGCAGAAAGCGTCTGAACGTCGATTTTCTGACCGTCCTTCGTAGTCAGAATTGTTCCACCAGTGCTTCCCGCTCTGCCGAGAGGTCCGATTCCCACGACCTACATTTGTACGTTAAATTAATGTAACTTTAGTCTCTTCGTACGAGATATTCATAAGAGACTAAACGTAAACGGATCTTTTGATCACCTGAACATTGCCCTGCCCGGCGACGCTGGTTGTCCAAGTCGTGCTGGACGTCGGCGTCGAGGCCGCAACTTGCTGAGCCTGTTGCTGTATCTGAACCTCGGTAACTTGCTGCTGTTGCTGCTGCGCCGCCACCTGCTGAACGACCTGTTGTTGCGCCTGCTGCGCTGCAACTTGGTGAACAACTTGCTGCTGTGCTTGCTGCTGGGCAACCTGCTGCGCAACCTGTTGCTGTGCTTGCTGCTGTGCCACTTGCTGGGCAACATGCTGAGCAACTTGCTGACCCTGCAATCCCTGAAGCTGCGGAAGATTCGCTATTTGTACCTGCTGTATCTGACCGTTAGGCGTTATTATCTGGGCCATCTGTGGCATTTGCTGAAACACATCAAACGGTTGACTATTAACACGTGGTTAGACATGTGCCATTTCGTTTAATTTTTTTTTTGTGAGGGTCAATTGATTTAAAAATGACCAACAAATAATTATCTTTTTTATATCAGAAAATTTTTGTTCTATTACGACCACCATTTTTTTACCACAAAATTTATCAAATTTTAGCAGTTCAGGTTGATATTGTAGAGACTTTCCTGATCCCTTGACTTTGTGATTATTTGTATTTTAATTTCTTGTGTCAATTAATTCGTCAATACAACAAATTTATAAAACTAGTATGAAATTAACTTTTGGCTTATTAACGAGATTGGTGCGTCGTTAATCGTAGAAATTAGAATCTTGGAGGTGTTTAAAATAAATATCGCTGTTGTCCCAGCATGGTCGTTTGAGGATCGGTCAATTGATGGTCACGTGGCAGTCAATCGGCGAAAAAAAAATTATTGATAAAAAATCTTGCCCACCTCTGTACACGACGTACATTGACGCATTAAACAATGTTATAATAAAGGACGTTCGAATAAACACTATGCGAATGTAGGATATTTTTGATTTTGCAAAGAAACGATCGACAGCAGTTGATATGGTTAAAGGGAAATTGTGCCAGACTCACCTGCGTTATTTGCGGTATCATTTGTGTATTACCCATATTGAAGACACTCGATAAGGCTTGAATGGGAAAATGTACTGTCTGATAGACGGTCTGCCCGTTGCCGGCGTTGACCGGCACTTGCACGGGCACAGTTTGCTGAACATGCTGCATCGGGAACTGCAGCGGTCGGACCTGGACGCTCTGACCTGGAATATCGAGGGTAGCCTTGGAATCTGCCCGATCGTTATTTCAAAGCGAAGAAGGCAGTGGTTAATCAGTGAAAGCGTGTGAGGCCGATTACAAGTTAGTAAAGCTAATGATATCGACAAAGTGACCCGAGCAAATCGAATGAAGATAAAAATGAAAATGAAAATAGAAGTCAATAATTATTTGTATGGCAAGTGAATAGAAATGTAGCTCTCGGTGAGTGTCAAACCACATTTACAGGAGTCGGAACTCCTTCTATGCCCATGCCATCATATAATTTTTCCCACCAAATTCACGACCATCTTGTTTTTCGTTTTTAGGAAGCATGCGTAGAAAGGCACTTCTCCGCACTGGTGCGGGAAAAAATGCTATGAGGCTTTTAAACGCATACGCAGTATTTTTCTCTCGCGCGATGCGAAAAAGTCCGTTTCTCACACTTCTCAAAAATGAAAAGCAGGATTCTGCGATGACGATGCAATCGAAGACGAAAGCGCAAACGTGAGATGATACTGTACCTGTAGGCAGCTGAACGGTTTGACCACCGAGATTCTGAATGATCGACGTAGGGAATACATGGGGTGCCCTTATCAGACTGACCGGATGCGGCGTTATTATCGTTTGACCGTTAGCGAGATGAACTTGCTGGCCGCCGGCAGTAGTGAACTGCATCGACGGCTGAGCCTGATGATGGGCACCGGTCGCGGACATCGCCGAGGATGGAATAAAAAGGGCTTCCTGGCCGTCGATGTTGACCGTCTGCATCTGTGGTATGACACTGTAGCTGAGCTGCTGCTGTTGTGGTTGCTGTTGCTGTTGGGTTTGTTGCTGTGCCTGCTGCTGCTGCTGCTGCTGCTGAGTTTGTTGCACCACCTGTTGCTGCTGTTGCTGCTGCTGCTGCTGTTGCTGTTGATGCTGCTGTTGTAGCGCCGCCTGCGCCTGTGTGCTGATCAGCTGGGCGCCCTGAGAAAAATGTTCGGCGTTAATTAACGGATCGATATTTAAGTTATACAAAAATAATGAATTACTCGACAAACTATCAATAATTACAAGCAAATGAGAATAAGTATTTCTGATCTTAGTTGACAGGACGCAATTTCCAATTAGGATTAATGGTAATAACAATCCAGTCAACGGAAGAAATATAACAAAAATACCTGGAGAAATTGTTGCTGCAGAGCTTGAACGGAAATAGTCTGTGTTCTCTGTTGCTCGTGCTGTTGCTGCTGCTGCTGCGCAGCCTGCAGCGGCATGAAATTTTGGAGCTGCTGCAGCGTGATGACTTGAGGCTGTTGATGTATTTGCTGCTGCTGGACATCTTGCTGGTGTTGCTGCTGCTGCTGCTGCTGCTGCTGTTGCTGAGCTTGCAACTGTTGCAATACATTCGCACTTACAAATCTTATTTGCGGCTGAATTTGCTGCTGCTCCAATTGCAATTGTTGTTGCTGTTGTTGCTGTTGTTGCTGCTGTTGCTGTTCGTGCACCTCTTGCTGAACTTGTTGGACCTGACTCTGCAACTGTTCGTTGTGTTCATCTATCTCTTCCTGTGAAAGAAACAATTGCACCTTAGTCAAAGCACAAATATTCACAGTGACCGCAGACATTTTATTGATTTAAATGGTAATTTTTATTATGAAAATTGATGTATAAACTAAACAAAAGCACAATTCCAGTCAGGAATAAAATGTATAAAGTGCAGAACAGCATCATAGAATCAACTGCGTTTCTGAACCATATCGCTTCAAGAACTCCTTGATAAAAAAATTCCAAGTCAACGCGCTATTGCTCCATCTCACCTGCAAGCCGTCCTTAGCGTTTATGCTTTGCTTCATAGCGGCAGAGTTCACTCGAGAACTCTTAAATTACACTTAAATTGTATCGCCAACTTTGCTGAGACGAGTGCGCGACAGTGAGCTAGAAATCGTTGCCTCCCCAATTTTTACAACCCAACAAACGCATCATAGTACTTTTCTTTGTCAAAATACATATATATGTATGTACTACAAGAAATGCTTGTCTGTAAACATGTATATTGTAGAATATATATGAACAATTTCATATGCCCATTTGCCAAAGCCTGAATTATTGTCTTGCTACATTTTTGTTAAAAACAGGCGATAGCGTGTTCGAAAATTGGTTCAAGCTCTACTACTACACACGCGACCCTATAATCAGACAGATCGAAAAACTTAGGTTAGCTTTCTCGCTTATTCTCGATATTGTCTCGCGCAAATTACGTATTCTTTAAATTGATTCAATTAACAAATAGCAACAAAGTTCTCTAGTTAATACGAATCAGTTGAGTTCGCAAAGGGGAATTCTCGAAATCTATGAGTGTGCAAAGCATCGTCACACGTAGTGTTCGAATGTAGGGACGTGCCGAAAAACCGCATCCTTAGACTGCTATATTTGAACTCTCTTGCGATATTCTTCCTTATCTATAAATGTATACACCTATAGGTAATATAGCTGTAAGTTTTCCGTAGAAATGTGAATAAATATATATATATTAATAAAAAAGTGTTCATTTAAATTGAATAATATAATTATCGAACGAAATATTGAAGACTAGTAATCAATCGATGCGTCTTGAAAACTAGAAACAAGCAATTCGACATGAATTTCTATTATATTTTTACAGATTCTTTCCCGACCAATAACAACCGGGATCTGGTCGGATTCTTGACCGTCAAAGCATTGCTATCTTTACCTTAAATCTATCCCATCTTATGTCTACCACTGTCTCCGTAAGATTTCAATAATTATTCGAAACAAAACACTTATAACGAATTTCTCCGAAGCAAATAAAAAACTATTTTCGGTGACCAACACACACACACGTAAACATGCATACAGCTGGGCGAGAAACGTTCGAGGTGCACGTGCGAAAGGCGATGCTCGGGCGCGGGAGACAAAGGCCTGGCCTCGAGGACCCGCCACGAGTACCGCCTCTCTACGCCCCTGCACCGCGGTGCCCCACCCGCGAAACGCTATATATCGGCGCCTCGCGCTTCGTTCCCTGTCCTGTGGCTAGGGAGACGCTTCGGTGTGCTGCGAGTGTAGTTTCACTCTCGCGATGCGCACAGCTACACACGCATACGTACACACACACACACACACACACACGTTCTCTAATTCGTTTCGACTCTACGACTGAACGAACACACTCGGCCAGAGAGGGTTTCGCGGATAGAACCTCCGCCACACCCGCCCACTCGTGGCTCACGCGGCCCCGCCGAGCTGTACAAAGCTCACGAACGGAACACACAGGTTCCCTCGTTCGTTCGTTCGCGCGGGGTTCAGCCTCCACCCACTTTTGTGCCTCGGAGACTCCACCTAACGCGCGAATCGACACGTGCTCTCTTCTCTTTCCGTCCCTCCGGTATTATCTATCCTGCTCACCCCTTGCGACTCGTGGGGCTTTGCCCGCCGACGAGCCGAAACCTTGCCTGGTGTCGCCGCCAGCGCCGATATAACCCCAAAAACGCGCTTCAGT
The DNA here is from genome assembly GCA_963978505.1 of Listrodromus nycthemerus. Classification (NCBI taxonomy): domain Eukaryota; kingdom Metazoa; phylum Arthropoda; class Insecta; order Hymenoptera; family Ichneumonidae; genus Listrodromus; species Listrodromus nycthemerus. The sequence continues at coordinate 23,863,761 of OZ021680.1, read as the reverse complement.
TGTCGCCCAAACGCCTCGCACGATGCCCTAAAAGTTTCGTTTTTTTTTTTTTTTTTTTCCAATTACCTGAGGTTCTGTCTCGATCTTCGGCGCTGCCATAGCCCACGTTGCGTCGCACTACAGTTTATTTTTATTTATTTATTTGGCCCTTTTTTTTTCACCGTACATATATATGTTTTGTAATATCTTAAGTTTTGGTAGTTCGTTGTTCGGTTATTGTGCGCGGAATCCACGGCATAAGACTCTACGACAGCCCCGATACCTCGATGTCTCTCGCCGTGGCTCGCTCTGACCCGACAACGAATATTAACAAACTGCTCGGCAGCATCGTTCGAGCGTGACCGAAAGTAACGACGAGAGTGTGTAAATAAGCCGTCTCTGGAGCCCGCCACGGTCACCACTCGCTTCCCCGTGCGAATGTTACGGAGAGAATTCCGAAATAAGGACGCCTTACGCACCCGAGCGTGTGTTACTACCAGCGGGTATATTATACTGTACACGAGAAAAAAGAAAGAAAAAAAAAAACACTACGGCGCCCGCGCACTAAACCCGCGTTCTCTTCCAACACACTTTGTACCTTCGATGTTGCGGGTTAGCAACTGTGTACGTAACTACGCTCTTGCCACTGTCCTTCGTTTTCTCGATCGATAATATTGTATACACGCGATATTTCGTCTCTCCGCAAGGCATTAAGCGCGTATATATGTATAGACGTATATACGTAACATATATATACGCTATATACGTATATACAGCGTAAAAACTTCGCGACGGATCGTTCGCTCGCTCGGCCTCTGGCTTCACACTGACGCACTCACAGCTTCGTCCATGTCGACGCCTTCCCCCACTCGGCCGTTTGCGCGTTCAACGAGAGGATCGTCGACAGCGTTGCACACGGTCGACGCCTCGACGCTCTAACGGAGGGATGCACTTTTGCTCGAGCACGGTTTTCCTATGCTGTGTTATATGTACGATATATATATATATATATATAGAATACAGCATACACTCTCAGGAGCCTCGTTTACGAGAAAGCGTACCGCTCGGGCTGCGGCTAAAAGTCCCGCAGCCAAATGTCCACAGGCAACACGCCCAGTTTGGCCGAAAGCGCGGGCTTCGCCGGTGAGATAGTCCCGCACAGGCTACGAATTTTCTCCACTGTCTCGCGCACGGGAAACTTTCCGTGTGTGTGTGTGTATGTCGCGAAATCGCGGAACTTGGAACGTTTGATACAGTGAGAGGGAGAGAGAGAGAGTGAGAGGAGTGTGCGAGAGGCGCGTCCGCGTGCAAGGCGTGCACGATATTCTCCACGGCGTTACGAGGAACGGGGGGCTCTCAAGGTCCGCCTGAAACCCGCTCTTTTCACCCGCGGTTGTGGATACCTATATAACGCACAGGGACGCGTGAGCGCGAGGGAATAACGCCGCGTTGGGGAACGATAGAACGGGGAGAGAGAGCGGCCTCGTAACGGCGTGCCCGTCGGAATTGAGCTCGCAGCCAACTGACGGCGTAGTGGGGCGGTGCGCGCGACGCCACTGCCGTTCCCCGAGTTCCCGTTCACTCGATTTTACCTCGCTCCGTGTACTTCCATTGGTCGCGAGTCTATGACTACGGTCCGGCCTCGGTTAGCAGGGGCGTACGCGGGGGCTGCTGGACGCCCACCCTGTTAAAGCCGGGCAACCCGCGCGCTCCCCTCTGCCCCTCCCTGGCCTGCTCGGCGGCAACGCGCAGGGACTGCACGCTCCACCGTTGCTCCCCGCGGCGCACCGGGACCGAGGGCTCTCGTCGGAGCGAGCCGCGAGCGTGCACGGAACACCCGCCAAAAGTTCGGCTCAAGGAGGGTATATTTATCAGGCGAAATTGTCGCTATCACGTAGGAACCGGGAAAACCGCCTGTGCGCGGATCGCTGAGGGGGGAGGAGCCGCGCGCCACCGCCCCTTCGAGGGTCGACTTTGGCTTCGGGCTTGCTCGCAATGTGCGCGCAGCATCTGCCGCTTACCACGCCGGCCCTAGAGCCAGCTGTGCGCTAGGCTCGATTCGGAGAGTCGAAGGCATTTTATTTAGGCCGCGAAATCCTCGGGAGATCGCGCTGCGGAACTTGTTACGATGTCGATAATGCAATCTGCTTTTTTTTTGTTGTTGCTATACTCGTTGCTTGCTCGTCGTAGGAATTTTAAACGGGCAGAGATCGAGCAATAACTCTGGGGTGAAAGTTCTAGAACGACTGCGTCCCAAAGTTTTCCCGTAATCCACGCCAGCCGGTACCTGAATCCGAGAGCGAAGCCTCTCAGGGTCGGCGCAGTGGCGTAGGCACGAGCTGTCGTAAATTGGCGGCAACGACAAAACGTTTACTTTCAACGGGATAGAAAAAAATGTTGGGTTAGAACTTTTTTTTTGCGCTTGGAGATTGAAGCTCCGGAAGATGCGCAGTAGTCGCTACGCCGTATACATTTTTTTTTTTTACTAACTCTAACCTCCTACTCGACGAATGGTTCTTATGCTAGACAGGACAAGGTTTCAGAGAGACAACGCGCGTATATTTTGTATGTATGATACACAACATATTGCGGTTTGGTGTGTTCGTTCTCCACGTTTGTTTTTCCTTCTTCGTCGTCAGTTTCAACAATAATTTATATAATTAAAATTTTTTTCGTCTTTGTTTTTTTGTTTTTTTTTTTTAAATAAATAAGTTAAAACCGAACGGTATGATAGATTCGAACAGAGATTAATTTTTTTCGTGTGACGTAACAACGGCGGTGATGAGATTATTTACACATTCAATTATTTTACGATTTCGTTTCTTTTTTGATTCACAACATTGATTGGGTTCGTGCGATTATTTTTTAGTTGGGATCGTGGTCGTATCTCGAGAGTGTTATTTTTATTTTACGCCCTGGCATTAAAATTAATTTAACACTCAAAATTACTGCCAGATCCGAGTTCAATGTGCTGGAAAATATGTTGTCCGCATCGCGTGACTGGAGCGGAGAGGGGGGAGGTCACTGGGGGATCGTAGCGTCCGTTTAGGTTCGGCCGTCGAGGTAGCCGAGCATTCGACGATTAGCGTTTACTTCTCGACACTGGACTATTTTATCCGAAATTTCGATACGATCGAATTTTCTCAGCCAGTATCGATTCGCTTTGTTCAACGCGTTTCGATAAATTAATGTCTACAATAAATAGATTTTAATTGAGGTTAAATTAGCTAACAGTGGGGGAGGGCGAAGAGGCGGATACTCCGAAAATTAAGATGCTCTTGATTAAATTTCTTTTTACAGGCCACCGCCAGATCTCTCCACGCTGATCTTCTTCTTGAGCACGTCCTTCTCGTGTTGGGCTTCCTCCATCTCCGCCATTCGCGCGAAACGCGAATAGGCCACGTGACCCGACTTGATTGCCGACATCATCTAAATCAGGGAAAAAACGAAATTAGTGAATTTATTATACAAACGTGACATTTTTTTTTTATCAATAAAAAAAATGTTTTGAAACATTCTTGGGGTGCAGTCGAGACGGTCTGTCAGAGGACCTTTCACTCCCTCGATGATAAGTCAAATATCCTAATTGTTGATACTTTGAAAAACTTTTTTGTTCATACTTTTTTGTACAAAGTATAAGTAAATGGTCGTGAATATTTTGGACCGTGCTGTTTCCTAAATTATCAACAATCGGGACATGCGACTTACGATAATTAACATGCTAGGCAAAAGATTGAATACTCAAGGGTAGAAGAACAGAGTTAGGATCGATAGTTGCGGTGAGCATCTTAACGAGCAAGGACCATTCGAGACAGCACTGTCGGATGAAGCATCCGAGGCGGCAGAAGCGCATTTGCAGCACGGTGCGTGCAGTTTTTACTCGAGCGATTTGGAAATAAGAAGCTTGTTATTGTCTGTTTTTTTCTTTGCTAATTCGACAGTCACACCGATAAGCGATCTTGTGTTGATAGAGTGTGTACGTGTTTTGTGTAAAGTTCGAGCCACCTGCATTAATTTATCGGAGTCGTCGAGGCGATCGATATGTTATATTAGCAAAATTAATGATGAAAGAAACGAAACACATTAACGAGCTATTAATGCACTTGCAGAACTACCAGAGACAACAAAAAATGCTATCAAGTCATAAAGTGGGGTGAAAATTTGATCTTTGTTTTCGCTTTTGCATTATCGTTTTTCGATCAGCAAAATAAAAGAAAAATAATGAAAATCTTTGAACTTTGCTAATAGGTGACTCCGACAGACCTGAAGGTACTCATCCAATTCGACCTGACCGTTCATATTAGTGTCGATTTCGCGAAGAATTTCGTGAAGCTCTTCGCCGGGAACGTCCTTGTCGCCGAAGAGCTATTTTGAACCAGAAAAAAAATTCATAAGATTAATTACTGTTTTACGCGAATTACCTGTAGATAATCTTGAAGCTCAAGCTGTCCGTTGTAGCCGGTATCGATTTCACTCAGTAACAAGTGGACCTCGTTCTCGGTAAGTTTTATGCCGAGAACCTGCATTACGGTTTAAACATTAATAAGAATAAAAAACAAAGGGGATTAATTAGATGGCCCATCAGGAACCCAAATATCGACCTCGTAAGTCTAAAAAAAAATCTATGCTTCGAAGATAAATAAAAATAATGAACGTTGTCGAAGACGCGATAACTTTTTTTTTTTTCTTGCAAACCTTGAGTCCTCGTCGGATGTCGTTGATGGAAACGTATCCCTTGCGATCCTTGTCGATAATTTGGAACCTCTTGATGTACAGTTGAATCTCGTCTTTCGTTAGATTAATGGGAATCTTGTCGCGGGATGCCCGGTTGACCATCTGTCCCATTTCGTTTGCTAAAAAGTCGCTGGCCTCCTTGTGTTGCTTCTTCTTTTCCTCGGCCGACCAGTGAAGCTCCTCTGCCATTATGTCGATGATACCAGGAAGAGCCTCGTTCGCCGCTTGAACGTTGAGGAACGCGAGCCTCAGACGACGAGCGATCATGTCGATCGCGGTTCTGGCGTACTCGCGACACCCGTAACGAATCTATAAAATTGAGAAAAAAAATTCGAGTCGTTTTGTATAAAAATGTTTTCCAAATTTGTATTCTGTCTGAATAAGAGAGTTGAACCTCGGCGTCGATGTATGGGAACTCCGGATGAACTTTCTTGCCGATGATGGGCCACCGTTTTCCAGTAAGCGATGCCATCTTCGCAACGGCGAAAGCCCGATCGCCGTAACTCTTGGCTAAGTGTTGAGCGACCTCGCACTCAAGTCCGAAATCTTGTACCAGCCTGATGTACATCGTCGGACTCCAGCCGTGGGCTCCTTCCAAAAGCATACCGTCAGTCTGGGATGGTAACGCGGTCTCGAAATTGCACGCTGAAAAAACGATAATTAATGAAAAAAAAACCGACAACTTTTTCTTCAAAACTTCGAGAAACTCAATTTGGACCGGAAATGCATATGTGATGCAACATTGAGATGACGTTGGTGTAATGCAAAATCATTCTCGCAAAACCGATCTGGCACCAGTTTTTACGAAAAAAAAAGAACAGTAAGAAAGCGGAACGTCGTGTGACTTTCCACGTACCATCGACAGCCGCGTCGACGGCTTCCTGAGCCATGGCCCGATAAGTCGTCCACTTTCCACCGGCGATCGTAACGAGATTTGTGGGGCTGACGTGTACGATGTGATTGCGAGCGAGAGACTGAGTATTGGGTTTGTTCGGATCGGAGACGAGTGGTCGGATGCCGCTCCACGCCGACAGCACGTCGCCGCGACGAACCTCAACGTCGGGATTCAGGTAATTCTTTACTTCCTGGAGGATGAACATAATCTCGTCCTCGGTCGGCCTGGGATTGTGGGTGACCTCGCACGGCAAATCCGTCGTACCAGCGATGGTTTGTTTCTGCCACGGGAGGAAAAAGATGACGCGTCCGTCGCTCGTCGCCGGATCAAGAAGACCCATCTGATCGGGACTGTAATATCCAGGAAGCACAATGTGGACTCCCGACGACGGACAACAGATCTCCGGTACGCTCTGATCGTCCATCTTGCGTATGCTGTCGGTAAAAGGTCCGGTGGCATTGATTATCGCCTTGGCCTTGACGTCCCATTCCTCTCCAGTAAGCTCGTCGCGGAGATGAGCGCCAACGAGAACTCGCTTTCCATCCTTTACATATTAAATTCACTTAGATCCTGAAACAACTAGGACGATCCTTCGGGTGATGTGAAATAACACTGATAACAAAAAATCTACTGAATAACGTTTTGAGACTGTAGTCCACGCGGTAAAAAAAAATCATGTTTCCATGGAGAATCGTGAGCCTCGGGGGATTGAAATGCCCTTTTTCTCAGTGGCCTGCGACCTCAAAACGGCATTCAGTAAAGACTTTGGTACGAACTAGTTAAGCAACAGGTAGGCGGGGACTTAAGAACATGTGAAATGACTCGGTCGGTAATGAAAAACTGTAATAAGCTTTTTTCACGAATGGGGTGTCTAAGGTGAAAAGAAAATTATCGTCGAAGACGGATTACTTGTGACCTTTCGATGACAAGAAATCCAGCGCGAAGATGATAAAGGCTTTCGCGTGGTTGCGATGGAAACGTACCCTGTCCAGACCCTTAAGTAGATTGACTACTGTCACATGATTCGCAACTGTGGCACCGAGTCGAGAAGCCGTCAATGCTATCGCCAAATTCATCCTAGCGTCGTCTTGCTGCCCTGTAAGCGATACAAGAAAAATGTAAATATTGCACAATTACGTATATTTGTTGAAGGCTCTGATCAATGGGACAACGTTTTTCTTTTTCCTGCAGCTTTAGGACGGTCTAATTTATTTAAATTTAAATTAATTGAAAATAATCAAATAGTAAAAACGCAGCAAATACTGACCATCGTAATAAACAATAGCTCCAGTTAACTTGTCTCCCTTTAGCATGGGAAAAAGTTCAAGGGCGTTGGCTTTGCTGAGATAATAAGAAGATTTCACGGTTTTGCTGCCGGCTACGAGGTCGTACATCTTAATGCCGAACCAGTAGTAAGGTATCTGCCACCACCTGATCAACAGAAAAAGAAAGAAAAAAAAACAATGAAAAATTTAGACGCATCGTCCTCGGTAGGTGCGGTTCTCGTACGCAATCACGAAGAGTGTGCGCAATATACATACGTACGTGTACACAGGTAGCATTATGGGAAGGGGATGAGCGAGATGGGGAGCGCTGTTGAGCATCGACGCACGCTCGTGCAGCGCCTCCTTCACCATTTTATACTGCTCAACATCCACTTGCATTATTGCTTTTTGCAGGTATCTCACACCGCCGTGAATCAATTTTGTACTACGAGACGACGTACCCGATGCGAAATCGTCCCCCTCTATTAGCGCCGTTCTGAGACCTGAAACAGAATAATTTTTTTTTTATCTGCGGAAGTAAAGGCGGAAGAGGAAGTGGAAGTGGGAAACCGGCTGAGCCAAATTTAGTCGTTAATGGACTTTGATTAATAAATTCGATAACAAGACGAAGACTTGCTACTGGAATTGGATCAAACTCTTATCTCATCACCCTGAGTGGCGACGTCAGATTACTTTGATAAAATATTTTTTTCACACCTACCACGTGTGCAGGCGTCCAAGGCACAGCCCGAGCCAGTTGCGCCGCCTCCGATAATGAGAATATCATATTCCTGCGATTTCAGAGCTTTGACCTGCTCCTCTCTCGTCGGTAATGGTCTCTTCACTGGTTTTACGGGCGTTTGCTTGTCAGCGAACACCTAAATCGTTAAAAAAACACAATTAATAAATAGAAAATATATAAATGTATAAAAAATATGTTAAAAAAAGAAAAAAGTTGTTTAAAAGGTCTCAATATTTTCGTTTCAGAGATACCAAAAAATTTGAAAGGCGTATTTAAGAAAAATAGAATCTCACAGTATTGTCGGTAAGTAAGAAGTAGGACGAGAGGGCACCGGCTCCGACAGCACTGGCGCCTGCTGCGAGGTATCTCAACGACGCCATACTGAGTCCTAGTGGTTAATAGTCTCTACTGTCTAGGCCTGAAAAAATAAATAGACATATTAATTAAATTAAAAAAAAAAAAATTAAAACGAAACTAAGAATTCTCAACACGTACATTCTCAGTCAAGTTTCTTTGAGGATTTGAACCGTTTACACAAGGTATATAAATATAGGTAAAATCCACTGCATAAAAAATACCAAAAAAATTAATGTACCATAATATAATTTTTATATATATTTTTTTTAACCAGCTAAATGGTTTAACTGAACAAATAATCATTCATATTTTTTTTTCTCTTCAAAATTAAAGACATCATGTCGAGATTTAAGAAAATTCTTTAAAAAATTTCTATCGGATTTCTAAAAACCCAAGGAATTCATTGAAAATGTACAAATAAAAAGCTTTAAAATTTTTTTGGAAGTATTTGTTTTTCCAGTTCCTTATCGACAAAACTTTTTGTTATTATTACTGTGCAAAATCATAGACCTTGCCATCGTTAATATTGGGTATATTAAAAGGTGTGATGCATCCTCAAATTAAATTTTTTTTTTTTTTTTAATAAAAAAAAAAAAATTAATAAGAAAATAAAGTAAACATTTTTCGTGGCACTCTCTATGGTCTCGGTAGGTGGGAAATTGTTAGCATGGTCGGTTACACTCAACGAAACGTGTCAGCCCAATTGCTGGTGCAACTGGCACATACGACTGGTCTGGTTGACTATACGTACACCGATTAGACTAGGATTAGACCCTTACAAGCTTGCGCATACCGCGGATCTTCGAAGTCTTATTCTAATACATATTGTATAACGAGCCATGCGTGTAGAAATAGTTTGCGACATGGCACGTCCGCCTGCCAACAGACCGAGCAGTCGCAGAATCAACCAGAGGTGATTTTTATCAGCTGAGCGTTGAATCATTCATGGCCATGTATATGGAATTATCGCGAGAAAAGTTTTCCTTGCAGTCAATTACGATTAATCATTCTTTGAGGTCACGAACTTTCGCTTAGGAAGAAGAAAAAAAAAAAAAAAAAAAAAACGAATTCTCATGCATTGACAAAAAAAAATTGCTATAATCTTCTGAGAACTTCCACGCGAATTGAATTTTTATTTCGACACTGCTCTCACGGTAAGATACCATTGATAAAAAAAAATATAATAAATTGTATAAGAATATAAATTGCTGGAGTGGAAAACCAATGGGAAATTTTTTGTTTTACTGCATTGTCATTTAAAGCGTTTAGGAAGCAGGCGAATTTAGAGCTAATCTAATTTAAATAGGAATAGTTAAAAGTTTTCCTCATTCAGAAAGCACAGAATTTTTTTTTTTTTTTTTATTAAAAAAAAATTAAATCCCACTGGCTCCATTGAAAATTTGCCAAAGTGGCTTTTTGCAGTGAAACAAATAATTAAAATTTTTTTCGTTGGTATTTTTTTTTTCTTTTACATACAATATATCAGTAGAATCTTGGTTGCGAGGCGGAAACTCTGATAATACGGAAATCTCGAATGATTCGGATAAAGCAGCAATGAACACGAGTTGAGTGGTTTTATTATCTGTGCTATCTGAGATTTTCCTTGACCGACTTAGGATCTGCCTTAAATATTACACAGCTCGTATTTTCCATTTTCCAATTGTTATTTCTGCCCAAAGAATTTATCGCTTGAATAATAATTAAAATTAAAAAAAAATATATATATAAGAAAATACAAAATGAGTAAATAAAATAAAAAGGAAAATACAACGTGTGAGTAAATAAAGTATGGAAAAAAAATACAATTTATGAGAATGTATAAAATAACGGATTGTGTGATAATAAAAAAAAGAGGATTTGCATCACGAGTCGCGCGTCATCCTCGCTTATAAAATTTCTCGCAGTGATTATGTTTCACACGTACATTCCCAGTCAAAAGTGATATTTCACAGAGAATTCAAAGATTTTCGAACGACGTGAGAATCTTTTACGAAAATTCACTTCATTGAAAGTTCCAACAACGATATTAAAAAACAACAAAAAATTACTTATACAGAATCGAGAAGAAATTAATATGATTTATGAAAAATCGAAAAATCAATTTAAAATCGAATTCTAAAAATTTGTCTTCCAAAAATTTCTTTTAATATTTTTTTCCTCTGGTAATTTATTAATTTTTTTTTTTTCGTTATGAAAAATGAAAAGTCTTCGTACGAAGAATAATTCAGATGTTTTTTTAGGTTGTTTGCAGGCGAAATAATAAAAAGTCGTTTGTATTGACTTTTGATTGGGAATGTACGCGCGAGGCATTTTTAAACGGGAAGAGAACGACAATGTGTAGGCCCGTCGCGTGATAAACGGTCGGCGTTGAGCCCCGCCAAGCGAAACGATAGGCTCATGACGAATCGCCCGACAGTCGCTCGTGTCTGTGCAACGCGGTCTGGGTAGACCTTGGCAGCAACTCCGAGCACGTGGAATTACGTAACTCGACTCTGTCGGGGAGAATACGACTAGGCTCAAAAATTGCGATGCCAAATTTCTTAATTCACCTTGCAAACTTTCGGATCGTTCGACTGTACGCGAAAACAATCGACGGCAAACTTCAGCGTAGTAACGCGCAGGACCGTTCGGTGTCGTCGCGAGACGCCGGTTAACCGCGATTTTTATTCGAGGAAAAAAAGTCCCGCCTTTTTTTCGTCCTACTTAGAAGAGAAGCTCGGTTTTTTTTTTTACGGCGATATTTATAAAACCGAGTCAAGTGCGTCGTAGAATAGATTGACCGTTTACGCGAGGAATTCGCACAGTCCGAAAACTCGGACAGCCGCGCCTGACATATACGTACACACACGCGAATACACACGCATACGCACAGCTACATAACGCTCGAAAGACAATTCGAAGACGCAAGGTGACGCAACGGCGAGAGGTTAAAATAAGAATCAAGCCCGTGCGCCAAATGCCTTCAAATGTCACTCACACATCGCAACGATCTCGTGATTCATTGACATTAATATCAGTAGCTGGGATTTTCGGATAAGATTTTTCGTTCTTAACAAGGCAAGGAAATCGAGGAAATCGCGCGTGAAGCGTGCGCACGAACGGCCACAGCGTGACACACTGAGCTCGCATTGCCGAGACGTTGGGCGTAAAATTGCCGTTGTAAGAAAAATAAAAAGAATTCAATGGTCTTGGAAAATATGACTGACAGAGTGTAGCATTTCTTTTGTTTAACTTCCTCACTGTGCGTAGATTGAATGGCGAATGTTCGATCGAGTTGAAACAATCGAGGGAAGCCGAGAGCGACGATGAAAACTCACCACCGACACTGTCATTCGATATTCGACCGTAACGACCCCTTCCAGCCCTCGCGCATAAATAATGGTTAGGTTTGTTTTCTTTCTTTTATTTTTTAAAACTCGTACTTGTTAATCGGCGCACATATCTTCGACGCGGTTTTATATTTGATGTAACATGAGCTTTTTACCGGATGATAAAGCGTGGGGGTGGACGATACGCTGGCAGCCAGGCAACGAGAAAGACACATAACACACTAGTAACGAAACGACGACCGGACTCGACTTGGGAGACAGGCGTTTGCGCGAAAAATCCCCCCAAGGCTGACGATGTACAGCCGCGACCGGAGGCTGTAGTGGGAGAGATAGAGTTTTCGATTCTCGGAGGGGAAAGGCGGAGAACAACCGACTGCGACTATAGCGCCGAGTGGACTTTTTTTTTACCGTAGCCGGAACTGCGCTCAACAGCTACGAGGAGAGCACGAGGCTCGTCGCATTCTCGCCTCGACCCTCTGCCGTTAAAAGGAAAAATGATCGGAAAAGTTTCCACTCACGTTTTCGAGTGTTGTTCTTTTTTTCTTTTCCAGAGGTAATTCACGGCGTTTGTAGAGCCGAATGCGGTTTTGTTCTTACCACAGACGCCATTCCACGAGGAGAGAATGAGGTTCGTGGAACAGTGTCTCTTCGACCCTCTGTCGTTAAAAAAGGGACAAAGAAATATCGTAAAAATGTCCACGCATGTTTTTGGGTTTTACATTTTTTTTCCCCTAAAACGAACTCGAATATATGAATCAATTTATTCATACATTTCTTCGGACTCCACACAAATATGGATGTAAATTACTTTTTTTTTTTTTTTTTTCATCATCTCTTTCACAATAATTCAAACTATTTCCGAGATGCATTTCCCTAGCACGAACGTGTACATGGAAGTCGTATTTACTGAATCGCTCGAGCAACAATAAAACATCTCGTTACTTTTTTCTTTATACTTATTTTTAATTAATGACATTAGTGTAATTGGGACGTGCTCATCGTGAACAGTCCTTTCTGGGAGTTCGCAGCGAGTAAAATTTGTCCGGTGTGAAGAAAATCGGTGCCCGAGCGAATCGAGTTTCGGTACGAAGGAATTATCGAGGACGGGGGGATGGGGGAGGGGGTAATAACATGTAAAAAGTACATATTTTGTCAATAGGTCTGGAATAATTTAAATCTGTTATAATAATATTTACTGACAATATCTTTTTTTTTTTTTCAATCTTAGAACTTATCGTAACGCTATACGCGGACCAGGATTACTACGGTCCATACCTGGCAGATTCTGAAAGCAGAGAGACAAAAAGTAGTCGCCAATGCGGTGTGCGAAATTAAATCGTATTAAGGATGTACATACATTTCCAACTAAAAATTTGATTGATCGCAATTTCAGTACTACGCGATATGCCAAAATATCAGCTGTCTAAATGATGTTAACACGTTTGATTTTTCACAATAATGCAAAAAAGTTTCTAGTTGTCCGAAGCTCTTTGTACTTACAGGCTTAAAAAAATTTTAGAATCAGAGAATTAAGAAATGTAAGAAATGAATTAATAGATTTGAAAAAGGAAAATAATGATTTGCTGATTTCTTCTTGAGTAGTAGATTTTTTTAAAGACAATTTCATACCATTAAAAGAATTTAAATTTCAACTGAAATGCACTTTTGCCTTTGAAATGTGCGTATAAATTATCGCCAAGTTACAGCCCGTAAAAACTGCGGATTACCGAAAGTATGAACTTACACGTTTGTACAGATCCGACATCGTTTTCGGGATTAAGCAACGTACGTGTACACTTTTCTGTAAAATAAATTGCAGATTAAGTTAAAGTAATTCTTTTAGTCATTGTGCATAAGAAAAAAAGGAGGAATGAGGCTCTCACCTATCCTCAGGAGTTCGGGCCAAGTACTCGCGTTCGATCAAGCCTTCGATACGCTTCTTGATAATCACGGGCGAAGGTAGAAAACGGACCTTCAGTTGCTCAGTCACCTCGGTCACGAGTATGTTGTGCTGTCGAAACAAAAAATCCCGATAATCTTATCGCACAGCAACCACGTGAATCTGCATCGTTACAAAATTGAAGAAAAAAAAATGACATTACAGCCATGCGTTTGCGAGCTTTCATGATTCGCACGATAGCGGCTTCGATCTCGTGTTTTCGATCTTCGTCGACCTTGTTTCGCGTCTCTCTTCTCTCGGGCTCCGACTCACCCTTGGCAGCGACTGTCTGAATTTTGACCCTTGAAACGCAATCGACGAGACACACTTCATAGTGAATGCTTGTTTTTTCCAATGAAAAGAAAAATGCTACACATTTCTGGGTTAGCTTACCTGTGCAATTTGCTCGTAAAACTGTCGTTAACGGAGAAGCAGTGTGACGGTTCGATTTCTTTTGAGCGCGGATGTTTGAGCAAAACCCTTTGTGCAGCCTTGCCCATCGCGAGAGACTGCAACGCTCTCACTAAGTCTTTTACCGGAATGTCCGTCTCGTTTTGAATCTCCTGCGGGTCGAAAAAAATTAATTAATGTATCATCACGAATACGATTCAATAGTTAACTAGTGGATGTATTTTCCCATAAAAAAAACTCCTGTAATTCATTTAAGGGCGAACCTGAAAAAAATCCACTCGGTAAAGTCGTCGTGGTACATTAAAATGACTCTAAAAAAATTATCCTTCGAGAAAATCCTTCTTTTAAAATGTATCGTTATGGAAATTTGCATTTATCAATTTACGTATTGGCAAAAAAAATATCATTGTCAATAGTTTTCTTGTTCGAGGGTCCATGCAGTAATAAAAATCAAGTCTCCTTATATAATATAATAACTGCACAACACAGCACAAGTGTTAACGTTGATCTTGAAAAAAAAAAAGTAGCGAATTTTTTCAACAAACCTCATAGGTCAGTCTGTCTCTATTGTTGAACAACATTAGAACACACATCTGGTATGTGGAAACTTGAATAATGTGTTTTCTCGCATTTGCGCTACAACTACTACTGCGCTGACTGAGAAGACTTCCGCTAGCGCTGGCGCTTCCGTTGCTGATGGAACTCGTCGACGACGGTGTTTCCATGCCTGGTGCGCCACCGTCCTCTCTTCGTGGACCGTGAAACACGGCGTTCAGATCTGCCGATCCTAGTTGCGGCTGCAACGTCAACTGTCGGCCGGTGTGTTTGGCAAGATAAAAACGTCGGAAAGTATCGAAGGCATTCCGCGCCGCGAGTGGTATGCTGCACTTTGGAGTCGCCAACTGCGTCGGCCAGAAACCAGTTGTCAGTACTCGCACGCTGAGATCCACACCGTTGACATTCATCTTTGAAAAAAAAAAAAAAAAATTGCCCATATTAACAAAACGTTCGTCACAAATAGATTGACGAATCGACGGAAAAATATTTTTATTACCATCGATGCGAAAACGTGTTCCTTGAACTCGTCCATAATCGTATTGCTGACCGTTATGTCCTTAAACATGCCTTCCAATTTCGATGTGAATTGGCATCCGCATTCAGTCTGTCGAGATAAACAAATCAATCATTTGCATTAGTTTGATTTGAAACGAATGTATCTTTCGTAAGGCGTAAGTTTCAAAAAGATTATTTCACTCGGTGGAAGCATGGCTGTTCTTTGCACGCCCGGCTTGTTTCAATATTATATGAAATTGTAATAATTGAAAGAAGAATTTCAATAATCTTTTTTTCTTTGGCAGCTCCCAAGCGACAGATAAGGTAAGCGCGTAGATTCGCGTGCCATGAAGTCCTGCATTATATTTATACCGTACGAGCGGATAGCGAAATTTTCAGCAGAAGTCAAGTGACAGCTTCGATAAACCATGCCGAACTCCAGGGCAAGCCAATGACGAAGAACCCTCGCGTACTCTACTCTACCGCGCTGCGTTTCATGTTAAACGAAATTTGGTTTGACCCGACATGGTTTACGGAGCGTACACTCACTTTGTCGAGGGCGCGGGTAATCGGGTAAGCGGGTTATAGAGGGTTAGATGAATTCTTTGGGAGTGGGATTGGCGATTTGGCGAAACGCAGCCTGCGGCGCTATCGAACGACGACCAATCCTTCTTTTAGCTACCGGTACGTCCATCTCGCCGTTGAATGCACCGTGCGTCTGTTGAACGCATCGTTCGGATAGTTTTATTCGCGGAATGATCCGGTAAAATCAAGTTTAATATTGGAATTCGAACAGATTGCTGTAGGAGAATCATCGGGAAATTCAGTACTTGAACTCACCTTCAATTTCATAATCATATTCTTTTCGCTGTCGTCCGAGACAGATTTGTTCAGCAAAAGACGCTTGGCCAGATGTTGCTTGTAGTACCGTTCGAAGACATCTTTCTCTTGGAGGAATCTGAAGAGTACCATTGTCTTGTCGAGGATACCTTCGATCTCTTGCTCCGTCATCTGCGATAGAGAAATGGAAATTGAGAAATTTTGGAATTTTTGAAAATGTTTTTTTACATATCAACGTGTTATTCGAATCGTTCGAGAGTTACGACATCGTTAATTCTAGAGTCTCGGTATCCAAATTCTCGTACGTGACGAATCAGCCAGTGTATCGTAGAGATTTGCGTCGGAGGGTTTCAAAATGAACTCACCCCTTTGACGCCTTTCTTGAGCTTGTCGTCTATGAACAGCGATAGATACTCCGGGCTTTTTGAGTTTAGATTGAGAAAGTACTCGAAATCTGAGACGATCATTTGTTTGAAGAGTTTGTCGTTGTGGAAGGAATAATGTAGAAAATGATCGAAGCGCTCTTTGAGATCGAGAAGGTTTTGAACGAAATGCACCGCATTCGTGGTCGATTCTTGTTCTTCCTGGACCATCGCTCGACCCTGTTCACGGAGAAACTGTGACACGCAATCGCAAATAGTGCGCAGACCGTCCGATACCCTCGAGAAGAGCTTGTACATGCAGCCGAGATCTTCGGTCTTTAAATTTTTGAGCATGTGGACGACGCCACTGTTTTCCATCTAGAAGAAAGAAAAATACTAAATGTGCTTTCTTAATGAAATAATTTAAAAAAAATTAAATTATTTAACTAACTGTGATTGATTCAATTACTGAAAAAAAATCGCATGAATTTATAACGTACCTCGACTATTGTCTTCATGTGAAGCTTTATCAGCTCAACTTCTACAACTTCGACTATTCGAGACTCCGTCGACTCATCCAAGTAATGCTTCGCTCTTTCGGATTCCTCCGAGATTCTCGCTTCGACCTTTTTTATGTACACCGACGCGCTGTTCTCCGCCAGGAACTTTTGTGATTCCATCTGCTCGGTCGATAGACAAAATAATCGTGAATAAAATAAATTCTACTGCAATTACATTATTTCAAAGCAGAGTCGGACAAACACCCGGAGTAATTCAAATACCCATCAAACGAGCAAATACTTGAAGTACCAAGTACTGGGTAGTTTTGAGTGCCTTTCGTGAAGGAATGATTCGCACGTACCCTGTAAAATTCTGCACTCTGCTGCAAGAAAGGCTTCTCAAAGTCTTCCTCATAAACGAGACGACTGTTTATCCCCAACATCATCAACATCTGACAGGCGTTCTTTATTGCTATGCGATCGACGACCTCGCCTCTTCTCTCGCGCGATACCATGCCCAATAGAGTTTCGCGCAGATGATCTCTCACGCAACCGTATCTGACGACCTGCAATCCAAGATCAACCGATTCAATGAACCGCAAAACAATGGCAAATGGTCGTTGAAAGTTACATTTTGAAATTAAAAAATTTTACATTTCCAATTTCAAGTATAAAATTTCAAATTCTGAATAAAAAAGTTTAAGTTTGAAGTTCGAATGTTGAAATTTACCTGATCTCTGAATATTATAAGTCCGAGATTGTAAACGTTGTCGACGTCATTCTGCTGCACATAAACGCGGTCCATGTACATCAGTATGTCTCTTATCATCACCATGGATGTTGTGTGATCATTCCACGCTTGATTCAGTGTCGGTAAAAAATTGTTGTGAAGCGACTGAAGAACGTCCTCGCGAACTTTGTTCTCCAGATGTTGTGTCACGACTTCCTTGAGACCAGTGTACAATCTTTCGCCATATTTATGAAGAACCATTGTGTAAGCGTTACGGTACAGTTCCTCGAAGCTCAGACCCGAATTGTTTTTTTTCTGAATCTCCTGGATGGCATTTTTCAAGAGGGCCCAAATGTTCTCCACGTACTTCTCATCCATGGTCATCTACGGAAAGTAACGCACAGCTATGAAATAATGGTGAAATCAAAGGCATTGTTTAAATTCATTTATTTGAATTTAGGAAGAGGTAAATAAGTTGCATGACCCTCACAAGAGGCTCGGGAATCATGAAGTCTTTCGAACCACTTGATTGAAATAACCCTGTAAAAGGGGTTATCTCACCGGCCACTGACGAAGCATTCTGCGAAAAATATCCTGCAGGTCGATTCAGGTCCATAGTGCTTTGTTGTCTTTATTTTTTTCTAGTATTATTTTTCACACTTTCAATGGATCCGAAGGTAGTGCAAAAAAAAGAAGGTATTTGTTTTACTGTTATTTTATCTTGTACTTGTCTTGGTAAACAGTTTTTCACACTTTCATTGCATCCGAAGGCAATGCACAAAAAAAAACAAAAATGCACAAGAAGGGAAGGTGTTCAAAGACACCGCATTGCTCAATTAAAATCTGGCAATGCTTCAGGATTGACAAGAAACCTATCGACTCGAAACTTGTCCAGTGAGTTCAGTATGCATTCGAGATTTATCAACGATCCTTCGGCCATTTTATTTATGCTTGCATGGGGTTACTCAATAATAATTTGTCACATTTTTTGGAGTCAAAAAATGTTTTTGTGGCCAACTTCAAAGGACTGTCGGTTTGGAAAAGGAGGTGAGGAGAGAAAAAAAAACTGAATGCTTTCTCCTGAGCCCTGGCAATGTTTTGGCTGCTATAGCAACAGACTGTAAATGGACGGAGAGTGAACTTGATCTGAGCTGCTTGGGTTTGATTGGTCTTTGGATTCAACGCTTGACTTTTGTTGCAACTTGCAAAATCGTTAAAATTACAATACAATTTGCATCTTCATTAAAATGACAATATAATGTGCAATTTCATCCCAATTCCAATACAATGTCTAATTTTTATAAATATCAGTTTGAATTGAAAGAACTATTTATTTTTCTCATCCTCACGTTTCGTAAATATTTTATTCCGAAATTTTCCACAATACATTTTCAAAAAAGAACTGATTTATTTACAAATCAAATCAATGGCCGTCTATGCGATGGATAAAAGAAAATACGTCTCATCTATGCGCGGGTAATGATTGTGCACTGTCAAGATGGTTATTATTATATACATTTCTCCATGAATGACAGTTTTCAACATGGTTCCATTGAGTTGTCATCAAGCAACGGCGCGTGAAAAACGAAAAATTATTCTATGTTCGGACGATAAAAAAAAAAAAAAAGATAAGAGAAGAAAAAACTTAAGAGGTCAGACCGGGGTGGGGGGTCGAAAAGCGAGATTGTTCCGAGTAACGGGACTGAGAGCGAGAGCCAAAACAATTCCCACCGCTATTGGCAGTGCGGAGATACACAAAAATTACGATATATGTTGCCACGGCGAGAGGTGTATATCTTTACTCACCGGAAAAGCACGTATGCGCATTTTGTTTTCCTTCTTCGGCAGAGCACTGCTCTTCATCATGACGGATTTTGTTGATTCAACGCTGACTCCTTTTTTCCTCAATGACAATGACGATCCTCGATGCGACTCGTACGAATATTGTCAGTTTCCTCGCACATTGACACGGCGAGAGGAAAAAAAAAAAAGTCACGTATTTATTCACACGGAGAGTGAAACGGATCTCGGACGGAGGTCAGGTCTGTCGTAGATCCGCGAACCTAACTCGCCACCGCTTGTACGATAGCTCGGGCACTGACGTACAAACTTTATTGTGTGCTCACTTGCGATACATTTGACGAAATGAAAACGAGACATGAAAAAGATTATTTCCTGTGCCCAGCGGGCAGTTTGGGGGGGGAAAGGGTGCCAAACACCGCACTATATATATATACTAGAAACGCTTCTGAGCTGTTCGAGCGCGTCAGAAATTGAACGGGCTGTGTCGGCCATCTTGAAGAACGGATAGTGGTTCCTGGGAGTTGGGTCACTCGCAAGACTGACATTGGCGGATTTTTGGTGGAAGCGCTCGCTTGAGGGCACCGATGCGTCCTGGGGATTACCGTGGCTCGGTCGGTAAGTCACTGAGCCGTAATAGAGTCAATGAGCTAATTGGAAACGAAATAAAAGTTGTTAAGAGTGAGCAAAGCTTCCTACTGGTCGAAGGTATGAATATCTTCAAATTTTTATACCATCGACGAAAATATGCAATTTTATCTAATTTTTCACGAACTTATGAGCTACATACCGTTATTCGTGCTCGTGTTGAAATGAGAGAGACACCACGAGAGAGTGTTTCACATGGCGTTACGACTATATCGCACACCTAAAACAACAGTGTAACATCTCTTACGGGATTACCATATAAATTGCTACACTGTTGTTCTAGGCGTGCGACATGAAACAGTTCCCTCCTCGTCCATTCCGGGCTCGGTCGGTATTAAGACTGTAATCAACTTTTTCTACAGATAATAGAATAATAAAGGGTTTTCTGAAAAGAAAATTCCAAGGGCTTTGTCAGCCCATAGCGTAAACTAATTTACCAATGGATGGCAGCTGTTCATAAAAACACTTTTTTTCCGCTTATAATTTTTACCTTGAAGTGTTTCAGAAATGTATCTGAAACATTTTTATGGCATCAATACGTCAACATTTAGTCAATAGTTAATACTTGAAGAGTATTTATGAAACGTTTTAAAATGTCTTGAAATCAATATCCCTATCGTCGTTCATCGTTTAAATAATGAAAAAAATCACTTGAATTTACCAATCACTATCACAATCGACCACAAGTCATGCCGCTCCTTGGAACTGCATTACCCCATGTCGATACTTTGATACGAACGACTCTTCGACCAAAATTGAATTCCCAACCATGTTTTATTTTTAGTGGACGCTACTTTGTAAAGTACGAAGCGAGACATATCGCCAATGCCATCTCATTTGTGTGCAATAAAATCGCGCAGAAGATAGATACGAGATTAAACGAGCTCCTTGAATCCAAGGCCTCTCTACGAAGTGGATCATCCCTGTTCAATGAAAGGTCTTCATCGCGTGGATCTTGGCATTTAGCGGGTTGTCTCTTCGCTCGTCCTTCGATCGGGGCTTAGCTACTGGGCTGGCGTGTCTCGTATATCCTCCCCTTTAAAACCGGACAAACTGTATCGCGCTTCGAGCGATATAGTTCCGGTCCATTCCCTTATATGGAACATCGACGAGACTCGGCGACGGCCCATCATGCAAGTCTCACGGCCTCGCGAACTTTCATAGTTTTCCGTTCGATTATTTTCACGATCGTCGAGAATCTATAAAAAAAAGAGAAGACGATAGAATGATTCAAACTTTTTTATTATCCATAGGAGTATTTTTCCGAACGCCGTCGTTCCGTCGTCCGCGTGAAGTTTGTGACACAGATGAATCGCGTCCGAACCGTGCGTAGTCGTTGATACTCGAGACGGAAATTCTGTCGAGGAGGGAGCGATACACTGGCGGTCCTTGACCTATTTTCCCCCGTGTAAGACGTAAGCCAACACGTGTACACAAACGATCCCGTCATGTCCAACGCAACGCAAGGGGAGAGCCCGTCGAGTGCGTAACCTCCAACAATCATGCGAGCGCTCTCCGCGCCTCTGGCGGACTCCACTGGAATTATATTGCCCCGAGAAACGCTCGGATTGCGGAGCTCTCGTGGATAAACATGCAAACACACAAACTGTTCGATCGACGGCGCCGGGGTAAAACGTCGATGAAGAAATTAAACGTAAAATAAAATGTTTTACGATTGCGGCTGCTACGGCAAACACAAGACGTTTCACTTCAGCTTCCACTGAGGTTGTCGGAAGAATAATATAAAATTTATATATCCAGACTATCAAAGATCGTGCTCTTGCGACATGAACTCGTAACAGTCGATGAAAAAACGAAGCGTTACTCGGTAGATTGAATCTTGGTTCTCTTCATTGCCGATCTAATCAAAATGTGTAAATTAGTTCAGCGTATCGATTACATTTTTAAACCAATCTTCATGATTCTCAAATTAATTCGGGAGTGTCCTCAATCTCCGTGTCGATTTCATCGGATTCAACGGATCTCGTCGGCTGTTCCAAGAACTTGGAGTTAGACCAAGAAAATAGATATGTATGAGCAGTCGTTATGACGGGTAACGAACTCGCGTTGCGTCACATCCAGAGGGGGGGGAAGCTCGCAAGTGGAGAGTAATATGTCGGTCGCTCGTACCGTGTACTCTATAATTAAACGCCAGTGGTGTTGTAATTTCCAATTACTTGGTTAACGGCGCAGCCTCCGGCCATAGACAAGCTCGTCATTACGTACTCGTTTGTATACCCGACCAGCTTGATGCCGTCCAGCTACCGTCGACGGGGCTTTCAACGCCCTAACGAAACCCGCGGCGCGTAATCGTTTGGCGAAAAAAACGTCCGCATTCGAAATCTTCAACGCTAAATTCGAGAACCGCAAATTCGTTGGTAAAAAAAAATGCAATTTTCCGTAATTCAATCCCGTTTAAATTAAATTAATTAAAAACAAATTTCAATACGATTGCGATTATGATTTTTTATTTAATCTTATTATTATTATTTTTTTTTCATTATGTGATAAATCTCATGTAAACATCTCTGTGTGTCAGGAAATTAAAAAATAAATTTCAATGGAAGAAAAAAAAGGATTTCGCAGCAGTTCAATTTTCGCCGAGACGATTTCGGTAAATATTTACATTTTCGCAGAGGCAAAAAAAAATCAATTTTTCATAGAAAATATCCGAGATGGATAAAAATCAATTCGGGCGTCTCGCGTGTCTTCGCGTTGCTCGATAAGCGACGGAGATAAGGAAATGATTGCAATATCGTAAGCGCATCGTGTCGACGATGGAATTCTCGCACGTACGAGGAATTGGAAAGAAAAAAATGTACAGCTTCTTTATTATTGAATTGGAAGCGTTCGGGTGAGACGATCCGAGAGGATGATGAAATCAAAGTGTCGCGTATATCAATCCGCCTTTTGAGCTGGCAGCTTTCGCAGCAACGCGTCTTCGCTCTTTACAACGTAGGAATTCGAATCTTACGACCCCGGCGTGTCGGGTGACTTTTTTATTCGTTCCGAGCCGATTCGCATCTTGGATGCCTGCGGGCAATCGGAGTCACGGTGGAGAGTCAAGCGCGAAGAACTCTTCGATTCGTCTGCGCACCGAATCGGCGGGTATTGCGGGTCGACGGACACAACGCGAGCTGGTCCTGGTCGACGAACTTTGCCAGGGTCGATCGCGTTGTTCGCTCAAAGCGACGGGAAACATTCTCGCACGGACGGACGGGATGATAAACCATTGAAAATCTCGAAGCCATTGAAGGGAGAGCGAGAGAAAGTTGAATACCGTATTATGCTACAAGGTAGAAAAATCTTCGCACCGATTGTGAAGTTGGATGCAAAAATTCACACGGGGTAAAATGGAACTTCCTCCCCAGTAAATAACGCTATTTTCTCCCCCAATTGTGCTGAATAACGACCGTGTTTCTGTACGTGCAACGGGGGTGGAAATTAGCCGAGTCTTGACCATAAAAGAGTTCGCTTTTCCTCTCGTCGACCATCGGCCATTTCTGGCCGATATCGGTTTTTTTAGCGTAATCAGCCGGCAACGCGGATGTATCCGTTTAAGACATATTTTTCGAGCGGTTCAAAGACCTCGGGGAAATCAAAGAGACACGTTCGAAAATGTCAACGACTTGTCCCGCGATTATATAGTTCAAAACGCGTGTGCTCTCGAGTTCTATTTCGTTAATTGAATTTCGTTCGGTGAGCGAAAAATTTACCCGAAGCGGATTTTGGAATAATCATTCAAATAGCAATATCAATAGCGGTTCTAATAGCGATTCAAATAGCAATATCAATAGCGGTTCTAATAGCGATTCCAATAGCAATTTCAATAGCAATTCCAATAGCAATTCCAATAGCAATTCCAATAGCAATTCCAATAGCAATTCCAATAGCAATTCCAATAGCAATTCCAATAGCAATTCCAATAACAATTCCAATAGCAATTCCAATAGCAATTCCAATAGCAATTCCAATAACAATTCCAATAGCAATTCCAATAGCAATTCCAATAGCAATTCCAATAGCAATTCCAATAGCAATTCCAATAGCAATTCCAATAGCAATTCCAATAGCAATTCCAGTAGCGACTTCAATAACAATTCCAATAACGATTCCAACAACAATTCCAATAGCAATTCCAACAACAATTCCAATAGCAATTCCAATAGCAATTCCAATAGCAATTCCAATAGCAATTCCAATAGCAATTCCAATAGCAATTCCAATAGCAATTCCAATAGCAATTCCAATAGCAATTCCAATAGCAATTCCAATAGCAATTCCAATAGCAATTCCAATAACAATTCCAATAACGATTCCAATAACGATTCCAATAACAATTAAAATAGAAATTTCAATAGCAACTCCAGTAGCGACTCCAACAGCACACGTTAACTCTCGGATTTTGGCGAAAGCTCGAGCGATCGTTCGCTCGCTACTCCTCTACTCAACTCTCACTTACTCCGCCGCACGGGTCGCTCCTCGAGAGTGTTATCGATCTCGTAGACGATAAATGTCGAGGAGCATCCCGGCCCGAAGCTGGACGTCGTTGCGGTAGACCGACGTAATTGATGGAGAAAACCCGGAACAGAGAAGCAGCGACGTGAGAGACGAAAAAGATGGAGAGAGAGAGAGAGAGAGAACGAGGAAGAGGTGCGTATTCGAGGGTGAAGGACGAATCAAATTGCGAGTTTCGCGCGAGACTGCAGCACGGTAATCAGATAAGAAAAGGTCACGAACCGACTTTTCTTATCGTCGCCGCCTCGAGGAATCGTTCACCCGAATAATTTTCATTAAGATATCGTACTCTTCGCGAAAGTGTTTTATTCCTCTTCGGTCGAGCCAAATACACCGGAAGCGTCTTGTTTCAATTGACTTTTTTTTTCGGCCCCGCTTCGCGTCCCTCGCTTCGGCCAACCGCCGGATATTAATGTTGCAACTCGTTGATGAAAACTCTGGAGAACCCTCGCGAGCTCGACTCGGCGCACTTTCGACCTCCAGATATACATGTATATTATGTAAACATCGATGTTACGACACTTCGAGGATTTAATGAAACGACCGCTTCGAGTTTGGGGAACGCGCTTGAGAAGCCACTTCCGGTCTTCGCCGCTCGACGCAGCGACGCGGAAGAGGCGAGCTTCGTGAGCGATGCAAGTCCGGAAACCTTCCCGTGTCGCTTCTCGATATCGATGGCGAGCTCGGTCAACGTCGGTCAATTTCACCGCGAGAATACACGCGCCGTTCCCAATTTACATTCGGACACTGCGACTCGCCAAAGCGACGCTGTAGGATGAAACTTCCGAGGATCTTCGCCAGGAACTTCGATTCACACGAAGGACCGAAATAATTCACCTGTAAATAAAAAAATTCAAGTCAGCTTCGAGATGAGAATGCACGTGTCGTGCTAATTGAAATTCTGACGTCGAACTCGCGACAACAACGCCGGGAGATGAAACTTCGACGTCTATCGTCAACTCCGATAAACGTGAAAAATGGAAAAAAATGAATTTAAAAAAAATAAAAAAAAATTCACATCCGCAATTTAATAAAAACGAGGGCGACACCCCAATTTATTTGAAAGCTCCGAAAACCCTCATAAAAATGTAAAATTTTTTTTTTTTTTTTAATCCTAAATTCTCACCAACCTCAAAAAAAAAAAACCTCCACATCCAGAATCTAATAAAAACAAGGGCGACACCCCAATTTATTTGAAACTCCCAAAAACCCTCGTAAAAATGTAATAAAAAAAATCCCCAATTCTCACCAACCTCAAAAAAAAAAAAAAATCCTCCACATCCACAATCTAATAAAAACAAGGGCGACACACGCATTCATTTGAAACCCCCGAAAACCCTCATGAAAATGTAATGAAAATTTTATTTTTTTTAAATCCTAAATTCTCACCAACCTCAAAAAAAAAAAAAAAAAAAAATCCTCCACATCCACAATTCAATAAAAAAAAAACCAAGAGCGTCACCCCAATTTATTTCGAACTCCCGAAAACCCTCATGAAAACGTAACGAAATTTCTTTTTATTTAATCCTAAATTCTCACCAACTCCAAAAAAAAAAAAAAAAAAAAAATCCTCCACATCCACAATTCAATAAAAAAAAAACAAGAGCGCCACACCAATTTATTTGAAAGCCCCAAAAAACCCCCATAAAAAAGTAAAAAAAAAAAAACAAAAAAAAATCCTAAATTCTCACCAACTCCAAAAAAAAAAAAAAAAAAAAAAATCCTCCACATCCACAATTCAATAAAAAAAAAACAAGAGCGCCACACCAATTTATTTGAAAGCCCCAAAAAACCCCCATAAAAAAGTAAAAAAAAAAAACAAAAAAAAACCCTAAATTATCACCAACTCAAAAAAAAAAAAAAAAAAAAAAAAAAAAAAAAAAAAAAAAAAAAAAAAACCATATCGTACCGGAAGTCTCACGGGGGTGGTCGTGAAAAAATGTGGTAAAGCGTAAGAAACAATGGGAATTGGCGCAGGGTGGAAAAGGCCTCGGGAGGAGAGCACGGCGATTAAACTCGGCTGTTTCGGGATTTCGCTTCGCCACTCGTGAAAAGCGACTGGCGCGATTATTGCCGAGGGTCCTCGTAGGCAAATAGGGTTGCGTCGGCTGGGCCGTGCGCGTTCCCATGAGCGGGAATCGGGGAGGAGAGCGAGGAGCGAGGAGACGGAGCAAAGGTAGAAACCACCGAGATAAGTGGCGAGGTCACAGGGAAGTTCCGGAAGGTCGCCGTAGGTCGTGAGGTTGGAGGGTCGGCGAAGAGGCGAAGAGGCGAAGAGGCGGAGCGGAGCGTCCGAAATGCGCTGAGTCGGTCGATGACGGAGAAATGCAAGGGCGCGGTCGACGAAAGGGGATGAAAGCGTTCGGTGAGCGAATGCCGATGCAAGAAACTCGAGCGAAATTCGCTCGGCGGACGCGCTCGGCCGATGCAATGTGCATGCAGAACGACGCGGGATCGACGGTGCATCGCGACATGTATTTTCATAGCGGCGCAAGAAAAATAAACACGAGACGCGAGCCCATCGTCTGCTGCCCAAGACAATTTTCCCTCCGACCAAATCACTCTGGCCCATCGTTTTCACTCATAAAATTACTTATTTTTTTTTTTCTATGTTTATTGAAAAAATTGAAAAAATTATTTATCGAAAAAATTGACAATGTCATTTTTGACGATTCAATTGTTCCCGGTCGAATTAAATTGCTGAGTTGTACTTTTTTTTTTCTATCGCACAAATATCGTGTTCTTCTGGCGAAAAAAAAATAAAATAAAAATTCTACGGCACGTTGCAATGTCTAAAAAAAATTGATATCATAACTGCAAAAAATTAATATCATAACTGCAAAAAATTAATATAATAACTGCAAAAAATTAATATCATAACAGGGCGATTTAATAGCGACGAGGAGTCGCAAGGTGGATTTTACTTCGGGATCGGTTTGGAGTCGCTGAAGTCCCTTTCTTGAAAAAAAAAAAAAAAAAAAAAAACAAAATCTGCAGAATGGAAAAAATTAATGTCATTTTTGACGATTTAATTATTCCTAGCCAAATTAAATTGCTGAGTCGCACATTTTTTTTTTTCTATCGCATAAATATCATATTCATCTACCAAAAAAAACAAAAAAAAAAAAAATTCTACGCACGTTGCAATGTCTAAAAAAAAATTAATATCATAACTGCAAAAAATTAATATCATAATTGCAAAAAATTAATATCATAACTGCAAAAAATTAATATCATAACTGCAAAGAATTAATATCATAATTGCAAAAAATTAATATCATAACTGCAAAAAATTAATATCATAACTGCAAAAAATTAATATCATAATTGCAAAAAATTAATATCATAACTGCAAAAAATTAATATCATAACTGCAAAAAATTAATATCATAACTGCAAAAAATTAATATAATAACTGCAAAAAATTAATATCATAACTGCAAAAAATTAATATCATAACTGCAAAAAATTAATATAATAACTGCAAAAAATGAATATCATAACAGGGCGATTTAATGGGGACGAGGAGTCGCAAGGTGAATTTTACTTCGGGATCGGTTCGGAGTCGCCGAGGTCCCGGGGCATCTGAATTTGCTCTCAGCGCCGGTGAAACTTCAGGTGTGACGCGAGCCTTTGACGGTGCTGGAAGAGACGAGGAGTTTCCATGCATTGAGCGAAGGTTCCCGGTGAAACAAGGCCGAAAAAGGCGCTCGCGAGGGAAATTAAAATGGAGCAAGCCAGTGGGAGTTTCGGGGTCGCTCGGCAAAATAGAAAGGTCGCGGGAGGTCAAAAAATTCTCCGAGAGTCGCGGAGGTTTTCGGGCGTTGCCGAAGATATTGGCAAAAAGTTTGGCCGATTTTCCGGACGGGACCGAAGCGGGAACATTGGCGCGAGGAAGAGCGACGAAGCGACGAGAAATTAGAGAAGCGAGGCCGATGGAAGGAAAAAGGTTCGAGAGGAAGCTTCGAAGCTCGTGTCGTTGTGAAAGAAGAGTTCGCAAAGTGCGATTAAACGGCTATCAAAGCTTCCACTTTCGTGCCAGTTCGGCCGTCGAGCAGTGACGAGGACGCGCGAAACAACGGAAGTTGACGCGAGAAAATCGGCGGAAACCAGTCGGGCGATTTCTTCGATGCTCCGGAGGAAATTTTCTCGACCAATATTTCGACGTCCCGGTGCGACTGGCTCGGTCATTTATTTTCCGGTGATTTTTCCTCCAATTTTTTTTTCCCACCCGATTCGCAGCTGGTTCACATCCGAATCGAAAAATCCGATGTGCACTCGAAGAATCCGGAAAGTCGTCGCTTAGCCTCGGAAAAAATGACGATGATGTTTGTGGGCGATTTTTTTTTTATGGTTCAGGAATAATCTCGAAAATCGGCACGCAACGGTTTCGGGAGTTTTCTTCTTCTTCTTCTTCTTCTTCTCTTCCAATTGTTTTTTTTTTTTTTTTTCATTGATTTTACGTTGCTAAATATCTTGATAAATTTTCTTTCCTTCAAGCGCCACCCTGGAATATTATTCGAACTTTTCTTCTTCTTCTTCTTCTCTTCCAATTTTTTTTTTTTTTTTTTTTTTTTCGTTGATTTTACGTTGCTAAATATCTTGATAAATTTTCTTCCCCTCAAAGCACCACCCTCGAATATTATTCGAACTTTTCTTCTTCTTCTTCTTCTCTTCCAACTTTTTTTTTGGTTTTTTTTAATTTTACGTTGCTAAATATCTTGATAAATTTTCTTCCCCTCAAAGCACGTCCCTCGAATATTATTCGAACTTTTCTTCTTCTTCTTCTTCTCTTCCAATTATTATTATTTTTTTTTCGTTGATTTTACGTTGACAAATATCTTGATAAATTTTCTTTCCCTCAAAGCACGACCCTCGAATATTATTCGAACTTTTCTTCTTCTTCTTCTTCTCTTCCAACTTTTTTTTTTGTTTTTTTTTTTTATTTTAGGTTGCTAAATATCTTGATAAATTTTCTTCCCCTCAAAGCACCACCCTCGAATATTATTCGAACTTTTCTTCTTCTTCTTCTTCTCTTCCAACTTTTTTTTTTTTTTTTTTATTTTAGGTTGCTAAATATCTTGATAAATTTTCTTCCCCTCAAAGCACCACCCTCGAATATTATTCGAACTTTTCGTCTTCTTCTTCTTCTTCTTCTCTTCCAATTTTTTTTTTTTCATTGATTTTACGTTGCTAAATATCTTGATAAATTTTCTTTCCCTCAAGCACCACCCTCGAATATTATTCGAACTTTTCTTCTTCTTCTTCTTCTCTTCAATTTTTTTTAAATTGATTTTACGTTGCTAAATATCTTGATAAATTTTCTTCCCCTCAAAGCACCACCCTCGAATAATATTCGAACTTTTCTTCTTCTTCTCTTCCAATTTTTTTTTTTAATTTTTTTTCGTTGATTTTACGTTACTAAATATCTCGATAAATTTTCTTCCCCTCAAAGCACCACCCTCGAATAATATTCGAGGGTGGTTCTTGAGGAATCGAACGAATCGTCACTGAGGCCATTGGGGAAAGAGTCGACGATAATGTTTACCGCACGAAAGGCAAAGGGGTGGACGGGGTCGCTCGGTGACCCGGAAGTAACTCCAACGAGAACGCGAAGAATCGCTCGAGGAATCGACGTAGCGTCGCGATAACGAGGAAAGCGGTGGAAACCGAGCACTCCGACCGTCATCGTTGCAGATCGCATCGAGAGGTGAAACACGTACGTTTCTATATACGTTTTCCTTCGTGAAAGCTAAGAGACAGCCTTGACACAAATTTCTGTCAGGTCGCGAGGATTCTACGAGCGAAACTCACTCTCGATTCTCCCTCGTCGACGTTTTCGCCATTAAGGGGATTATCGTGTCCTCGCTACCGGCAAAGCCTTACCATCGAATGGTCGAATAAACAAAAATACGAAGGACGATTAGACGGATTCAATTTCGCTCAGGTTGCATAACCGCACGCACGAAGTCGGAGAATCATTGGGTGGTGCAATCGAGGTCGAGAAACGAGTACATTGAGAGACGAATCCGATAAACACTGTCGATCGTGTGAACAAAAAATTGTCATTAATTATTTCACCGAGCGCCAACTAGGATACAAAAAATCTCAGATTTTTTCGACAATTTTTTTAATCATATTTATGATTTTTTATATATTATGTGGAAAAAAATAAAATTGTTGTAAATTAGCTTAGCGAGCGCCGACTAGGAAAAAAAAATCTCAGATTTTAAAAATCATATTTATGATTTTTTATATATTATGTGAAAAAAAAAAATTGTTATAAATTATCTTAGAGAGCGCCGACTAGGAAAAAAAAATCTCAGATTTTGCCGAGAATTTTTAAAATCATATTTATGTTTTTTTATATATTTTGTGAAAAAAAAAATTGTTATAAATTAGCTTAGCGAGCGCCACCTAGGAAAAAGAAAATCTCAGATTTTGCCGAGAATTTTTTAAATCATATTTATGATTTTTTATATCTTATGTGAAAAAAAAAATTGTCATTAATTATTTTAGGGAGCGCCGACTACGATACAAAAATCTCAGATTTTGCCGAGAATTTTTTAAATCATATTTATGATTTTTTATATATTATGTGAAAAAAAATGAAATTGTTATAAATTATTTTAGCGAGCGCCACCTAAAATTTAATCTGATTCAATTTTATGTGTCTGGTTGTATCGAGGACAGAATTTTTTATTTTTATTAATCTTTTTCATCCCCCTAATATATTTTCAAAGTCGGTTACCATCGAACAATTATTTCGATTAAATCGAACGATGAAATAAAATTTAAAAAATACGAAAAAAATTTACTCCGATTCAATTTCATGTCTCTGGTTGTATCGAGGACGAAATTTCTCCATTTTTCGTTCACTCAATACATTTTTAGAGCCGGCATAAAATTCGCGGTGGAGCTTTAAAAAAAAAAAAAAAAAAAAAAAAAAAAAGTTGAAGCTTACCCGGCAGGTGAGTTTAACGTCTCGTCAGACAAATTGACAGGCTACCTCGGTCGTCCGAAAATTTTGTGCACTTTAGGTCCATTATATTTCAATATTACGACCCTAAAATTCGAACAGCCCGATGTTCGCCGCGAGTGAAAAATCGTTCTACGTCGCTCAACGCTTTTCTTCTTTTTTTTTTTATTATTATTATTTTTATTTATTTTTTTTTTTTAAATCTCGCAATCGTCACGCGTCGGATGTGACGGGGGAGGGTTGTGAAATTTTTGCTGACAGCCGGACGGCTTTGGCGGGGCAAGACGAAAAATCATCGGCAGCGACGGCGAAGCCTCGACGGAATTTCCCTGTCGAGCCGAGGCTGGAGTTAATTTTTTAAACGCGCTCCCGGTGAAATTTTCATCCGATCTCTGAGCGAAGTCGTTTCATCAACGGTCCATGGCGCCCATGAAGAAAAATCGGGACAGCAAGAATGGTGAATAATTCAGTTCGATTTTAAATTTAAAAAAATAATAAAAAATAAGAAAAAATAAAAAAAAAAATAAAAAATAAATTTAAAAAAAATACAAAAATAAAAATAAAATTAAAATAAAAAAATTAAAATAAGCAATTCTCGAAGCAATCGTAACGGGGATTTTTTTGTTGTTTTTTCTTCGCGAATAATTCGCGCAGCAGTTCGCCGACGTTTCAAGAATTTGGAACGGAAGGGTCGCAAGTATTCCGGAAGCTCGGACGATTCGCGGCTCGGGAGACGAGTCAAGCGCAAAATAACCGGATATAAGCTCGAGACCGCGGGATTGAGAAAAAAAAATAGGCACGAGAAAATGGGAACTGGCTGCGTTTCGAAATTGGTGAGAGACGGAAAACGAGGAACGTCGGATTTCGAATCCGAACCGAGGGACTCCGGTAAGCGTGAATTAATTTCATTCGAATGCTTCGTCGAGCGAATCATTTTTCTCCACGAATTTTTTCGTCAAAAATCACTAAAGCAACATCGGCTTTTTAATATTATCGATATTATTAATACTTGTAATGATAATAATAATTATTATTATTATAGGTGTCAAGGAAAAAATCATTTTGGTAAAAAAAATTGCCTTGGTATTTTTGTAGAAAAATGTAAAAAAAAAAAAAAAAAATAGAATTTTTTCGTTAATGTGAATGGTTGAGAAGTTTAAAAAATTGAAAAAAATCACAACATCAACAACGGCTTTAAAATTATCGATATTGTTAATACTAATAATAATAATTATTATTATGATAGCGATGGATAAAAAAAATTATTTAACCGGTATTCTCGGCACCGAAGACTAATTTCGACAATTTACAGTGCCAATGAAAAAAATCATTTTGGTAAAAAAAAAAAAATCACCTCGGTATTTTTAAACGAGAATTTTTTTATTAAAAAAAAAGCAAAAAAAATGTCCACAATTCTTTCGTTAATGTGAATGGTCGCTATGAAAAAATTGAAAAAAAAAAAAAAATGTCAAAATTTTCTAAATCAATATCTCGATTTACATTCCGTCGACAATTGCGCACGCTGAAATTTCGAAAATTTTCGATTCTCATCGTGCATAATGGTTTTCAATGAGCAAAAAAATTTAATCTCGAATTAATATTTTTATTTCGGTAAAAAAAAAAAACAAAAAAAATGTTGATTTATTTGCGAGCGAGTTCGTTTGCGTTTGCAGCGAGGCGTCGCGACAAAAAATACGTTCGCAGGGCTCTCGAATTCGGTCTCGCTTCCGGTTTCTTCATTCCCGTTGAGGCCTCGAAGCCTCGCGTTTTTCGGGTTAGCTCGGATATCGAGAAATTTGCCGATGGGAGCGACGGCGAGCGGAGCGGAAGCGAAGGACGATCGGACTTCGGGACGAAGGGACGAGGTCCTGGACGAAGCGGACGTCCCGCGGGAGAAAAAAGATTGATCGCCAAGAAAAATGAACGGAAAAATGTCCGGAAGCGCGAGCGATCGCGGACGAGGAGTCCGCGGAAATCGTCGGTGCAGAAGCGCCGGAAGAAACGCAGCGAGAGGTGAGTGGACTCTCGTACGGTTCGGACGGTTCATGCGTGGCGCGCGAGGCGTTCCAGAGTTAATTGCATTATTATTATTTATCGTAATTATTGAATATTTAATTATATTATATTATTTAATTCCAATTATTTTGTATTGTTTAATTCTAAATATATTATATTATTTAATTCTAAATATATTATATTATTTAATTCTAAATATATTATATTATTTAATTCTAAATATATTATATTATTTGATTCTAAATATATTATATTATTTGATTCTAATTATTTTATATTATTTTATTCTAATTATATTATATTATTTAATTCTAAGTATATTATATTATTTAATTGATTCATCGAATTCGTCGAATATTATTCGCGATATTATCACGAATGTTTATTAAATCACAGAAATTTTTCGAAATTACCGTCGAAAGTTTCACGTCGATTTTTTTTTTGCCATTAAATTATTGCCCATTTCCGTTCAAATTTAATTCGCCGAGTCGAATCGCACCCAGCAATTTATTTCTCGTACCGCAAATATTGATTTCGACGAAACGAATATTGGTTAAAAAAAAAATAAATAAAAATATATTCGCTCAAATAAAATAAACATTTCTTCCGGTTGAATTTTCCTCGTGAATCGAAGAGTTATTTAATATGAAAGAATTAAAAAAAAAAAAAAAAAAAAAAAAAAAAAATTCCTACGTAACTCGAGTCGTAAATTTGACGCAGCGGTGCGAAACCAAAGGCGCGTATCCAGAAGCGCAAACGAGCTGCGAACCGGAGGAGCGAGCAGCCGTCGAATGGAAGAAGCGCGGCGAACGACGAGGACGTCGACGACGATGAGGACGACGAACCCGATGCCGATAACGACGAGGACGTCGATGATAATAGCGACGAGAAGAAAAATAAATTGCCCGTTGCGTCGAGACCCGGATCGATCGCGCCGAATTCCGACGAGCGGAGGAACAGCGGCGATAAAAAAGCGGGAGACGAGGAACCGTCCGACCCTTCCGGTGAGGAAGGATCGACGGAGGACGAAGAGGAAGAGGCGAAGACAGCGCCGAGGGTGGAGGAAGGACTCGGGGAGGAGAACGCGCTCGAAGGCAGCCGAGAGCGAGAAACAAATTTCGAATAGAACTTGTGAGTCAGCGATTCGAATATTATTTTTTGAAATATTTTGCAAAGAGCGTCGTCAATTTTTAAATCTACGAATGACTCTTGCAATATTTTTCTGTCCACTGTTTTCTTTTTTTATATATAAATCCGTGTTTTTTTGTTTGTTTGTTTTTTTTCAACAAATTTCCAATTTTTTTTCAACAAGTTTCGAAACAAATTTCGAATAGAACTTGTGAGTCAGCGATTCGAATATCATTAATTAAAATATATAAATCCGTGTTTTTTTTTTTTTTTTTTTTTTTTTTTTTTTTTTTTTTTTTTTCAAAGAATTTCGAATCGAACTTGTGAGTCAGCGATTCGAATATTATTAATTTAAATATTTGGCAAAGAGCGTCGTCAATTTTCGCATCTACGAATGACTCTTGCGATATTTTTCTGTCCACTGTTTTCTTTTTTTATATATAAATCCGTGTTTTTTTTTTGTTTTTTTTTGTTTTTTTTTTTTTCAACAAATTTCCAATTTTTTTTCAACAAGTTTCGAAACAAATTTCGAATAGAACTTGTGAGTCAGCGATTCGAATATCATTAATTTAAATATAAAAATCCGTGGTTTTTTTTTTTTTTTTTTTTTTTTTTTTCAAAGAATTTCGAATCGAACTTGTGAGGCAGCGACTCGAATGACTCTTGCAATATTTTTCTGTCCACTGTTTTTTTAAATATATAAATCCGTGTTGTTTTTTTTCTTTTTTTTTCGTTTTTTTTTCGTTTACAACAAATTTCGAATTTTTTTTTCGACAAGTTTCGAAACAAATTTCGAATAGCACTTGTGAGTCAGCGATTCGAATATCATTAATTTAAATATATAAATCCGTGGTTTTTTTTTTTTTTTTTTTTTTTTTTCAAAGAATTTCGAATAGAACTCGTGAGTCAGCGATTCGAATATTATTAATTTAAATATTCGGCAAAGAGCGTCGTCAATTTTCGCATCTACGAATGACTCTTGCAATATTTTTCTGTCCACTGTTTTTTCTTAAATATATAAATCCGTGTTTTTTTTTAATTTTTGATTTTTTTTTCGTCTTTTTTTCCTTCTCCATCTCTTCGTTCCATCTTCTCGTCGTTCATTGTTCCGGACGCTATACCGTGCGATTTCGCGTTTCCGTTGAAACCCCGCGGAGCTTGCGACGACCAACCGAGGGACTCTTACATAATCAAAAAAAAAAAAAAAAAAAAAAAAAAAAAAATTCCACCGGAAGTTTCGATCGTGAGCGTGGCTCGGCGCACGATTGCGCACCACGTGGATGCGATGTTCGCACGCGGAACCCGCCCGGTGGGGATCGCGGACGCGGATGAGGAGAAGCGTAAGCGCGCCCCGCATGGAGGGGTTGCGCGATATCGCGACGAGCGTCTCGACGCCGGCGACGGTCGAAAACGACGCTTAGTCGGCACGCGGCAACGCGACGCGAACCACCGAAAAAACCGGCCGAACGACATTCGAGAAATCTTGCGTCAATTAATTGAAAAAAAAAAAAAAATCAAAATAAAAAAAAATTATCCCGACGATGATTTTGGCTCGAACATTGGGAAGTCTCCGCGGTACTCAAAATCGCGGTGGTTGAAAAAAAAATATATTGTTTTTTTGTTGTAAGTGAAAAAAAAAAAAAAAAAAAAACGACAGTTTGCCAGGGGAGGAAAAAAATAAATGAAAAAAAATAAAATTAAAAAAAAAATATCTGCAGAGAGCAGGACGACGACTGCGGCGGGAGTTTGGCACGCGATCGGTGAGTCGGCTTTTATCTCACGCTTTCATCGTTCATTCAGCACCGCGTACTGTCGTTCGCGCCAGCCTCGCCGTGGACAATTTCCGTTCGACGGACAATTGTCCGTCGCGACGGGGAAAAATACGATTATTTTTTTTTTTTTTTTTGCAAACGAAAAAAAAATGGAAAATATTTATTCAATTTTTTTTTTTTCACGGAAAAAAATGGAAAATATTTATTTTATTATTATTATTTTTTTTTAACGAAAAAAATGGAAAATATTTGTATAATTTTTTTTTTCTTTTTTTTCTTATCGTTTCGCACATGTGGAAACAGTCGTACGATGTTATCCGGTGGATTGCAACGGGAGCACGGGAGCGCGCGGCAAGTCTGACCATTACTCGCTCTTTCCACTTCGGCGGTAAGAACGCCTGTTCCACTGCGGCCGGCGCACGACTGACCGGCCAGTAGTCACGTTCCATCGATGTCCGCCGTGCTCGACCGACACTAGCAACGCCACTGAATCTCCTCGGCTCTTGCCGATTTAACGATTTTTTTTTCTTATTAGCGTGTCGTTATATCCGATCGGCTCGCGACGTCCCGAATGTCATCGCAATCCCATTTATTTCCGATTACGCAACACCGACCTCCAGAGAAGAGTAATTTAAAAAATGGCAACTTCGACTCTGTCGCTAATTAAAATCCGTCGTGCACACAAAGAATGCAATTAACATTGTGTTATTTAATTTACAAATAATCAAGGTAATTACATGCTAATAAAAATGTAAAAAATGGATTTTTAAGATTTAAAAATGTAAAAAATGTAAAAAATTGATTTTTCTCTTATTTGATATTAATTTTTAATCTCGGTGTTTTTTTTTTTTTTTTTTTTTTTTTTCCTTGGAGTGTCGTCGATTTCCGATCGACTCGCGTAACGCCGAATGTTATTATTGACGTTTCGGTTTTTCAAATATTTATTTCCGAACAATTAAATGAGCGCTCCCTTTAACTCCGTCGCTGATCAAAATCCAAATTTTGAATGATTTTTTTTTATTTTTTTTTTTTTTATTATTATCAAATAAAATTGCATCGAGGCGGAAATGTTGAAACAAATTTTTCTCGTGAGTCACGCCACAGCGATGTTGACGAATATATTTTGGAGCTTTCCTGTTCAGGAATTAAATCGCCAACGACAGAATAATCGCGCTCGTCTGGTTCCTCCCCGAGCGAACGTCGATCGCATTAATCGTTCGTGCACAGATTTAATTCAATCGAAGACTCGGCAACAAGATAGCGCCATAAAACTATAACCGGATCCAAGCTACGATGCGGTTGGCTTAGGGCGAGCATTGCACAGCTGGTCGACAAGGATAAATCTAAAAAGTAATATCATCGAGCGACGACTCGTCGATACATCGATTTCTCCCTCGGACCTAATTGCCAGAGCGAGCGGTAGAAGATGAAACACGATCCTTGTCAAAATCTATATATAAATCTATATAAATCTATATATATATATATATATATATATATATATAAAAAATTAAAAAATATAATTTTCATGATATTGGGTAGGGAAAATTGATATCGACGGGTGAATAACATGAGCCATCAACCTCCTTTGGTTCAATCGACAAATAAAAAATTCATTAATTTTACTGTGCGTGATTTTTTTTTTTTTTTTTTTTTTTTTTTGGAAAAGTTTTTACATTTATACAATTTTAGCCGTTACGCAATTTTTTTTTTTATCGCACGGATCTTGGAAAAAATTTTGAGCGACGACTTTTGAAACGCAAACGCCGTTCGTGAGGACTACATTTGTTTTTGGAATTTTTTTTTGTTTTTGTTTTTGTTTTTGTTGTTGTTTTTTTTTTTTTTTTTAGAAAAGTTTTTACATTCATACAATTTTACTCGTTACGTAATTTTTTTTTGATAGCATGGATCTTGGAAAAAATTCTGAGCGACGACTTTTGAAACCCAAACGCCGTTCGTGAGGACTACATTTTTTTTTGAATTTTTTTTTGTTTTTTTTTTTTTTTTCTTGGAAAAGTTTTTCACATTCATACAATTTTACCAGTTACGTAATTTTTTTCCGACCGGCGACTTTTGAAACCCAAACGTCATTTGTGAGGACTAAATTTTTTGTTTTTTTTTTTTTTGGAAAATAAATTCGTAAAATGTGCGTGAGATTTTGATCCCTCGCGACACAATGGAATTAAATGGAATGGTCGTCTTTGGGAATGGCAATTCTTTCCGGACCCCCGAAAACCCGAGGGAACTTCATCAGGATCGAGTAATTCCGTTGCGCCACGGTGGAGCTTAATTGCGAGCGGGAAATTTCGCTCGATTATCCGGCTGAAATGGATCCGTTTCGCCCGGCTCGGCTCGGCCAGAGATTTAAGATTTAACGTTAATTGACCGATCGAATATTCATTTGCAGTTTCGGCACGCCGGTTTAATTAATGAATCGCGCGCACGGCGACGGAGGAGAAGCGAAGAGGCGAGGAAGGGCGCTCCGTTCGAACGCGAATTGATTCGCGCCGGCTCGGAATTGTCGAAGACAAAAAACTGGAGAGTCGAGTAACGCGAACGATGAGAAGCAAAGCTTTGATGCGATGCTAGAATAAAATTTGTTGGAACACCACTCGACGATCTTAATTCCGACATTTAACGAGTAAAAACATTTTTTTCCCCAATTAGTTTCAATGAAATAATTATTTTTTTTACGCGTTAATTTTTAACTCATCTTTCGCGTAGAAGTCAGAAACTTTTCGACGTAATATTCTAACGAAAAAAAAAACAAAAATAAAACAAAAAAAAAGGTCACAATCGGAACATTTTGAAATTACATTTGCAGCTTTTTTATTCTTAAAAGCTTTTTTATTTAAAAAAAAAGCCAGAATCGGAACATTTTGAAATTACATTTGCAGCTTTTTTATTGTTAAAAGCTTTTTTATTTTTAAAAAAAGCCAGAATCGGAACATTTTGAAATTACATTTGCACCTATTTCATTCTTAAAAGCTTTTTTATTAAAAAAAAAAGGTCAGAATCGGAACATTTTGAAATTACATTATCACCTTTTTCATTCTTAAAAGCTTTTTCATAAAAAAAAAAAATCTCAGAATCGGAACATTTTGAAATTACATTTGCACCTTTTTCATTCTTAAAAGCTTTTTTATTAAAAAAAAAAGGTCAGAATCGGAATATTTTGAAATAACATTTGCACCTTTTTCATTCTTAAAAGCTTTGTTATTTAAAAAAAAAAAAAGGTCAGAATCGGGACATTTTGAAATTACATTTGCAGCTTTTTCATTCTTAAAAGCTTTTTTATTAAAAAAAAAAAAAAAAAAAAAGGTCAAAATCGAAATCATTTTGAAATGACATTTGCAGCTTTTTTTATTCGGTGCGTTTGGGTGGCTCGTTAAAGTCTCTGGGGCCCTCGTGTTTCGTCCAATTTTGTTCCGTACATAATTAACAACCGTCGGCCGGTTGCGCAGGGACCCTGAAAGCCAAGGGTATGTTTCGGCTGTTGTTCGGCGTATCCCAAGAGTCATCACACCCGAGGAGCTTTCCTTCGTCGACGACCAGCGAGGAGCACGCAGCGTGTCCTCGCTTATCCGAACGAAGATTAACGAGACCGACAGCGCTGACGCGGGCTGTTTATTGTTTCTTACGGTCCTTTTTTTTTTTTTTTATTCGCCGCAGACAAGGAGAACGCCCGACCTTGCGGAGAAAATTAGTTCGGTTATTTCGATAAAAAAAAAAAGTGTCTCGGACGATTAATTATTCGCCGTCGAGACGCCGTTACAACTTTTTTTTTGTTTTTTTTTTTTTTCTAGATCACAACAGTCATATTTTATTGACTCTGCTTTAAAAATCTGGTCTCTTTACGTTTCGCAGTTTAACTAAAAATATATATGTATATGAAAGCCTCGAAGACTGTTTTTGCCACCTCAGTTCATTATTATTCAATAATCTCTGAAATAAAAAAAAATTGTAAAATTGACAAAAATTATAGACGCGATAATAAAATTATAAAAATTACTGTTTTACCTATTTTTTTTTTTTTTTTTTTTTTTTTTTTAATTTCGACAACATCAAACTCGCGTCGATTGCACGAAAATGACAAAACTCATTTACGAGAATTGCGTAAAATCATGAAAACAATTCGAAATCCATTTCGCGGATCGGATTTAAAGTTTTTTTTTTTTTTTTTTTTTTTCAGATCGCAACAGTCATATTTTATTGACTCTGCTATAGAAATCTGGTCTCTTTACGTTTCGCAGTTTAAGTAAAAAAAATATTATATATATATATATATATATACATGAAAGCCTCGAAGAGTGTTTTTGCCACCTCAGTTCATTATTATTCTATAATCTCTGAAAAAAAAAAGAAAAAAAAAAAAAAAAATCGTAAAATTGACAAAAATTATCGACGCGAAAATAAAATTATAAAAATTACTGTTTTACCTATTTTTTTTTTTGTTTTTTTTAATTTCGACAACATCAAACTCGCGTCGATTGCACGAAAATGACAAAACTCATTTACAAGCATTCCGAAAAAAAAATCATGAAAACAATTCGAAATCCATTTGGCGTATCGGATTTTTTTTTTTTTTCTTTTCTTTTTTTTTTCTATCCATAATACGAACGGTCGAGCGAAGTTGCCGGTCGGTTGACGATCGATGGCGGGGACGTTCGTTCGATTCCACAGGGGGTTTTCGACCGTGCGCGAGTTCAACAGTCGGACGTGTAAATTATCGGAGCGTTATCGCGTGAGCCGCGGCGACTCGCGCGGCGAAGTCGAACGGGGGAATCCCCGCGCGTATCTGGCGCCGATATTCCGGAAATTCGGCGAGTCGACGAAGGCGGAAGAAGCGAGGAGAAGCTCGATTGATCGTCGGGGTTTGCGAGTCGATGTTGACGAGCGAGACATCCCGTTTCGAGTTTCCGTCGAGTCGCCGGTCCCGATGGGACTCAACGCATGAAACATCGAAACTCCAGCTCCGATGGGATTCCCGGCTGGCCGGGGCGAGCGCGCCTCCGCGTCCAATCAAGCGCGCGCGTGGCAAAGGCGCGTCTGACCAGCGATTCACGACCGCACGTATGTGCATTCGTGAGCCAACTATAACCGCACTGAGGTTATCAGTGGACCGAGAATCGACGAGGTGTCCCGACGAGATCGCCGGTGACTCCGTTTCCGCCAGCGTTAAAGCTGCTCCAATCGCGGCTTCGGTTCACCTGGAATCAAAATTAAAATGTTGAGATTGAATTTTTTTTTTTTTTATCGTGATTATTTAATTTATTTGGAGGCTTTTGGAGTAGAATGAAATAATGATGCGAGGAGGAAAATAATTTATTTGAGAAATTATTTGAGAAATTATTTGAGAAATTATTTGAGAAATTATTTGAGAAATTATTTGAGAAATTATTTGAGAAATTATTTGAGAAATTATTTGAGAAATTATTTGAGAAATTATTTGAGAAATTATTTGAGAAATTATTTGATAGAAAATTCGATATTGGTTTGCGGTCTTCGTTTAATTTATTTTTTATTTTTTATGTAGATTTGTAATTTTTTTTTGTTGTTTTGTTTTTGTTTTTGTTTTTGTTCTGTTTTTTTTTTTTTTTTTGGAAAAGTTTTTACATTCATACGATTTTACCCGTTACGTAAATTTTTTTTTATAGCGCGGGTCATGGAAAAAATTCTGAGCAACGGCTTTTGAAACCCAAACGCTGTTCGTGAGGACTACATTTTTTTTTTGAATTTTTTGTTTTGTTTTTGTTTTGTTTTTTTTTTCTTTTTTTTTGGAAAATAATTTTTTTTTTTATTGATTGCACTCGAGAATCGACGAGGTGTCCCTCGATGAGATCGCCGGTGACTCCGGCTTCGGTTCACCTGGAATTAAAATTGAAATGTTGAGATTGAATTATTTTTTTAATTTATTATTTTTGCGAATTGATTTTATAGAGGTGAGGTATTGGCAGATTTGGGAATGCTTGGCAGTGAATACGTTTGTGATGTTTTTTCCGATCAGGCTGGATTTTTTGGGTGATTATTTAATTTATTTGGAGCCTTTCGGAGCAAAATAAAATAATGATGCGAGGAGGAAAATAATTTATTTGAGAATTTATTTGATAGAAAATTCTATATTGGTTTGTGGTCTTTATTTAATTTACTTTTTTTATTTTTTATAGAGATTTGTAATTTGTTTTTTTTTTCGTTTTTCATTGAGAAATAGGAAAAATATGAGAAAATAAATAATTGTGAAAAATTGGATTAATAATCGCTACTTTCTTGCGGCTCTTCCGCGATGATTTCACGATCGTTCCCTTCATTGGTAATTGCGAATTGGAGCGGACTTGTGTTTCCGACATGTTGCCGTCCTCCAAATTCTCTTTGACGATTTTAAACGAACCGTTATTGTTACGCGCGAGCTCCCATTTCAGATCGGTGATTACGCGATCCGAAACAATAACACGACTATTCGACTGTAATGCGGTAATAGCGAATGTGGCAAAAATAAACGGACAATAAACTGGGCGCTTCGGAAATTACGTCCGAAGATTTGTTTAGCCAATATATTTATTATAAATGTATATTACGCGATATTCCAAATCTCGTCGACCCGAATCTCACCCTTTATTCTCGGTTCGGTTCATGATTTTTTATTATTTTTTTTTCCACCGAAACTCTCCCCAGAATTTCGTATTTTGGGACAATTAAATTCGCTTGTGTTTTTTTGGGGTGTTTTTACGATTTTTATTGCAGCCCGCATCGACAATTCGTTTTCGGATTTTATTTTTGAAAATCGACTGCCGCATCGATTCGCAATATTTTCTAGTATTTAGGCGAAGTCTGAACTTCGGCAATCAGTCAATTATTTCTTCGGTATTATTCCGGAGATTTATTGTCGCAGAAAAAATTTGAAAAATCGTGGATTCTCCAAGTGTCTTTTCATCTTATTTTTTATTTTATTTTTGAAAATCTATCAAAAATAATATCTTTGATTTTATTTTTGATAATCGACTATCGCATCGATTCACAATATTTTCTAAGAGTATTCAGGCGAAGTCTGAACTTCGGTAATCAGTCAATTATTTCTTCGGTATTATTCCGGAGATTTATTGTCGCAGAAAAAATTTGAAAAATCGTGGATTCTCAAAGTGTCTTTCGATTTTATTTTTAATTTTATTTTTGAAAATTTTATTATTGAAAATCCATCAAAAATAAAGTCTTTGATTTTATTTTTCATGTGGATTCTCCAAGTGTCTCATCTTGGAAACTCCACTCAGCCCTATTCTTCCCGATCAGTATTTTTAATTATTCTTCAATATTCTTCAATATATTTTTTTTTTAAATATTATTTCATAATTAATTTTTTTTTTTGCTCCTCATAAATTTTAATTTTGAGATTGCGACTGTGATTTCCATTGGACAATTTTATGCGACATGTTGTTTTTAGCT
The DNA here is from genome assembly GCA_963978505.1 of Listrodromus nycthemerus. Lineage (NCBI taxonomy): Eukaryota > Metazoa > Arthropoda > Insecta > Hymenoptera > Ichneumonidae > Listrodromus > Listrodromus nycthemerus. Next base: position 23,820,327 of record OZ021680.1, on the reverse strand, counting down.
GTTTTGTGTTTGGATGTGCTTGCAGATTTATAAGCTTGCGCCAGCGAGCGAATAAAACAATAGGATTCTATTCTAGTACGAATCGAGTCGACGAGCACAACGCCCAGTCTAGCGCTTATACGGACGCACGACAGAATCGCTGCGTGAGACTCGTCGGTGAGGCTTATAACATCTCTCTTTCTCCCTTTGTCTCTGGTCGTGCACCGCTGGTTTATTTCCGTAACCGCGGTAAGAAGCTATAACGGCTTTGACTACTTCCAGAAATGGAACGCAAAGCGAACGAGCAGGAGTGCGAGCGAACAAATGTGAATATGTGTGCAGTTACGGATAAGGCATGTTTGCATATTTTGCCGTGACTATTTTAAGGGCGCAATTTCGTGAAAATCGGGTTTCGATTGATACTCCAAAAATTTGTTTTTTTTTGCCCCATCACACCGAGTATTTTGTAAAAAAAAAAAAAAAAAATTGCGAAAAAAATATTTTTGAAATTAAATGAATTTACATGCAATTTTTCTCACAATTATTTCATACATTTTTTATTATTTAAATGTGTATATTAAAAATATTTCCACAGCAATGTTCCATAGCAATATTTAAAATATTTGCATGCAATTTTTCTCATAATTATTTCATACATTTTTTATTATTTAAATGTGTATATTAAAAATATTTACATGCAATTTTTCTCATAATTATTTCATACATTTTTTATTATTTAAATGTGTATATTAAAAATATTTCCATAGTAATGTTCCATAGCAATATTAAAAAGATTTACATGCAATTTTTCTCATAATTATTTCATACATTCTTTATTATTTAAATGTGTATATTAAAAATATTTTCATAGAGTCTTTATGGTTATTTTGTTGTTCTATTAATTTTTTTTTTTGCTCCATTTGTCACGTTTCCACTTTGAATTTTTTGTACCGTGTCGGACGGTGTTTTCGGAGCACGCGATAAATTAATCAACCCATTTGTTTATCAAAATTTTTTTATGGAGGTAAATATTGCGTTGCGCAAGCTTTGGTCCGAGGTATTTTTCATGATTACATAACGATGTTTGATACCGTTAATCGGTCGCAAGGGTGCGAGCCGTGGACTTCGAAAAATTAATTAATTTAATGCAGACGCAGAGCGTTGGGAAAGTTGCGATCCGAGTTTGCCCCTTGGTGCGGTTCTCCATTAGCAAACATCACGCGAAAAATCGATCGAAATTCGTGGGCGTTATTTACGTCTCAGACAACAAAGTTTATTCCGCGATGTATAGTCCGAAGAGCGGCGTTAGTTCGCGACACGACGGCAAAGTTGAATCGAGGTCTCTGCACCTGACACGAGACGAGGGTGGAGGTTTTTTTTTTTTTTTTTTTTATACCCGAGAAACAATCGCGATTTGTGACGAATTGAAAATCTTCAGTGAAGCGAGCGTTACAATTATTGACTGCCGACTGTCACGGGAATTTTTTTTTTCCACCTGATTAATAAAAATAAATTGCGGAAGATCATTTTTTTTTTTTTTTTCTTCATACGCGAGAAACAATCGCGATTTGTGACGAATTGAAAATCTCTTCTTCTTCAGTGAAGCGAGCGTTACAATTATTGACTGCCGACTGTCACGGGAATTTTTTTTTTTCACCTGATTAATAAAAATAAATTGCGGAAGATCTGTTTTTTTTTTTTTTTTTTTTTTTTTTTAATACGCGAGAAACAATCGCGATTTGTGACGAATTGAAAATCGCTTCTTATTCGGTGAAGCGAGCGTTACAATTATTGACTGCCGACTGTCGCGGGAATTTTTTTTTTCACCTGATTAATAAAAATAAATTGCGGAAGATGAGTTTTTTTTTTTTTTTTTTTATAAGTTATATGGATTTGATATCTTATTTCAAAATAAAAAAAAATAGTATAATCGACATAGATTTGATATCTTATTTCTAAAAAAAAAAAAAAAAATAGTATAATCGACATAGATTTGATATCTTATTTCTAAAAAAAAAAAAAAATAGTATAATCGACAAATTATACAATTTTCAAGAATTCTATATTGAAATTAAAGTTTATTTTTTTAATGCTAGAAGAACTCAAAAACATTCGCATAAAAAAAAAAAAAAATAAATACAACCACTTCGAATCATGAAAAAAGCGAACGAATGAAATTATACCGAGGATTAATTTTTACTTGAGGTGCGAAAATTATGATTCCCCAAATTTTGATTGGAAAAAATAATGTGCGAGTTGAATTTCATGAATTATTTCTGGAATAATGAATGATCAATTGAAAGAATAAAAAATTCCTATTGGGAACTTGATAAACTAATAAACAAAAATTCTAATTTCCAAATCTTGCGGCCCTAGAAAATTTGCCAAAATTCACTGGAAGGTTTATCGAGTCGTTGTTACCGCCGGGAGCGCTCGATGGCCGGAGAAGAGTCTTATCAGCGAGCGATAAGGTCCAGGTAATTCATTGTAGAATAAACCGAGGTAATTGCGAGTCACGGCGAGCATCCGGTTCGAACTATTTTTGTAAAGTTCGCTATCGGGAACGCGAGACGAGCGAGATCGAGGGAGGAAGAAAAAAAAGAAAAAAAAAAGAAAAAGAAAAAAAGAAAAAAAAGAATAATAAAGGGAACACCGGTGTAGATTTCTAATATCGGAACGTCGTCCTACACACGCGTCGGCGAGAAAGTAGGCCAGTCCGAGAAAACAATATTCCCGCCGTGAGCGCGAAGCGAAGGGATCGTAATAAAATATCTCATTTACGGCAGCGGGCGTAAAACTGAAACTTTTTTCCCTCGTTCCTTTACTACGTCTCTGTCACTTCGACGCCGGATGAAATATCGTGCTTCACTCCTGGCAACGGGCATTTTCGATTGCGAGCATTCCTCGCCTTCCCATCGAATCATATTTTCTTAGCAATATTTTTTTTCCACTTTTTTTTTATTTTTCTTTATTTTTTTTTTTATTTTTTTTTTATTATTTCTAAAAATTTATTATTCAATGGTCCACCGTGTGGAGTTTCCGCTTCGGCTCGCGAACAATTATTTGAAGAGTTTGAATTAAATGAAAGCTTTGTCGTTTTTTTTTTTTTTTTTTCCCCAGTGCCGAGGGTCGAAATTTTGTACTTAATTTTTTATCCACCGCGGAAAAATGGAAAGAACAAGGATTAATCGTTTCGCTCGGGTAGACTTGATTTTTTTTTTTTTTTTTTTTTTTTTTCGATTGATCACGTGACTTTGGAATCCGAGCTTCTGCAATTCTGGAGGGCTTCGGCGTGGCGCAATATAGAAAACTTTGACTTTGGCTCGTGCTCGTCGAAAGTCGAACGAAAGTTTGAGCGTTGCCGAGGGAGTTTTTCGCGACTCAGCGCTAAAGTTCGATCAGCTCGGTTATTCGTGAGTATCAGAAAAATCCTCGATTGCTTTTCGATAGAGCGTGGTCTCGAGTGCGATCGACGAAAATTTTTCACGAAAAAGTGAGAACGAATAAGCGTTTCGCACTTTCGGTCTTCGATGTAAAGACGATTTCACCGGACCAGCGATGGCAATGTGTAAAATTATGATTAACGCTTTCCTAGGACACCGAAAATTGACCTCGAGTTAACGCACCACGTTCTCACGCGGTGAAGAACTCATCGACACGTGACTTTCAAACGAACACGTATTTTTATATTCAACAACAGTGAAATCGAATCACCACAATCCGCACGAAAATTAAAAAAATTATCCCGTCATTCATTTGTTTTATATAATAATTGAAAAAAATATATATATATATAAAATATAATATCATCAATATTCAATATTTTATATTTTATATTTTATATTTTATATTTTATATTTATATTTAATATTTAATATTTAATATTTAATATTTAATATTTAATATTTAATATTTAATATTTAATATTTGATATTTAATATTTAATATTTAATATTTAATATTTGATATTTGATATTTAATATTTAATATTTGACATTTGATATTTGATATTTGATATTTTTTTGGTAGTCGGGTAAAACGTGTGAATGGAAAATGCTCGTCGTTCTTCCTACACTTTGTAGGACACACACGCGTGGCATTGTTTTCGAAACGGCAACTGAGGTTCTCCGTGGTGAACTATGAATCACGTTGCCTCTCAGGAGACACTGGTCTCGGAAAATGCTTCGTGACCCCAGAGTGTGGACAGCGTCGCAAATCTTTGATTCCACTGCGTCGCGGTACAAACCGTAAAGTAACTCGGAACCCTGCGCTGAAACATTCTTGGGATTTTCCACGAGAATTCCTGAGATTTCTCGGCCAGTCAGTGCCATACAACTATGTGCGTCTCGAATGCCGAACGTCGCGAATCCCCTGAAAAAAAAAAAAAATTCACCATTACCGAGGAACAATTTTTCACTTAAAAAAAAAAAAATTTCACTATTTTTCACAATTTTCCACTATTAAAAAAAAAAAAAAAATTAATTAGTCTCCGTTAAAAGTGTGCGTGTCTCGAGTACCGAACACTTAAAAAAAAAAAAAAAAAAAAATCCCTCCCTCGTACCCACGTGAGAAAACATTTTTTTTTCCTCCCACATCGTCTCAGAATTTCCAAAGAAAAATGCATAAAATTTTCGGCGTACGTCCAGCGATATAATTGCCGGAAGAGCTTTGAACTTTTAATGGACGATCGCCGTCGGAAGAAGTCGTCGAGTTAATTTTTTTTTTTTTTTTTTTTTTTTTTTTTTTTTTTTTCGTCTCCAATCCCTCGAGCGTGAATTTCCAGACGAGAAGTTTGAGCCAAGTTCAGCAACGTCGGCGAAACCATTGGACACACTTTTGTAGACCGAACCGTCAAAGATCAACACGTAAAAAGCTGATGGCCTGCAGTCCGCTAAGAACAAAGAAAGTGCAAAGTATATATAAGTATGTGTGTGTGTGTGTGTGTGTGTTTTTTTTTCATGCGTATCGTTGCACACTTACCGGGACGAAAGACTGGACAAAGCTTCGAGGCAGCTTCGTGAACGGTGCCGAAAAAAAAGACTAATGGAATCGAGTCTTCTGCTTGTTGGTGAAGGCTGAGGGCGTCGGCGAGCCTCAACGAGCGCGTCCACCGTGGCTGTCGAAAAAAATCCACGAGTTAAATTCGTCGACGTTTAAAGTCCTTACGCGAAGACCTCAAATTTTGTCCTCGTCGCCGACGATGAGGAGAATGAATAAAAAAAAAATCCACGAAAAAATTTGGGACTTCGAGGTTGAAGGACACGAATGGGGAGTAAATAAATTTTTGGGACACTGTCGGATTTGAGGCAAACGACGCAGAATCGTCGGATCAACTGAATCAACGTATCGGAATTGTGTTGAAAAAATGCCGTGAATTATTACAATTTTTTATCTCCCCGAATTAAATTTTTTTTAATAAATTTTTTTTTTCGACATAATTTAATGAGAAAAAAAAAAAAAAGCGTCCGAGTGAGAACTCGAAGAATTATATCGCTGTCCGACGACGATTGGAAACGAAAAAATGTCTTGTCGCTTTCTCGTAAAAGAGGCTTTGAAATAAAAAAAATAAAAAAAAATTTACAGAGACACAAAAAAACGTGGAGTTTGCATTTTTTTGCACGGGACAGCAAGGAAATTTAGAATCGTGAAAATTTACCGGATAATCTCGTTCTCGTTCCTCGTCACCCAAGAAGTCTTCGATGCTCGCCCTCCTCGCTGAGCCATCTACGAAAAAAAAAAAAAAAATCGTATTAAATATATATATATATAAAATATATATATAAAAAAAAATATATATAAATATATATAAATATATAATATATAATATATATAAATATATACATAAAAAATATATGTATAAAAAAAAATAATAAAAAAAAATTTAATGATAATAATAAATGTGGGACGTTACAGGGTCGTCGAGGACTTTTAAAGGATCGATTTATCGGGACCTTGGATTAGCTTTTTTTTTTTTGCGGCACGCTATGCCAAGATGACTGCGACGTTGGAGTATCGAATTATAACGATCCATCGAAAGAGGTCGACCTATAAACTCCGATTGAGCCTTGACCGCGAGAAATCCAGAAACGCAATCTTTCTTGATCCAAGGGGGGTTTTCATAAACAGCCGTCCGCGACACACGAGGGAGAACGCACCAGTAAAAATCCTTCGCGACGATGGACATGACTCTGTGACGTGTTTATTTAAAAAGGTAGTCGCGACCGATATCACGTGGAAATATCGAGGACGAGACGCGACACCGAGAAAGTCCTTGCGACATAATCCTGTGAATGGCAAAGGTCGAGACAGCATCGACGAATACCTTGGAGAAAAATAATTCCTCGAAAGGAAATATGCATCGACGATGACTTGGACTATTAAAAAAAAAAAAAAAAAAAAAAAAAAAAAAAAAATTCAATTTAATTTATCGAGTTGTGAATTTTTTAATGAAAAACGTCGTGGATTAAATTTACACGGAGTGGAAAGTTTATTCTTGTCGAGGAAATTTCTGCGAGGGCGAAAAGTAATTGTGCAATTTTCCGATTTATCTCAAAGTACTGATTTGCGGAAACATTTTATTTTTATACCGAATTCTCGTCCGACAAGAATTTCATTGAGACGAGTTACCATATTTTTTTTTATTATATTTTAAATTTTGAAATTCTTCTTCCGGACGCAAGGTGTCGAGGAAAATTTTATTGCAGTGCGAATTTACCTGAGAAAAAAAAAAAAAAAAATTGTCATCCCTGCATCAAGTGAATCAGTCGCGACAGCGAAACTCCCGCTGTCTCAGAAAAATCTTTCTTCGTCCGGCACTTCGGTATTTTTTTTTGTTTTTTTTTTTTTTTTCACCCACTTCATTATTTTTAATTCATTGTCAAGTGAAAATATATTGCTCGAAATTGACTCGTAAAATTAATTGCCGCTCAACGAGACACTGCAGAACGTCGGATTTATCGATAAAGCCCAGAATTGTGTAGCGCATGCGCAACAGCGTCCCCGTTACGAAATCTCGTATTCCTCACCCTACAGCAAACTTATCATTACGCATGAGAGACAAGCAAGGTTCCCGCTTCAGAAACAGCATAATTTATAGATCCGACATATATCCAGTGAAATTTCACGTTAGTCGACTCCTCCCCCCCCCCCCCCCCCCCCTGAACAGATATCCGGCCACGTGAATTGCGCATCGACGAAAAAAAAAAAAAAAAAAAAATTGATTAAAAAAAAATTGAAAAAAAAAATTTTTACATAAAAAATGACAAATTCTGATCGACTAATGTGATCGACGGTTCAAATTGTCACTGTCACGAGGTTTCGGGTTCGACAGAATATCTCGGGCCACTTTAATTGATCCATTTTATTTTATTTCCAACCAGCTGGAATTTTGAGCTTTCGTGCATAAAAATGCACTGAAATTGCATTTTTATGCAAAAAAAAAACGAAAATAAAATGGTCGTCCCAAAAAAAAAAAATCGCCAATTTTACGCCGATTCGTTTTGGGATTCGTTGCATCCGCGGGCAACGCTGAGTGGGCAAACCCGAAGGACCGTAGCTCGGTGCTGGTCCATTATAACTTCAAAGCTGAACCCTTCTACGCGCGGCTCTTCCACCGAAACGGCCCACTTCACTTCCATGCACCGGTGGACAGGAGAATGAAACTCGGTGCCGTTTCGTACCCGAGTCTCTCGTCGGACGGTCCGCAACGACTGAGACGACTGCACACCTATCGCTTAACGCTTGAGAAAGCGTTTGAGCGATAAACGTTAAGTCGCACGTCGGACATACCGGGATATGAAATTCCGTGAGCCAAGACTGAGTTGCCGCGATGGGCAAGTTAAAAAAATAAAATAAAAAAAAAATTTTAAAAATAAAAAAAATCAACCCTTTAAGTAAGAAAAAAAAAATAAATTCGTTAAGCGGAGCTTACAGTGGAGATTATTTGAGAATTGTTGTTTCGGTGAATTAGGATAATTAGGATGATTCGTGTAATCGGAGTAGTTTCATGTTAGCAAGGTGGAAAAAATTTTTTTATCAGCGTTTGGAGTTTCACATGTGCGGTGCAGAAGGAAATTTGATGAAATTTATTTGGACGAAAGTTTCGAAATTTTTGAATCCCATCTGGTCTGGAATATTTAATTTTCAACGAAAAACCGATAATTTTTTTGTGATGAAATGTCAGACCAACAGTAAAATTACTAAAAATTTCGCAATCGGTGATGGAAAAAAAAAAAAAATTTCAATGACTCCAAAACGACGAAACTCGTGAATTTTCGTGACTCGTTTGCTCCGAAAAAATTTTCGTGTCAATTTCGTCGCTTTCAATTCAATTTTCATCTGCAATTTTCATCTGCAATTTTCATCTGCACGTTATTAATCTCGCGGTTGAATTTTCACGACGAATTTTGATGATATTCGAGGCGTTCTCGGGCGATTCTGGTCTTATTACTCGATACTCCATTTCGGCCGTCGAGTTCCACCTCCGAAGTAATTACCCCGAAACTTGTTTGGTAACTACCTGGTCGTTGATGGACGACCAATGTAACGCACAGTTTCACGGGGGAGATTAGGGCGAGACGTATTCGCTGAGAATATTTCCCGAGAGATTGCAGTCTCGAATGGCAGGTCCAGTTTTAACTACGGACACGTGGAATAACGCCTCGGGTCGATTAAACAACCGTGAAATTAAGGTAGTCGAGTTTCTCAGCCTCGAATAAACGGCCGAGCCGAAATTACGTGAAGACGACCCAATAAGAAAATCGTTGAATCGTTCTATGAATTTATCGTTATTTATCATTTCACTGAAATTTTAACCATTTTTAAATATAAATATAAATATATTCAATCATATATCATATATCATATAAATATAAATATATTCAATCAATAATATATTCAATATAAATATATTCAATATATATTCAATCACAATTCTTCTATGCGACAGTTTTTATTTTTCTCTCTGTTATTTTTTCATTGGTAGATTCCTTTTTCAGCTATACTCATGAAAGTAACACGTACAAATTTATTTATTTTTTTCCATTCAACTTATCTCTATTTTCAAATTTACCATTTTTTTGAATTGAAATAATTTTTTTTTTTTCATCGTCTCGCCGTGTTCAAAAAAAAATTCGCGTTCTCGAGTGTAACTATTATCTCGTCGCTCGAGAAAATCATAAGTGCAATTTATATTTTTTAACGTATCTTCGGTTTCGAGATTTTTTAATTTTTTTTTTTTTTTACACCATGTTCAACGTAAAATCTGGGGGAGCAAAATGTGCACAGTCGATAATTGACTTTTCGAGTGCCAGGAGTTTCGTGCTGTTCGTGAAAGCGATACTTTTCCCCCAGCGGGGGAGAATCGTCTGCACTTCGGATATCTTTCTACTTTCTCTGTTATCTCTCGTTTTACCGAGTCCCTCAATATTTGCTGTTCTTCGCAGCGTTTTCCGACGCTCCGAAAAAACCTCCTCGAAATCCGATACGCGAAGTTACCGAGATGGAATTACTCCGGGTGAGCGAGGGACGAATAGAGAGAGAATTCCATACTCGACACTGAAGTACGCCGGAATTCGGTCTCAGGACAAGTTTCCACATGGTAAATTATAAATTCGTCGACGTAACTGCATCACCAGACGTCCCATGGCGTTTAACACTGCACCGAGCTGCGCTGCAGGAATATCGCTTGCACCGCTCTCACGTTGAACTCGGGCACGAAGGGTCCGCAATGAAGAGCCTCGGGCGGTTCGTCTTTGACCCAGAATTTACTGTAAAAAAAAAAATAATGGGAAAAATTAATTTTGTCTCACAATTTTCGCTTGCTAATTGCGAATAATAACGCACCGTTAATTTCACATTCGCTTCTGCTCCAGTTAATTTTCTGGAAAAATTAATGCTCCAAAAACGAGAAACTATTTATTTTTTATTTTATCGTTGAGTTTAAAAAATGTTTTTTTTTTAAATAAGAACTTATGAGGACGAAGTAAATTTTCTTATGTGTTATCGAAAAAAAACACTTCAAGGTACGTCTGGTAATTTTTACAAATTTTCCTGTGAGTGGAGTAAAGAGGACGTTTAGGGTGTGAAGAACAAAAAAATGAGAAAAACATGAACTCAAAAGTTGCGATGAGGGAAAATTAATTTCATGAGAAAAATTTAACTGATTTAACTATTATAGTTTCCTATGGCTTCGATGGTCAGAGCAATTTTATTTTCAGAATCTGGGTCAGTCGTTTTTTTTTTTAATTTTATTACCACGAGATTTTATCAACAGAGAATTTTTTTTTCCCTACACAATAAAAAAAATGCCGAAGTGAAAATGTTTTGAATGCAAACATCACCCATTAAATTTCACGTACAATCTCGATGAAAAATCAATGTTCAGCGTATTGAAAAAATTGTGAGCAATCAATCGTTTAAATAATTGTCTTTCATTCCAATGAGTAAGTTCAAACATACAAAACAGCAAAGGTCCGCTAAATATTATCCGAAGGTTTTCTCTTGATCTCTCGTTTATAAAAATACCCATGGTTTTTTTTTTGTGGCAGTGCATGAAACTATGCAGAATTCAACGCGATCCATAATATCCAGCTCGTTGAGAGGACTCTCTCATATACGTTTATTCTCAATTCACGCCAGTCTGCAATATCCTTCCAACCTTGACATCACCAGGATTATGAATGGATTCATGTGTCTGTACGGCGACGCAAGCTCGGAAGATGAATCGTTGATTTGGTACTTTCCGCATTCGGCCTGCGACTCGCTGAATCGTTCTATCGCCATTTATCGTCATTTATCATTTCACTGAAATTTTAACCATTTATAAATATAAATATAAATATAAATATAAATATAAATATAAATATAAATATAAATATAAATATAAATATAAATATAAATATAAATATAAATATAAACATAAACATAAACATAAATATAAATATAAATATAAACATAAATAAAAATATAAATATATTATTCGAAAAGTAGCTTAGTTATGAATATTGGGTGAGTAATTGCAATACGTCAGGGAAACTGCAACAACTTAAGCGCAACTAATGATAGCTAATTGCGAAACCCTGTGATATAATATTCCGTTTGAAGGCCGACAGTTAAGAGGATTACCGCGACTGCTTCGGATACGTGTGTAGTGGTGACAGGAATCGATACTGACAATCAGTCTCGATTACGACCAAGTCCGTAACTTCTGCGTCTGCCGCTGGAAACAGTTACGCACCGTGTCTATCCGCTGTCCGGTGGAGATTACATGCCAAAATCTGTTTACGTGAAACTGCATTCGGTGCAACGCATTCGCAGACGTTGGGCGATCGCAGTGACCCTGAAACGAATCGAGTATTTTCTAGAATTATTCGGCTATTTTTTTTAAGCATCCAGTTTTTTTTTTTTTTTTAATTAATTGAAAAAAATATTTTTTTAAAAATGATTACTCATTAATTTATCGTTTGGCGAGGAATTGTTGAAGTTTTTTTTTTTTTTTTTTAAGCCGTCGACATTTTTATTTTATTTTTTGTTGTTGCTTGATTAATTATTTACGTACACGGGATTTTCGGTCCGGCGACGGAGTTGACGAAGTTCAGAGCCGAAGAATCGAGGAAATTGTGAGTTCGAACCCGCATCGCAGACGACCCCGATACCGTGACCCGTATTGCTCCACACAGCAGCAGGTGTGACGAGACCGGCCGGATTGTTGGCGTTGACCTTTGCGCGCATGCGCGATGGGCTTCCCAAGTGAATCCGGAGCTCAGCGACCGCGTAGACGGGCGTTTGCTTAAACATGTCAAAGATAAATTAATTAAAAAATTAATGAACGGCAATCGGTAAATTGTAGCCTAATCAAAAAAAAAAAGGAAATTATGTTTCACTCCAATTTTCTCCTGGAGAACGAACTCGAATTTTTTTAAACACACCTCCACAATTCTTCACTGGATAATTTTCAAAATGTATATTTAAAAAAAAAATTTGTTCTCCAAGATAATATTTTAGTAATTTTACGAATTATTATTTTTTTTTTTTTTGGAGCACGGTTTTAGAATCGCCGTGAACGAGCTAATTTGAATTATGTCATGTTTACATATATATATATATATATTAGGGTGGGTCAAAAAAATGGTTTATTTTTTTTATTACAAGTGACACGGAAAAGTGAGTGGCTAGAGACCTTAAAAAAATTCTCACCAAGCATGAACTCTTAATTTTAATAGGAAGATCCTCCGCATCGCAGTTTCGTATTTTTATCTCAGTCCAATAGAAAATATCCATACCTCATAATTTATCGATTGAACAGAAAAATGTTTCAGAATAATTTTTTTCGGAAATTCAATGCTCTACAAAAAAACGATATCTTATATTTTTTCCGTAAACCTCACCGTTCGAGAGATATTGAGAATTTAATTTTGATTGTTCCAAAGACAAATTTCATTTTTATTTGTGAATTTTATGACTCGACGATGAAATGACTTTTACAAAAAGCGCGACACAAATTTTCGTTGGAAATTAACTGCTCTATAAAAATGGTATCTCATGTTTTACCGATGAAATTCACCGTTCGAAAGATATTCATCGTCAAACTTTCGCGTGTACGGATTTCAAAAGTTTTTTTTAATTAAATATTCGAAAAAATTTTGAAAAAAAAAAAAAAAATACAAAACCGCAACACGGAGGATCTTCCCATTAAAATTAAGAGCTCATGCTCGGTGAGAATTTTTTTAAGGTGTCTTGCAACCCATCGACATAATTGATTTTTTTTACCCACCCTAATACATATACAATGAATCTTTGGCTTTTGAAGAAACCGCTGAGAAGCCTTAAACTGACGTTTTTTTTTTTTTTTTTTCCGAAATTGCTGGAGCGAGCGGGCGATTTTCCAGCGACTTCTTGGGCTGCGTCGTTCGACTCCGGAACCCTGACTGAGGGCTGCGAACCCCCGAGGTCTTTTCCTAATTGGACGGCATCCGTTGCAGCTGCAACGAGAGTTGAAAGGTACCGCGCTGTGTCGTCGCAGTTACGATCACCCCTGAAATTATGTCCTTGGACAAAAGCCAAGATTACTAATTGTTGAAGTCACAAAAGAGGCAAACATATATATATATATATATGACATCATTTAAAAGGTACCTTGTGCACAGAATCCCGTTTCTCCGTCCACAAAATAATTATACATACATAATTACAATACATTTATACATTTATACATTTTTAATTTTTAATAATACGTTTATACATTTTTTTTTCTTGCGACGAAAATAATATCGAGCACGCGTACAAAATCAATCTGGATAATTAAAAAAATATAGAAAAATCGCAAAGAAAAAAAAATTCACGTGTCACAAAAAGAGGAATTATTTAAAAAAAAAAGGTTTACTCATTTTTTTTTTAAGCAACACATGGATTATTATTTGACGTTATTAATGTGTAAACTCAATATTGTCAGCATTCTCGAACGTAAAAAATAGAGAATTAACAAAAAATAACATGTGAACATGAAGCAAAATAATTCCTACATTATCATTTTTATTCCTTCCAAAGATATAACTTAAAAAAAAATACCAAGCAATAAATAAAAAATAATAAAAACACGGAATGGTCCCGTAAAAAAATAGTGAACACTTCCTACATTATCATTTTTATTCCTTCCAAGGATATAACTTAAAAAAAAAATGCCAAGCAATAAATAAAAAATAATAAAAACACGGAATGTTCCCGTAAAAAAATAGTGAACACGAGGAATAGCAATTCCTACATTATCATTTTTATTCCTTCCAAGGATATAACTTGAAAAAAAAATACCAAGCAATAAAAAAATAAAAAATAATGAAAAAATACAAAACGTTCCCGCGTTAAATTATTTAAAATAATTCCTAGTAACGTCGGGGAAATTTTCGATAAATCTCCGTTTATTTTCAGCGATTCAGCGAGCACCCTGGCCGAGTAAAAAGGTCGTTCGACAAAAGGGTGAAAGGTCCTGATCGTCCTCACCGGCTGCTTCGAGCACGGCGAATGATCCGAATCGGCCCTTCTCGGTTTTTATTTTCCTTCTTCCCTCGCAGCCTGCAACTATCGTGTTTCCGTGTCGCTCTCGAAGCTCCACCGGACACGAGCTTCGAGGGTCGAAGGCCGTGACCGATTTACTCTCGCACCCCCGAACCGTGCACTTTGGCGTTTAACAACCGTTGTCCCGTCGCGGGATATTTCGAAGGTCGGGCCGAATAAACGATTTAACTGAGCGCTCAGCGCCAGCTCAATTTTTCCGATTTGCGAAGCACCCGGAGAGAGAAAAAAAAAATTCTTCAACGACAGCGGACAATGTTAAACATTTTTTTGGCGATAAAGCGAAAAGTAGGTTGTTACAATATTGCTGGACGCGGAAAAAATGACCGCGCTTGTCAGTCAGCTGAATATCGACAATGTACGATTTTTTTTTTTTTTTAAATTGATTTTTTTTTTTTTTTTTTTTTTTTTACGTACTCGTTTCGACATCGACTGGTGTTTATTTATTTGTTCGTTGTTAATTTTTTGAGATATTTCGAGAGGGATTTTGAGGTGGACATTGCGAACGGAATTTGATTCAGATGAGTTTCGGATAAAAGGGATTTGTTGGCACTTTTTGATGGAATTGGAATGGGCAAAAAAAATCAGGGGTATTTCATGAATTTATGGAGAAGAGAAATTGTTCAACGAATATTCCGGATACCCAACTGCTTTTTTTCGTGCGAAAATTATTTTTATTCATCCATATTCATTCATCCATTTTTTTTTTCATACGTAAGCATTATTTTTTTAGATTTTTTAATACACTTTTTTTTTAATAAATTGGGAAATTTAAAGTGAATTTCGAGGTGCGAAATAATTAATGAGTGTTCAGAAAAATTGACGAATAATTTTCATAGAAAGAAAGATAAATTAAGGTCGGAGCTTTGTCGGGACGTGGTTCGAGTTACGGAACGTTTCGGAGTCCAGCGAAAAAAAAATTGTCTAGACTACTTGCTCTTTTGGCGTCTCGACGCGCCTATCGGCCGCTTCTCGTCATTCGCCATTTGTAGACAATTGTCGCATCGACGTCACGAAGACGATATTTTTTTATCGCAAATTCTCCTACGCGAATAATTCAAAAAAAAAAAATTGTACATCGCCACAATGTATTGTTGACTTGTGAAAAAAAAAAATAACGTCGCTTTATCGGAGCTTTGGTCAAATCGATTATGTCATTTTTTCGTATCGATCAATTGTGGAAAAAATGCGGTCGAAAAAAAAATTTTTATTGTACTTTTTTTTTTTTAATCTTCCTGACGATATTATCATTTTTTTGTTATTTTTCCTGACTCCCCCTGCAAGTCCTGCCGTTGGCGTTAATATTCTCTGTTTTTATTTAAATAATTGCTTTTCGTTTTTATGAAAAAAATTATTCACCTTCCAGTCGAGAATTGTATTTCACTATATATTTTTTTTTTTTTAATTAAAAGTCGATCAGCGAAAGATCAATGGACAAAATATTTCTTTTATTTATTGGCTAATTGAAAAAAAAAATTATGACAATGTTGCACAGAGTTTGAATTGAAAGTTGTTCGCTAATTTATTTTTGTCATTTTTCCATGCGACAGCGTTGTCGGAAAATGTTTTAATTTTAATATGAGACGAAGACATTTCTGTGCGTTATCCGAACGTCGAGTTTCAGGTATTACGACCTTCGTTAAAGTACCGCGAAGCGGAAGCCTCGAGGCGAAAGTGTGTTTGAAACTTTTTTTTTTTTAACTCGAACGCGCACCGCAGAAATAATAATTTTTCGCAATTAAATTTTCCGAGCATTTTTCTCACTGTTTAAAAAAAAAAAAATCATAATTTCCTCGCGGTTTGAATGGCAATAAATTATTGTGACTTATCGCTGTCCAGATTGAAATTAGATCGTCGTTGGCTGAATCGAATTTCCATGACTCGTCAACCGAAGATCTGGGTCAGGATAAAAATCGTCGGAGGACGACCGTGAGCACGAGTGCGTGGACATAAATCGGCACCCCCGAAGGAGATTAGAAGAAAAAAAATCCCAGCAAATCATTCCGCAAAAATCCACTTTCGTCGAGCAATCCAATTTTTTTTTTTTTTTTTTTTTTTTTTTTTTTTTTTCATGCATCGTCACCGACGAATTTTAGATGTTTGTCACCGATGTCGAAGAATCGGATCGCCGAATTTGCCGAGGATTTTTCTCTAGCTCCGTGGTTTCGTGAAACAATTTTTTTTATATTTTTTTATTTTTTTCCCCCAGTCGTGAGAATTTTTTTTTCGCTATTTCGGAATTTCGGAGTGGAGCAGATCGGGGTGAAATGAAACATATTCGTTTCGGGAGTCGGCGGTTCGAGGGTCGATCTCGAGGGAGGGCGATAACGGTCGGGTCGGGACTATAGACGAATTAAAATTTAAAGGGCGGGACCGAGGGTCGAATAGTTACTGCGGAGTCGGAGCCGCGGACAGGCGGTGGAAGACGCAAAGGGATTTTGAGCGACGTGGGAAATTGATTTAATTTTTTATCGTGTGAGAAAAACCGCTTCTGTGGGTCGCGAAAAAAAAACCCTGTCGCGAGTCGGTCGACAAAAAAAATTAAAAAAAAAAACCCCCCATCGGACTCGGCAAAAAAATCGTCAATTTTTAATTCCGGACAGCCGTCGAAATTCTCGCTCCGGAGCGACCTTAAGATAAAATTATCATCGAACATATCGCGGAATTATTCGTCCGCCGTGAGCTTTGAAAATTACATTTTTCACATCGCTTCTCTTCAATTTTCTTCTATTCGCGAAATTTTCTCTGAGAAAAAAAAAAAAGAAAATACAGTCGATGCGTAACAATTTTTTAATTATAATTAATGTACCAGATTTCGCATATTAACTTCCGGTTTTTTTCGTGAAATTTTTTAATTTTTTTTTTTTTTTTTTTTTAAACGACGATTCGACGACGATTTTTTTTTAAGCAAGACGATTCGAGGATTTTTCATTTTACCAACCACGATATTTTCCTACGAATTGTTGCCTTTTTCCATCTGCATTGCAGCAGAAAATTGCAACGAGACCGTTGCAATTTTTAAAGTCACTTGAGCTCCGATTAATCGTCGGTCAGACTGTCAGTGAATTTAGGAAGACATTCGACGTCCCAGAAAATATCGGCTTGGCTGAATCCAATATATGTCCTTCGCGAAACGTTCTTTACCTACTTCCGGTTTTAGTTCTACGCCATCCGAGGCTGCCACGTGACCGGAAAGGACATAAAAGTCCCGATCCGACAATACAGATCGGCAACGTTCGTATAATTCAATAAAGGAATCGCCTTCTAAACCTCCTCTTCCTTGCTACTCCAAAATCGAATTTAGCACAAAAGCCCCGTAACGTTTACGTAGTTTCCGGTCTCGTATCGTTTTCCACCGGGAAAAAACTTTGACGAACGAAAAGCAGCGACCTTTAAACGTCGTTACGCAATTTTCGCGAAAATACCCGCCGAGTCAAAGTCACTCGAACAGTGAACAAAAATTTCGAAAATAGTCGCTGAACTATTTTTTTTTTTTGTTGGAAAAAAGTCCCTCAAAGCTCGATGCTTTGGGCAGGAGAATGAAGGTTCCGGAAATAAAACCGTATGGGAATTTCCGAGAATGAAAAAAAGGGATTATTTGAGTTGGCGATTTGGACGAACAGAGGGGAGAAAATACCTGCTGGCTGTTCGTGCCCGAAAGCTTTTTGACTACCGGTTATCATACGATTTTACACCAGGAGGCTGGTTTAACAAAAAAAAAAAATCCCAGAAGTTAAAATACGGCGCACATTGCACGGGAATTTTCGATAAAACATTCGTGCTGTAATCCATTTTTGTCAAAACTTCTTGAGTTGAGTCAGTTGAAAAAAAAAGGTCTGACTCGAACTTCCCGTTGTATCAGCGTGGCCTGAATATAATGTAGAGTCTGCTTATACGAATCGAGACTCGGGTGGTCTCAGGAATTTTTAATCAAAGCAAAGTGGCGTTCTGTGGTATTTTTCGTTACGCGCTTCTTTCGCTTGTTTTTACATCGAGAATAAAATAGAAATCTAAATTAACACCCTTGTCTAACAAGCAGCCACTCTGTAGTGCAAGACTGCAAATGGGACGGGCATTTTTTCGGAACACTGATATAAAAATGAAAAATTATTGGCGTAGCAAATTTCACTGTGACGTTTTGCAATAAAAGAGTCCATTATTCAGCATAGAGGCAAAAAATTCTTAATTTCTGATAGAGATATTTTTTAATTTTTTAAATATTTTTTTTAAAGATATTATTTTGTTCTCATCTGTTACAGATCTTTTATGACGTCTGTAGGTAAAGGTCTGAGGCAACACAGTGTTTCAAAGAGTTTAACTTTAAGAAAAAAAAAAATAACACAGTAAATGTGGAGTCTGGAAAAACGGCAATTAGTCGTTTGAAAAAATGTATCACTTGCACATTGCGAGTTTATGCAACGTGGTACGTTGTGCTGACACTTTTACATACAATCTTTTAATTTTCGGTGCGATTATATTTTATCCGCATTTACTAAAAACTGTGGAAAAGGCAGCGCCAGTAGTTTATCACTTTTAAATATATTAAGCGTGACCATATCAACCTGATTTATCCTACACCATACAGTGTTAAAATGTACATTTTCCAAGAGCCACTAATTTTACACCATATTTTAATACTGCGTTAAACAGCAAATTAATTGACCTATACGAACCACATGGCAGTGTTAAAGCGGTGTTGAATTTAACACCGTTTTTTATAATGTATACAACAGCAGTTCAAAATTACATCGGGGCTCCGACTTTGGAAAATGAAAATAAATTTTGACCAATACGATATAAATGTTTCGGCGTTATTCCTAAAATAGCATACAGGCAAGTTGCGTCACAGTCTCGGTGACCTGATTTTTTGCTTTCGATATTTCTTAACAAGATTCGAATACAAATTCGTCGATAAATAATCGAACGATCGTCGGTGCATATTGACGACCTCAGTGTTTCTTTAATAAATTAAATACCAATTTATGCACTCGGGGAAAATTGCATTTGAAATTTATCATACCCAAAATTTCTGTAGAACTCTTGAACGAATTGGTTACATCGGAATGTTGTTCATCAGGGAATTGGGTGCGCCATCTACCACTTTTCTCATTGTTTCGCCCGTCGGTAGAATCTTGCTGTAAATTATTCCTGACTTCCTCGCAGGCTCAGAGCCAACCGGACGAGGGCCAAGGAGGCTCTCCGGTTGCAGGAATGAAATTTCCGTGCTTCCACGGTTTTAGACCTCCCACCGGAGGTATTGCTTGATACAGTGAAATTGCGGATCCGGCGTGTGCGACTATGATATGCGGTAATTTTATGACGATGCAAAAATCTGATGCACCGCTGCAACCATTGCACCGAATAAATTTCCCAATTTCTTGAAAATAAATAAATAATTAAATAAATGAACAATAATAAAAACAAATAAATATTAAACAAATAAGAATAGATAAGTGATGAAATTTTTTATAAAACAACCATGTCTCGCTAAAATGAATTTCCTCACCAAAACGTCGCGTGATCTACCGTGGCGTTTTTACCTCGATGATGATGTGGGGTCGCGCTTCGCGTGCGTTACAAGAGGGACGATGAGGTCACGAGTTGCGTTGGGAATAACATCCGCGGGACGGAAGCTTCCTCGCGCGAGCATTCGTACTTTTTAAGGTATTTTTTCCGACCGATGTTTCCCGCGCAGAATGCTAAGGCCAAGCTTCGCCCGCAGAATAATCTCCGATAACGACGAGCACGGTAAAAACAAAAATAGATATAAAAATCGTGGTTCAAGGTCGGAAGATTATTTCCACTATTCATGAGTCACATCGGAGCTATTCCGAGCGACTAAGTTTTCTCGCGATTTGCGTACATCCACAGCGGGTGTCGGCCACGTATATTATGGACACCCTCGTGTTTGCGGCCCGCGAAAGCAGAACAACGCGGGGTAAACTCTCGCGCGTTTAACTCGCGGCCTATCGGCGTCACGTACAAAAGTTAAACGAGGCGTGTCGTTGACGCTTTTACCGATTATGCAAATTTTCCACCGCGTCTTCGCCCGCGCGCAACACCCACGCGAAATTTACGATCAAGGTCGACACATGAATCCCGTTTGACCCGTAAAAAATTAAATAAAATTAAGAATTAAAAAGATTTATAAATTTTTATGCATAAAGTGATTTTTTGTAAACCGTGCGCGAAAATCATCTACGCTTTTGATCAACTCCAATTTTCTCGCAAATCGCGAATGAGCCTTAAGAATTATTTTTTTGTATTTTTAAAATTGTTCATTCGTGCCGTATTTTTTTTCGTGATTAAAAAAAGTGTATCTTGTCGAATCGCCGGCGGCCCTTGTAGCGTTCGTAAAAAAAAACAATCAGAGCGAGTATGTTGCCAGAACCCCAGAGCTTCCAAGCGACTTTCATGTGACGCAATTCCAACTTGTTGGACCAACGGACACGCTCTCCTTGCGTTCTACGGGCGAGGTGGGCCGCGGTCAAGAAATCGTCGGATTCCCATTTTTCCACAATACCGGCGTCTCTGGTTCGGCCAACGACACTTTGCAAATGTCTTATGTAAGGATTAGACTTCTTCAGGTAAAAATTCAGCGAGTGGACCAGTATGGGGTCCTCGAGGGTGTAGAGAGTAGGTTGAAATATCCTGCGATGCAGGAGGTTGTAGAGTTTCACGTTCAGAGCGTAATCGACTCCCACTATACGTTCCTGCAGTACGACCGAAAAAACCTCCTCGGGCCGTACGATTTTCCATCTGAAAAAAAAAATCGGGATAAGTACTCGAACTCTCCTCAACTCACCGTGAATTAATTTAGTCCCACACAGCAAAGTTCGAGGAATTTGGCTTATAGCTAAAACTTGACTTTACTTACGTTATAAATGAATTTATAAATTGAATCGTGGTGATTCGTACCGATTTATTGGGAATTCCGTCCCTACCAAATGAACCAAATCAATGTACTGATATACTGAAATTAATTTTTTACATTATTTTATTTATCCGTTCCCACTTCTCAAAATTTTAATGCGGACTATTTATCATTTTTCTCTTCATTCAGTATTCATTAATTCATCGGTTAGGCAAATGCCTATTAATTTTGTTTCGATAGCTTCGATAAAAAAAAGTAGCTTATTCTAACAAACGCCTAACTCGTTTTGCCAACAGCAAAGGCAGTCAATTACCTTTCGTAAATTTCGCGATCAGCCTGATCCTTGTTGGCGAACAATGCTCGTGCGACTTCGGTACCGGCGATCAGTCTTCCGGAATCGTTGATATCATTGATGGTCTTCAGTGTGTGAACCGTGGTGAATGTTGCGAGGGAGCTTCTGAACTCGCATCCGTAGGCCGCGTTGATGAGGAGCGAGGCGAGCATCCACATTCCGAGGACAGCGCGAAAGCCAATTTTCATAGGAACTTTGACGCTCTGGCAGAGAAGAATGGCCCAAATGTCGAAGTGACTTATGCTCTCCGCGACGAGTTTTCTCTCCCGAGCTTTTCTCACCATAGCGACGAATGCCAAGTAGAGTCCAAGCGAGATACCCAAACAGAGCCATATCCAGCGGTCGAGAGGAAAGAAGATCTTGGTCAAAGGCGCCAGAATCGTGTACCGAGTCGTGTCCACGAACGTGACCGTGTCGAAGGCGTACCAGCCAGCGGCTGCCAGAAAATCCGATCCTTCGCTCCTCGGAATGAAACTACCGTGAGTGATGTCGATCTCGTCACGACGAATGAGTTCGAGAGTTTCGGTCCAGTTTACCGACGGCTCGCTCCGATTTCTCCACTCGATTCCGTACTTGTTGACGAAGAGGCTGATCATCCGATTGGCCGAGTTGAAGACACGCCGGCTCTCTGCAACCGGCAACGAACCGATCATGTCGCTCTTCACAGGACCGACCCACAGTCTGCACGCCCTGTCCGGACAGATCGCTGATGAAAACGTTCGAATGGGATCTTCAACTTTCAGTGACTGATCTACGCACTTCAGCCTGGAAATGTTGATTTTCGGCCGGTGTAGGTTCAAAGAATTTTGTGGTGCCTTGTCGAAGCTTCGCAGCACGAGCTCTTTTCCATCGTTGACATGCAAGAAGGCGACTCTCAGGATGTCACCTAGCCATAAAGATTCGATCAGGCTCCCGAATGAGTCCTCGGTCAACGGCGTTAAAACGAGGTACTCCGACCATTTGGGTATCGTCTCGACGTTGAGGATCCTTCGGAGATTTTCCGGATGACTATCTGTTATGAGGTAACTCGAGTCACGATCGCGCATTCGCCGATCCATGTCCAGAAGGTGCGACCGGAAACCGGACTCGTCCATGACGGAGACTGTTCTGCCGGTTTTTTCTTCGGTCGTCAGGATTCTCAGGACATTGTCCGTCAGGCTGATGGTCCGGGTGTTCGTCGAATTACTGGGAACAATTACGACGACGCTGTTCGACGGCTCAAAGAGGACTCTCGTTACTTCCAGGGCGCAGCGAGCGATCGTCACGGCGTTTCCATTGGCGGTTTCGTCGTGGAATTGGATTCGACGGAGCGAACCGCTGGCGAGATTGAACAGTTGGATCAACATCAGCAAGCGGCGAGACATTGGAAATCTCATCTCTGGTACTGGTCGGCTCCCACGGGATTGCGTTTACCACTCTGAAACGTTAAGATGTTATTAATGATAAAAAAAAAATACTCATCAATAAAAATTTTGAAATTTATTTGATAAATATTTGATTAAATTATGTTTTTAAAAATGCAGAATGACGATTCCAAATTTCCAGCGTGACTTTGTTCTAGTGAAGTTGCATTGTTTATTCGGACTTGAGTGTGCGAAAGTGCAGTGAGTGAGATAACTCGTTTCGGTTTGATGCGCGAATCGAATCGAGCGCGAAATCACAATTGTCGTCCCCCTCGACACGTGGTTTTTTCTTTCTTCCGAAACGTTTGCTCGGTTGGACCGGAAAACGCGAAATTTGCCATCGCTCGATATCATCCGCTCCTTTGGAGCACGAGCTAGTGAATTCCCGCGTGAAGCTCGATGGCGCGAACAGCCGGAGGGAAATGCTCTTCTCTGCGGAATACTATCGCTTGCAGTGTTCCTTTGAAACAGGGCCCGGTTCTCGCCCCCGCTATGGCCCATCAATTTAATGGTCGCGCACCTCCGGTTCACCCACGACTTTGCAGCTGTTTCACCGTCGATTTCCGTGACGACTTTCTTCTATCAGAAGGAAATAAAAAATGAATTTCTATCATAAAAAAGCTCGAATATAATTCTTTTAAAAAATGCAATATTCCTATTTTATGTATAATACAATAAAAGAAGTATTTCTATTCTAAAAATGGCGAAATATAACTCTTGAAAAAAATCCACGTTAAAAAGATTGTCGAATATAGAACGGTATTTTTTTTTTTTTAAGATTCATTTATGGACCATTGTAAAGCGATCAAGGTGTTGAAAATTTTTTTTTTCATTCCTAAAGTAGGACTTTTTTTTTCATCGATATCACGACAATAACCGCGTAATTGCGTAGGTCTTTCATGCGTCGTACAGCCGAGTCGTCGACGTGAGCGTGATCGATGAGGGAAAATAATGAAAAGGAGTTTTACCCGAGTTTGAATTTATGTGAAGAATGAGAGGCCATTGAACGCTCGTTAATTATTGCGTGCCGATTATTACTCAATACGTCATCATCTACACGTTCAAGTGCTGAACACTCTACGTCCCTTCAAGCAGGTGTTTAATCGATGAAAAAAAATTAATGATAAAATCATTTAAAAAATCACGATGAATACAAAGCGGAGTACGATAAATTCCATGCATTAAATTTTAACATTTGTTACATCATTCATTACATTTATTTCTAAAAAATTGTATAATTTTATTGACATTAAATAAAGTTTATTTGAATCTCATGTGTATTCGATCGAGAAAATTATTTATCACGACTTTCTTGTGAAATTAACCAGCGAATTTTTTATCTCACTAACTGCTGTCTTTTGAACGCCCAAAAAGTTTTTTTTTTTAATCTGCTTGGTGAGTTCGTGGAGCAACGTTTGAGCAATAAAATTAGCCGATTTACATAGAAACATTTAATCGTTAAAAAATACACCGTACTCTCGTTTTTATTTCAGCGCTCTCTCAACAGCTTAGCAATTAATCGCGGATACGAATTTTTTTTTTTTCTCAAGCTTTCAATATTTGTACTTTCCGTTTCGACCGTGATTCCCGGAGCTTTTTTTTCTCCGTCTTCGTGAAGGATTTTCGGAGACGTCCGGGAAGCGATCGGAAGTACTCGGCACGACTTTCGATTGAAGCGATCGTCGCGAGAACGAAACTTAAACTGACAAGCGGCCACCAAATTTCCTATTAGTCTCGCATGAACGCCGGAATTATTACCGGAAGAAGACGCTCGACGACGTCGCAAATAATCGCCTCGATTGCCTTCTTGTTCTCGATCGCTCACCCTCTCGCGAGTTACTTCCGTCACTGTTTGCACGACCTCGATTGAGACAAAAAAAAAACCATAGCTTCAAAAGCCTCCGACTAGCGAAGCAGTCCAGAAGGAAAATTTATTTGCACGACTTATCGCATTCGAAGATGAAACTTTTTTTTCTTCACCATTCGCAATTTATTAATGTGCCGAGTTGTCCTCGGACAGCCTAATGGAAATTAAAATAAACAAAAAGACATGACTTCAAAAGCCTCCATCGAGTGATGTAGTCGATCAAAGAGAAGAATTTATTTGGACGACTTGTCGCATTCGAAGATGGTAAAAATTTTTTTTTTTCTCATTTTTCGCAACTAATTAATTTTAGTGTCCCAAGGAAGCTTTATAGAAATTAAACAGGTGGATGTTGGAAATTCTAACAGATGGAGTTACGACTCCGTGATGAAATGTTTTTACACGAGCTGTCGCATTCGAAGATGAATAATTATTTTTCTATTTACTTACTCCTAGGTAATTAAATGTTACGTCGAATGTCCCTCAGAATGGTTGGTGAAAATTGGATGAGTGCACGTGGCAAGGATAACGACAACGTATTATTTTCCTATCCGGGCTTCTTCACCATCGACCGCTAAAATAAACCCACAGAGATAGCTGCCGTGCCTTATCTCGTTCCATTCGCAGGAAAGGGTTTTTCTTCTGGTATCGCGAAACACGGATGTAGGGCGTGTAGTTCACGGTATCGCTGGTGCACGTATTGCATAGTGGCTCCGTCAGGAATATTCAAGCTCGATTCTCCTGGAAAAAGAAAAGGAAATTAAAAAAAATAAAATTGAAAATTCAAATTTTTATCTGGCTTCATCATAAAAGTTGAAAATTCAAAGCTTCGCATGGCTTTCTCATCGTGTTTCTTTATTCGCAAAGATTTTTCTATTAGAAAGAATTTTATGTAATTTTCGCATTGAGAAATCATTTTCGAAGCTTTGCAAATAAAAGAAATGTTAGGAATCATAACTCGCAATTTTTATGAGGATTGGACGTAAAAGATACAATTTTGAATTTTTTTTTTCAAAGTCAATGTAAGGGTTTACTTTTAGTGGGCAGATAAAAATTACATTTCTTAATTTCGATTTTTTAATTGAAAAAAAAAATAGTAAAAGTAAAGAAAAAGTTTGTCGCTGTTCGATACTTTTTGCAATATAGTTTTGGTTGGGGTTCTATAAAAAGTGTGTCAAAAGGTCGAACGAGTACGTAAAACGCATTGGCATGTAAACGTCGTGTGGACGCACGCGGCGGCTGAGATTGTATTGTATATGCAATTATTTTTCGTTTTCCGAGCGAGCGGAGAAAAATACAACAGAACTTTGAACAAGCTGACGACTATTTTTTTACAATTTTTTTTTATAGCCAGTATGACGAGGGATCGCAAGCTGACACAGTTCGCTCTGTGTGGCCTGATTTATCGCATATTCTATTACAACTTATAGTACATACACTGCAATGACCGGAAATTTTTTTTTTTTAATTTTATATTTATATTAATATTGATATATTGAATTTACATTAATATGGCGCGCGCTAAGAATCTTCTTCACTCACGGACCACCAGAATCACAGAGTGGATTAAATTCCATTCCACAAGCTAAATTTCTGCTATTAGAAAATTTCGCCCACAAAATAAAAATAATTTTTCTCATTGAGCTAAAATTCAACCAACACAAAATTTAGCTCACAAAATGGAATAAATTCCGTCCCACGAATTTCCCAACGAGTGGATTTCATTACATGTAATTAGTTACGCCAACGCGAGGAGTGCATTTTTCTAATTACCGGATTACAGCTCGTGGAATAAATTCCACTCCACGAGATGAAAACCAGCCATTGGAAAACGAAGTCCTTACAGTGAAACGACTTCAATTCCATGTAATAAAATTCACCCACCGGAAGATTGAACCCATAGGATACATCTTCAATAAATTTTATTTTCGTGTAGATAGTACAGAAGAAATCATCCATCCAACCGGAACACTTTTTCAACATCCTTCCGACATGAAACGTTTCGCCTCCTCTCCAAAAGTGGAGCGTCACAAAAGCTACGAAACGGGGGAATGACTTGTATTCAGTGAATACATTATGGGAACAAATAGCGACGTATCGAACTTTGTGACGTCTTCGGCACCTGTGCGCTGTCTTTGGATACAGAGACGAGGTTCTTCGTCCGTGGACCGGATTTATGTGTCTCGACTATGACGTCGGAGTCAACGGGAGGCCAACAAACTCGTGGGAGTGAAAACGAGCGGGCACGACGAGAACGGAGTATCGGGAAGATGCGCGAGCAGGCAGGCAGAAAGATACGAAGAGCACATGCCGAGGCAATTTCCGATCCGGTTGACGTCCGGGCGATATGCAAATATGTTCGAGGGAGTCTCTCCTGGCACTGTTACGTGTCCTTTGCGTCCAGCCGGAGAACCGTCGGAGAATCGAGAACAGCTCGGAACTATTTCCATTTCGCTTCGCTGAAATTTATGGTCCAAGAGCTGTGCCAATTCTTGCGATTGCACTCGACGATGAAAGACTGGACATTTGTGATTTGATTTCACCGGATTTTTGTTTTTCACCCTCGACACGATTTTATTTGAAGTAATTCGGTACGAAATATGTGCAGACAAGAGTGGAGCAAAACGGAGCCTTGGCTGAAGTGAGCCGTTTTTTCAGACTATCCCTACGTCGATGAGAAAAGTTTTTTTTAGTTACTGTTTAACATTTTTTTTCGGATCGGATGGACGCGTGTCTTTATGGTTTAACCGACAGTGTATTTGATTTAATTATTAGATTTTAGTTTTTGATTAAATTGTTTGATTCTGTTGTTCGATACAGTTAATTGATACGATTAGATTATCGAAAGGTACGGCACGGATTTTTCGGTTTCGCCTTCGAGCCGCATTTAGACCGCGGTGATTATTTACTCTGTCGACGATTGATGCTGTCATGTGCATAAAGTTTAGCCCGAAATCACGACGCATCAATTTACCCCTCATTAAAGTGAGCAGCGTTCAATGGAAATTTACGCGGAACGATGGACGATGCTACGCGTCGAATTTTGTCATTCGAGGCTTGCGGCTCGAATGAATACGTTAGCGGATGCAAACAAACGTGACGACCAGAATTCGTGCCCGAGCGAAAATCAACCACGATCCAAACAAGTGACGAACATACTTTAAGCTAAAAAATGTATATAAAAAAAAATGCACACGAAATTGCATAAATCTAATCAGCATATAGAAAGGTTTATCGGAGCCAACGAGCGGAGTTAATTTAGGTGAAATATTTTTTTTGTGAAAAATCCCGAAGTTATCTGCGCATTTATCGGCACACAAAGTTTTAATTGTACCGGGATGCCTTCATTTATTCTGTCCACGTATCAACCCGACATGCGGGCATTCGATTTACCATCCTGTTTAGTCTGTTTGTCAGAGACGAGGAAAACAAATTTTTCGAGTTCTCACATCCTCGAAACTTCCGGATTCGGGCATGATACTTTTTTTTTCATCTCTTTTGCATTATCTTCTCGTTCTCGCTATTCACAGACACACAGGGTAGTGAAATGTATATGTATAGCTCATACGGAAATTTTATCGATTCTTTCTATACGTGAATTCTCCCAGGAACGTCCGCTTTTGCAATTTTATGTTTCCTTTTTTTTTTTTTTTAAATAATTCATTCCGAAGGTCGGTTTATACGGTGCTTCCTTATGTCCCGAGCTGCCCTCGGGATCGGAGACCTCGCCTTCGTGAGTTCCTTTTTTCCCCAAGATTGGTAAATAACAATAAACCCACGCAGTTTTGCTCCACCCTTGGAACATTGAAAACTGATAGAATTTTTCGCGGACGGACCGAAGTGAATGCCCGGAAAAACAGAAACGCGGAAACCAAGTTCATGCATTGTGTATCATCGATGGATCTAATAAAATTCCGGCTCTTCGGAGATTCATCTTTTCCACTCATGGCGAAGAGGAATTTATAATTTTCTCTCGCTGAATCTTTCCAGCGGGTCGTCTTTGTGGGCGTAAATTTCTATGATGAAAACGACGAGGGATACGAAATGCCCAACGAGGAGAAGCTCAATGGCGATCAGAAGATGGGTCAGCCGCAGATTCGGATCTTCCGTCGTGACCAGCATTTGCCCGATGCTCTGGTCCATCCGCAGCAAGTACTTCTGCTCTATCCAACTCACTATACCGGTCTCGTGTGCTCTCGTTACTATTTTCTTCAACTCCTGGTTGTATCGATTCCGCTTCCTCGCGTAGTAAAACGACGGATACGCGATTATGACAGCCTCGGGTGGTGCGTAAAGAAGGCGCGACTTGTCCGCGCGGTTCAACATGTTGTACCTCCTGATGAACGAGAGATGATGAGTGCCGATGCAGTTGTGGTTGAAAACGGCGTCGGTAACACCGCTCGGCTGAATCACTTCGTATCTGTTGATAGAATTAATCATTTTATTAAATATCTCTCCATTTTTTTGAATCTCAAGTTCAACCCTTCATAAGTCACACTGCGCGCACTCATCGCACCTGTAAGGGTCGTTTCTGCAGGTTTTCGAATTGTGTGGCTTACAAAGGGTTAAAGGAATCCCGTTAAAAGTGAGTTTCAGAGAAAACTTAAAACATGAGTCACTAAAAAAATTCAAGATAAAAATTATAATTATTCTACCCTGAGTGACCCTGCTAGAAAAAAGTTTCCAGTAAGACCTAAAAGTCGTAACGATACCTGTTGTAAATTTCATATATAACAGGATCAGAAGAATCGTTCAGAAGCTGTTTGATCCTGAGACTACCACAGATGGGTCTTCCGGATTGCCAAATGTCCGAAAAGGTCTTGATCATATTGGTGTCGTCAGTGGCGGTCAGTGCGCTGCTGAAGAGTGCGGTGTAGCCGGCGTTTCTCAGGATATTGTGAAGAATCCACAGGCCGAGAACGAATCGCAGGCCAAACTTGACCGGAAGTGCCGGTAGACTGTGATCGACGAATATGGACCAGATGGTAAGGACGGTTATGCGTTCACGAATGAGGCCTCGCTGCCAGAGCCGATCAATGGCCCAAGCGAAACCAGCGAAAGCCCCGAAGAGCCCAAAAGTGCAGAACCACACAGATCCATGATAAGGAATCAGTATGTCGGTAAGTTCCACAGTCGGTTCCTTCGGAGTGTCGACGAACGTAATGAACTCGTACTTGTACCATGCGACAGTCTCGATGTCGTCTCTTTCGAAGTGTCTGGATGGTGGCAGAACGGCGTAGAAGTAGTCGAACTCTCCATCAACACAGCGCAGCATAGCTTCGGTCCAGGTCGATGACGTCTGATTCGGCCATTCGTATTTCACCAGGTCGAGGTTGTGCTGGGTTGTCAACAGCCTCAAGACGTCAGTCCCAAAACTCGTGGGTTTACCGTCTTTGATAGTTTCGAATTCATCGGCATTCTCAGTGGACTCCAGCATCCTCGCGAAGCTTACAGTTCCTCTGGAAACTTCATCAGAGTCCAATGACGAGAAGGGACGAATGGTCAGATTTCTCGGCTGGGACGCTGCACAGATATCAAAGATTGACACAACGGTATTCGAGGAAGATTTTATCGGTAACTTGGAATCTTTTACCGGATATACGAGAGTGCTGCGTCCTTGGGCCGTGAAGCTGACGAATGCCACGTTGGTGAATCCAAGACTGGACAGATGATCAGCGAATTCGGCGAGCCAGTCGGTCGTCTCTTGGACCACGATTATGTACTCAGCCCAGCGGTCGGCCGAAGATTCTGCCATGAGTCGTCGAAGATTGGCAGCTTCGTCGATCACCAGGAAGCTCGCGTCCCTCATCAGTAAATTCGGGTTGATCGTGGTTTCCGGGAAATCGGTGAAGATCTTGAAGCTCCTTCCAGCGAAGTTTGTCTTCGGGAGCTCTTGGATGATGGCGCGCGATCGAGGAGAGTCGCTGGAGCCGACGATCGTCAGATCGTTCGCCGGGTTGAAGAGCGCCCGAGCGGAAAGTTCCGCGCAACGAGAAACCCTCCTGGCGAAATCGACGTCGTTGACGATCGACGACGGACCAGCGGTAATGTTGGTGGCTCGACAGGATGACAAAAGGCTCGACAGAATTAACAGGCACCAGGGGACCTTCATGTTGCCGGGTATGCTCGAGACACTTCTCAGACAGTTTCTCAACGGAGCAACTTGGACGAAGCTCGGGCGTGACGAGAATGAACTTCGCAGGGAACTGGGACGGTCGTGACTTTGCGAAGGAATTTGCCGGTAATAACGGTAACACGACGAGAGAAGCTGATGGTTTGCTAAATGGCGGAACCGTCGAACCGGTTGTTACGGCAAAGGAGCGATGAGGGTGGTTGAGAAGTTCCCAGGAATCTTCGGCTATCGGTCGGAGTGAATCTTTCCGTCGATGAAAAAGTGGCTTCTGGTGAAACACGTGACGAGATTCCCACGACACACCTGTGGCGAAGTGTGAAGTTTTTCAACGCGACGATAAAATCGTCGTGAGTTGTACGAGGTTCGTCACGAGAGACCCGGTAATAACGGGTATTCGACGGAAATTTAATAATCCTACTTATTGAGAATTACCAAAGAGATTCGCACCTTCCGCGAAAGCTTTTTTGCCCAAGCACCGATCATCGCGTTACCATTGATTTCAGACTTCGACGAAACATTACTTCACCAGTTGCATCGCTCCTGGTATTGAGATAACGTAATCGTCTTCGTCCAAAGTCGAATTCACGGTGAGTGACAAAATTCCGGAGGTTCAACTTCGGACAACTGTAATTCAATGACATCAGCCACAATCCGGTTAGCTCGGATGCCAGAAAGGGATGAGGCGGTGCTATCGATTCCACAGTACGGAAGTTTGCCGGGAGAAAGGGTGAACGCATAGTTCGACTCGCTCCAGAATCGTCGGGTCCACCCGGGTGGTAAACGTCGCGTCGGTGCGGCTAAGCGCTCGCGCATTTCGTTTCTCTTCACGTATTGGGCTTTTCGTCCATATATATATTTTCTCTTGGCGCACTGCACGAGAAAATACATTCGCATTCGAGTCGCGAATACGTGTGTGAGTAAGCATCCACGTCAGGGTTTATATCCTGCATGTGCGCGAGGTTGCACGAGCCCGGAAGGAGATACCGAAGGGGTTGAAAGGGGTTGGAAGACACAGCGGTGCGCTGCATCGACTGTAGCGAGCCTCGTATATATCCTTCGCACAGTATAATGCCACGAGAACGCCCGATGCCAAATGACCGTGACCCTGAGAGGGTTTGTTCCTAGAGTCCTTGATACTCGACTCGGGGGTTGCGCCAGTGCAAGTGCACGGTCAGTTCCCGGCGGTCGAACGGCCAATTGGCAATCTCAATGTTACGGCATCCCGGCCCACGAACGTCGGGTCTTACGTATTCATGTATGGATCCCGAAAGTCCGTTTCACATTCACGTACCCAATTTTTCATCCGCCTCCGAGCGTTACGTAGCAAGATTGTTATGCAGATTTTAATACTCAGCTCCGAAAAGGGGTTTGATAAGATCGAAGAGAATTCGTTATTTTCGTTGAAAATAATAAAATAATTTTAAAAAGTTGAGTCGTCATTTGATGATGAATTTCTTTTTTAACGTGACCGAGTCAGTGGTGAGAGCGAATTATCAAAAATCCCCATCTGGCGATTTAACTTCCGGAGCTTGTGATTTTTACGGGGTTTGCTTTACGGTCATCGACTTCGGTTCGTGTATTGCTTAAATCACGATGCTTTGATTTCACTGCAAACAAGCCCGTCTAATTTTTAGCCAAGTCTGACGGAGAAACTGGAGATCCGAAAATATTTGTCTGATGGCGAATTTTTTAAAGTCGATTCCTCGAGACTCCCATCGATTGTGCCGAGTCTCGCGGCGCCAACGTTGCGCAATCTTTCCGCAGTTGAATGGCTGAACGGTTCTCGTGCCGGTGGCTACGAACGCGAGACCTTGGCCTTCGGATCGCGAAAAAGCTATCGTCGCGAATGAGAACGCGATGGTCCTCTCGTGCGGTAACGCGCGCGCCAGTAGTGCGACTCGGTGTACGACCGGCCCAGCCAGAGGTTCAAGGGTGACGTCGCGACGCCGCGAGCTCGTTCCACCGTTCGAGCATAATTTTTCTTCCTCGTGTAGAGCGCTGTTTCATCCAATCTTCTCACGCGATGCCGGAAGTCCGGAGTGTGCCAAACCCAAAGAAAATTCCGGCAAATATCCACGTAATCGAGGTGCTCCGCTCCATTTTCCACGAGTGCTGAAATAAAAATTTATCGTAGTAGTAAATTGGAAGATAAGATATTTTTTTGAATAAATTATAAATTTTTAATAATTACGCTATTCTGATTATTCCGATAATTTCTAATATTCATATTTATTGGGAAAATGAATTTGACGAAGATTGAGTTTAATCGCAAGAAATTTTCTTAATTTCTATGATGAAATTTTAATAGGCGATTTTTTATGAAAATTAGTTTCGTCATTTTTTTAATATTATGGACAGTGGAAAATTTTGAAAGCAGGCCAGGACATGAAAAAATTGAAAACGTAATCTGATGTAACTGGCACTAAGAAAACCGAAAATAGCTCTGGACAAAATCAAAATATTTTTCCATCAACGGAACCATGGGATTTTCGTCGGTGAGAAATTGGAAAAGCAGGCCAGGAGACGGAAAAATAAGATCGCACAATGGTGCAGCTGGCGCACGTGTTTGCTGCAGGGATTTGTTTATAATGCAATTGTGGCAGGATTGTTCTGGGAGTCGTGGTTATCGAGCAGTGCACATATCCCGGCTTAACGTATACATTTCCTGCCATCTCGGTTACGATGAACTATCGCGAGTTCGCACAT
Source organism: Listrodromus nycthemerus (assembly GCA_963978505.1). NCBI lineage: Eukaryota > Metazoa > Arthropoda > Insecta > Hymenoptera > Ichneumonidae > Listrodromus > Listrodromus nycthemerus. The sequence continues at coordinate 23,786,949 of OZ021680.1, read as the reverse complement.
CCTCGGCCGAGCATAACTCGAGGAGTTGAACGTGACTGCCTCTCATATTTCCCCAGAGCATAGATTCATATACGTGTACATATGTATGTGTACACATGTGCATGTGTAGAACCGGACGTAGATCGTGTTCTCTGACCGCAGAAGTACCCCAACCCTGGGCTCGGTCTGGTCGTTCACTTCATCCACCCGAGCTAATAATTTCATTTCTACGGGGTGCCGTAACGTATACCGTTGTGTAATGCATGTGGAAACCCGAGAATCGAGGAAAACCCTCAAATTGCTAAAATCCGTGATTCACCTGAAACAGAAAAAAAAACATAAATTCTCAATCACAAAAATATTAATAAAAATGAAATTGTAGTAAACACATGAATATGTAGAGTTATCAATTTCTCACAAAATTTCTTATCAGTCCATTTGCTGAGAAACGAGTTATGATAAAATACAAAATTAATTCGGATATCAATCCAGCTATGAAAGCATCGAATTCCTATTTTATTTTCCTGCCTGCATTTATTCTCAATTTCCCATCACCCGATCCAATAGAACTATCGTCCAAATACCATCGTGACTAAATTTTTCTGCTATCATCCAAAGTTATTTCCGGCTCTTTCGAACCATCGCACTGTGATCTTATTTTTCCATTCCCTGACCTATGAATTGTCACGGTGTGTCAATATTATTTCTTCGTTCGCCATTCGTCGAGCCGCCTACGATAATGTCCCAGCGGAAAATAGATCGAGTGGGAGAGATCGTCGAGTCACGTAACGGCTTTCTCACCTTACTCCCGTTTCCCAGTTTATTTTTTATTTTTATTTTTATTCTTCTCGTTTTTTCCTACTGTTCCGCGATTCCCCGACGCGCGTTCTCCGGTGCAGCACGCTGCAACGTAAATGCGGCGCCGCCCAGGCTGCTGGGTATCGATAATCTACTTAACCATCCCGGTTTCCGCCACGCGAAGCGAGGAACCACCCGAGACCCGGCCCGAGGGTAAACGAGCGTCCTTGGTATATCGCACCAGCGACAAAATCATTCTTCTCGTAGCCACGTTATACGCTGCGGGCGACTCCTGGCCGACTCCTGGCCGACTCCTGGAACGATTTGTATGGAGCTCCGTACGCTCGGTAGAGCCGGCCTTACGCGTACATAAGCTTGTTCGCCGGCGACAACGGGCTGGAATAATCCTTATCCATCATTCCAGTCGGAGAACGGATAAAGGCAGACGTACAAAAAGTCTGCTACGCGAGGAGCATCAATAATTTAATTTTTTTATTTATCTCTCTTGGACTCCCGTTCCAGGACATCAGCTTTTTTTTTTTTTTTTTTTCTTAAATTTCTTCTGAGGATGAGAAAAAAATTTCTTATCTCCAGAAAAAAAAAAAAGGAACGATAGTCTGAGATAAATAAAAAAAATTGCGTTATTATGCCGAGTCGTCTGGGGTGAAATTTATTTTCTCCGGATCGACGGATCTCCCATCAATGAATTTTTAATCGTGACAATAATTTAATTTTTTTGTTTATCTCTCTTGGACTCCCGTTCCAGGACATCAGCTTTTTTTTTTTTTTTTTAATTTCTTCTGAGGGTGAGAAAAAAATTTCTTATCTCCAGAAAAAAAAAAAGGAACGATAGTCTGAGATAAATTAAATAAATTGAGTTATTGTGCCGAGTCGTCTGGGGTGAAATTTATTTTCTCCGGATCGACGAATCTCCCATCAATGAATTTTTAATCGTGACAATAATTTAATTTTTTTATTTATCTCTCTTGGACTCCCGTTCCAGGACATCAGCTTTTTTTTTTTTTTTTAAATTTCTTCTGAGGGTGAGAAAAAAATTTCTTATCTCCAGAAAAAAAAAAAAGGAACGATAGTCTGAGATAAATAAAAAAAATTGCGTTATTGTGCCGAGTCGTCTGGGGTGAAATTTATTTTCTCCGGATCGACGGATCTCCCATCAATGAATTTTTAATCGTGACAATAATTTAATTTTTTTATTTATCTCTCTTGGACTCCCGTTCCAAGACATCAGGTTTTTTTTTTTTTTTTTTCAATTTCTTCTGAGGGTGAGAAAAAAATTTCTTATCTCCAGAAAAAAAAAAAGGAACGATAGTCTGAGATAAATTTAAAAAAATTGAGTTATTGTGCCGAGTCGTCTGGGGTGAAATTTATTTTCTCCGGATCGACGGATCTCCCATCAATGAATTTTTAATCGTGACAATAATTTAATTTTTTTATTTATCTCTCTTGGACTCCCGTTCCAAGACATCAGGTTTTTTTTTTTTTTTTTTAATTTCTTCTGAGGGTGAGAAAAAAATTTCTTATCTCCAGAAAAAAAAAAAAGGAACGATAGTCTGAGATAAATAAAAAAAATTGCGTTATTGTGCCGAGTCGTCTGGGGTGAAATTTATTTTCTCCGGATCGACGGATCTCCCATCAATGAATTTTTAATCGTGACAATAATTTAATTTTTTTATTTATCTCTCTTGGACTCCCGTTCCAGGATATCAGCTTTTTTTTTTTTTTTTTTAATTTCTTCTGAGGGTGACAAAAAAATTTCTTATCTCCAGAAAAAAAAAAAAAGGAACGATAGTCTGAGATAAATTTTAAAAAATTGAGTTATTGTGCCGAGTCGTCTGGGGTGAAATTTATTTTCTCCGGATCGACGGATCTCCCATCAATGAATTTTTAATCGTGACATTGGAGTTCAGAATTTTTTCCCCGTGGTACGGAAATAATCTGGTGGCGTACGTGACCCATTGGAACATCGTAGATTGGAAATTCATTGGCGTCGTTTCGTTGAGCTCTGTGTACGATAATTTATTTATAGTCAATGCAACATCGAGCCTGTCTATTGTGGGCTGTGGAAAATCGTCACGTTTCATGTGAATGAACGAAGCGAATAGGCGGTTTGACTGCGGTGCGTGGGTCGCAAGAATTCATGGTATCTGGGTTACGCGAGTGCGAACGAAGTTAACCCGACGACAACACACGGTGGTTGAACGCTTGCAGATGGCGAACGAGCATCGCGTCACGTACTGCTTGTATACGAGACTGCGATATGCGGACGGAAAACGAATTCCGCGACTGTTTATAAACTCGAGGCGCAACAGCGACCGTCCTTGGTCGCATTTGTTAACTTAAATCGACTGCCGGGTAATATTAAAGCCGTAACACCTGTCTCGCGGTATTTTTTTTTTTTTTTTTTTTTTTAATGTTCCATCGACGGAAACGGAGCTATTTTTGGAATGTTCTTTTATCGAGGCTCGATTATTTCGGATCATTCTACATTTTTTCGTTGTGACATTCGATTTTGGTAATTTTATTTGATTGGAGCGACATCATTTGATGTGAGCATTTGCATGTGAATCAAGTAATCGCATTTTATTCGAGAAATTGAATTTGAATGAAGAAATTGCATTTTCTTTGAGACATTGAATTTGAATGAAGAAATTGAATTTTATTTAAGAAATTGAATTTTATTTAAGAAATTGAATTTTATTTAAGAAATTGAATTTTATTTAAGAAATTGAATTTTATTTAAGTGATTTCATCTGATGCAAGGAATATCTTTGAAATAAAGTAAATGTTTTTACAAGTTGAACACGGATCAATGATTATGAGTCGGTAGAAACGACCGGACGAGTTTGAAAAAAATTTCTCAATTAATTCTTAATCAGAATTTTCAGTGGATCCAACGAAACTTCATAGATCTTTTTGTCTGAAAATTTCTACCCCGATGCGAGCATACAACTTCGCCGATTTATTCAGAATTAAAATTTTCAATGACCCAGACAACTATGTTTTATTTAATTTTTTTCTGTACCGCCATTTCCATTTTTTTACATCAAAACTCGACATGCGAATAAAAATATCGGGGATTCTCCGTAGATAGACGACGTGTTTCCGGGAAGCGGTTCTGAGATTCTCCTGAGTAAACTTTCTATTCTGCGCGTTTCAATCAAGAATCAGCGAACCAGGAGGCTGCGCTTTTCCGGAATCACATCGGATGAGAATTCAAAAGTTTCCTCTCCTATCTCAGTAAACGAGTATGCGAATTCTACGGTAGAACCGGTCGCAGCTTCGGAACGTATCAGCCGGAATTCGCAGGAGCTTCGGAGGCGCTTTCATGAAAGTAATATACCGGATGGACGCAGATGCGACGCTTTCAGGACATGGACGTGAACTAAATGAGTTGCAGATTCGACGCTGCGCATCCGAGATAGCGTGTGAAACCTCTCCGGTATTTACATGGTAAGGGTGGATTAATCGAGAATGCATGAGTCCAGCCGAGAACTGAATATTCATAGCTACACGCGATAGCTCCTGGTAATACGTATATTCATGGTACGTACGTACCATTCAATGGTGTCCGGCGCCGCCACAACTCTATTCTATATATTACGTGCATCTCCACCCCTGTCGCCACCCCCGAGGTGAGCTTTAGACAGATGCTAATATCACCTTTCTGCGGAACCACGCCCACAGTCGTCGTGTCAATAACGTTATAATTTATGCGATTAACAACTCGAACGACCATGTTTCCGGGCAAAAAATGTTACTCCAATATTCGGACGACAAGAAAACCTCGATTTTTTTAAATACCCAATGTAGTGATGAGTGAAAAAAAAATTAACGAGTAATCGGCAAAGGTCGTTGACGGAAATGTTTTAACGTATCGAATTATTTATTTGCCATTGGAAATTTACCGGAAAATATTGGCTGATGCAGAATTTTTCTCTGAATTTTCTCTGAAACTTGTAAGGACTTAGTCTTTAAAAAAATTATGCAGAAGAACGTGACGGATCATTGCATTGATGTTTATTTTTTTCAAGATGTTCCCAATTTTTATATTCTTTTTTTAGAGGAGGTTTGGCGACAATTCATTTTTTTCCTGAGCTATTTTTTAATTCTCTGACTATTTACTTTTTTCTGGATTTTCTCGGATTTTTCTTAACGCTGCCATGATTTTCATTTCGGAAATTATCCCGACATACGTTATTTCATTTTCCAATATATCGTGTCAATTATCTTCAACGTTTTTCGACGAACAAATGAGTGGCGTTTCGATATGTGTTTTTTTTAAATCGAGGCCTCGAGGCGCGAGTGAAGGAAAGGATTTCGAAGAACCTCGAGAAACGGACTCGAGTTCCGAGTGACGCAGGTGGTCAAGAGCTTTTATCCATTTCGAATCGAAAGCTCGTTCAACCGGCTCGAGCGGTTTTTTACGTTTTATTTTTTCCTTCACCCGAGCCACGGTACAGTGAAATTTGCCCTATCGTGCTCCGCCGGTAGAAAACTATCCACCGGTTGGTGGATAGTTTTCGAGCTCGCGGAACGGCGCTCGCAGCCCCTAAATCGGAAAGCCTTTAGCGCAAGGGTGCGAAAACGCGGAGCAGTGAGAGACGCTGCAAATTCATTTCCGGTAGCGCGAAACGGAATGGCGCACGTGGACCGGCGAGGCCAGCGGAGATGCGGAGGGATTTTAATTAAACTCGTCAAAGAATGTTTAGAGATCGCAGGTGTTAAGCCGATTTCTTTTTGGGCCTTTATTTTTCCCCACGCAATTTTTTATATTCTTCATTTTGCTAAAACTCGGATCTAACCGTATCGGATCATTCTCTGAGATCCGACCTGATTTTGCCACGAGCAACGTTCAGTCCTACCAAAAAAAAAAAAGAAGAAAAAAATCCTCGACAATAACGTCGAAGTTCTCGCGAGATCTGCACGTGTCTCACGTGTACAAAATTTTCGATACTCTCGTAATTTTACGTTGCTTCTTTTATGTACCTTGCGATATATACGGTGTATAAAACATCACCGTACATGATACGTGCGATTCTTCGAGAATCCCCGGAAGGAAAACCCGCGAATCGTTGCCGAGAAAAAAGTACGGCCGAGAGTGAACAGGTTACAAGGGAGAAGACTTTCCAAAGTATCCAACGACACGAAAGCTTCCCACTGAGTCTGAAACCTCGGAAACTCCATCCATTTTTCGGACCCGTTCATGCGGCAAAAGGTGTTCGCTCGGTTGGACTGCTCAATTTTTTGGGACGTGACTGGACTACTGAAAATGACAAAATCAAAATTACACATCAGTTCATCAACGACGTCTTTAATCTAAATAAATTTTACGGGAAATAAAGTAAACATTTGATACTTGACAAGTCGTTGCAGCTAAGCGTATTATTGAATCTATTGATTGAGAAGTGTTGTTTAAGAGGCTCGCAGATAATTATATTCATATTTATATTTATATTTATATTTATAAACTAGTAGAGCAGCTAGCTCGAGCGCCTTGCGCCTTTCCACCCCTTTGTAGACTTAAGCCCTTATTATTAACCAACTTCACGTCCATACGACTGACTCTCTGACCTTACTGTTGACTCCTCGGACAGAATTATTGATTACCTCTGACCCCTTTATTGACCGCCCGCTCCTGATCACTAGGATAACCATTCTGAATCCGGTTGCTATGGTAACAACCCTTCCGATTGCTATGGAAACCACCCTTCCGGTTGCTATGGTCACCAACCATCCAGTTGCTTTGGCAACCATCCATCCGGTTGCTATGACAAACATCCACCCGATTGCTGTAATTAAAAATGATTCCTTTAGAAAAAATATAAAAATTTTTTTTTTTCAAAAGAGAAAGTTTATTTAAAAAAATGTTATAATTTATTCGTTTACGTATTCGGTTCTGAGATATGCCACTTGAAGACAATGTCAGAGGTTCTAGGTCGATATCTCGAAAAAAAAAATAATTCTACCAAAAAAAAAACAAAAAACCACCCGAACTCCCTCACTGTTGCTATGGTAACCACGCTTCCGGTTTCTATTACTTTACGGGGACGAAAATCTAGACTTTTTATGCACGTGTTAGAAAAATTCCCTTTTCCGGTTACACTCTAATTTCACCCTGTTTTGTATATTTATAAACCTTCATATATAGTTATTTATATATATTATATCCTATATCCCGTGAATTTTTACGCTTGAAAAAATTCTAATGAGAAAATTATCTAAAAAAAAAAAAAATATCTGGTTTGCTCGCACGGGTGAGCATTGTCTCGGGTTATGTGGCGCGTTATTGTCTCGAACGTGATGCGAACGGCACGGAGCCTGCAGCGAAAAAAGCTCGTGAAGCTTTATCTACGATTGCGAACGATTCTGGGGGAAATGGAAGTCGCTGGTTGCATCCACGGGATATGTAACAGCGTCGTACCTGCAGCGGTTGTTCCGAAGCAACGACAGTGAAGTGGTCCGATATCGTTCGACACAGGAACAAGGACCGTAGTCACTGCATTTTCCACAGTTTCCGCTGCTCGAGTAATTTTTCTTATCTCCGCAACGGTTTGGCGACGGCCAAAAATTTCGCTGTGAGACGAGACGAAAATCGGCGAAACGAGCCGGGACCGGAAGCGCCTGGAGTAATGCCGCATCCGATATTCTTCGGCAATATTTTTTCTTCAATAATTCCATCTGTAAAAAAAATGGTCATAGTAAAATTAAAAAAATAAATACGTGTCGTTAATAAAAATGACAATCGTAAGAAGTTTTCAAAAATTAATATCAATGAAGGTAATAAAAAATATATCCAGAAATAAATGAACATTTATTTCTGGATATATTTTTCCTTGAGAAAAAGATATTTTTTTGAGGCTCGACTTTTCGTATTTTTCTTTAAATTTCTTCTTATACAACGTCGAAATCAATCGCCATGATTATTCGCGACGGAAACCTACTATTATTCCTTTAGGGGGAATCGTTCTTTCAGACAGGCTTTTTTTTTTATTATTCTTTGTATCACGTTTTCTCCTTCTTCCGCATTTGAGGCACATTTTATATAACGTGTATTATTTTTATATTTTATTTTATGTTTATTTTTCTGAAACGTTTGCAATCGCAATGGAGCGATTTATATCTCGTAGCACGGATTTCCAACAGCGCTTGAGCCCCAGAAAACGAAATAAACAAATCTACCACTTTGGCGTTCGATACAAGTGAATGAGTTAAATGTACTTTTGAAGCAATCGGCATTTTTCGCATTTGTTATAAATTAAATTTCATTTACGTAAATGAATATTTTGCGTGAAAATTTAGGGACGGTTCTGTGAATCGCAGCTGATCGCATCGTAGACAACAGGCTCTCATTAATTTCAGTGGAAGTTTGGTACGTTGCTCTACAAGGTCTTTCAAATCCCTCGCCCACCCTCGTTCGCGTGTTATTGTCATGGATCGTTGCTCTTCTCATCTCTTCCACCAGATTACCACAAAATTGTTATCTTGTTTACCGAACATCGTTGTTTTCGTGTCTCTCTAATTTCTCTCTCTCTCTCTCTCTCGACACCGGCGTTGAAACATGTCGATTAATGCCAGCACGATGATCGTTTTCGGATATCCAATATTTTTTCATTAGTTTAATAGTATAATCCTCATAGGCAGCTGTCTGCACTGATTTAAAAAAAAAATTTATACATGCTTCTTTTTACTGAAGGTAACTTGCTCGCACGTCCCGGATAATAATAAAAATAAAATGAAATTTAATTATGTTATTTTTAGGAAAACTCCAAAAGTCGACGATTTTATCAAATTTTATTTCAATGAAAGAAAAAAATTTTTTTGAAGTGTGCCGGACCCGAACACGATTTATTGTCGATGATTAACGGTCAGTAATTTTTTTCACGGTAAATAATCGGGACATTAATGTTACATCCATTGATTTTGAAAACTCGACTGTAACTCTGATGGAAACTGAAATATGGGATTTTGTTCGTCGTTAGGCGAGGAAACTGACAATGTGAAACTAAATAAATCTTTGATACTATCGAGCTCGAATTAAATTTTGCAACTTTGTCCTTAGATTTTCGATCTTCTCGTGCTTTTCATTACTTCGGCTTTCGAAGGATCAGCGGTCCATAGAAATCTAAACGATTAGCGATTCTCGTTCGAGCAAGAGTTCTTGACTGAAATAATAACCGGGTCCGTGAAAAATACGAGAATCTCCAATAATACCGGATATCCCGTCGATAAACTATTATGCAGTTTTTATGGAAGTTACGGCTAATCCGTATCGTCATATATATGCAATATCGTCGACATATAATGATCTAAAGATCCCTGTACAAAAGTTGATGAAATTTGGTCAAGGCTGCGAATTTCTTCCTGCATAAAATACTTCACATCGCGTCCTCGAAACTCTCGATGAGAATAAACGAACGGTTAAAGTAGGAACGCTCATTATACGCTTCAAGCTAGTCGAGATTTCCCTCGTCACAAAAAAGTATACTCGACAGAGTATCGCATTCAGTTTTGAGAAAGTTTCGATAAGATTCGGGCGAAAGACTTCTCCAAACAATCTTAGGTAATCATTTTTTTTAATTCATTTATTATTATGGGGCGTGTCCGAGAGCGCTTCGTTATTTCGTTATTATTATAAATTTTATTTCTTCAATGATATTCTACTTGATGAGAGAAACCGAAAAATATTTTTTTTCTAGACCCTAATTTTTTTTCTCATCAGACACTTGAAAGATTTTTTTTTAAATCCGTTTTGCCCCGCTTCCACGTATAGCGGCTGCGTCTGGCCTCGAGTATGGGAAGATACGGATCGTTGGCTCGGTTAACGGGCAAGAACTTTTTCGAAGCATCACCGACCTTCGCAGAAAACTCTAAAGAGGCGCAACCGACACTCGACTCCAGACTTTTATGACAAATTTAAAAAATGTATTTATCAGGCAATCATTAATTTTTATATTACTAAATTTCCCGCCATTTTTCGCTTGACCGGATTTTTTTTTTAATCCCAGACATTTAACCGTTTGGTCCGAATTTTTTCGGTCCACTTTGGTCCGCTTCCGCTTGTAGCGCCATCTGGCCTTAAGTATGAGAAGACACAGGTCGTTGGAAAGGTTAACGAGGGAGAACTCGTCGGATTTGTAACATCACTGACCTACGGAGTTGCGTGCACATTCGCCAGACACATTGCGTTGCATCGCGACTCTCTCCAGAGATTTTCTCGAAGAGAAACAACCTCTGGCTTCCTCAGTGGCTTTTTTCTTGCAGGCTGCTATTGCGTCATTAAGAGGACAAAAAAAGTATGGGAGTGCGGAAGGGAAAAGAAGATGGCGTTAGTGTCGGGCTTCAGACGTTTCTTCCATAACGTCGAGAGGGAGAAAATGCACCAGGGTTTTCGCAAGCTCAGAAGCCGGGAGAATAAAGAACTCCGAAAGAGGGGACGAAAGTGGAACGGCGTTTAACCACGGTGCTTTGAGTCAACGTGGGCACAAAACTTCTGCGGGAGAGCCATCGAGTCAGGACGAGAACTCTGTAAAAAAAAAAAAAAAAATTAACAACGTGAGAGAAAAAATGTCTGAAAAAAAATTCTTAAAGTTTACACGTACAATATTGAGGCGAGAGAGCCGAAAGCTAAAAGATACGGCGGTTGAATTGTTGTCTGAAAGTTTCAATTGAATTTAATTAATAAATTCAATAAATTAGTAAAGTGAAAGTCAAACAGAAGAGAAGTTGAATTTTTCCATGAAAATCACACTCAGACTACCTTAAGTCGGGACGCGATTTGAAAACTTTTTGTGTAACTACGAATGATGAATTCTTGAATAAGAAGCAATGTCTTGAGTGATATTCTGCATTCGGCAGCGGGTTTCCCAGGATTTAATATTTATTTTTAATAAAGCAATTTCATTGCTAAAAAATTGATAAGATTGAAATACGTGGCAGAGCTTTTTTTCTGTGGAAGTATTGAATTTTCGTTTTGCAAATTTCGAGATGAATTCAGGAGAGGAAATAAGGTGGGAGAAATGGATGTAGCGTGCGAGGCCGGAAGCTGTGAGTCGGTCTCCGCTCGACGCTCAAGCGCAACTTTAGGGTCTTCGGAACGTAAGAGGTCGCTAGCGAATAATCTATCAGGGCAAGAGTCGGACAACGAGGTGGTAGAAAACCGAGGTCAACGCGACACGGGGCCGACAACTCGTTGGAAGGTCACGGGAGCAAGAACCAAGAAGCTTCTAAAATAAATACTTCACCAAGAATAAGAATCGATTAGCTTCTGAGTCGATGACAAATGGACTGATTAACAACTCGTACTCCAAATGCATTTTTACTGTTATTTTGAATTCCAATTAGACAAGTCTTTTTAATTTCACATCTGACAGTCGTTTTCCTCGGAGGATTTAGAAACATGTTAGCCAGAGTGAAATCTCGGTGTGTACGCTGTGTCATCAAGATATTCCCAGACGCGAGCCTGCAGCTCTATGTTCCTACGTACTAATGACAAGCCTCCTAGGCATTCACGCTGCGGCGCATATTGCCCGACTGGTGTAATATGGAATAAAAGGAAGGTACATACTTCCCCTACGATGATGTACTTTGACCGTTGGCAATATCGCTTGAACTCGTCTTACTCCTAGGCCCGACTCCGAAAGTTACCGCCCGCGTTCCTACGTCTCATCAAAGTTGCATTGCGTCTCAATTTCACGTCCTTTACGACTACACTCGCCACGATTGCGCACTACGGAATGCACGAGGCTAGGGTCGTTCGCCCGACCAAATTACATGCTTCTTCATTACTCCTGCGTAGGCGAAGAATTGTCGTACGCCCTCTTGCTGGATTCTTCCTCATTCTGCAAGGAGAAACAAAATTGCGTTATTCATTAATAAAATAAAAGTAATTTCCAAAAATTACACAAAAATTCAACGGCGCTCATATTCATATTTTTCCGGAATTGCCTGGCTCACTTTTGATCCAGCCATTTATTTTTATTGGAATAAAATGCAATTTTTAATCGAGATTTTTTTTTTTATCAAATAAAAATAAAATTTTATGTCAAAGATAAAAGGTGTTTTTGGGTTTTTGTTTCCAGATTGACGTCGATGCTTCGAGGCTTACAGGAAATCGACATGGAGCCAATAACTTTCGGAGCTGAAGGCTCCGTGTTGCTCAATTTTGTCACGCGTCAGCAGATTCTTCGGGCGATATAAGATCTCGGAAGGAAGCTCACAGGAAAAAGGACTCTCGACGAAGATAGAAGTAACGAGGCAAGAGTGGGAAAAGCAAGGGTGAATGCTGCAGAGAGGAATTACTGCTCGGGAGCGCCAGTAATAGAGAATTCATCGGAGGGAGAAGTGAGGGGAGGGGGCGGTGAGGAGGAAAAATGGATACCTCGCTTCCGGACGAGACTTGACTCCTCGTCGAGCGGACGAGGGGTCGCTTGGAAGTCGGGACGATACTCCGGAAATCGCGGGCGAAGAGAGAGGCGAGAGAAGAGAGAAGGAGAAGATTTGTTTCCGCGGACAATGTCTACCCTCGGATCGGAAGCACTGGGAAGCTCCGTAACCGGGGATATTACGAGCAGCAGCACCCTTCTACCCACGGTGACGAGGGTCGACGCCCGGACCGAGGTGAATCCCGTGTCCGTCGTACTAGCTGTCTCGATAGTTTTCATCCTCGCTCCAATTACGATCAGCGGCAACACGATGATCCTCGCCGCTTTCTACCGATACAAGAGACTGAGAACCGCATCCAATTGCCTCGTCGCCTCCCTTGCGGTCAGCGACTTTGGGGTGAGTATCGTGAATCTTAAATCTTAATCGTGAATCTTGAATCTTGAATCTTGGATCTTGAATTTTGAATCTTGGATCTTGGATCTTGGATCTTGAATCTTGAATCTTGAATCTTGAATCTTGGATCTTGAATCTTGAATCTTGAATCTAGAATCTTGAATCATGATAATTATTTTAAAAATTCTATCTTGCCGTCTAAATACAATCCACTCTCTGCGGGCAGAATCTTTTTTCCGTCAAATGAACCTATTTGTATAAAAAATGTGAATTCTGTTTCTCCAACACTGATACGCTTTCCCGTAAGAAGAGTCTAAGCCGGGAAGGTGGTTGTTTGGATGTGAGAGCGTAACGGGGATTCCATGACAGCGACAGAGACGAGTTTAGATTCCTCTTGATGAAGGGAAATGAGCAAAAGATTGAACAAATGTTCCTAACGATGATGAACATGAAGAAACATCGTGGTCACGAAATTTGTTGAACAGGTCGGTGTATTCATGCCGTTCGGCATGCATCTGGAGCTCTCGGGACTTCCGGATAACGCTGAAGTTTCAACCCTCTGCATAGCACCGTACTGCATAGTGATAGCGCTTTGCAGCGTCAGCGTCCTTATCACGGTAGCTATCGCCGTCGACAGGCTGACTTCTCTGGCCCAACCGTTGCGCTACAAGAATATCATAACGCACAGCAGCGTCGAGAAGTACATTGCTGTTTTCTGGCTCTACGCTATCGGTGTTGGGCTTTCGCCACTCATCTACGCTCACATAATGGGACTCACTCATTCGCACAGGTATGAAACCACGTACAATTGTCCCTTATAAATATTTCTAAATAGTTGTGAAATAAGTAATGCGCTTGATATTGCTGAGTGTAATCGCAGTTGAATATCTCGAGGACCAAAAACGATTAAATTCAATTCGTATCAACTAAAAGGTTTAAACAATCTACACTCTTTGAGTTGTTTTTTTTTTACCGACTGTCCCTAAAACCCTGTTCGTCCAATGAGAAAGATGAACTCCGAGTGTTATCACCCCTTTGGAATAAAACTCACGAGAAAGTAACGGAACCGATGCATCCGGCCAGAAGCAAGTTAAACCTGCGGTTTATGGATAGTACATATACCGCAAACTTTTACCGCATCACGAGGTCATCCTGCGGTATGTCCCGCAGCGTTGCACTCGGGACTCCTCGGCCATTACCCGCTGGGGTTGTTAATCGTCGTTCACCAGTCACGACTCGAACAATGTGCAGCGTTGAACCCTCCATTAGTCGTTGTTACTGCTGCGTCGCTTTTTTTCAGACTTCCACGTCGAAAATCGGAGCAGACACCTTGCCCATCCAGCAAATTTCATAATCGAAATTTTCCAACGCCGTGCAGACTCTTTGAAACCTCTTCGCACCATCCCAGTCATAAACTAGAAAGAATTCTCTGTATTAACTTTTTTTTAAATTCCATTATCATTATTTGTCTTTTTATCGTAAACGACAGAGTCAGCTGGTAAAAAAAAGAAAGTCTTCCGGCACGTTGTTGAACTTAATACTCTTTTATATTTAATATTATTTTGTTTTTTTTTGTTTCTTTTAAAGGAGTTGTTGCTCTGTGTAGGGTTTGATATAAATTATTATTATTATTAATATTATAGCGCCGTTGGGCTATTTACTGTACCGGAGAAGACAAGAGAAGACTTGCCAGTTTATTTCAGACTATGTTACACGCGACCTTTTTTCTGTTCTATTCAACCCTGTTCTGTTTCATTTCCTTTCTCGAGTCGCGTTGTCCTATATTGAAAGTTGACCGAGGGGATGTACGGCGACGCACGTAAAATTGAGCGAGTAGGAGACCGAGCAGTCTCTTCGCCACTCAGCTCTTTTCCTTCCCTGTAACAGAGCAAAGAAAACAAACGATTCAACTGAGTCAGCTAACTCCCTTTCTATAAATATGGTTTCCAATTACTATCGTCCACCCAATGTCTTTCCTACCCGATGTGAAAGAAAGTATTTGCTGCGTCTGTGTGCGAAATGTGAATGAGGAAAAGACAATAGATAATAGAAAAATGGAAGTACTGCACACAGTTCGTTTTTGAGCCTGTTTATCGACTAGGCTGCGTTTGCGAATTTCGAAACCTAAAACAGGTCGAGAATATCTTGATATAATTCTCATCTTTGTCCGAACCTTTAGGTGATTTTTTAAAGAGTACACAGGTCAACTGTTGATCAGTCCCCACTTACGAAATACCAAAAAAAAAGCCAAATCCATAATTGAAGAACCGAAAAGATGAACAATTGAACGACTGAAGGAATTAATGTATTGAATTACCAAATTATTTAATTTTTCAATTACTAAGCAACTAAGTATCTGAATATAAACTCATACTATAAAACAGCTTTCTAAATGGAAGAGACATGAAACTACAGTGGACTGTATAAAAAAAAAAAGCTTCCTGTGTGAGGGAGCTAAATCGTTGATTGAAGAACAAAAGTATGCCCGACCATTATCGCCTGTCTGCCTTTAATTCTGTTTCAGTGGAAGCTGCAGGTTCGGAGCAGCCGTTCTACCTCCAGTTCGAGTATTTCTCGTAGTCGCTGTGTGGGCACCAAGTGCACTCGTATTACTCGGATGTTACATGTACGTCTATCTCGTTGCCCGTGCGCACGCAAGAGCCATCTACACCGTCGAACTTTCGTTCAGACATCAGACGCAGACTCTTGCTCTGCCACGTTACGGACAGACTCTCGCTGTCACCGTGGGAGCTTTTCTCGTACTCTGGCTACCCTTTCAGGTAATCACCTCACTCCCTGACTTTGATGCTCTCATACGCGCTCTCTGTACTCATCCGTTTTATTTGTACCAAGCCAGTTTAGAAATACGTAACGACAATGATGACGATTGAATACTCAAAGAGGACCTCGTGGAGAAAAAAAAGCGTCCCACTGAGTTGCAGCTTTCAAATTTTTGGAGCAATACGAAAAGTACAACTTTTCAGGTGGAATATTTGAAAATAAGTACGAACGAGAGTTCGATTAGTCCGTCAAAAGTAATTCGGTGGAAAGAAGAATTATCCTACCGGATTGTAACATTCGAATATTTACGAGGAAGAAAAAAAGCTGAAATACCTTTATGGATCTTTTAGGTCCACGCTGTTAAAAACGTAGAGATTATTTCTGAATCAGGACTGTATGTTATTATAGTTTCAAACTCGATTATTGCGAGCAAATAAATAACGTCATCAGTGATGGTTAAAGAGTAAGAAAAAAAGAGAAGGATTTTATTTTTTTTTATAGAAATGTAAGAATAGCCACGTTGCGTGGTGACCTGGATAAATATGAAGTCGACACGAGTGAAGATAAACGCCAACTCTTTTTTCTCCTCTCTCTATCTTTTCCGCGATAATAAGGGAATGAAAATAATGGAAAATTGTTCCGGCCGCAATTGAAGGGCGCTCTGATCGATCGAATTAGCGATTCATCGGGGACAAATTGCACGTAATTCCAGATCGACGGAGGTATCGATCAGTCTGATTGCAGTCTGGAATTGCTCCGAATAATCGACGGAGCCATTGACGCCACCGAAGATTTCGCGGATGTCCGGACCGAGAGTCAGTTTAAACTGTGATTATTCAGTAAAGAACAATTCATTTGACAACGCTGTAACTCGTCGCAATTTATCGGGAATTTAAAGCTATTCTTGCAAATTTCACCCAGCGACACTTGCGATTTTTTTTTTGTCGGAAACTTGTTTTAGCGGGTAAAATTCTCCCGCTGGAAATGTCGGGACTACGGGAGTTTGGAACAGTTTCAGTGCGAGGGTCTTGTTCGTTTACCGAACTATAGTTCTAGAGCCGCGTGTAACAAGTTCCAATGTCGCTCGGGCAAAGCGTGTGCCGTTGCTTCCACGAAGGTGGAACAGCGAAAATGTTGGAAAGTTGAAAAGAAGTGCTGAACGAGGATCGACAAACCTTGTTATTAGGCTCTTTTCGTACCCTGTAGCTACGAGACCGTGGTACCAAAATGTCGCACGTTTTCATGTGGAGACGATAGCAAACATATTTTTTACTACTAAAAAAAATACGATTTCAATTTTATGAAATTTCAAGTATTCTCTATAATTTTAAACGATTTGAAGTATGAAAATTCAACGAATCTACATCTTTTTCTGCCATTAATTTCAATGACGATAGAGATGGATATAGATGGTCAAACATTTTCACAACGAAATACTAGATGAGAGAGTTCTAGAGTTGGCGTATGAAACCCGACGAAAATTGTTGAATAAATGAATCAAAGGCTTCGCCTTCACAATGTGGTGTTTTGTCGATTGTTCGCAGGCCTGCATGTTGGTTGACATATTCTGCGGAACGAAGTTGCTCACTGAATGGGCGGTAGTCTGGCTGGGACTGCCGATTCTGGGCCACAGCGGCGCGAATCCGTGGATCTACGCGTTTCATCACGGCGAGATGAGAGTGGCAGCAACGAAGATAGCGGAGGACGTGGTGACCCGTTTCGGCATCCACCCGAGCCGCTACGGTTGTTCGCCAATTCGTCGTGGCTCAAACACGAATCTGGAACTGGCGGAAGTGAACAAGAGCAGCGAGGCTCGTCGACCACCGGTCGAGGATTGTTTTGCGGCGAGGCACCAGAGTCCCTTCCAGCCGCGAGACAAGATAAGGCTGCCCGGCGAAAGATTGAGCGGCAAGACCGACATATCGCCTGAGGGTGTCGGCTCGCGCCACAGATTCTCAGCCGGAAGTCTATCAGGCGACATAGTCGAGGAGGACATCCACGATCTGACGAAAATGCTCAGACCCGAGTACGCTATAGACAGAAATCTGTTGATCGACTCAAATCACAACATCAATAAGATCGCAAACTTCAAGTACCTGCTCGATCCGACCTTCAACAGGATTCGCAATCTGCGACGTCTGAGCACAAAGTGCCCGAGCTCGAAGTCTTCGAGGCGCTTCGACGAACCCAAGTTCATATCCTATCAGAACCTCAAGAGCGATGAGGATTGCGAGAGGAAGATTCAGCTGAACACGATGTCCGATCCGGTGCTGAACGCCGAGAGTCCGGTGGGCGAAGGCGAGGACCTCGCTGAGGTTTTCTGTCGCGGTCCATTGCTCTGTGGACGAAGAAACTCAAATCTCGCCTCAATGTCCGATCCGAACATCAAAGCCACGAACGTCTCAGGAGGCTCGTCGAAGATTTACAACGAACGTTCTCCCGTCAACGGCAACGCCCACCGTTACTCCGTGCAGAGTCTCGAGAACGCCAGACAGACGCTTCACTGTCGGATGATCGACAATCTGAAGAGGTCGAATTGTCGACGTCGCGGCACGTCGCTCGGGACGAGCGACTACGAGAAGACTTGCCGTGACACGCAGATCCGCGAGACCTCGAGAATCGCCGGTCATCTCAGTCCAAAGTTCAAGTATCCTCTCATGCAGATAACTCTGACGACCAACAAGCTCGCCAACCTCTTCGGCGCCGATCACGAGAGAATGCAAAGCGTTCAGGAGTCGATAGTCGAAGTTCCTTCAAAGGCCGCCACGTTGCGCCAAAAATCCGAGACGGTGATCAAGCATTCGGAGTCGATAAGCGGGATCGAGCAAAACGATCGTCCGGGACTGCTGGAACCTTCGCGATTCATGGACAGTCTGATGGTTCCGACTATTCATTCGGAACCACCGAGTCCGATCGAACCGCTTCCTCTGGTCTCTCTCAGGGAGGAAGAAACGCCGCGCGTTCATCGTCAGCTCCATTCAAGCTCAACGCTCCGAAATCGTGTGAGTCAGCCGACCTTACCGAGTCCCACGAGACTCTCCAATCCGACTGTTCCGTTCGTTCTCCTGAACGTCGAGGACTTCAGCGCGTGCTGCGAGGAGGGAAAAACCCAACTGCATGAGGCTTCTCGTCCGGACCAAGTAAATGGTCGAGACTCCACATCGAACCTTCAATTCTCGATAGCACCGGAAGAACTCACTGAGGCCCTTCTCACCAGCTCAGAGCGACGTCCATCCGGCACGGTCTTTACCGAGCATGATTCGACGAGGTTCAGCTCGAGGAGACCCTCGGATCTTCGGTGGTCGGAGTCGTCTAGGAGTCAGGAGGTGCTCTCCAACTTTAACGAGCATCAAAAATCACCGTCCTCTTACTCGGTCAATAATTTCGAGTCCTGCACGAGCGGGAGCGACCTTAACGACGTCACGTGTCTCGGGTCCTTCGTATGTCCGGATCCACTGACCTCATCGCTTCGGGAATCCTTCTTCGAGGCGCCGTCGGTGCCGGACTCCGACGTCTTCACTTCTCTGGAGGATCTTGAGAATCAGGACGATTACTCGCCGAGCAACAAAGTGTCGGCTCTGCCGATGGTTCACTCGTCCGTCTCGTCAGTCAATCTCGAGAGTGCCAGAGCCAAGAACGCCGATGTCGAGATCAATCAGAGCAAATCCAGCGAATCCGTGATGAAGAATTACCACGCCATCATGAGACTCGATTCGTCGGTTCATCCAAGTCGATTCCGTGTCAGACCTGGAAAAGATTGCATCATTAATGATCCACCGATCAAGAGAAATTCTACGCTAGCTCCTCTGGCCACACCCACGCCCATGGAAATCTGCACTCCGACGTTCGACACCGCGGCCGAAATCAAAGGTGCGGCCGGCGTGGGGGTCAGAGTGTGAACGGAAAAATACCTGTTCTCCGGTACTGAAATGCTTACCGAGATCCTTTTGAGACGAAGTCTCGAAGCTCGTGTTACACTTGAGACGGACTGGCAGGATAATTGAGAGAATCGTAGGATTCGAATATTGGATCAAACGATTCTTGGAGAATAAGGCTTTTACACTTCGAGTCAGACTGCCAAAAAAAACCTGGATTCTCACAGTTCCTTGTTTATCTGAAAAAAAAAAAAAATATGTTTTCAAAATAGCTCGACGGAGTAACGAAAAGTTAATCGATGATTCGTGTTAATTTTTGTTAGGACATCCTCAGAGGAAGTCTCGTTTGATATTCATATCTCTCTGGACCACTTTTCTGATTATCATTTAGAGACGCTTGGTGGATTATTGACGATCGAAGAAAGCCTAAGGAATTGTGGAGGTAAAAAATATTCAAAACGAGCGCGTGCTTCGGGATAATTTAAATAGCACAACCGATCAGAGAGAAACGATGAAATGTTAACTCGGGCCTGATCGAACGATTGATAAAGATTCGTGGATAATTAATTTTTCGAATGAAATAAAAAAATTTAATAAAATCGATAAAAATAATAATTTCCGCACTTTCATTCGACGATCGCTCGAGGTTGGGTGTAAAGCTGCTGGACTGTGATAGAATTCGACGCGGATCCGAACACAAACGAACGAATTATAAATTAACTCGAAGGAGGCTCTCTCATGATTGTATAGCAATTGAAAAAAAAAAAAATTAAAAAAAAAAATTATTGAATAAGTAAAATGAAGACCACAAAATTCGACGAAAAATTTGGAAACTAGCATTAATGTATATATAATATAAGTAGTATTGTTAGTATTCAACGAATTCGATTCGAATCATACCGCCTACACAGTATACATTAATTCACGTCCAATTTATTCCTATCGATCGTGGGACGTCGCGTCGACCGTGCCAAATTGAAACGAGCGAGCTTCGCTTCTATTTCATAATTTGGATCGAGAAGAAAAAAATGAAAAGAAAGTTTAAAAAATAAGTAAAAATGGAATTATAGTGTCGAATGGTGTGCGAGTGAAACGCGTGTCCGTTTCGGAGTTCGTCGAATGTCTATGCAGATATTAAATCGTACTGTAGTCAAAGTATTGAGTAGCGGCGATGAGGACCAAAAAAAAAAAGAAGAAAATCTACAAAAATTCATCATGAAATTTAATAAATTTTCAAAGGGTTGAGAAAAGATTGTGCGCGAGTCGAACATGCAAGAAATGGACCGTCCCAGGATTCTGGTTGTAAAATTGGCTGGTTGTAAAAATACCAAATGTACAATTTTTTCTTTTCTTCGAACGAACAAAATTTTTGACGCCAGGAGCAAAAATAATTAGGAGAAAAAAAAACAATAAAAAACAAAGATCTTCGAGAATCTACGCCCTCAAAAGCCAATCGTTAATCGCGATAAATTGTTGCAAGCCGACTATATTACCTGTATTATTACTCGTAGATTATAATTCTATATGAAACACACATAACATACACACCAACATTGTCACGAATCTCAGACGCGAAAATATTTCTCATTTTTCTTCGTCGGAGTTTCTCGGCTATGCGAAAACACGAATGCCAATGAATGAAAACTAATTTTTTATACATAATTCAAAACGATACCGAAAACGTAAAAATTTACATGTAATATTATATATATAAATATATTTAAAGAAAAGTACAATGGATAAAAAATATATACTTTGTATCGAGCGCATATTTCTCATGCCACGTTACCTGTACTCGTGTACCTAAACGCGGTGTATTTCCACCAAAAGAAAAAGTCGACGTATCGAACGGTACTCGTGGAAAGAGAATATATACCATTGAGTATTTACAACGGCAGAATAATTTTAAAAAAAAGAAGAAAAGAAACTAAAAATTGCGTGTGGAATTGCAATGGTTGGAAAATCACCGTCCTGTTTAACACAAAAAAAAATGTTGACAAAACCGTCAAACTTACTACAGTATTTATCGAAAAAGCCATTTAACGATATCTGTACCTCTATATATTTTTGTGAAATACCATAATAATTATTTTTGTGCAAGAAAAAAAGAAAGAGAAGAATGTCTCGAGTAAATGAAAAAATTATGTATGGTAACTGGAATGTAATTGAATGACTTAGCGCGGTCTTCAGTGTCTTTGGAATCGTGTGAACTTCGAAGAGATGAGAATATTGAGATTGGAAATAAGTCACGAACAACAAGATTCGTACCTTGTTCGAGATTAATACTGCACGGTTAAAAAAAGTTTGTATATTTGCTAAATGATTCTTGTACACAAGCATCTGCGATCTCGTTAATGTACCAACTTTAAAAAAAAAAGAAAGATATTTACCAAAAAAAAATTATTGTGGCGGCTTTGTGAACAAGAATTGTTTGTTGAATGTAGAAAACTTTTTCTTACTATGTGGCGGATAAAGTTGGCTAACGTAATGACCAGAACAAATTTCCACTCGTTTGAAGGAAAAAGCAAAAGATAGATCAAACTTTATCGAAAATCAGATCATACGACGAACTGTATTTATTCAATCAAGCGTGTGCGATTATCAACATAAATTGAGCCTATCTCATGATCCTACACAGATTCTTCCAATTGCAAGTTTGTAATATATATAATAATAATGCAGAAGCAGAGAGTCAATAAAAACATAAATGAAAAAATGACGTGCAAAAATGTAAATCATTATATCAACGTCCTGACACAAAAAAAAAAATACACAAACATATTCATGCAAAGGTCTGCTTAGAATGCTGGAGGGATCTCCAATGGCAATGTGCCATGACATCAACAAGTTTGTATGAGCATCAAAAAATCATCGTCAGTCAATTGAAATAAAAATTACTGTTTATGGAAGTTGCCTTACGACGACTTACCATTTGTTTGCGCTCAACTTGCTTCTCACATACAAAAAAATGCTCCAGCGACATGCGATCGATGTTTGAACATCACCCTGGAAATATCTGCATGATACAAATTCATCATGGACAATTTCTATCGATAGACTGCTTTAGGAAAAACAAAATTGTTTGCTGATAAAATTTTACTCTCGAAGAGAACTTCACCAAACTCGGTCTTCGCAATGCAAAATGCTGCCATTAGAAATTTGATCCCATGCAGATATTTTCATGATCACAGTTCAAACAACATAGCAACATAGTTGTTGGACACTGTGAATAAAGTTGTCACTACCAGGTCCTCAGAATCTGTAACGGTAAAAATGTACAAACATTTTTTTCATTCCTAGGCCACGTTTTTGCTTTCTTGAGACAAAAAACTTACGAGGGTTGGATGTAATTGTCGGTGGGTTGAGATTTTTTATGAGAATCCCACGAACGAAGTAACGGAATCAATTGTTCGCGACAATCAACTGAACAAAACAAACTCTAATGCGCTGCATCAACACGTTGAACTACCGGCAGACTGATCGTTGCTGCCGCAAAGTACGAATGGCCGTTACACCGCAAGTTGGAACTGCGCATGTGCCGATTTGCGCATTGGTCGAAATATCATAAGTGAAATGAATCGTCTATTGCGCCTAGACGCGAATTTTTTTTATAAAAAAATTACCAACGTTAGTCAGTCTATAAATCGGCTGACATTGACGGAATATCGTCAAGTGAACAACAACCGTTCTTTAAAGGTAACGGAAAAAAACTTTGTTCGGTGGTCGATGGTGCTGCTGCGGCGCGGGCGATGTTGGAACCCGTGCAATTTGAATTCACGAATATTCCCGGGAAAATTTGTACCAGCGTGGAAGAGTAGATTCCCACGTCGTTCTTGTTTCAGCAGAACGAATAAGCTCTACATTACTTCTGCTTGTCCCTGGCTCTAACAGGAGTTATGGACGTAGAATATCTACAATTTTTCTGCAGATTAAACCAGACACAAGCAGGAGTGCTTGTGAGTTAAATTTTTTTTCTTTATCTCTCCTCTACTCTATGATGTTTCTTTGGCTTGTTCCGGATCGCAACACACGAATACGTCGTGCTTGTGTGCGTGACCTCGAACATCGTCTATACTTTTTCCATACACAATGACGTTTCTGATCGTAATCAATTAAAAACCGGTAGATAGTGCGGCGCCCGAGACTCTCCCCGATAGCCCGAGGCGCGAGTGTGAAAGTGTCCTGTCGTTCGTGAAATGCCACGACGATGAAATTCCGGACTGCCCGTGGTGGGAGTTCGATCACTACTCCGCTTCACTAAATAGAAACAAAAAGTTTTAGTCTCTCGTCTGGTTCGACCGTTGGCTCGAGCGCGGTCCGGTGCGAACATGGGTGAATCGAATACGGTGAGTACTCGGACGCCTGATACGTACACACTCATTGTGTAAACTCTAATCGCTCACTTGTCTTACGACAAATCTCCGATGATGTTCTACGATAATTTTTTTGCGCAGAAAGCAAGCGTATATATACTATCGCCACGTGGTCTTTGACAGACGACTCTCCCGTTGAAACACGAATAAAAATTTACTCGCAACTCGAAGATCGTAATTTTCATTTGTTTTTTTGATGGAAAAGGAACGCGCGATGGACGAAGATTCGGACCTGTTCAGTGCAAGCTTGCTCGACCGATTGCCCAATCAGAGACACGAGAACGGACTGTTGGTTCGACCTCTGAGATCCACGGACTATGACAAAGGTGTGTACTGCAAATACATTGATATATATTTTCTTAAATTCCGATCACAGTGTTTTTTTTTCTCTGTTGATTTTACAGGATTCCTTCAGCTCTTGAGTCAGCTAACCGAAGTGGGCAATATCAGCAAGGACCAGTACCTCAGTAATTTTTACACATATATATATATATACTATATTTCATTCAAAACTAATCTAATTTATATCACTTTGAATTTAATCCATAAAAAATTTCGTTTTAAATAGATTATGATTTATTTTAATATGTGGAAAAAAAAACGATTTTCTTTTTGTAGATCGTTTTTCAAAAATGAAGCACGCTGACGGCTACTACGTGGTGATTGTCGAGGATCTCGACTGCGGGAAAGTAATCGGCAGCGCGACTTTGGTCGTGGAGCAAAAATTCATTCACAATTGTGGTCTGGTGAGAGAGAAATCTTTACGTTTCCTCCGAATCGGAGAGGGCGTCTGGGCCGTCCGGTTTTAACAAAAATTTATGTAACGAGCCTTTCATTTCCGCAGAGAGGTCGTTTGGAGGACGTTGTCGTGAACAGCGACTACCGAGGCAAACAGCTGGGAAAACTGCTCGTCACAACCATATCTCAATTAGCGAAGCGCCTGCACTGTTACAAATTATCTCTAGATTGTAGAGATCGTCTAATACCGTTTTACGAGAGTCTCGGTTATCAACGCGAGCCCGGCAATGCAAACAGTATGAATATACGATTTGAAAGTTCCGTCGAACAATCGCGTTTGTGACGTAAGTAGCGTGTGACGCTCGCGCGCGCCACCGTCAGACTTTAAACAAACGGTTTCTTCCCGAAGAAAAAAAAATTCCTGCAGAGATAGTAAATGCGTGTGATTTATGTTGCGCGTGAAATTCGTCACCGTCAAGCATCGCGCGAGCTATCGAGAAATGCGGAAAACAATCTCTATTCCTTTAGTCGCTAAGAATATTCATCGCCAACGAATGTGCCACTAGACTTATCGAACGGAAATCCAGGACTGATCTGCGACAGAACTATTGATATTTCGAAGATAATACACATGAGTCCATGTATATGTGTAATGGAAGCTCCGGAATGAAGATCTTGATTTGGCTGACAAATAAAAACCGTACCCGACAATATTGCGCTTCCGGAAAATATTTGCATCTGAAATAACGAATAAAATAAAAATGTTTAATTATTCGATACATGCGAAATGTTTTATTTCTTGCGAGTCAATTTCTAATATCAATGATATCCGTATGTATAGTACATTTGTATAATAACTTGTTAGTGGCTTAGTGGCATTGAGTCGTATAAATTATACTTTCTTAGCAGGAGCGGTCGACGGCAGTTTCGCTGCTCTCTTTGCTTCCATCTGCCGCTGTCGCGCCAATTTACGCTCTTCCCGTTTTCTTCTCGCCTCCTCGAATTTATTCACACCGCCTGATACTCCAGAGACATTCGCTGAAATTTGTTTTTTTTTTTTTTTTTTTCATTAGTTTGTGGATGAAAAAGTATTTGTGAGATTAAGAACTTATCATCACTCGGTTTACCTGATTGTCCGATCGCGTGAAAGTCGTCGAGAACCTGAAATTCAGAGTCTTCCCAGCCCGCCTCAGAGGCTTCGTTCTTCTCTTCGGCAGCTTCTTCTTCCTGTCGAGTGAGAAAACTTTGTAATTTTTACCACCCCATTAAAAAAAGATAATACGAAAAAATGTATTGCAATAATAGAGTAAAAACCATGTGGAAATGGCGACATTTAAATTTCGACTTTTTTCTCGAAAAACGCTTCCATGTTCTATTTTTTATAATGAACAAAAGTGGCTAATTTTCCCACCGGTTCTTCTTCCAAACTGGTCCAATGATCGCTAGCTTTAGGTGAATTCGAAGACGGAGATACGGTGCTTGTTGTCGTGGTCGGGGGTGCAGATGGTTGCTGCTCCATGTCGCCCCAATTGTCGGCGTCCCAGTCCCAGTCGCAATCAGCGTGCGTGTTCGCCGTATGAGAATCATGATCGTGATCGTGATCCAACGAGGTCATACTCGTTGCGCTGCTCGTCGTTGCAGTCGTACTCGCACTACTTTGCGAACTGCTTGCTTGTTCTAAAAAAAATTGTAAAATAATTCCACGGTCCATCGATTTTATGTTTTAGAAAAACTGTTACTTTACGCACCCAACGAAGCTGGCTTGTTGAGTAAGATGCGAGATGTGTTGTGAGGATTGGAAGACTTTGGAGTATCAGATTGGCTTCGATAGAACTTTGCAGTCATCGTCGTAACCGCCCAACCAGCCCATGTTGCTGCTGCATTGCTCAGACTCGGTGTCGCAGTATTTACGTCAGCCTCTGCGATGAAAAAGAAACCGGAATCGTCACGATAATAATTCATATTCAGACTGTGTAATGAATTATTTGGAAAATTTTTTCGTTCTCTGTTAATTATCGTTACCCATAGATTCTCTCAGTCCGGGATCTTCCGACACTCTCTCAAGCTTCGACAAAAATCCTCGTATCGTTCGAAAGGCATTGTCTCTAACTCCTTTATCGGAATCTGTCGTTAGAGGACACAAAGATGGCAATATACGATTGGCTACTTCTTGGAGCAAAAAGTATTGTTGAGTTATCGCGAGAGCAGAAACACTGGCGCTTCTCGCCGGTGGAAAAGGATCTCGAGTGCCACGAATAAAAGCCCCGATCAGCACCTGAAACATCGAAGTAATAATGAGTTAACAGAATACATATTTCCGGGACATGAGAAAATTTTCATCCTAGATTTGTTTTACACACACACTTTTTGCCTAATTTGCGGATGGAGGTGTTGAGCAATCTTGCCCAGACAAACGGTCGTGTTCGTTCGAATGCCGCCCTGTTCGTCCTTCGATTGCAGTCTCGCGAAGTACTTGAGTGTCTCGACGTTGAGATTATTGTAATCCAGCTTAGGTGCTAAGTGAACGACCGATTTTATCGTTTGCTCGCGTACAGCGGGATTTGTGTCGAGGAAACCTCGAGCTACCTGCAAAACGAAGATTTAGAACATTTTGTTCTAACAAGATTATCTTTTGCAACACATTCATAAGAAAAAGAAATAAGAGGGCGTTTTTACAACATTCTAGGCAAACACGAAAATGGCACTTGTTTTACATTTGTTACACGAAAATATTATGCGATACTAATGACGCATAGCACACGAAGACCGGATGTCAGTCGTCCTCGCCACAATTCATCGACTTCGTATAATGTCGGCTTTACCGCGTTCCCAAAGGACTTTATCGTGAACAGTTTAAAAACTATAAAATTTTGCACCTGTGGAAAAATAGCATCGTTTATAGTCGCAGGCTGTAAGTGACTGACGAATCTGTCTAGTTGCTGCAAGAGTCGTAATCTCGTTGCTCTGTCATTCGAGGCGAACAGTTTAACGACACACGGCACGACTCTTCGCTGGTACTCGACATCGGGCAATTGTCGTCCGAGCTGCAGCAGTGGCGGCAAAACCGCGCTTCCAGCATCTCCGAACTCGAACGCCGCCATCAATTGCGGCAAGATTTTGTACCTTCCGACACCCTCGGGAAAGCTATCGAGCTGATTCGCCAATTGAGCGAAAAATCGACCTTTGTCGCCGCGCTCCTTCATCTGTATCTCCTCGAGGAAGAGAAGAGCGTCGACGAGGTCGTTTTTGAAGAAACCTCCGTTGCTTCGACATCGGGCTATAACGTCGGCGGGATTCGGTCGACCGTCGGCGTTCGAGCCAGTTAACTCCCGATAGACCGTCAAAAGTTGCTTCGGTATCTAAGACGAACATCGCTTGTCATTAGCCAGATATAATTCGATTTCTGAACATTTTTTGACAGAGTAGCTTACCTGATCGACACTTTTCAGGTTGGCTCGCTGTCCAAGGGGTCCGTTGAACGACTCCCAAATAAGACATCCGAGACCCCACATGTCAATCGAACTGTTCATCATTTACTCATCAGTTACTTATTTCAAACTCACACGTTCGAACATATACGATATTTAATTGGATTCAGTATTGATAATTTGAAAATGTTACCAGTGTTATGATATCATAAGTGTGTCGAAAGAAATAACATTTTTCAATCAATTTTACAGAATTTTGAGTAGACGATGAAAAGTTGTTATTTTACCATTTGGTGGCTGGTTTTGAATTTTCCATCGCTTCAGGTGGACAGTAAGTCTGAAGACTGTGAGGCAAAGACGTGTAAGGCGCATCTACGGCCGTCATGTACTCCACACTGCCGAGTTTCCATTCTCCGCTCTCCTCGTTGACGTACACAGAGTACAAATTGACATTGTTGTGACGCAGGTTGCCATCGTTATTTAAAAAACTGAGAGCTCTCTGCAATAAAAATATTCAGGTACATGAATTTTACAGGTTACTCCTGAAAAAGCTGAATGCAGAGCTGGGCAAAATAGCAAGAAATCGTGAACTACAAACAACAAAAGCATTTGAATTATCAAATCCTTCTTGTGCACAAAGTATTTCTCAAGCTACTTAAAGTTTTCCCCAGCTCTGGCTAAAAGTTATTGGGTAACTCACAGTTATTTGAAAAATGCCCCAGGAAAAATACAATTCTTTCTTTATACCCTCTCCGACGTCAGTCTTTCTGGAAAGGCGATTCTGTAGGGGTTCCACTCTTTCCGTCGCCAAGTAGATAACTTTGTCTGTCTATTGGAAGAAACGAAGACGACCCAATGATGAAATCACAAACCAACACGCTACATTCCAAATATTTACCTCCAGACTGTCGATGTACGTGAGAATGCTCGGATGCCGCAGCGTTTTGAGTCTCTTGACAGTGCTACGCGCAATTTCCAACTGGCACTCACCGCCGTTTTTGACGTCGAACGCAAAGACAGAGACATCCTCGCCACCGGCTGTACCCTGAACAACAAATTTCGATTAAATATGACGTAGATTTCGCATTAAAAAATGAAGTTTTTTTTCTTCTGCCTCAAACACTTCAAGGTTAATTACCTTTTTTTTGGCCCTATAAAGGCTCCAAATGCTTTTATTGTCGGTGCATTCGACAACTTCCCCAATCTCGTAGGGAAAGTCTTTGGTTGGATCTCTGGAGAACAACGACCACATTCTACCTAGTGGAAGTTTCTTCAATTACCTCTTCTCGTCAACGTAAGTAACATCCATCGCAGCTCCGTCCTCAATCTTCCCACAAGCTCGACTGACAGCCACGCATCAGCCACACGTCACCGACCACTCGTTGATGTCATTCAATTTTTTTTATTATATTTGTCTCATCCACGTCTCCCTCTTCGCGGCAGCCGTCGACGTCGTCGTCGCAGGCTCTCCCTCCTCTCGCCCCCGCGCGTTTTTTGTATTCAGTTGCTTGTCGATTTTTTTTCTGCCGCGGACGGTACCAGTCGAATTATATATTTACACTCGAAGGACTTCCTCGCTGAGCCGGTGGATTGGAAAAGAATTAAACTCAACGACAACAAAATAAAAACAACAAAGTGTCCTGATCCGGCAAACTCGCGATCGTGGCGTGCAGAGAGCGATGAACGACTCCGGCCCGAATCTCGTCACCACGTACGCATTCAAAGGTGGACGAGAGTACGTAACGAAGATGAGAGTCACTGCGCTCCGAGGAGGATCTCAACGGAATCTCGAGCTGTCCGTAACCGATAAATACACTTCGGAGAACTGGCAGTCGTCCTACGATACCGCATGTTAGTTTACCGAGGTTTCATTGACTCCCGTAAATTAAGGCATACGTCATCGTACGCCTGACGCGTAGTTGTGCCATTCTCGTGGCAAATGTGATCGAGAGTCTGGAGAAATGAGAGCGGGAGGGATGGAAGAATCCCCTTGTTACCACAGAGACCGAGTTACTTGACCCCGCTATATATCGACTGAAATTACAGCTGAAACTCTCTCCATCTTAAAACTCTTTCGTAGATATCGAAAATTTAACGCACAAAACCGGAAATTACAAGCAATTCGATGTGTTCGTCGCTATGCTGCAGTCGGGGTTACTCAAGGTAATGGAATTTGCAGTGGTTTATGGGTAGCTAAATGTCTGCTCAGTCTCATGAACAGCTGTTTATCCAACAGACTAGCGACTGTGTCAGTCTTGATCTCCTGACATTCGACGATTTGGAAATGTTACGAGCACGCAGATCGGAACTTACTACCGGCTCGTCGATTAGCGGCAGAGGGAGTAATCGGAGATATCTTATACTCACCTACACTGTAGAATTCGATAGGTAGGCTCTGTTTGAGGGTTCCGTGAGCTACCGTCGAACTACAGACGCTCAGTTTCTTATACGCAACTTCCAGTATTGGCGGATAGTTGAGATTATGTTAGACAAAATCGACGGCAATCTGTAAATTAATTTCCAACGTAAGAAACGTCCTTAAGAATCCATTATCCGTTGCCATTGGAGTACTGCGGCCTCCCGGATCCGGCGGTTCTGCAAGCTACCGTTAGGAGGCTCAACGCGGAGATCGAACGATTGCGAACCACTGGAGTTAACACGGATCTGCAGAAACGCGTCGAACAGCTGACCGTTGCGAATAAACGGCTGATCGAGGAAAACCGAAAACTAGCGAGCATTGGTTGGTCCTCGTTAACTCGTTGGAGCATGCAATGTTTTATTTTTTATGCCAGATCGGACGAAAATTCCAGACAAGGGAGCGAGGCGACTGTTTAGCGCTATCAAGACACTGGAGAACAACGTGGCCAAAGAGAGGGCTTCGTTTCGCGCGCAGATTCAAAAACTTCGAATCGAAAACGCCAGTCTTTCCTTGAGAGCTCGTCAGCTGACGGAAACAGCGAGCCGAAAGCCCGGCGACGGAAACTCAGCTGTGAGAAGACGAACTCCACCGCCACGGCGGTCCTCGCAGACCCGAAAAACCCCGGAACGGAGAACCAGAAGTCGATCGTCCTCCGCGTCAGGCCGCTTCAAAGCGTCCAGTCTATCGCGAGGTGATTTATCTCGAAACTTAGATTGCGGATAATCCGTGAGATTGTTCTTAACAGTAATTATGTCAAGAATGCGTCGCACATACATTCCTGACCAAAAATTTAACGCGATTACAATTCCAGTACTTCGCGTTATGCTAAAAATCTTTTTTTTTTAACCAGCCGTCTTAAGTAACAAGAAATTATTGACAGGCAGTTCCGTCGAATCGCTGAGCTCGAGAGACTCCCCGCGTCCCCGAGTCACGAGGTCTTACCACTTCGGTGCGAAAGGTCGTATTGTCTCCGATTTAACTAAAAAAAAAAAAAAAATTAAAAAAAAACTCCCCGTCACTCAACGGAGACTTGTAATTATTTTCAGAAATCGATTTTGGCAACTTGGAATCGCGAATTCACGCCCTCCAAAAAATGCTCAAAGACGGAATAAACCTTAATTGAAGATCAGCAACGAGTCCATCGAAACTGTGTGTGTGTGTGTATATATATATATATATATATATATATATATGCATTCCCGCGCATGCGCAGATTTATATAGTATTTGTAATATATTTCATATATTGTTCAGTTGTTTTATCTTAAATATCATAATGATCAAAATTCGTTATGTATCATACAACTGCGTCAAGCAGATAAGTTATGTACAGGGTGCGACGTTGTGTTGTTTCGTGTTACTCGTGCCACGACAGACGCGTACGAAACGATACTTACACTGCGCTTATGACACGATGAAGTACGTCCTTAAAAGAGAATGATTCTTTGTATTATGGAGGAGCACTTGGCAGCCATGATGTTTTTCCCCCTTTAATCTTGATCCATAAAAACTTCCGACAAAGTAAGAATTAAGGGTTCCGTGTCCTGCAATCAAACGAGAAAAAATATTATCCGTCAGAATATCGGAACGAGCGTGGCCTCAAGTCGGCTCGCCGTCCGGAAGTTAGTTATTCAGATTTTCGCGATACCGCTAACACACCTGTTCGATAACGCCTCAGCGCCGAGTAAGAAGACCTCAGGGTCCGCGAGTCACGTGATCTTACCACTCCGGTGCCAAAAGTCGTATTTCCACCGTTTTCACGCAAAAACTCCCAGTTAATCAACGAAGACTCCAATTACATGATTTCAGAGATCAATTTCGGCGACTTGGAATTGAGAATTTACGCACTTAAAAAATGCTCAAAGAGGAAATAAATTATAACTGAAGATCAAAAACGATTTCATTCAAACTGCGTACGCTCGAATGTACACCACCACGCATGCGCAGGTCTACATATAATTCATAATATATTTCCCATGTTGTTCCGTTTTTTTTGTTTAATATTAAATGTCATAATGATCAACATTCGTTATGTATCATACAACTGCGTCAAGCAGAGAAGTTATGTACAGGGTGCGGCTTCGTCGTGTTGTTTTGTGTTGCTCATGCGACGCTTACGGCAAGATGACGGTACGTAGTTTTTCTTCGGTCATTTTTTTTTTTTTGCAATGAAGAAAAATTAAGAGTTCGTTGAAAATGACTAGAGCTATCCATACGAGTATCGAACGCGGGGGCTGTGCAAATTCTAGTGCGAACGAAGTACCATTAATGATCGTCCGTGTTTCTCCCGCTTTTTGTTATGAACTTCGCGTACTCTCTTTGCGCATGCGCGGCCTCTCGTCAGCTCTACTAGATTCAGTCCGGATGCTACAAGCTTCGCCTTACTTTTTTTTTTAGGAGTCCAAATTAACTGAGCTTATTATTTCCCATGACGTCGTTCTCGAAGTAAACAATCGCTCGACGTACCAACGACTGTTCCTCCTGCGCTTTGCCGTCGCCAGGTTCGGAAGATTTTTCTCTTCCGCCCGCACCGCTATCGCTCTCACCGCTGCTCCGTTTTCTCGCCGCCTCGTCGTTCTTCATCTTCTCTAACGAAGGTATTTTGTGCTTTGAGCGTTTTGCCAATTCGTCTATCGCTTTCTGCAGCATGGCTATCTCTTCCTCCTGCCTGATGGTCGTCGTATGCAGTCCCTGAATGTCATCCGTGAATTTCTGCAACTGGGCTTGCCTGGCCTCTTCCTTCTTGGTCTCCTTGGCCTGCTGCCTGCTGTACTCCAGCAACAGGCAACCTCCGGCTACGCTGAATATTATAACTTCACCCATAAGATTGGCTCCCAGTTCTATGGCCATCTGCTCGTTCAGCTTCGCCACCTTTGCCGGCTTCCCCAGGTTCATCAGATACATCTTCGCCTTTACCTCTGCCCAGTGGTAAACTGAAAGGTAAAGTTTCATCGAACAACAATTTTTCAATACAATTATCTTTGTCATTCCTGTCAGATATAATTTACTGATTGAAGTACATCTCCGATACTACTTTTTATGTGGCTTCCTCTTTCAATACAATTTTTTGAAATGTTGTATCACTTTTAAAAGTTAATGGGAAACTACATAAAGCAATTTGACACAGTGAGGGTAAGCAGAATTCATATGACACAAATAGAGAAAAAAAATGTGTAAAGAATTGTATCGGATCGGAGCAACATATAGAAAATAGAAATAGAGGCAGCGAATATTTAGAAAATTATATCTAGTCATAGTAATGGTCTAGTTATAATATACTGTAGAAACTGTACAAGAAAATCATTCCAAAGATGAATCTATGTACCAACGGTCGGTTAATGGTCGCCGCAGCTTCGACAAGGTTATGTTACTGAATTTTCACAAGCGATACTCACACTGCGCTGGTGGTATGATGAAGTAGGTCCTGAAAACAGGATGATTCTTTGCGTTTCTGACAAGCACCTGAGCGAGCGGTTTGCTTATCTGCTTGATAAACAGAATGCCCAATTTCACGGCGGGAAATACTGCGGCGACCATGTTGTTTTTTTTATCTTCTTTATCCAATAAAATATCTGATGACGGGAGAATCAAGGGTACCGTGTCCTGCAAACGGAGCAGAAAATGTTATC
Source organism: Listrodromus nycthemerus (assembly GCA_963978505.1). Taxonomy (NCBI): domain Eukaryota; kingdom Metazoa; phylum Arthropoda; class Insecta; order Hymenoptera; family Ichneumonidae; genus Listrodromus; species Listrodromus nycthemerus. The sequence continues at coordinate 23,753,134 of OZ021680.1, read as the reverse complement.
CCTCGCACAATAGGAACTAGCGTGGCCTCGCTATCCGGTAAGGTCGTCGGTCCAATTTTCGTTCGTCACCGATAACGCACCTTCTCGATAACGCCTGAACGCAGTGTCACCGTTCGACGAGCATCAACTCTCCGATCGACTGAACTATCGTGATCTTATTGACGGTCTCGAACAAGGATTTAAAAAGATGATTAATTGTTCCGCAGTCCGACAGGTCGTTCCCTCAACTCCGGAATGATTTCGAAGGGCAGCAGACGGCCATACTGCCCGTCGGCGCATAACACACAACAGCCAGTTTCTCTTCTGCTACACCGTTATGCCATCCGAGCGCCTAGTCTATTTACTACCGATAACGTCATCGTCCTTTAAAAATAATAATATATGTCGGTTTGATTGACGACGACACGATTATTTCCGAGGTCGTAGAACCCCAATATGTTTGTCCCTTCGAACTTTTATCGCTCTCGGATAATTTCTATCGTTCTCTCGATGTACGAGCAAGGAACACGGATGGTTACTACACGTTCTTTATATACACGAGCCCGTACGGAATACGTCCGAGGTGAGTTTCAATAATAACTTAGAGATGGGTGCTACCTTCGTGACCGGTCATTTATTCAGACAATTCACTGTGATGTGACCGTCAATTAACTGGTTCAGAAATTACCGCACAGAAACGGCAACTTATGGGAACTCCGCAGTCCTAACTTCAAAATTCGGTCAACCAACCGAAGTTGGGCGGTTTCGGTTCAAGAAAATGTTTCCATCGTGAAAATTATACACGTGCGTACCAAGCCCGTTCAATCGTCACCGAAAGCCGACAAGCCCCGACTCATAGAAGTCATCACAGATAACAGCTGATATGTGAGGGCAAATCACCTACTTCCAGCAGACGACGAAATTCGGAGGATAAATGATGAATGGAATGAACAAGTACATCGGATATTTATTCGTATTATGGGGCTTACTGATGCATCTGATTGTATTGTGGGGTGTGCTCGATGCAAATTTTCATTCACCGATTTTGCAAGGACTGCCAGTGACACCCCCGCCGGTCGGACCTCCAGCTAAACGCCTTTTTCTCTTCATATCCGACGGCCTGAGATTTCGCACGTTTATCGAAGATCCGCCGCCTTACCTAAGGTAGAGTTTTCATATTTTGCTAATTCATGTTTACCACGATTTAAGGATTTATTTTTCTCTAAAAAATTTGCAAGCTTTGTCGAATCGGTTTTTTATCTTAAGCTGTGTACTGTATGTTAGATATGAGATGCGATTGACTTGATAAAAGAAAAATTAAGAAAAATTATTTCCAGGTCTGTGATGCATGAGAAAGGCGTCTGGGGCGTTTCGCACACAAGAATGCCTACGGAGTCGAGACCGGGTCACGTTGCGGTGGCTGCTGGCCTCTACGAAGATCCCAGTGCTCTGTTCAAAGGCTGGAAGGAAAATCCTGTGGACTTTGACTCAGTGTTCAATCGTAGTAGCGAAACGTGGGCCTGGGGTAGTCCAGACATAATCCACATGTTCGTAAGGGGCTCAGAGAGGGTGCATGCCGAAAATTATCCACAGGACTGGCAAGATTTTGATACATCGGCAAAGTCCACTATTCACTTGGATTCCTGGGTCTTTGATCGTTTTTCCAAATGGCTAGTGGAGGATGCCACATCCGTGAAGGAGAAATCGGGAGTCGTGCTATTCTTTCATCTTCTGGGCTGCGACACTGCCGGACACTCCAGCAAGCCTTACTCCGAGTATGTTGAAAATTATGCGAGGCTGAGAATTTTCGTTTTTCAGATCTTACGTGCGACTACGTTGTGTGTGTTTTGTATCGCAGAGTCGATCGTTCTACATGATGATTGAATTTGGATTCAGAGAGTACAGAGAAAACATGAGATACGACGATCGGGAGATCGGAAGGGTCGTCGAGAGAACGGAACAATTTTTCGGCGACAATCGCACCGTCTACGTGTTCACAGCCGACCACGGTATGACCGATTGGGGATCCCATGGCAGCGGCTCAACCGACGAGACCGAAACACCGATTGTCGTTTGGGGTGCTGGAATCAATCGGGTCAACCGTCGACAGGATATCGAACAGGCCGATATCGCACCTCTTGTTTCGTCCATTCTTGGCTTATCTATTCCTGTTAACAACGAGGTAAGCGATTTTGCAATTTATCCGCATCGAAATAAAAATATCGTCGTTACTTTTGCATATTTCGCATTCATTTCTGTAATAAATTTTGGAATTGTCAACGCAGGGTGTATTGCCGCGAAATTACCTGGCATCGGGGAACGAATCGTACGGAGCATACGCTCTTCGCAGCAACGTAGCACAATTGAGCGTTCAAGTGCGAGCGAACCGTATCGTCTGTAGCGGCGATGATTCGAGTGACGTTCACTGGCGGGAGAAGGAACTTGACGAGAAAATTCGCCAAATCGATAGACTCCTGGAGGATGGAAAAGTAACGGAGGCGATCGACGAGTGCGAGAAGGCAATTTTATTGAGCAAAGAATCGCTGTATCACTATCGAGGCTACCAGAGGAATCGTTTTATATTCTACCTGACACTCACGTGGCTCGGATGGATAACACTTTTGTTCGTAAAGCTAGCGAGCTCGCAACGCTTCCACGTATCCGGCACTGAGGAAGTCGCTAATGCCTATCGCATCCGTCTGGCAAACATTGCATTAATCATTGCTGTGATAATAATCCTCGTCGAGGACAAACGTAAATATCAATCAAAAACATTGAAAGTGTACATTTTTACCTGTCTTAGAAAATTCATCTTGAGACATTCAGCCGTGGTGACATTTCAAAGTTTCAATATTTTGGGTCGAAGTCACACTCACGTTCGGACATTTTTTCCAAATACGGTTTTCCGATGCTTCGGAATATTTTGAACATGTTTGCATTACAATGTATTTTTTTCGTAAAACTGTTTTTTTCACCGCAATAAAATATATAAATTAATAAAAAATTGTTTAGTTTCAGGTCGTCCAGGTTGGCGGGTACCGGGATACGGCTGCGTTGCGGTTGTCTCGCTGTGGCTAGCTGGCCGTGGCGCTATTCAAGTTTCACCGGTTTTCTCGATGAAAACAAGCGTATGCTTTTCACTGCCAGTTGTGGGAACGGCCTTGCTAATAGCCCTGATGTCGGCTGGAATGATTATCCGGTCGTTCTTTGCAATTGGTATGGCGATATTGGCGTTGATGCAGAAAGTTACCATGAAAGATGCACCGTCGCGTCTGTGGTGGACCGCTTTGACGCTCGCGATATTTCCTCTCCTACCGGTAGTCGGGCCTAATCCTCGAACTTACATCGTGTAAGTTCGGTCAACAAATATTTTTTTTAACCACATCGTTCCATTTAGCTATGATTGCATTTTTTTGCAGGGTTTGCAGTTTAGGCTTCGCTGCGATAGGCTTGAGGATACTCGACTCGCTGAGTAAATCTCTGAGGGCAATGGAATTGACGAGGCTCGCCTTAACCGCGCTTGTAGTGAGCGGCTGCGTGGACGGTCGGGATTACGTTTCCTGGATAATTTTGGCAACTACTCCATTGTGTATTTGCTTCTATCCAGCAAACGCGATCGATAGGATCGTCGGTGTCGTTTACGGACTCTTGTGCCCGTTTGCTCTGCTCTCGGCCTCTTACGAGCCCGTTTTCTATCTTATTCTCGCCTGCCACTTACTGGCTTGGCCGGTTTCCCGAACTACCCACGGGTTCCCGGTGCTTCGGGACGAGTCTCTGACCACCACGGATGTCAGCAGAGCAGCATTTTTCGTATCCTTTACCAGAAATATTGATCAGGCGATTTCCTGCACCATTTTCAAAGTACTGGAAGAAAGTATTTGCTAAATGCTGCATGTACCTTGTGATACTTTGTACTTTGTATTTGAAGTCTTCTTTGGTACTTTGCGCAGCTCTATAATTTTTTGTTGTTAAATTATATATATATTCCTTGACTCGCTTAAACAAAAAGATGCTGTACACACTTCTCTGCTTTTTTGGCACGGGAAACATGGCCAGCATAAGTTCGTTCGATCCAACCTGGACTCGGCACTTCATCACCGTTTTTTCTCCGTTCACAATGTCGGCATTGATCTTACTGAAGATTGGCATTCCTCTGATACTGGTCGGCTGCGCCAGTCGAGTTTTCGCGTCTCCCTCGATTTTTTTGGCGGTACTTTTACTCGGCGATTGTCTCTCTTTGCCCCTGATGTATGGCATAACAACGCAGGGAAGCTGGCTCGACATCGGCACCGCAATAAGTCGATACACAATAGCAATCACTCTACCGTGTCTCTTACTGGTCCTCTATCATCTTTCACGGCCTCTCATGTGTTTCAGCATCCCTAGAGCCCGTTTGCATTCCATCGAAAAGAAGCATCTAGTTTAAATGTCCGTTTGACAAAGAACAAAAAAATTGAAAATATTTTTTGGCTCAATTATGAAGAGTGACACAGTATTTATTTCTCTTCGTGAGAGATGGAATTATTATTTTTTACTCATCATGTACAGTTTAATAATTATATATTTTGCGGTGGAGTTTAATTTATCCTCGACGAAACTCCACCATACGTCCGTTCGATTGAAATGTTCACCAATAAACCGAAGCTCTTATCGGACTGATTATGAAAAACTACACGGCCAACATACTCGTTATGACGTTTTTTTTCCTTTAATCGACGCAAACTCGGGCACTCGGAAACGTGCAAACTACCGTAAGATTCGCTGCTTTGCGCTATAAAAAAAAATAGCAGACGGTGAAAAGAAATTTACTTATGGAAACAGTTGCAAAAAAAAGGCGAATGATATTTTTTGCGCACAGTGGTCCTTAGAACTTGAACTCCTTATATTTCTTCGAAGACTTAGCATCTTGATTCTGTTGTCGTTTTCTTTTACTCTGCAACAGAAAATACACAAATAAAATAATAATCGTAAAAATTTCCGATAATCGAAAGTCGAAATGTATCTCTCGATAAAAACCTTTTGTCTCTGGACGTGATCCTGAAGCATGTCTGAAAGATCTTCCCGCCTGAGATGCGCCTGCCTTGATCGCATCGTTTCCTCGTATCGGCTGGCCATCGCCTCCGAGTCGAGGTCGAGTTCGCTGGGGTCAAGGGCCAATTCGACAGCGCCGTCCTTTTCGCCCCTGGCTTCTGCGGCAACACCGCTGATACCTCTTCTCGCGGCGATGACCGACGGCGGAGCTTGTCCACCGGCCGCCCCGGTCATGTCGTAAACGTGCGTGCTGCCCATCATACTAGCGCCGAGTCCCTCGGTGCGGCGTTCCTGAAGAACAGTATACAACGCCGGTGTATCGCCGCCCTCCATCTCGCTCTCGATTTTCTTTTTTCTCAGCTCGATGGTTTCGGGTGTCTCGAGTCCTGCCGGAATCGAAGCGATGCCGCTCGGTGTGATTAGTCCTTCGGCGCCGGGTGTGACGAGACCGCTGGCATCGGCCTCGACGGCGCCGTCCGCGTCGCCCTCGCCGCCCTCCTCGCCGTCCTCGTCCTCCTCCTCCTCGCCGGAGGACTCTGACTCAGGTTCGCCCCACATTCCCCGGTCGACTTCCTCGTCCATGGCGTCGCCGCCGGGTGCTCGGGCAACGCCGAAGACGTCCCCGTAGAGCGGACGTCCGGTTTCATCGACGGGCGGCTTTCCCCATCCACCAGCGTGATAACCGAAGGCGCAGCTCTCCGGTATCGGCGCGTTCAATCCGGGTATCTTCAGATTTGGATAGCTTGGCGGCGGACCGTAACGCTGCATAGCTATGAGCCACGGGGGAGGGACCTTGTGACAATTGGGACCGACGGGCATGCCCAAGGCCGTTCGCAATTCGTCCGACAACTCGCCCGGTTTCTTCTCCTTGAGCCTCGTCTCAAACTCCTTTCCTTCGTAGTAGAGGTCGCCGTGGATCGTCATGCGCGGCTTTGTCTGCCACTTGAAGAATGCGTCGTGCAATTTTTGATAATCTATGTCTATCTTTCCCAGCTTCGGTCGGGCTCTCTCGCGCATCTTCGCCTTCAGGGTCCTCGTGTCGTCGCGCTCCTGGAGACTCGCTCGCATCTCGGTTATCCCCGTTCGCTTTATGAAGTCCGGAAGGTCGAACGGTGGCTTCTCGATACCGCGCTTGCCCTGGAGATACTTGCGCTTGAAGCACCAGTGCCTCGGCACCGGCACGGTGTTTCTGTGAGCCTTCAGCTGCACGAGGAGCTTCGGATCGCGCGCCGTCACGTCGTGCATTTCGACGACGTCCGGACGCCCGACGAGCTGTTTTAGCTCCGCGACGCTCAGCCTCGTGAGTCTCTTCAGCTTTCGCTTCGACAAACGCGGCGCACCGTTCTCGCCGACTCCCTGAGTGTTCGTCGGTTGACCGACGTCATCGTCAAAGTCGTCGAGTAACGGAACCTTGTTGGGAATCGCTGTGGGCGCGGCTGCAGGCGGATACTGGCCTATCGCCTCGCCCTTGTCCGCGGCGTCGAAGCCCCGCGAGTCTGGCTCGACGAGTTTGAAGGCCTCGAAGACCCTCGCGAACTGACGATACATCGGCTCGAGATCAGCGACGCCCGGAATCTCCTGAACGTACTCTACCTCAGGCATGTCCTCCTTGCCGACCGTCGTAACATCGTTCTCGTCCATCTTCTTCTCGGTGTCTTTTGAATTGTCCGCATGTTTCTTTCTCTTCTTCTTCTTTTTCTTCTTACCCTTAGACTTCGACTCGGGTTTCTCCGTCTCGTTCGTGCTACTCAGAGTGGAGATCACGAAGTCGATCGGTGCGTCGTCTCCGAGACTTTCACGGCGTGGTGATGTACCCGGAACTGATATGTCGTTCGGATCGGCACCCACCTCTTTTGCTCTCTCATTCTTGAAGGCCAATGCTTGCTCCAGGGCTGCCGGGAGTTTCATAGAGTCCACGTCACCCGTGTGCTCGTCCTCCTCGTGGGCGGCAGGATTTTGCAAGTCTGTAGGCAAGCTTACCTTCATGTTGAGCAAACTGGGTAGCGCTCTTGGTGGCTCCATCATCGGTGGCGGCTGCGACGTACCTGGCGGTAAAATCATCATCGACTGCATTGGATGATTTGACGACATCGACATTTGTTGCTGCTGATTCGGGTGGGAGACACCGGGCGGTGAAATATCGTGCTGCATGCCGGACGACTGCTGCTGCATCTCTTGGTGCGGATGCTGGTGTTGTGGATGCTGCTGATGCTGTTGGTGTTGTTGGTGCTGCTGCTGTTGCTGCTGTTGGTGTTGTTGCTGCTGCTGCTGCTCCATTTGGCGGATTTGTTGCTCGTACATTTTTCTTGATCACGGGGAACTTTGTGGCTAAAGATTAATGGAAAAATTCTGAGCTGTGTTACGGGTTCGTTAAATTAATATTTGGACCCTTTTCATTCAAATTTTATTTGATAATCATAGGTGCAATGCATATAGATGTACTTTCCACGTAACGTGGAGCGCGATGTTCCAGCTTACTTATGAAATGAACGGACTTATTGTATTTATGTTGATATAAAATATTGTCACTACTTACCTACATTAACCTCAAATAACGTTGACGCCTCTCCCGATCAACGAAGCTGAAAATCGGTGCCATTCTGTTGCGCGCGCGTGCAGAGACTTCGGCGGCGTGAAACGGGGGTTCGATGGGCGCGTTTTTATGCTGGTTGCAATGTGTTAGCAACTTCGAGCCTACAAATTGAGAACGCTGCAGAGTATCGAGACAAGTTCTCTTCGACCATTGGCTAAACATCCAAGCCGACGCAACTGAGGCTCTTTAAAATGTATTCGTTACTAAAATTCGTCTTATTTTTTAAACGTCGTCTTAAACAGTTGGAATCACGACCCCGTTTTTGAAAAATTTATTCTCGCAATTGGGTTATTTAACATGGATTAGATAAGACAATAAATCGATTTTCTCGGGCAAATTTCTATTCGTTTCGAATGATACACCAACATAATTTACAAATTTGAATTTTTCGAAAATCGATGGGAAAATAAAATATTTGGCTCATAGGTGGGTAAAAAAAAAATTGGTTTATTCGGTACGTTCAAGCCTTCAATTGCGTCACTCAAGAATATATAAAAACATCGCGTTCCACCGCGTTCGTGGGAAGTGGCTCGTGCAGCTACTTCCCAAACTTCGTCGAAGCTTATATTGGACGGGTGTAAAAACTGAATAAAATCGACAAAAATTGTAGTCAAGCTTTACATACTATTTTTGTCACTGCTGTGCGTTTTCATACATCGATTATTATTATCATAATAATTGTACTATGTACATTGTATAAAAAAATTCGTTGTTAAAATATGTATGCGTTCAAAAATAATAAATTATCTTCTTTCATTGTTACTGCCGTCTAGACTAGAATGCTATAAGGTAAAAAAAATCATCTTTCTATAATACTATTCCCATCATCGGAGATGCCATTGTTCGATTTCTTTTCTTTTGTCGTTTGTTTCGTTTTCTTTAATACTATGTATAAATACTTGGAGTGTATTCAGCGTTTGGTGATACGTATACTTAATTTTTACGTAACTTTTTCGGCCAGTAACGTATCGGTCATGTACGTTATTTTTAGCTTTGAGAATTGCAATTTCTCCGATGGCAAATTTACCGTCCAGGCTATCACACGGATTCCTAGATTGCGCCACTGATTGATAACTTCACTGAAAAATCGAAATAATATTTTGTCATACGAAATCGTTCGTTAAGGTACTGGGAAGTCGGTTAAAGGGATTTTACTCACGGACTGACGACATCCTTGTGTAGTAAAATTGCCGAGATACCGAGCACGTAGTACGTGAATCGAGGCAGTGCCCACTCATGAACAGAGTCGAGCATACAAGCCACCAAATGCTCGAATGGGTTTCCGAAACGAGGCGGCCCTGGTCCATCCAGTCCGCCGTATGATAGCGTTGAAAAAAATTTAGGTCGCCAAGCCAAACTCGTCACTATTCTCGGCTCTCTTCTTCTTACCTAAAAAAATAGGGTGAAAGTGAGAGACGAGATTGAAGTCGTTACTTCTTCGCGGTACGCTCACACGAAGCGTTAAGCCATTGACGATTTTTTCGCCGTTAGGTCTTTACCATGTAGATAAGAATTGGATGGAAGCTGGATACAACAGCTCTGTCGAAGAGCTCGGGATATTTCTTGTAAGCGTCCAGAACAACTTGCACAATCTCCAGGTTCTTCTCCTTAATATCGATAAATATACGCTGCCCGTTGCGCAAACATTCGTCCAGAACGTCATCGAATAGCGCTATTCTCTCTACTCCATTGAACTTTTCTCTGTCATACAAATAATTTGAAAATTATTAACATAATAAGTAATATACTAAGTAATTGTTTCAACAATCATTATTAACAAGAAGTAAATTATTATAGTTTGACCTCGATTGATAAGTATAATGTAAATTATTTATATAAATATACAAAATACATGCTTTATATACATTTATGTGTGTATATATATATATATAATTTGTATGTCATGCTGCAATATTATGAGGCTACAAATAATTTTTTCAAATACGCTACCTCAAGGGATGATTCTGACTGATGTCCAGTTGCTGCAATTGGTCCCAGGTCATCTCTTTTATTTTCCCTGGTTTACCGGTCAGTCTTTCAACATTATCATCATGAAATACTATAGGAATGTTATCTTTGGTGCAAGCGAGATCGAACTCGACTGCGGTACAGCCTTTCTCCTTGCTCTGCGAAGATACAAAGTAAAATTATACTGTCAATTATGTCAACGATTGCTCTAGCAGTATGAATTTTTCGCCATTCGTTAGTAGCTGTATGTATACTTTGGTTATAAACATGATAATAAAAAAAAAATAAGGTTATCGTTAAAGTAATTAAAATGGCATTAGATAAAATACATATTTTTATTATTGGTAAAAAAATATATTAAAAAAAATTGTGATTATTAATACGAGTAGCATATGATTTTACATTTCTGAAAGCCGACAGGCTGTTTTCGGGATAGTCATATCCGCCACCACGGTGGGCCACCACTCGCATGCAATATTGCATCCCGTTACCCTGGCCGTCGCTGGAACTCCCCTCTTTATCGGCGATGAAAGGATCCGCTCCCAACACTCGAAGAACGTTTTTTGTATCTGCGGGTGGGTTCCTTGCGAACCGCAGAATCAATAAAATTGCTAGGCTGCCCCATACTATCCACGGTACGGAGCGATAGTAAAAAGCACTCCAAAGTACGAGCCAAATAGTCTGCGCATAGATCCACAGTATAGCACTGTCAAAAATTTGTCTGAGCAGCGCAAACATAGTGCGAAAAGCTGCGTACAAGGTTACGTGTCGGAGTCGGCGAGTCAATTTAATTTTCGACGTTAATCTCGTCAGACTTGAGAAAATCCTTCTCGCGTCGATAAAATCCGATCATAGTGACGTTTATCGGTAACAGGGTTATATTTTTATATTCGTGACGAGTGTTTTTCATCTATCATATAAGTCGGCTCGGGCGTGTCAGAATTGGACGAAACTACGTTTAAGTAAAACGAACGGCCGTGTTGGTTGCATGGACTCAGAATTCGACGCGCCACTAACTACTTGACACAATCGACTAATTCTTCTCAATTTCAATTTGAATTATGCTGATGCACACTGATGTGTCACGAATGACGGACTCATGACATTTTACCCCTCTCTCTCATCGAGAATAACATGTAGGTGTCCGGAAGCGAAATCTCTAGCATAACCAACCTCACCAAAAATAAGATTCTAGTACATTGAGAGATGTGCAGTGTGACCGTTTCTGACCGTCACGCTGGAACTATACGGAGGTCGTTTTTGGCTGTCGCACTATATCTCAAAGTGCAAAGTGCAACTTAAATGTCTGCTGCAAGGACTAATTCGCATATTCATTCTTACAATGGAATGCATATCCGATTAAAGAAGAAATATAGTGTATATAGTTTATAAAATCTTGTTTTAATCGATACTGGAAATAATATTTTCGAAAATATATATTTTATTGCCTTTAAAGCCTTAAAAAGAATGTCAAAGAAATCGTTTCGTCAGTGAAGGCCGACTTCGGTTGCTACCAATATGCATAAAAATCAATCAGGCATGATTTAATACAAAATCATGACGATTGAGATAGGGAGCGAAAGTCACTGATTATTCTTACTGTGGAAAACTCTTTGCATCGCAATAAAAAACTTTATTCTAGAACTATGTTTATCTCACAAAAGTACTTATATGCAATAGTTATATACCCAGTCGGAGATTCCGTAATGTGATTAGTTTTTTTCAGTAGTGAAGAACGGCTCGCAAGCTACAAAAAAATGTAAAACGATTTCAGAAATGTGGCACATACCGATTTCATGCGCACTCGATTCCACAGCTCGAATGTAGGTCTTACCAATTGCCGGTGTGCAGTAACTCGAAACCTTCGTTTATCTTTTCGAACGGCATATTGTGTGTCACAAACTCATCAAGCATCAATATCTTGTCTTGGTACGCCTTCACCAGTTTTGGCACACTGTCCTTCGACTTCCAACCTCCAAATGCAGTACCCTTCCAGACACGGCCTGTGACCAGCTGGAACGGACGCACACTGATCTCCTGTCCTGCCGCGGCAACGCCAACGATCACGGATATACCCCAACCTTTGTGGCATGATTCCAAAGCTGCCCTCTACAAATTGATCGTATACAATTGTTATGACAACATTCTCAATTGTTTCAAACAGCAGTCTCAATGTCAAAATTGCGCACCATTGTGTTAACGTTTCCGACGCACTCAAATGTATAGTCGAGGCCACCATCGGTAAGTTCAATGAGTACTTCTTGTATCGGGCACTCATGATCCTTTGGATTTATAAATTCGGTGAATCCGAAAGTCTTGGCTGGGGAGAATAAAATTTTACATTAGATTATTGAATCACTTAACTGTCAGTACAATATTCATGAATAAAGAGACGTTTCGTTTGCACTACCTTGGTCGAATTTTAAAGGATTGAGATCTATACCAATGATGCGAGTGGCCCCAGCTTCTTTACAACCCATGGCAACGGCTAAGCCAACAGCACCAAGTCCCCAGATGGCACACGTGCTTCCAGCCTCTACTTTGGCAGTGTTCAAAGCCGCCCCGTACCCTGTGGGAATGCCACACCCCAACAAGCAAACCTTGTCGAATGGAGCAGCAGGATCTATCTGAAGGTTGCAAATAATCATTGGTATAAAACATGTTTGATTAAAACTATAATCATTTTTGTAATGTCTATTCTGTCAAAAATTGTTCTAAACATGTTTGCGTGGGTCGAGTCATATTACAATTTTTTTAGTTCTCATACCCTAAAAACATATCATACCTTTGCCAGTGAAATATCAGCCACTACTGTGTATTCCGAGAATGTTGAACATCCCATAAAATGAGCCAACTCCTTTCCTTTACATGTGAATCTTGTTGTCCCATCAGGCATGAGGCCCTTTCCTTGAGTCATACGGATCTTGCTGCATAAATTTGTTTTTGGAGACTTGCAGAATTTGCAATCCCTGCATTGAGGAATGTACAGAGGTACAACATGATCGCCTAAAATAATAATAACAATACCAATAACAAGAACAATGATAATAATAATGACAATAGTGATAATAATAATCATAACAATAATGGCAATGATCTAAAAAATTGAAAAATTAAAAAGTTGATAACATATCTATTTCACTATGTAAAAACAAAAGTGAAATTTTCCAATTTCCCTGTACAAAAATTTCGATTGTAAAAGAGAAAATGTCTAAATTTTTCAATTGCTTATAGCAACGTACTGACCAGCTTTAAATTCAGTGACTCCTTCGCCGACACTCTCAACGATTCCACTTCCCTCATGACCCAGTATACATGGAAAGATCCCCTCGGGATCAAGTCCACTAAGGGTATAAGCATCCGTATGACAGAGAGCGATGGCTACAACCTTGATCCGAACCTCATGAGCCTTCGGCGGAGCAACTTCAATCTCTTCTATCGACAGAGGCTCCTTCTCCTTCCAAGCAACAGCTGCGCGACATTTAATAACCTTGAAGCGAAATATTTTTATCGTTAATACTCGAAATAAATTAACATATGCTCCGTTCCACCTGCTTAATACTTACTTTTCCAACGTTGTCAGTCATTATTTACAATCGCAACAAAATTCGAGAATTGCCGATGTGATTTTCTTTTAAATGTCCGCCGACTTTTTAGGTGCAAAAAATCGTTTCTAAAATCGACTGATTTTCATCGACTGTCGGATTCACACCAGCATCCAACAGATCAGAATGAACACTCTAATCTTGATAAATTCGCGTGAGCTTCTTCCTACGGTTGGTTGCCGGTTCGACGTAATTCAACGGCTCAAGGACACCTTTTGCACACGGCCCTTCGTTCGCTGCACGAACTGGACTAACAAGAGAACTATGGAAGTTTCACAGTCCGACATCTCCCATCTTCAGAAGTAAATCGCGATAACTGTGCAAAAGATATTTCAGGAAACTTTATTGCTTGTCAAATCCGCACGACTGTTCTGTAATTATCCGTACATTATTCAGAGCCTGCCTCGAAAAAATCACAGTATTGTTAGCGCAATATTTCGTCACTATCGATAAGTTTATAACCTGCAAATATTGTGCACATATGTGCAAGTTTTTTAGTTATCGCGTGAAACACCGGTTTGTGTCGTTAAATTATCTCGGACTCCATCGAAATGGAACGGGAAGGTAAATAAACATCTCACGGTTTGCACTCGTGAAGCCAATGTCAGAAAACAATTAGAACTGTTAGTGTTTTAATTTTTTTTTTTTTAGAAATTTGTCAGTACTTCAATCAAATAATCAAAGATGAAAAAGATGTCGCCGCTGGAATGGCGGCTATTCGCACGCTTCTGAAAGTATTGGAGCATTCCAAGTGTGAGTGTTTTAGAGTCGACGATGAAATTTCGCCTCTACATGGAGTTAACTCGTTGCAGCCGAGACTGTCCAGGAGCTGCGCTATTGCTTGCAAAATGCTGTGGATGCAATGCGCTCCACCGATCATCCGGTAACAGCTATCGCGTCTGGAAGCGAACTCTTTCTACGCTTCATCACATTGGCGACGTTGGATACACCGGTAAAACAATCATTACCCTTGCTGCCTTGATACTCTTCATATAAGCGTTATTGCTTAAAAAGTGATTTCACAGTCGTTCGCAGAGTGCAAGGGCATTATGCTCCATAGGGGTAGCATATTTTATGAAAAACTTGTAGCGGCTCGTGGCAAAGTCAGCAAAGTTGCTGCCCACTTCATCACTGATGGTTGTGTAAGTACAAGATAAAGCTTTACAAGCAAAGTCCTGTTTCACAATGTGCAATTACATAAATGAAGGACTCTAAAAAAATGTATATAAATTTATTTGATTTACAATTTATCGATTGACAAAATAATATTCATATTTTTATGAAATTAATTCAGTACCAATTTTGTGCTGACTCGGTAACACATTGTCAGCCCTATTTTGTTTGACACTTGATTTTATGGTGAAAACTCATTTGGGTTTTTAAAAGCCATGGATACATACAACGGTACCTAATTCTCTTTGGTCCAAAATATTTTAAAAACCAAAGGTAAAATTGGAAAAGCGTTTTTTTATCAACCGCGGCATTATCTTACAGTTTTCTTTACCATCTGAGTCTGCTTTCTTCATTCTCAATTTCCCTCTTTTAAATATAATGATCTTATTCAACACATCTGTGTTGCAAAATTAGTCATATGATATTATGTATCTTCTGACGTTTCAGAAAATTCTGACGCACTCAAAGTCGAGAGTAGTGTTGCAAACAATGAAGGAGGCTGCGGCAAGCAACAAAATTTTTCAAGTATTCGTAACGCAATCTGCCCCAGATTCTAGTGGGTATGAATCCTATTTCTCGTACCTGCCGCTGTCTCTTACCGCATACTTTCCGTTTCATTTTTTTTGTTGCCTTTAGGGAAGAGATGTGTGAAAATTTGACAAAGTTGGGAGTTCCATGCACTCTGATTCTCGATTCTGCTGTTGGCTACGTAATGGAACAAGTCGATATGGTGATGGTCGGCGCGGAAGGTGTTGCAGAAAGCGGTGGCGTTATCAATAAGGTAATTAAAAAAAAAATTTATAAATCGCATTTTTCCCAAATAATTATCAGGTTCGATATCTGGATGTTAAATTGTTTTTCTTTTACACAGATCGGGACATACACTATGGCAATTTGTGCAAAAGAAATTAAAAAGCCTTTTTATGTGTTGACCGAGAGTTTCAAATTCGCAAGAATATATCCGTTAAACCAAGTCGATCTTCCAGACGAATTTAAAGTAAGTTACGAAGTGAAATTTTTATAGACTGGAATGTCCCTGAATCCTACCTAATTTTCTTGAATTTCTCATTTCCACGTACATTTGCGTTTCTTTCAAAATATATCAGATTGGCTGAGACATATAGACATTCGGGCATAGTGAATAGTTTTTATTCTGAACCGATTCCAATGTTAACGAAGATGGTTATCGACCTACTGAACGTTATTTTGCACCCCACGCGTGTAATGCATATTTTTATTTTGTATATACGTCTCACCACAATCTTTAGATGTCTCAGAAAAGTGGCAGAAATTGTTGTTGAACTTCCTTAAATTTCGTACAAACTTTTTACTGGACACCATGTACTAATATAATAAATTAATGATTTTTTTGTTCATTGCAGTACACCGCAAGTACGTTGAAAAAGAATCTGCGTAACGAGCATCCACTAGTCGATTACACACCACCCCACTTTATTGATCTTTTATTTACCGACTTGGGTATTCTGACACCGTCCGCTGTCAGTGATGAACTCATAAAGCTGTACCTGTAATGTGTATTGCACTCTGGATACTAATTGTGCTCTGGTGAATTTTTTAAATTTTCGATAAACGGAACTTGAGAGAAAGTATTCATCGATTTATTTGTCCATCGCCTCTCACGTCCGGTTGATCCGATAAGCTCGAATATTGCGCTGTTAAACCTTTACAAGTCATAATATGTGAATAAATTCTCCAGCGTGGTACCATGCGATGCAACTTATAAAATGTTAGAAATTCAGGTGATTTACGGTACCGCCGCCGATAACAAAAACTGTACTAAATACCGTGGTAAGACAGAAGTGCGCCAGGAAATCTAATTTTCTTAGAAAAGACAATTTTCTTTTACCTAAACACAGTGTAGTCTCAAAACAGCGTTTAATAAAATTTTCATTACCGGCGATGATCAGTTGAAGATAATGACCGAAGTATAAATGACACACACAACTTCACAGTTATGAATAAATACACTTTATTCGTTCTTTTTTTCAAATTTTTTCTCCAGGCTGTGCCTCATGGCACGGCTATATCTAATACTACACGTTTTCAATAGGATTAAATAGGACGATTTTCTTTCTGATACTTTTAATTATGAAGCTTTGACATTAAAAGATGGAGTATTCACGGCTTTATACTATCAGGTAAAGTTTTATATTACCGTGACGTTCAAAATGTATTTAGAAAAATTTGAACGCACAGTTTGCAACTATCCATCCAGATATATTATCGATGTCACATTATTTCTCGTATCTTTATCATTCGACTTTGTTAACATATTGCCTCGCGTCGATAAGTCGTGGGCGTTTTTTTTCCGAAAGCTTTATTTATTGTATTGCGTTTCCTGCTTGAGTTGCGTTGCGAATAAATAGTGATTAGTAACACCCGCGATCTTAAGATTGTTTGGAAATATTGCCGATAATTGCTGCCAAATCATACTCTTGGTACAATTATTATACTCCTCGCACAGTGTATGGAGAGTTTTGCAAGGACCATTTCCCTTCAAACATTATTTGTCGGCGGACCTTTAATTCCAACACTCCTCTTGGAGCTTCTTAAAATTGTTACGCTACGAAATCTCTAGGATCTTATGTGTCGAGTATTTGAGTGAATAATGAGTACGCGACGTATCGACGTAAAAGCTGAAAATTTGCAGATTTAACAAAACTGATGTGAAATATTTTCAAAGGGAAATTTCAGTTGTAAGATCGCGAAACGGTCGATTGTGGGATTTTTTGGATCTTTATTCCTTATTTCCTTCATTCTTAGCCTTTTTTAAATAGATTTTCGGAACCATTCTATTGCGGGAAAAGCTAAAATTGTAGCAATCGCTCGCAGCGTAAGCCCTATACGCTACACCTACGTTTTGTATTTTCTTCGTATAAAACCTGCTCCATCTTTTCACCGGATACTGGATAAATTGCTGCGCACGGAACTGCATAGTTGTATCATTGAGAATTAAACGTGTATTTCATAGTTTCATATATTTAGCTTCTCTCGGAATTAATCACTGTCGAGAGGAGTCTTAGTTCCCAATATCACGCTCATTAGATTGCCTTGTTGGAGGTAGTGACAGGAAATCAATCGGAATGAAGTTTGAAATTAATTGTACAAATCTGAGCGTTGAAATATTTTTTCCGGCATCTGCTCAATGAGAGAACTCTCCGCGGTACTCGCATTACCAGTTGAAATCGCTTTATCCACACCGATAGATTATCAGAGAGAGGCTAAACATTAATTGATCGTATTTTGAACGTAAAAATAGCACCTGGAACATTACAATTGCAACGTGATAAAATAAATTAGACACATAAATTGAGCTTAACTACTACGCGGTACCCTGACTCGAACTATACAGTTGTACAATCGCTCTAGCTGTTACAAGACAAAAACAACAAACAATTTAACTCGGACGTCGAATGAACTGATGGCTACGCAAAACACGCGAGTGAATCGTCGTTTTGCCACACTCGATTGATTAATCAATTTGGATTTTTGCGGATTTTTAGTTTTCTATTGACATAGAAAAAAAAAACAAATTGTATAATCATCTTGGACGATGTGCCCATCCGCACATCATCCTATTTCTGCCCAAAAAAACTGCAGCGAGGCCGTAAGTATCGAATATATCCGGTCGTTATCAATCCTTCGAGTGATCCAGCCTGTCTTTGATTTTATTCTATCCTACGCAATTGATCTCAGAACTTACACAATATTCATTCCACCCAGGAATATTTGAGTTACGTACACTGGCATGAGGAATAAAGGCCCGGTAAGCTGTTAATTTTTTTTTCCTAATATTCAACAAACTTATACGCCATACGATTTGAACATTCAGGATAACTCGACGATTGATTACGGCTGGTTAAAAATACTAATTACCGCCGCAAGGACGAAGGAAACTCACATAAAATTTGTTCGTTCGATACGATGGAATTTCAACCCAATCGGACATACTTATGCCCGTGTACATAAGTTAACGGGGCTTCATTCGAACGAACGTTACGTGAGCTTTGAGATCAAACACTTAAAATTAAATAAATTCAAAGACAGACAGGATTATTCGAAAGTCTTTTAAAGCCGGTTACAAAAAAAATACTGATCGCCGCCGCAAGGACAAAAATAATATTCGAATGATCCTGCGATGCAAAATGAGACTTTACAAATGATTTTCGAATACTGAACGAAATATAATTTCGCGTAATGAATTAATCAAAAAAATTATGTCATCGATCACCAAAAGCGAACAGACGGAAATAACCTACTTCGGTATTTTTGTTTGTCTTTGTTTTATAATTATAGTTATGTATTGTGCGATCGGCCCGTTGCAGAAACGGCTCGCGCCGCCCGCGGTATTTGTGTTGGCATTGTTAATTTTTTTGGTGATGGAATGCCCGACTTCATCTTTGCGAGATCGTTCAAATCCAGAGATTTACTCGGTACAGCCTCTCTGATTTTGACCGATCGTTTCCCTGATTGATTTTCCGGCGATGCCTTATCCGAAAAGCCGTTTTGACGATTGAACGTTTCGTCCTGACGAGGCCTTGGCGTTCGGGGTGAGCGATCACTCGGTTTGCGAAGATTCCTATTGATGTTGATTTCCGCGAGCGATGGAGGCCGTTGTCGATTCCAGGAGTCACTCCAACTGTAAAGTATATCCAACACACGCGTCTTGTTCATTTATTCATTTAAATAAATTAAAAAAATATCGACGCTCGAAGAATTAATTTTTTCGAAAATCCATATTTCTTTCGGATAATTATTTTGAAAAAAATCTGTATTGTTGCAACTATTTCCGAAAGTAAATAATTGTTGAATTACGGAAACACAAAGTATCTCGACTCACCCCACACGGCTAAACATCGCAGCATGAAACATTGTTAATCGTCAATCCATTAAAATCTCAGAACGTTCACAACTGAAGAGAATTCTACGCCGTTACGAATAGTTGTAAAAGTTAATCGTATAAATGGTATATTTTTTTCTCACACCATCATGCTGATAAAAATAAAGTAGCAACTATCTCAATTGCTTGCGGCGTATCACGAAGCGATAGTTCGGTAGGCTATTGTCTCGACAGGGAAGAAAATTAAATGTTAAAAAAAGAAGATAAAACAAATCGAAAATCAATGTCGAGGGAGCGACGTTTCGAACTACGTGGCTTTCGCTGTCTCTGAGCAGGCCCACTATTATAATGACCGCATGCAGAGTCGGTAATGCAGGCATCAATGAGACGATAGCGCAGATATAGGCCGAAAATTAATGAGGTGCATGTAAATCAGTAGGTTGAATGTACACATGAGTAAATATCCCAACATTAAGTCACACAGACTGACGCACTCTACCTTCCCGATCCTGAAGCTGTTATCGTTGAATGACCAGAGTGATGCGTGTACCAGGGCAGCAATAACAATAGGTTATTTACATGACACTGTTAACAGGGAAAGTCCTATGTCCTGCGACAAGCGAATATAATAATTTCATTCGCTTTTACACGGACACAAGTTAATGTATGACGAGTTAACTGTATTATTAACGCGTAGATCACCTGTGCGAATTAACTTAACCGATTCTAACGATAATCGATCTTTGTTTACAAATTAATTACGTAAAAGGAGACCGAAATCGTAGCAGATTAAAACTCGACGGAATGTAATAAAACCGATGAATAATTGCAAATAAAATAATCAATAATTAGTCCTCGTATATAGCAAATTATGCTCGATTGTGATTATGTATGTTTATCAGACTGTTTCAGAGGACAAAAATATTTGTTATTTTATTCGTCGGTTATTCATTAATTTTTTGATTACTTATTTCGAGTGTATCGTCTGCGAGGATTACCAAGCTCCCTCGGTGAATAATTTCTCGGCGAGCTTACCTAACAAGGGGCCCCATGCCACCGTCCTGTGGGAGTGATTGCAGCAGAGAAGGTCCTGCCGAGACCGGTCGTATCTGCTCAAATACAAATTCGAAACGCATTAACAAATGTGTCGACTGTTTGATAAATTCGGTGATGCGAATACTGAATAATTCACCTTCTCGGTCTGCGTCGCGGCATTGCACGTGTCTCTGTTGAGCGAACAACTGCCGTTCATGGACGAAGCGGTACTTTGAGAATCCAGACCGCTGAGATCCTGATGCTTCGCGATTTGGAGCTGTAACATTTTTGTTTGCGTATTTTAATTGCGATTTATACATGTATAATTATATTATTTGTCATTGGTTCTGCGCCAAGCTGCCAGTGCAGAATAATCAATTGAATTACCTGAAGTTGCTGTATCGTTCGGTCTTTATCCTCGAGTTGCCCTTGTAAAAATACATTTTGTCTCCGCAGATCTGCCAGCTCGTCGGCCACGTTTATTGTTCCGTTTCCCGGGGTTGCGCTCGTATCCGTAGTTCCGTCGTCGTTCAGGTTGTGAAAGAGGCCATTCTGAAATTTACGAACAACCCCAAGTTTTACTATATCGATCCAGAGCTGCTTGGATAATTCTTATGGCTATAAATACTCACCACCATAGTGTTGCTGAATGGGTTGAGAGTTTCCGCCTGCAAAATACCGATGAACCAATAAATATCCGGTACCAAATAAATTATTATAATGACGTCATAAAAATAAAGTTGAAATCGGATGATCAAACGTACCCTCGTCAAACCGTTCTCTCCTGACTTCAAATGACAAAACCAAATGGACGACCAAAAAAAGATGCAAAAAAAGAAAACGAAAATTCGTGGGTTAATCAAACAAAGTATGTACATGAAAAAATGTAAGCGCACAAAATTAAAAAAATAAAAATCAAAACGAAAATTATATAGCAGTGTAGATGAAATAAAATTTCACCGAACCTGTGTTCGGTAGCGTTGAAAAATATTGTGTAAACGAATAAAAAATGTTCACCTCCTGAATGACTCGCATAAGTTTTAAGAGACCAGTCTTCAAGGAAACGATGTCCTGGTGATAAGTGAACCGTTCGATCCTGGGACTTCCTTCGTCACCGGAGTCGAGACTCGGCGATTGAACCTGCGAGTGATAACGTGTTAAGTCGTTAAATAAAATATACAAATTGTTTCTGTTTAATCACAAGAGCTCATCAACGCTTTTTTTTTTTTTTTTTTTTTTAATAAAACATGTTAAGGCACTTGTTGTAGAAAATTGATCTAACTTTCCATCCACACGGTTAAGTGCAAAAAAAATGTGTATGAACTAATTTGTAGCGTGTCAAGCTTTCATGAAATAGAATGCACCGTGATAACTCACATTTCCTGTGAAGACTGGTCTGAAAGGACTGGATACTTGTCGAGTTCGCACGCTATCCAGGGAACGCGGCGAATCGGTGCCGGATCTGCTTCGCAACAGTCTCGATGTTCTCGTGCTGCCGATCCTGCATCAAACAAAAATTGATCTCGGTTACAATAATGCAATTAAAATTAAAAGATTAATTTTCGTCCATTATATATTTTTTTTTAATATTCGAGCAATCCACAATGGTGCATGGTGCGAGGAATCAATAATATGGGAATTTCTAGAAATACTTTATAAATTTTTCAGCCACGATGCATTATTAATCGATTCACCGAGATAACTCGTCCATGTGGGTAATAAACTCGGTCTACTTTTAATCCTCAGATTCTAACGTCTGAACGGTCCAATCTAATTGGCGAGTCCAACAAAACCGTAACTCGTTTTTACATCAGAAAGTACACTATCATTAATGAAAAATCATCTAGACTCTTTCGCTCTCAGCGCACCGCATCACAATCATACTCTGTTAAAAATTTTTTGTAACAAGTCAGATTCGAAGCAATTTAATTAATAACCGATTTTACGTGTCTGAAACGCCACAATCAGTTCAAATGTTCCATTAACAAGATTTATCAGTAAAAAAAAAATAAAAATAAAAACAACAAATTATTCATCGAATGTCATCGAGTGAAAAATTCTAAAAAACATTTCTATACTCATTTTCATTATCGTCTCTAAATTCCAGCGATTTTCACAGCGAGTTCGCATCGACAAAAGCGTTTCTCGGGGAACTTCGTCAGAATTAAAAAAAAAAAAAAATGCATTCAAAGTCGAGGCCAATACCTTGGACCGTCGGGTTGCTTGCCACGAGGCGGTAGCACCGAATTTACCAACGAGGTACCGGTGTTTCGCGGCTGTCTAGGTGGAGGCGAACCACCGGTCGGCGTCGAGCTCTCGGACGAAAGACCGGAGTCTTTTGCGTCCTCGGAATTAGCGCTCGGACTTCCGTCGCTATTGGGATTCGGTCCGGAAGCCCCGGCTGTGCTTTCGTCCACCCTGGCACGCTGCGACCCGGTAGTTCGCCTTCTCGCGCCCTTTGCCATTTCCGAACTCGATGCCATTATAAATATATTTAAAAAAAAAATTTAAAAAAAAAAAAAATTAATAAATAAATTAAAAAAAAAAAATAAAAAAAAATAAAAATAAAATTAAAAAAAAATTCCGATTAAGCCGGGCGAGGAACGAAGTCAACGACCCACTTTAAGGGTGCATCGGTGAATTATTGTCGTGACACGAAAAACTTTGACCGCCTTGTTCGCCGACCCGCACGTTCCAACATTGGACGGAGCTGGAGTTGCGATTCATCGCGGCTGAAACTTTCGTGCGAACTTCTGACATTTGAGACCGAGCGTTCACCGGACCCGACTCCGATGCGATTCCACTCCATCGACCATTATTTCTAACACGCTTCAACGGACGACGAAGCGGAGTCGCGAGTCAGTCGATTCCGGATAGGAAAAGTCACACGGCATGTCAGAAATCGGTTTGATCGTCAGCTATGGCGGAAGTCATTTCGCGGCGTCGAATATTCGCGGGACCGCTGGCGCGGTTCCCGGGTCAAGGTCACGCGACCTTGTCACTCGGTCGAGTCAAAAATCAAGCTCCCAATATATATATAAAAAATTTAAAAAAATTCTTGACGTCAAAAAATATTGACGAATAAATTTTTTTTTTTTTTTTTGGCGAACCAGAAATTCCGTTAACGACCAAATATTCACCGAGCTTTCAAATATTTTTGTGGAAAATCAAATGTTTGTATTTTTCATTTTTGTATTTTTTTTTTTTAATTAGTCGTCGATTTTTTAATTTTTTCGAATTAAAAAAAAAAAAAAAAAAAATTTCAAATTTCTCGTCGATTTTCGTTGGAATCGAAGAGTATTATTTTCTATTTTTCTGATTATTTAACGTCGAGCGATTCGCGGTTCGGGGTTGACGCAGCCGAAGATTGAACGATTTTTATGATTCAGGTCGATTTAAAAAAAAAAAAAAAAAAAAAATTTCTTCAAATTTCTCGTTGGAAGCAAAGAGTATTATTTTTTATTTTTCTGATCATTTTCCGCGGAGCGATTCGCGATTCGGAGTTGACCCAGCCGAAGTTCGAACGATTTTTATGATTCGGCTTGATTTTTTTATTTTTATTTATTTTTTATTGTTGCACCACGTGGAGATTTGGGACAGTGAGAATTCGAAGAGCGTCTCGACGGGTCTCTCGCGGGTGGGGGAGAGTTTTGGCTGACTAAACGTAGAGCCGACGATGACGACGTAAACGCCTGACGGAATGCACTGCGGCGCCGGGGCGCAGAGTCGTCGACGTGGACGACGACGACGAGCAGAGATGGCCAGCGCTAAATTCGCGCAAGCGCTTCTCCGGAAGCCGCGGGGACGCTCGATATCGTTGGGGCTTGCAGGGACGAGGAACGCGCTGGCAGACCTCGTATACCGGGTAGATAGACAAGTTAAAAGCGAGAGCGAATTAGCTAGGTGGGAGTTGGGCGATTTTTTTTTTTCGGAGTAAGAAAAGACACGAGAATAATATTATTTAGACCGGGGCGCGTTGATTCAATTTTTTTACCAAAAAAAAAAATAAAAAGGGAATCCAAGGGAAATGTGACAAAAATAGATAGTGAGAAATAATTTGGAGCGATAATTAAAGTGTTGGAGTAAGAATTGAAATATTGGAGTTAAATAAAAAATATTGGAGTTAAATAAAAATATTGGAGTAAAAATAAAATATTGGAGTAAAAATAAAAATATTGGAGTAAAAATAAAAATATTGGAGTAAAAATAAAATATTGGAGTAAAAACTAAAAATATTGGAGTAAAAAAAAATATTGGAGTAAAAATAAAAATATCGGAGTAAAAATAAAAATATCGGAGTAAAAATAAAAATATCGGAGTAACAATATAAATGTTACAAAAAAATTAATGGAGATTTTTTTTTCTCTTATTTCCTGAAAATTATTATCTTTAAAATTGATATCAAGACGTCGTCATCTTTTGCTCTTGCGGCTTTATCGGAATCGGTAAAACGACTACAATGGATGGAAAAAAGAAGTCAAAGAATTGCTAATTGGAAATTTTTTTCGTGTAATTTTCACGGTGTATTTCTGACGCTCGGAGAGTGAAAGCAAATTTTTGTGCTCCACTTGAGACTCGCTTGTCCGTTTTTTTTTTTTTTATATTTTGTACTTTTAGTATTATATATTTATTTTTCGAGAAATTTTTGCGAATATTGCGAGTAATTCGAAGATTAAAGGGGTCGAAAAAGCAGAAACGACGAGACGGTCTGAACGTTTGTGAAACACCCGATACGAGTCCGGGTCGATTCTCCTCGTTTCCCGAAAAATCCGGAGCGTTGCCAACAATAATCAGGAACACAGAAATACGGGGAGAGACCGCGAGTCCAGAATTCCAACGAAAAACCTTGGCGCCAGACAAGGGTCGAAAAAAATTCTCCGGCAAAAATTCACGTTGTCCCGTCTCGTTCACCCTACCGTACCATTGGCACTCGAATTTTTATTTTTTTTTACTCCAGTCAGAAGAACTTTTCGACTCGTAAAATTTTTTTTTACACAGTTCGCTCACT
Organism: Listrodromus nycthemerus; assembly: GCA_963978505.1. Lineage (NCBI taxonomy): Eukaryota > Metazoa > Arthropoda > Insecta > Hymenoptera > Ichneumonidae > Listrodromus > Listrodromus nycthemerus. The sequence goes on along the minus strand of OZ021680.1, from coordinate 23,727,881 downwards.
CGGGTGTACAAAAAAAAATCGCTTTAATTTACATTCGAACCAGAAAGTCGTCCGAATAAATCGAGAGTTTCGAGCTCCGGAAATTCAGAGAGCTGAGTCGAGACAGAGCGACTCGTAGAACATTGTAATTCCGCAATAAAAATCGACCCGAAAGCACATTGAGCAGAAAAAGAAATAGAATAAATAAAAGAGGAAAATAATTTTTTTAAATCGACAATCAGTCCGAGAGCACATTACTTACAACGGGAATTTCGGAGCGAAAATTTTCGAGGGTTGGTAAACGAGCTTTACCAGAGAAAGAAGAAAAAATATATATATATTTTTTTCGGTCGGAAAAATAAAAGAGGAAAATAATAAAAATGTGGAAATTAGTTGCTTTTGGCGAATTGTCGTTCCGCAACAAAAATCGGTACGTGAGCACATTCGTTAAAAAATGAATTTCGGAGCGAACATTTTCAAGGGTTGGTAAATGGGCTTACCAGAAAAATGGAGAATTTTTTTTTTTTTTTTTAATAAAAAAAAAATAAAAAAGGAAAATGATTTTAAAAAATAAAAAAAAAAGCGGAAATCAGTGGCCTCGAGTGGTTCGATTTTTCTGTCTCGTTCGACGGGGCGAGGACTTTCCCCGGTAGAAACTAAATCTCGAACCGCTCGACGAACGGTCTGGCGATTCTCGGGGCACGTGCCAGATCGTAATTCGCAGGAAACCGACCGGGACAACGAACCCCTCGTCGCGCCGGGTTCGCCTCTCACTGCGTTTCGAGGGTTGAAAAATCGCGAACTCGAGGTTACACCCTCCTTCCGGTGAGTTTCCAGTTTCAACGACCCCGGCTAAAGGGTGGATCGGCGATGGCAAACGAGATGCAACGAATGGAACCCTCGTTGGAAACATTGGGGTGAAGGAACGAACGCTCAGACGATTATAATCGGATCCCCAGATTTTACCAGTTATCAATAAAATCGATTGATAAAGAAATATCGTTTAATTTTTTTTTTTTTTTTTTTCTTCAAATAATTAATCACAATAATGCCGATTAATTTTTAAAAGATGTCGATCAATTTTTAAAAAAATGGTAATTAATTTGAGAAATGCTGATTTTATGTATGTATGTATAATATATGTGAATACATAAAATGTAATTATTTTTTATAACATGTATACACAAAATATACATAAAATACATAAAATATCATTATTATTTTTTTTTTTTTCAAATAATTGATCACAATAATGCCGATTAATTTTTTTTAAATGTCGATCAATTTTTAAAAAATGGTCATTAATTAACGAAACTCTAATTTTATGTATGTATGTGTAATATATGTGAATACATGAAATATCATAATTTCATATATTTTATATTTTTCAAATATATTTACATACATTCCACTTTCACTGAGGCAATTGGTGGATCGTCGTGAATTCTCACCGATGCATAAAGTCGCCAAGATACACGCACGTATCCGTATGAAAGATTGATGCACGAGTGGCTAGACTGGCCATTTGGACGGGATTGCTGAGGATGCAAATTTTGCGTATATATACATCTTTTGGATGCATTAGCGTTTGCCCTTTGCCAACGAGAGGTCCATTCGTGCAGACAAATTGGTACGAGACATCGCCGATAGCGTGGCCCGTACTTCCCCGCTTTGCCATAAATTCTGCTGTTGGCAAGCTTCACCATATATATATATATATATATATATATATATATATATATATGTGAATAGATATAATATATAGTAAGATAGGAGTTGCAAGTGGGGTTGAAGTTAGCTCGTCGGAGTTTCTAATTTGATGAATAATCGAAGAACTACTCGCAGAACTGTGCAGTACACCTGCATAATCGAGACAGATTCGAAGAAAAATCGGGTCGATGCAACGTCTCGCAATTCCGTATTACGATGTGACAACTCTTTGAATTTTTTTTATGGCTCCTTTTAATGGCTCGAATTTTTTAAATAATTTTATAAGGCGAAGGAATAATTGAGAAAAAAAAAAAAATCTGAAAATCGAATAGTGACTGGCTTTTTAGTTTTTCGAATTGTTTTTTTAGTTGCAATTTTTATTTTCGTTTTTTCTGTGCCGTTAGTTATGTTTGGTGGGTTTTTTTTTTTTTTTTTTTTTTTTTTTTAAAGTCACTCGTCGAATGGCGATATCTGCTTTCGGTGAGACTTATCTTTTGAATCGTGCAAGCCTTCGGTTGTGGAGGAAATTGATTACAGTTATTATTGCCGACCGCGAAATTTCACGTTCTCTTAACGTCGAATGTCGAGACAGAGTTTGCGATCAGGTAGGTTATTATTGTTCTCGGGTCACTCGGTTGCAAAACGTGTACGTTATGTCGCTGTACGTTTATAATCGTACGAATTAATACAATTGCAGAACGTACAAGTTTTGCAATCGAGTCATTTGAGAAATAGTCATGTGTATAAATTGCGAGAGAAAAACATTTATCGTCCAAAAAACATCCACGAAAAATCGTGAATATTTTTTTACAAACTTCGAATAGAACGTTATTTGAGAAAATTTTTTAACAATCGCGGTTTTTAAAAAAAATTAATTTCGCCCCCTAATAAAAAATTCGCTATTAAAAAATTAGCAATAGTTATATTGTTGGTATATTAACCACCTAAAAAAATATGTATTTATAATACACCAATTATATCGTGTATTTTCTTATTAAAAATTATAACACCGTTAATTTAAAATTCCGCGAATGAGAGGTGGAAAATTTACTACATTATTTTCTCTGAAGACAAAAAAATTCCCGAGTGCACCGCTGCAGTCGGAAAAATAACGGTCGGTAAGTTATTCAGATTTAAAAGAAGAAGTCGACTTTGGAAGATGATTGGTCGCAACGTAAATAGAGTTCATCCGCTGGTCTGCTCGGACAGCATAAAAAAAATCCTATTCGACATCCTGTCACGTTGAAGTGCCGCATGTAAAACCAAGGCAAAATCCTTTCCGGAAATATACTGCAATTTTGCTGCACTATGCCGACTTCTTCTCGGAATGCGGACTTAGCTATCGAGTGCAACGATCTTGGCAAAAATGGCATGCTATATTCTACGGAATAATATTTAAATGTATTTTATGTAATTTCTGAGCGACCTCGCTGACGCAGTCTTGCTATCTCTGGAAACTCGAGAGAACCGCGTCAGCGACTCAGCGACGTCATTTCTATAAGGATCCAGCACCGATAATTTTAAGTTAGTCCTCGCGAATGGCATTCACTTAAGTTTAACAGTAAACGAGAGGGAATTGCAAACACTTTTCGATGGTAAAAAATTCGGAAAAAAAAATCGTATCAACGATGCTGGGAAGATAATTTTCCATAAGAATTATTTCAAAATGTTATTGAAAACTTGATGGTTCATAAAATTTTTCAACGAACATATCGGAAATTTAAAAAAAAAATGATTCGTTTAGTTTTGTGATTCGGTAAGAATTTTTTCAGGTTTTTTTAACTCACCCTGAATTTTGTGATTGTCGAGGCATTTTCGCAATATGAGAAAGAAAAATTCAGAGTGAGTTTTTAAAATTAAAAAAAAATTCATGCGTATTCAAAACAATAAACGGATCATTATTTTCACGAGAGAAATTGAGGTTTCCACGAGATCCATCGATCAGTTTTATTTTTCATCAATTCTCTGTTATTTTTAAATTAATTTCAAGCAAAATTATTTCCCTCGGCATATGATATGCTCAATTTTTTTTTTCGGATTTTTGTACCATCCAGAATCATTCGCAATTTCCTCTCGTTTCTCTGAAACTCGTGGAACGTGAACACGATCTGCGAGAGCTCCCCTCATCCTCAAAGTCGAGAGACCAAGACTTCATATCTCGCACATGCTCGATGTGGAGTTTTTCACGTGCGAGGAGGCGGTAAAAATGTTCGTACTTGACCGACCGCTTACGAACGAGTACGTCATAAACTCGTGACTCAAATCTCCCGAGTCGCTTGACGATATTCCGAGCTCGCTCTAAAACCGGGCACGTATCTGTGCACCTAAAAAAAAATGAAAAAATTAAAAAATTGAAATATTAAAAAATTGAAAAATTAAAAAATTAAGAAATGAAAAAATTAAAAAATTCAAAAAACCTATGTCGAGTTTAGTTCAGCCGAGGAAGACGGGACTAAGAGCATCAGGAAAAATACGAATCAAAAGCTTTGGTGAGCTCTTTTATACGGCAAGAGTGCCGGGGGAGTCTGCAGCAGGATGCGTATGAAGTTTCGCCGCAGTAACCGCGAACAGAAACGACCAGTAGTGCGGTATCATCTTTCTCTCGTATAGCATAACGTCAGACGGCTCGACACGGATCGTAGTGTCCTTGCCTGTTGGATTGAAATAAAAATAATTAAAAAGCGAAAAGTCACTCCATGCACTTCATGAGGAACGACGTTATCTCGACTGTCGAGATAAACGTGTTGCAGAATGGCAAAAAAGTACAATTATTTCCCAATTACTGTTCAGTGATGGAACAGCCAAATAATTACAGAAGTAATTTTTGGAGCAACGGTGAACGATGTTAATCCGACGAAAATTCTCAAGTTTTTTTTTTATCATTTAATATATGGGAGCGAATTAAAAAAAAAAAGTTGTGGTTGCATCAAAATTCGGAGCTCTTTAACGAGCGTGAATAAATGGATATGAATGTAAGAAAAATAAATAGTAATTTTTAACTTCGCGAATGATAACATAAAAATGTAATTGTATCGAAAGAATTTAAATTAATATGACCCGACGGAAAAAAAAAATTCTTTATACAGAGTTACTATATATATGTATTAAAAATAATTGTTCACAAGCAGTCGCTTGAAAATATGTTTGAAGACTCAAAACATATTTCTTTTACAACTGCAGTTTTAATAAAATTCATCCTCTTTAAAAAAGAAAAAAATTGAATTGCCAGTGTGGGGAAAATTACGACTGTGAGACGAGCGACGATTTCATATGATTTCACCTGCCGTATTATGGAGAAGAATAGTTCTCGGATCTGCGATTGTGTGTGTCGTCCCTGTGCAAACGTACAGACGAATAATAATAGTGTAATGGAAATAGTGGCGTAAGCCCGAGGCCGGTGGGAAACAAAAGTTACCGAGTGGCCAACTAGTAACGCTCTGATTAACGAGTAAACCGTGGCGTTGGGCTTAACCATCCTCGGGTTCTTTGGTCGCAATCGTTGCCTTTCTGACATCGCGAGCACGTGTTCATTACACTCTTTCCGACTACCAATCCGCCAGTCAATGCTTCAGTCCGTTAGCGATTATAAACTCGAAGACTCTAACGTTCCATTTAATTGTAATTGGGACAACATTAAATTTTCATAATCCGCCTGATTCAATGATTCAACGGATTATGGAAAGATGAAAAAATCGGAAAACGCTAGATTAATTTTTTTTAATGCTTCCCACTTGACTTCAGTATTTTCGTCATGCAAGATAGCGAGACGAAATTTAATTTGGGATTTTTAAAAAAATTTCAATAAGCGGGTAAAAATTGTGCCTCGACATGAATCAAAGTATAAGTTGATTCTAGCTAGAGCAAGATAATTAAACTCGAAATGTAAAAATCAAGATACCTCAAAATCCAGCGCTCTCATTCAAACCAATTTTCTCACAAACATTCACGAAATTTAAAATGAGAGGAAAAAATCGACCATCAATTTTTTTTAATCCCCCGATTCCACCGAAAAAAAATTGTCAATCGAACCGTTAATTTTTTCCTAACGGACTCTGTTTTTTTTTCTACTTCTGAAAGATTTTTTTGTATACAGAAGACAAGCTCTGTTTCACAATTTCAACTTTCACGGTTGCTCACCGACTGTCCGAAGCGGAAATACAGAGTCGGATCGCAGGTAGAAAAAAATGAAACGACAGTGTCGCCTGTCGATCAATGAAAATTCAGAGGAACGAAAATTCAGCTCAGTCGCGCTCTGACACAGTTGGAGAACAATATGAAGCGGAACGTTCACATTTTAAATTTCCAGAAATGGATCTCGAATCTGTTGTCTGGCGAAAAACCAGGCAAATATCGAGGCGCTCCGTTCGTGTTCCTGCGACGTTCACGCTCTCTGACCTCGCGAAGAATCGGCGTTGCCGACGCGTCTTGAAATTCCGGAATTGCGAGCAGCCGTCGGAAAAGGCCAGCGGAAGCGACCAAACGACGAAGAACTCGAATCCAACTGGCTCGTGTCGTGACTCACGGATACACTTGCCCACGTCTGTTCATCCAGAAAATTCGTATCTTTCCTTCAACATAAAAAAATCAGTGTTAAAATTGTTCAGCGAAACAACGGTTTTCTCACCCTCATCATTAAAAATCTCTGCGGTCGTTGCTCAAAATTTTTTATCGCAGTCGATTTTTTTATCAACCGACACGAAAATTCGTATGCAAAATACAACGACAATTCACACAATAAACATGTAATATATTTCTAACACAGTTATGAAATTATTATTTCAAATTTTTATAATATTAATTTGATTCTTATTTTTTGGGACGACGGCTCGATAAATTGGGAAATAATTCATATTATTATTAAGAATTTTTTGGCATGGGAGATAATTTTTTTGTAGATTCATTTTATATCGATGTAAGCCTCTCTACTCACGTACTGAATTGAAGTTCAGTGCAAATAGTTGTAAACACTCGTCCTAAAGGGACTAATAAACAAGGGTCATTCTAGCTCGTCACAATTCATAAAAATACACAAATTCGAATACAAATAAAGTGAGTCGTGGTGCGGATATAAAGTGTGTGTAGGAGTTTACGATAAGTTCATGCTAATCCGGGTGACGTCATGCAACGCGTAATATATTTACAATGAAATGGTTGTACGAAGAGAAAGCCGTGTCCGAAGCGAATTCGCGAGCGTCAAATTTATCTTCCTAACTGCCGTTTAAATATTGACTCAAATTTGTACCGAGACAAGACAATCTTTTGCAATCTGTATTTTTGTTAATTACAGTTTTTGTTATCGACTGAGCACAGGTCAGAACGGGACGTTCCCACATAATTTTAAGCATGGGCAACAAACGTTTAACATTTATCGTGTCGACTGGCACGTAAATTAATTGTCGAACAGGTCATATTCACCATTTTTTACTCTATGGAAAATACGGCGGTCGGTAATAAAAACGGGAATTTTTTTTTTTTTTTTTTTTCAGTCGGAGACATTTTAAAATTAAACGTCTCATCTGTCGATGGGATTTATTTTTTTGTCACACACACGTCCGACGAGCGTGGCAAAAAAAAACAAAGGGCGTATTGCATTTTTCTCGCACGCCGTGCGAGAAAGTGACTTTCTGCCCGCGCTTCGTAGCAACGAAAAACTGAATTTTTCACGTATGCGTCAGGAAAAATTTATTGCAGTCTTTGTTAGCGACCTTCTTTTTTTTTTTTTTAATTAAAAAAAAATTAAATTTAAAAAAGTTGAAAAAAATAGAAGTTCAATTTTTTTTACCAAAATTATTCTTCGAGAAAGTGACTTTCTGCCCGCGCTTCGTAGCAACGGAAAACTGAATTTTCCACGTATGCGTCAGGAAAAATTTATTGCAGTCTTAGCGACCTTTTTTTTTTTATTATTTGGTCTTCAAAAGTTGATTTAAAAAAATGGTCAGTTGGAGACTTCGTCGGGGATTACAATTATTCCTCGACGGAGGTGTCGTCTACGGTTATTAGTAAAAAAAAAAAAATAAAAAATAAAAAAAATAAAAAAAATTAAAAAACTGTCTCGCCGGATAAAACACTTCGGACACGAGCTCACTTTTCTCTCTAATTGAATTAGAGGAGCAATACAGTCTCGTGCTAAAGTCTAAAAAGTCGTCTTCTCGCACCAGCCAATAAATAACAAGTCAACGCACATAACAGTGTCGATCATTCGTACGACGATTTTACGAGCGAATCGGTGAATTTTCTTCTTATCGTTTCTTCTGGTCATTCCTTTTATCTCGACACGGGTAAACGTATGCAGACCGGGATGCGAATGCTCTTTATAGAATTTACGTTTGAAACCAATGCAATATACAATATTCAGGAATTACACACGTTAATCAAAATGTTTTTCAGGACGTTTAAAAATTTTTTCGATAAATTCAATTTTTTTATTTAAAAAAAAAAAACTTTTTTTTGTCATCGTCCTTGGAGTTTGAAAATACTTCACGGATTTTTTTTTTTTTTTTTCTCGTAAAATTGTGAAGATTTTTTTTTCTCATGAACGTTCATCCGTTTCATTCGCCACAACCTAAAAACAATCCCAAATATTTTTCACTCATGTTCGGGTGACAAAATTTTTTTTTTTTCTTTTTTTCTCGGAAAATTGTGATTTTTTTTTCTCATGAACGTTCATCCATTTCATTCGCCACAACCTAAAATCAATCTCAAATATTTTTCACTCATGTTCGGGTGACAAAAAAAAATGTTTTTTTTTTCTCGGATTTTTTTTTTTTCTTTTTTTCCAAAAATCTTGAAAGACATCCCAACATATGTATACGTGTATATATGAATATATACAAGGAAGGATTTTGGATGCAGATTATAGTTGTGTAATTATTTACCCGTTGACCGTAGTGGAGTTGGGCATTGAAGCGACGGTCGTCGTGCCAAAATTCGGCACAGCCGGCTCCTTCATCTTTCCGTTTGGTTTCACACGTGTCTCTCCTTATTTCGCAACGATCTCTGTTCGATCTCCCCGAAAGGTTTTTTCTTTTGCCTTTGGTCCTCGGACGTTTAGTTTCCTCTTGTAAAATTTTTTTTTTTTTTTTTTAATTCCCCGCAGTCTTTCGCCACAGTTGTCTCGCTGCGTTGTATCGTTGCTCTTGATATCGTTATGTAATTCCACCACGTACAAGGTTGCCCGCTCGAAAATACACTATCGACACTGTCGATGCATTACAAACTCACGCTCGTCGAACACTCCCGTTTACATGAGAATTCTTCGAGTCACACTTCGGATTTTTTCTACAAAAAATGTTTGTTGCTTTTTATTCTACTCGTTTCCTCAAAAAAATTTTCGAGTAAAAAGGTAACAAAAAAAAAGTAAAAAAAAATACAAGTTCAATTTTTTTTTACCAAAATTATTCTGGAGAAACAAAAAAAAATTTCGCTATGATTTTTATCAAAATGAAATATTTTGTGACTTTGTGTGTGTGTGTGTGTGTGTGTGTGTGTGTGTGTGTGTGTGTGTGTGTGTGTGTGTGTGTGTGTCGGCACAAAAATTTTCAGTGTTTTCCTCGCAAAAAATGTTCGAATAAAAAGGTAAAAAAAAAATACAAGTTCAATTTTTTTTCACCAAAATTATTCTGGAGAAAGAAAAAAAAATCTTGCTATGATTTTTATCAAAATAAAATATTTTGTGACCTTGTGTGTGTGTGTGTGTGTGTGTGTGTGTGTGTGTCGGCACAAAAATTTTTACTGTTTTTCTCGCAAAAATGTTCGAATAAAAAGGTAAAAAAAAAAAAAGTAAAAAAAAATACAAGTTCAATTTTTCTTCACCAAAGTTATTCTGGAGAAACAAAAAAAAATCTCGCAATGATTTTTATCAAAATAAAATATTTTGTGACCTTGTGTGTGTGTGTGTGTGTGTCGGCACAAAAATGTTCACTGTTTTTCTCGCAAAAATGTTCTGCGATGAAAAATTACACGACGATTTTACCGCACGATAATGGTTTCAGAAAAATTTTAAGATCCGATTTGATTAAAAAAAAAAAAAAATTTATCGTCGAAAAAAATTTTTCCAGTAACGAACCGGGAGATTTTTTCGTTCCTCGAGTTGCACGTGGCGATCGGGTTCGGTTGTGTGTTTCACAGTGCGAACTTTTCCAACGTCTCCGTTGCGGCAAAACCATCGGTCTGGCTTCGGACTGTCCGTGTAAATTCCAGGTGAGACGACGAGCAGCGCCACGTGGAAAACTTTGACCGCGATAATGTCCTCAACTGGCGATGACGATGCGCCGCAAGCGAAGGTGAACTATAGAGAGTTCTCTACGTGGACACACGCTACAATCTACCTTTATTGTTTTTATATTTCGATTACATGCATCAAGAGTATTTCGAGCGAAGTCGAAGATTAAATTCTCCAATAACGCGATATTCCCAATGACGCGAGCGTCGACGACCAATACAGTTTAATCTTCAATACAATATTATTATTTTATTTTCTTTATAGTTTACGTGTATATTTTTATTTTATCTATAATAATAGAAGACTATCGCGTGTACGATAAGATTGCTGGAGCGCGTCAGGCCAAAGTTTGTCAGAATTATTGTCTAAAAATGAAATAAAAATTCAAATCGACAATTTCAACCCAAACGATGAATTTTTTTTTTTTTTTTTTTTTCAAATTTTTTTTTTCGTTTCGCCGGATTAATTGATGACTTTGTGAATCAATGGCAAAAGCTTTGCTCCCAATTTTCCCAATCACACTTGGCTTCGTTACCGGAAGAAGAAATATGGGGGGAAAAAAAAAAAAACAGTATTGAGCTTTAAAAAATAGATTTACATAAAAAATATATCTGCAACGTGAAGAGTACCAGACTCTCACTCAACGCATCTCGGAAGCTCGATGGTGAATCTATCAAAAATTGTGTGTTGTTCCTCTACAAAATACTATTTTTTTTTTTTTTTTTTTTTTTTTTCAATTTATCTTATTAAATCCGATGCGGCCTAGCGCTCCAACCTCTTTAATACAGTGTAGAATATATATAGATATATATATTATTTTCTTTTAGATTCTAATCTACGTTAACAATCGCGTAATTCAAAAAGCGACCAGTGGAAGGACTCATGGACGATAATCGATAAAAAAAAAAAAAAAAAAAAGAATATTAAGAGAAACCGAAGAGAAGCATTTTTTTAATTTTTTTAATTTTATTTTTCTCCGGGTGGAATCGATTCGATCGCGGTCAATTGGAAGTGAAGATAATCAGGAAGTCGGCTCGTTCCGCCGTTTCAACTACGAGACTACCACCAGTTTGGCCGGCGTGACGAAGCTCGACGTTAATCTACCCGGGAGATTGCGGGAATTATTTTATATCCAAATGTCCACGGACTTGGATTTAAGGCTAACTCATTTCGAAAAATCGAATGTACTGAATCTATGGAAGAAACGTTATAAAAAATCGTATACGAATATTTTAGCGCGACGCTTGATACTTGCGAAACTATTTTTCACTAGCGTCGCTCTGCACGAAAGAATCTTTACACTAAAAAAAAAAAAAAAAAAAAAAAAAAAAAAAAAAAAATTAATTCAACGGACTGGAAATTTTCTTCCACAGTGTCGAAAACTGGTACGTTAAACGTAATCCACAATTTCGATTCCTGTTACTTGGTATTTACCACTTTTATACTAAACTCGAACTGTCTTTAAAGTGAAATAAAAATACCCAAACAGTGAAATTAACGTAAATTATTAAAATTAAAATAATTCAATTTGTTTTTTTTTTTAATATACTGTCCATTAATTTATTTTATTATTATTGCCCATTGAATTTCGTCTGCCAGTTTATGAATGAAAATTTGAAGTACCGTTGCATTAAATTGTACATCTTTTTTTTTTTTTTTTTTTTTTCCAGTGTAGAGAATCGAGAAATCGCAAAAACGTCGCTACGACTGTACGATTATAATAAATTATTGCGAGTGGCCGAGTTCACTCGCACGCGTCGGTCTAAATCGAGTCGACTGACTCACTCTTTTGATACCATCGTTTGCACTTGTTACTCGTGCACTAAAACGGCGTACGTATTGCCAAGTTAATTTTCTCTCGCGCATTGCGGCCGGCCCGGGCAGGCCCTTCGGTGGGTATGAAATTGGAAAAATAAATTGCTCGTACCTATCAAGTTACTATCAACTATGTCGAATATTAACTGCACTGCGATTTTTTGTACGTACACTGCGTCTGTGTTATCGGGTTGTGTGAGGGATTAAAAAATATTATTATTATTATTATTTTTTTCCATTAAAGTCACGATTCTAAGGACCCTTCGTGACTCCTGCTTGTTCCTTTCCGTTTTATCCTCCTCCTGGGGGTTTTTTTTTTTTCATTCCTTTCCTTCGTTTCTTCCAAATTTTTTTTTCCTCGACCTTCTTTTTTTTTTTTTTTTTTTCTTTCTCTCTCGGCTCTAAAGTTTCCTCGCTTGCCCGTGCATTATTGCTCTACGAACGCCAGGTGTTAGTCGGGTTAGATGGCAAAGGAGGACCGGCGATTGGTTGCTAGTTAGGATAAGTCAGCTGGTAGTAGTCCCCACCCGTAGCCTCCTCGCCGATTTGCAATTGCTTCACTCGCTTTATAAGCTCGCTAGAACACAAAACACTAACTCTCAATAAATTCGTTCCTTCACGTTTTTCCTTGTTGCGGCTTGTTTTTTTTTTTTTTTTTTTTTCTTTTTAATTATTATCATTAGTATTGTCATGAATGATTACTTTTTGATATTATTTTTATTATGCCAACTGTCAACGACATAATTATTATTTTTGTGAAATACTTTTGTCGGCTGGTCTACGAGAAAAGACTTTTGAAGTAGAAGCGATCGAGCGATTATTCTGGCCCAGAGACCGGGGACGTTCAACGAGCAGCATTTATTTACCAGTCGACCGACTGGAGTGACGAATCGACGTGACGATGAACAATTATTGCTCCACGATTTTCTTTGCTGAGAACGCGTACAAACACGACAAAGCTTCCGGGATGATGTGATGGAGATATTCGTGTTCGATGAACGTACCTTTTGGGTCTCTTTGAGGACAACTACTGGAGAATTCTAACTACGAGTTGCAGATGTGTTTGCATGCGATATTCAATAAATTGTCAAAAATTCCATTCTGCCGTTACGCTCAGTTTCGCTATAAAATTTTTTACCCCACGCGAGAGCACAAAATAAAATGAATGGTTTCATATATTTTTTTTTTTTCTGGTGATTCTGGATGAGGAAAAAAAATTGCAACATTTAATCCGACTTTTTCGAGTGAGAAATCTCGCGCTCGACGCAGACTTGAGGTTCGTCTTCCGGGGAACTTAAGAATGTTGATCCAGGGAAAATTTCTGGAAATTTTTTTTTTTTTTAATTGAGGAAAGGTACGACTTAGGGGATTTTTTTTCACTAGAATTTTTGACGGCGTTTGCGACTCGGAAATTAAAAAAAAAAAAATTATAGCGTTAATAAAAATGTATAGGAAATTTTTTTTCGTACGTATAAATCCAATTCCGGGGCTTTTTTTTTTTTTTTAAATTGAATTTTTAGGACATTCGCAGCTCGTGAGTAACAAAAAGTGATTCTTAGAGTGCGATTCGCAGTAGAAAAAAATAATCACCTTTCACCAGAAACATTGGGTTTGCAGGAATAGAAAGTATCCTTTATCTACCACGTGATTTGTACCATGAAGCACGCGAGGAACTCGAAACAATAAAATTGCTTGCTCCATTGTAAGTAGAAAAAATAGAATTTAATTCCGGCAAAGTGTCCATTGTTATTAAAAAAAATAATAATATGACAGCGTGAATAATTTTTGCTTATAACATCGTAAATTCCGAAATTTACTTATTTAACTCGTCGGAAATTCCGGACTGTCCAAGGTGACTAAAATTCAAACTCATTTTTACTAAAATTAAATACGCAACAGCACAAAAATCGTGCAATTTTTATTCGCTGACTCGACGGCAATGCAAATAAAAATATTTAAAAAATGAAAGAAAAAAAAAATAAATCATCAAAATATTATACGATAATTTTGATAATATTTTCACGATCTTCCACCATTAAAAAAATCGGCCAATTTGGGAACGAAAATTAGAGCAGAAAAAAAAAATTATCAACATCAAGGAATGAAATTGAACGTAACAGCAGGTTGAAAGAAACAAGCAATATTGATGACAATGAGATTGAACGGAGCGAGAAAGGGTAACAAAAAGGGTTGGAGAAAATTGCAGTAATCGCAGAAGCTAGATAAACGTGTGGTGTTGAATGGTTCGACGACCGTAATGTAGTGAAATTATCGACTTATCGATTGGCGGCTAAACCGGGCTTAAAAAAAAAAAAAAAAAATCTATATTCTCATAATATAGGAAGCGGCGTCGAGCGGCGAATCCTTAATAGTAATTGACGCGCGAGAACCATGAACTTAAACGAATCCTCCAAGAGTTTCCCATCCATTTTATACTTTCATCAGCATAATTGTCGAGGAAATTACTGGAACGTTTGCGTTTCGTATTTCGGTTCAACGGCGATAAACTTTCGATGCTTGACCTGTTGAACTGCCTAAAAAATTTGAGATCCCTAAACTATATTAAAATCATTTGCACCGATGAGAATGCACAAAATATTCATTGATAAATCAATCGACATAGCAATCGATAGACAAAAATAATATTGCCAAAAATATTTGAATAGCAACGTGGTCGTCGAATTGTGTAACCGGGTCTCTCTCCTCGATAGAATGAAAAAAAAAAAAAAAAACCATGCCAACATTGACTGTACCGATCCGGTGTAGTCTACAAGCCAATAAAAAAAATTACATCCTCTTTAATAAAAAAAATAAAAATAAAATTATACAAGTCCTAAGTTTATTTTTTCATCGGTCGTCAAAAATTGGAAAATAAATAGCCGAGTCTAAAGACCACGTTCAATGTCTCTTGTCCTTAAATAAACACCCAACGCATCAGCTTCGCCAGCAAGCACAGTTTGTATACAAGCGCATCGATTCTTTGTCCCAAAGTATATTACAGATTCGAGCCTACGACCGTGAGAAAAATGTGCGACAACGCAAAGACTCCACCGGACCGCTATACTCGTGTCCGAATATTTTTTATCGTCGGCCGTTCGGATATTCTCGAAATACGTGGCGAAGCGCTTTGTTACATTTCGGTTGTGTCGCGAGCCGTCGCTCGGGTTCGTCGCACAGCCGTCGCACCGTCGGCGACGGAGTTTATCACAAACCGACGGATTTATCGCCGACAGAATTTATAGAACGAAACGATCGTCGAGTTCGCACTGAGAATAATTGGACGCGGCTTCGTACGAGTTCGCGTTCGTCCAACGTCCTCGTGACAATCTCACGGCGTCGCAACCAGTACTGGGCCAAGCGTGATCGCGGCTACGCTGCCGCGTTGAGCCAACCGTCGCTGCCGAGCGAGAGACCCGTCGGATGGAGGGAGTCTCGCTCCTCGTGCTGGCAAATGCCGCGCACCACATACCGTACAGTTTATCGCCGCTACAACGCCGAGATCTCGATTTTGAAACGCTGTACTAAACCGTGACTCGGCGAGATGGCTCTAAAGGCCGAGCTCGGATGAACTACGAGTCCGGTTGGGTTCCGCTCGCAAAATGGAGGAGCCTTTGATCCCTTTGATTCTCGTCTAGGCTCGCAAGGGGAAACTTCCCGCTCGAAGCGCCATGCGGCGCGGCGTTCGCGCGGATTAAATTCGTTCTCGAATCACTGGCGTTGAGAGATCAGTGGAGGGGGAAAGATGTTTTCATCGTGGTCGAGAGAAAAAGCTGCTCGGGGCGTTATTTGGCTGTAAATGTTTGGACAGAAAAAAATCTTGAGTCGGGAGCCTCAAAAAAATATTAACATAAATTCTGATTGGGGAAAATTTTTTATTTTTCGGACAATGTTACTGAATATTGATTGTATTCGGGAGGCGTTTAAAAAGTAAAATGTCAAATGTCGATTTTCTACGAGTCTATTTGATTTGTTTCCTCGACGAAAATCTACGCCGTTGGCGATTGGGAAACGAATGTTTTTGTGCATGGCTGACCTTCGCGTGTCCGCTCTGTTGCCTCACGATGGAATTCTACGTTTTTTATTCCTACACGCGATTAACAAAAAAGAAACCGGCGAACGGACACTTTCAGGTCTTGTTTATGCGGATAAGATTTAATGCTGGTAAAAAGAAATCGTCGTTTTTAGCCCAATCGATTTTCGTCCACGAGAAACTCGATAATCTGTGGTTAATTTCTGTATAAATTTTCTCGCAGCAATGTCGCAAAATTGAAACACATTAATTATTCTGGAATCATAGTTTTAATATGAAAAAAAATTGCCGGCCTGTAAAGTTCGGTGCTACGGAAAAAAATGAGCTTGAGGTCATTGGTCGATGGTCGATTGTCAAATAAAACCGTAGCTCAAAACAATGTGTTACATCTATGTATGTATTCTACGTGTATGTATTGTCTATGACTACTGAAGCCTCGATGAGTCATACTGGTCTAAGGTTCGCGGTGAACCAGGCGGAATGAAAAAAAAAATATCGAATTGTGATGTAAAAAGAATGTCTCGATATACGCAACCAAATAACCAGACATAAACAAAAAATCTATTCTACTAATTCAACTTCATTTCATAAAACCAGTCTAATATTTTTGATCCTTGCTTGAAATGTTTGTAAGCAAAAAACCGAAGAACCAACGTTATTTCCGCTCGTGTCCTCAAGCGAGCCCGAACTTAAAAAACAGAAAATTCAATGATGCGGCGTTTGTATGGTGAGCGAAAAAAAATATCAGAATACCGAGTAGGCGGATGAACCGTTTCCTAGAAACTCTCTCTCCCTAACCTATAAAAACAATGCGGGGCGCGCGAGCGCCGTCGGCGATTACGTTGGGTTGGATAAGCGAGGCTTCGTTGATGCTCCGTCGATCGCGTAGCACGTGTTGTGCAGCAAAGCGTGCGAGTCGAATGACAGCGATGAATCATTAGCACGCGCTCGGCGGAGCCGTTCGCACGAAATCGCGTAGACGGTTGTAACATGGCGTCCCGCAACGCCGCTGCCGTGAACCGGCGAGTTTATCGACTAAACGTCGACGATGAAGTGCGTATCCGTGATACTGGGTTGAAAATAGCCCGCATGAATATCCAGAGTGGCTTTGTACCAGAAGCCATCGTAAATGTATGCGAATCTATCGCGGCGTGCTGGATTAATGTATAGCGCACTGCGCCAACGAAGCACGGCGCTATATATCTATATACATGGCTCTACACCGTCCGGCAAACGGCTCGACCAAGTTGGCTATATCGCTCGGTCCATTGTCACGCGAGGCGGCCGGAGAGTCTCGTGTTGTTGCTTTATTCAAGCGAGGCGTTTCAGCGTTCTAAAATCTGAGCCGGATCAATAGCAACGTAGCGGCACGAAAACGCTCGGGTTCACTGAGAAAGCCGCAGGGCTTTTCAGCTTCTGAGAGAACAAAGACTCTCCGACGGCCCTGAACCGGCGTTCCCCCGTCGCTGAAAGGCCACGGTGAGTCGGAACGGCGGAGCTCCCGCTTTCCGACCGCCAAAGGCGCGAGAGATACCTCGGCCGAACCATGGGATTCGACTTTGCCGACACAGACCGGCTCCGCCATTCGAAAATCGCGCAACCGTTTGATGGTACGAATCTGCACCGCCCTGCGGCTAAATGACCCGCGGACTGTAAAGGAGATTCGATGCAAAGCGTTTTTCGTGAAAGGAATACCTTTTGGGTGCTGGTTCATTTCGTTTTTCATTCGATCCTTTCATCGAAACGTAAACGCTAGGTCCTTTTTTATGTGGAGATGAAAAGGAATGATTTTTTAAAGTTGAATTGCTCGTCAAGATAGAAACCTGTAATTACTTTAATGGAAATTTTCTTCAGGTTGGCTGATATTGTTATTCAGTATTTGATTTTTAGCAAGGGTTGGTCTGCAACTACGCGGATCATTTCTAATTTATTTAATAACATGATTATTTTCTGCTCTGAATGTTATGAAAATTTTATTAAAAACATTATTCTATAGAACGAGACGTCACGTCTGTTACGATCCTAGTTGATTAATGATTTAAAAAATGATTCATGAAATTGATTCACGAGAATAATTTCTCATATCATTTGATGGAAAGTTAACACGTGCAAATATTGTAAGTTATTTTTATGAAAGCGATGGTAGTAAATAATGAATGACGATATAAACAAAAAATGCAGATTTCAAGTGTTGACAATCCAATAGAAGAATAGTTATAATCCTTCTAAATTTGTGCGATCAAACAAATCTATATTTTACCTACACATTATTTGCACAGACATGCCATGTAGCTTCAGATGTATTGAAAAAATGCCTGATTATGATAAATTAAATTATTTTTTCCTATAGTTGTCCATGTAAAAATTCAATAAAGGGCAAATGCAGAACGATCATTAGAATCGTACAGTTTTTCGAGTTTTCAATCAAAGGAGGTAAGACGGATTCCCAACAGTATTATTAGAACCGGAAGACAGCGGGAGAGAGTTCGACCGCGGCGCCTTGCCGTCTATCAGCACAGTGGTACTCGATGTCTGGCTTCATTGATCTCGCGGTCTTATAAAGTTGTAACGATAATATTATGGAATCACTGGAGCAA
The DNA here is from genome assembly GCA_963978505.1 of Listrodromus nycthemerus. Taxonomy (NCBI): domain Eukaryota; kingdom Metazoa; phylum Arthropoda; class Insecta; order Hymenoptera; family Ichneumonidae; genus Listrodromus; species Listrodromus nycthemerus. Next base: position 23,709,529 of record OZ021680.1, on the reverse strand, counting down.
CGTACAACTCTTCGTAACGCAGAGCAAGGCTCATGAATCACCGGCGCTGAGATGGCTATCGAGAATGGATTTATGGTTGTGGGCGATGAAATCGCATCGAGGGATTCATCGAGCAGCTTCGCTCGGACCGTCGCGACCGGTAGTTGTACAGAACGATTAATTTATACCAGGTAGTCCTGTCGATTGCGAATCTTTCTTCGGCGAAGTGAATGGTAAACAAAAAAAATTAAAAAAAAAAAAAAATTGAAGTATTGTCGGTCGATGAGAATAACAGAGGCTCGGCCGGAAGTCGAAGTGATGGTTATTGCAGGTGTAACTCGTTCACACTCAGCCGCGTTCGTGTCTGACCGGTGCCACCGGTCATTCATCGATCGATGCACACGTTTACATACCGTTGGTGTCCCAGTCATTGGCCACATTCGTCTCAGTAGCAAGCTTGATATAATTATGTAATTATTCCGTCATTTTCAGTTTCGAATCGAGCTTATTAAATTTATGGCGATTTTTATCATTTTTCTTAAAAATTATCTTCTTTGGAATTTTTGACCACGTTGCGCTTAGTAACCTGTTAGAAATAATTATGTAATTATTTCATAGCTTCCAATCGTGTAACAATTTAAAAATATATTACCGGATCTTCTGAGAGTTCGTTTATAATTTACGGCGTGAAACTCCAGTTTCTTTGAGGATTTTTTGATAGATTGTATAAAATTAAGAATAGTCAAACCATCAATGACTGGGATTCGAAACATAGTTCGTAAACTCTCGTTCATCCTAAAACGTCCGAAGCTTCAGTGACGCAGCGCACATGCGTCACGATCAACGCCGAGTAGAATCGTATTACGCGACAGACTCATGCGTGTGTAGAATAACAATTGCGTGCCAGGACAATGTGAGTCGACGGCGATGGAAAATTTGCTGGCAAGTGATCGGTGAGTCCGATGTGTGTGGTTTTGTGGCTGTTCTAAATTCAACACGAGCCAAGCAGCGTTAACGCAATTAAAAAACGAAAACAAAAAAATAGCAATGTGTAAAGCGCATGAAGAGACACTGCGGGGATTACGTACACCTACAGTTCACAAACCAACTTGATCCAAAGATGTTTCCATGTTCGATATTTTTTCGTTGAGCAGCGAGCGACCAGTCTTAAGACGCGCTCTCCGATACCGACGCATCAAACGAAACGTGTTTGGATCGCAAAGTTCAGTTATGAAAAAAATAACGAACCGATACATACCCGGATTCGGCGATGGTATGATTGTTATTGTTGTTTCCTGCATTGACGTTGTTGTTGGCCAAATTGGAATTGGAATGGTTCTGTTGGCCACCCATCATTGTAGTCCACTCCTTCATGACTTCCTTGATGGTAGCGTCGTCGAGCTCGTGCAATGCCGGGCTGGAGTCCAGTCTGAAAAGCATTTTAACGAAAAGACAAATTAATAAATCACAAGATATTTTCGGAATTTTCGTTATAAAAAATTTTGTAATTTCTCACCGTCTGTTCGATTCATCGTAAGACCGATCGTCGTTACAGTCGTAGTCGAGCATAAGATCATCCGATGTTATTGACTCGCATGGCGACAGCGTATCCACACTTTCGGCACGGGTGATTCTGCGACCGTGAATCGGACTGTTCTCCACGCTTCGTCTCTGAAGCAGACCTGCAAAAAAAAATGCAATCGCTGATGTTTATGTGAACAAACATTGTGATAAAAAAAAAAAAAAAATTTCTAAAAAAAAATTAATTGCGCCATCATAATTTAAGATTTTGAACGCTTTGTGGTATTTTATTCTATTATCAATAATTATTAACATTGAATAGATTGATGATCTCGATTATCGAAATTATCAGTAAATTATGAATTGATTCATACATTTCGCGGCTCATGAAAGCCGTGCTCAAACATCTACGGACATACATTCTACTCGTTATGGAGAATGCGAAGTTTCGTATTCAAAACATTATCTTAGTGAGTCAACAGATCCAAAAAAAAGGCTTTCGACAATTCGCCTTCAATCTCGTCGAACTCTTCTAGCTCTATAAAAAAAAAAATACATTCTCTCCGAGTCTATGATTGCCAACATTGCGTCTCCGATTTTTGCAACTCGAACCTCAGTGCCGGGTATTATTGCAACTTATCAGTACCGGTTGTTCCTTCAACTCGAAGCGAAACTCTAGACTTACTCGATTTTGGAATGGACTCGACGAGAGTGTGACTGTTCTCGGTGATGGCATGGCTCGTAAGACCGGAAAGAGTGTCGGGTCCGGTTCTAAGTGTCTCATCGAAAGTGAGACCCGGTTGATCGGCGATCTCGTCGTCGAAGAATTCTCTGCCCTCGGACAGACTGAGCGAGTTCGACGCGTTGGTCGGTGTGCCTGGACTATCGTCGTCGACGATATTGTTGCCCGATCTCTCCATGATGCACTCCTTCCTCGAATTTTTACCATCGGACTGCGTGATGCTCGCGGTGAGGCTATCGACGAGACTGTCGACGGGCGATGTCTCGTCGTCGATCATGGTAGTGGACGTTGCGGCGGCAGCAGCGAAAGCGGGATCCTCGATGGTGAGAAGCACCGAGCGAAGGGCGCTCTTAGGAAGGGACCCACTCTTAGCGGCGTTAGAAATAGTTTTGAGATGCTGACTGGGATTGGCCCGACACTCGTCGCTGGAACTGAGCGAGTACTCGTCGGCCATGGCCTCGCCGTGGCCGTACTCGGGATCGTCCGAGCTCGGCGGACTGAAGTCGGACTTTATCGAGGGAATTTTTTCCGAGTGCGAACGATCCTTGTAAGCTTTTTCCTCGCCGAGGCCCTCGTCGTATCCCTCGGAGGAGGTCGTGGACATGGAGGTCGTCGAGTCCGTGTACCTGTTGTCCTTGTTCAGTATTCTCTGATACTGGACGGTTCTGTCCCTGACGAATCCGCCGTTCATATTTCCGCCTGTGACGAAGGACTTCGGCAGCGGAATAACGGATATCTCGGTAACCGTGCTGTCGTCCTCGACGTCCCGAACGTCGAAGCTCTTGCCGCTGAGGACCATACGCAGGTTCCTCGGTCTGCCGTGGTTTCTCCTCGCCGGATGTCCGCCGTCCGTGTAATCCAGACTTCGGGCAGCCTCGTGCTCGCCCGAGCAACCCTGCTGACTGCCCACTCCCGAATCCTCCGTGCCGGAACCCTCCTTGGAGCTCGTCGAGCCCTTCGACACCATCGATATCTTTCTGCTCTGATTCACCGCCGTCTTTGCCACCTTCGGACTGGACTCGCTCATTCTCACCGCGTACTGCGGCAGCGGCAAGTGGCTCGTGTGCAGCGTGTACTTGCTTATCGGCTCGGGTATTCCCGAGCCTCGACGATCCGGCTCCAGCGAAGCTGCGTTCGCGTGGCCGTAGGACGGTGGATTGTTCACCGGCGAAGGCCTCAGCTTCGAGCTCGGGGCCGTTGCGTACGCGTGCTGAGACCTCGCTGATTGTCTCCCCAAGTAATTCTCTTGCTGATAATCTCGTTGATGTTGCTGCTGCTGCTGCTGCTGTTGATGCTGCTGGAGGAAATCGTGTTGCTGATGAAGCTTGTCGACGCTGGGAACGTGGCTGCTGCACACGTCGGCCACCTTGTTCGTGTATCTCGCTTGAGGCTGCCTGAATCCGAAGCGATTCGTGCGAACCGCGTTGCCGGACGCTGCCTCCTTCTTCGGCGGTGCGAGCCTCGGCGTCGATCGTCCCGAAGACGAGCTGTGAAATCTCTGACGACTCGCGTCGTCGTCCCGTCTTCTCTCCTGCTCCGGACCCGCCGACTTTGAGCGCTGGTGCATCGCCGGAGCGTCGCTCCCATAACTGGTTACGGGCATGGGAATTCCGGAAGCCGGCCGCCTACGGAAACCAAAGGATATCGCGGTGCCGCGTGTGTATGGCGCGCCCCTCTTCGTCGCACCCTTGCCGTCGTTCTGCAAAAGACAAATAACATTTTGTTAATCAATCGTGCTTTTCAATTTCAGTTTGTAAATAAGTTGTATTTTTTTTCTTTTCAAAGGGCAAAACAGTTAGGAATATTATAATACCCGCTTATAGGATACCAATTTTTTTTTTAGCTCCTCAGAAGAAGACAACTGTTTTTGGCTCGCCAAAAATATCCAATGTAGAGGAATTAATTCTGATGAGTGTTGGGAAATAAAAAAAAAAAAAAAAATCAAATTAATCTTATTTCCTCATCGACGTATAAAAAATATATTGGCGCGAAATATCCAGAAAATATTAATTCTAGCCGTTCATGCTACAGAAATTTATATATTGAATATCCGAGATATATTAGCCATGTATATACGTAAAAAATATCTCATATATATCATGGATTTATCTTTCAGAATATATGAGGGAAATATTCAAAAAAAATTGCCTTATATTTTTTACTGAATACCTGGTTATATAGGATATCTTAATATGTATGAGATATGTATGAGATATATTCTGCACTTATATTCATGTGATTTATTTGATAATAATATTTTTTTTATCGCTACCCGAGTGATTATTCACTGGGTCATCTTATTGAGAACATGTGTAATAGCAAATTCGTACGAGTTCCAAATGTTGCGTAGTGTTATGAAACTTCCGCAATGTGACTACAGAGTGCAGGGCCGTACCAAGATTTTTCAACACGACTCGCACTATCCTAAATATTGAAATGTACATGACCGGCAAAATTTCTATTGATTCATGACACTAGTGCGATTAAAATTTTTTTTGACGTGTTTGAATTCACAGCACAAGTCAAATGCGAGTTTTACAATCACAGCTTTCCAAAGTAAAAAAATTTTAAGTAAATTAAAAAATCTGAAAAAATTCACGCGTATTATGAAAAAATAAACGACTCGTTTTGATGGATAAAATTAGGTTTTTAGTAGATTTTAAAAAGAATTTTATGATTCATCAATGAGTTAATGACATTTTTGAATTATTTTCATGCAGAATTAATCATTTCGGCATCTTTGAATTTATGTAATTTTATTTCCGATTTTTGTACCATCGACAAGTGTTTGTAATTCCCGCCCGTTTTTCGAAAGTTCACGCGAAAGACATAACCTTAAAGTTTATGACTGAGATGTTAGAGCGTGCGCTCCACGTACTTTGAGATTATCACTTTGTACGACATAACCAAACTTTCGATGCGGATCGTGTATCAGCCGAATAGCTGAAGTCCCACTCTCGCGTCCATCGAACGATTTACGGCCGCACCGAATTAATGGCAGGAAACAGTTCTCGCATGAAATCTACAACAACACTCCTGTCTATCCAACCACAGATACGAGTCAACGATGCGAGTCTCGCGACGAGCGTGGGAGAGGTCCGACAGCGGAACGGGCATGGTGCTATTTCAGTTCGACTCTGCATCGAGTGGAGAGACGGAGAGAGCGAGAGAGCAAATGGTTGACAGCGTTCTCGTTCGTCAGCGAGTAGCCGAGAGCGCCCTCTCACTGTATCATTCAGTACGCAGCGTTGTGACTCACGGGAGGACCCGGAAGACCCTTTTTTTCTCTCCGAAGAGAAAGTTTATTTTTAATGACTTTGGATCGAAAAAAAAAAATTTCTACGTATCTGTGTTAGTGGCTTGATAAGTTGAGCCTTCGATAACTCAATTACGCTCGCTCTGTCGGGCTGGAACATCGGTCACGTGAATGCTGCGAGTTTGTATTTTCACTTTATTTTCGTCGAGTTCTACGAAGCGATGAGATTATACATTTTTTTTTTTATCGAATCTCGACGGATCTCACAATTTTCCGCGCAGAGCTTTCGCTCTGAGAGCATGCAAACACAAGTAACTAGGCCTCTTTCTCATGGAGGCTTTGTGAACGAATGAAAACGCAGCAATCTGTGCATTTCCGTTGGTACGTCATTGCAAAAAAAAAAACTGTTTATATAAAAACTTGAATTTTTCCACCGTGCTTTCAGCACGTTGAGAGCGTTGTCAACGTGCGGGAAGTCGGTCGTCACGTATATCACAATATACATCCGAGCAAACGAACTCGTCGCATCCCGGGTATTTACGTTACTATATCTATACAACCAAAGCGTGCGTCCGAGCGGAACCTCACGACGAGCCTTACCGCAGCGCCACCAGCGACGTCTTTCTCGTTCTCAGCCGTGTCGTCCATCTCGTACTCGTACTCATAGCGATCGTAGTCCATAATACAATCGTACCAAACGTCGTGTTCGTCGCACGACGAGCGCCAGTTGACCGGACGAATCGAGTCTCGAATTGGCCGTCTCTCCGCTCTCGACTGCGGGATCAATTAATCAGCCGGTGACACACGTTTTATCGCCTCTTATCCGGCATCGTGCGATTCCCCTTTTGAAGCCTGTCCCGGCCGGTCACACGTTTTTTTTTTCCTCTCGTTCCTCTTCGTCTCTTTCTCATCGATTCTCCTCCGAGACGCAAGGCGGTTTTTAATTCCGTTTGAATTTTTTTTTCGTTCCCACGCAACTCACAATCTCCCCCGGTGATTCTCCGCGACGAACTCGCCGAGCGAACTTGTAAAATCTCGTACGCACGGAACGGACGTCGTTACTGACGCGGCGTTTCACCGTCGGGATTCGCGGATTCGCGACGACGATGACGTTACGCCGGATAGGTGGAATCTAATCCGGCCGGTGGTCACATTCGTGCATGCGTTTTTTTTGTTGGTTTTACGACGAACAGAGACGACGTTGGGCCGAGGCGACGCAAGCCCGGAGTGCTGATGTTCGGCGCAGCGACTCCCCCCTCCTTGCTCCCTGCTCACCCCTCTTCTCTCCCCGCCCTGTCGCTCGTCGCGCGATACGGACGCACTGGATACAAGCTCTCGAAGAAGGGACGAGGATCGATCGAACTCACGGCGCCGGCGTCGCGACGCCATTGCGCGAGCTTTCGCTGCGCCTCTCCGTCGCTATTGCTACACGGTTAGGCAGCGCGGAGGGTTCGAGGGACGCGCGGGGAGGCTCTCGAGGCGGCATAGAAAGACAACGGGAGCTTGCAAACGCTGAAGGAGGAGAACGGGAGGCCGGGCGCTCGTCACGTGCGCGCCACAGGGCCGTAGACGCCGGTATTGGGAACAAAAAAAATCACTCGATAAATGAGATTCGTTCGTTTTTTTTTTTCTATTTCTTTTTTTTACGGCGAAGGGAGAAAAGGCGTTTGGAAAAATAAACTGGAAAATAAAGTTCGTTATTGGTAAAAGGGAGATTATGAACGTTAATTGAATAACCGTGTGAGGTAAATTGAGGGAATTTTTTTTTCCGATGACGTTAAAAGCTTTGACGAACGCTGTGGATATTTATAGCATGCTTTTTATCATTATGAAATAGTTTCGATGAAAATATGTTTTTGTTAGCAGACATTTTTATGGGTGACGAAAAATCGAGCAACGTTGATTTTGCTGAACCATTGTACACGAAATTTAACGTACCAGTTTTTGCCTAAACTATTTCAAACTCTGTACACGAAGTCTCGTACAATTTTTTCTTCATCGTACACTGTTGTCGAACAAAATTTGTGAACAAAAATAGTGGGAATTTTAATCGGTATTTACTGAGATATTGAGACAGCTATCTTCCACCGTTAAATGGATGAGACGATTAGAGATAAGTAGAGGCTTAAGTGGCATCGAAGAACGCGTACCACAGCGATATTGTTTACCAGCATAGTGGGATTTATGGAAAGAGAACGAGGAATATAATCTCATAAGGATAGTTAGATTTAAGGACACGTTAGGGGCTTCGCGGTTGCGAAGGCCGAGTCTCATTGAAGATTCAGCCAACTGTCCTGACCCTTATCGAATACCGCATTATAAATCTAATGAATTAAAAAAAAATTAATTATAGAAAAAAAATTGAAAAAAAAAAAAGAAAAAAAAATCCCAAAGCAAAAACATGGGAATGCGCGAAATTGTAATGAATTCTTTCACGTCCTCTAAATAAATAAGTCTCAACTAACCTAAATTTAGTAAATTAACTTTCGCCTTATAAACAATTCTAAATTAAATGAAGTAAGCGAATTGAGTAAATTAATTTTTTTTTCTATAAGAGATGCTGAAAATACACTGGAGAATTTTCAACGAGGAGAAATTATAGATGGCGCTCGGTCAGTTCAAACCAATCTATGGTGGAAGAAGTCGAACGATTTTCACGAAGTAAATTTTTTAGATTATTGAGAAAATCTAAGTGTCTCGAGGCCGAATTTTGTAGGACGGGGCTTTGAGGGTCGATACTCGGTCGTTTCAAGATCAAACTAGAAAGACGGCGACGGTGTGGTGAAGGCTTGAAACGCTCTTCCGGTCTAACAGGCCGAGGGCGTCGGCGAAGCGGAATCTGTGGCACCCGGTGTGGCACGTGACTGTTGAACCCTGTACCGAGGGGTCGAGGGTGCGGTCACGAAGCAGAAACGGCGATGCGTGTAATGCGCCAAAGAATTTAAAAACATTATATAGGTGACTCGCAAAGCAGAGCGTTGAATCGCGGACTCAAATTTTTGACGCATTAATTTTTTTTGCTGCGGCAACGCGAATCGAGAAAGCTCAAAATCCAAAATTATTCATAAATTAAATTCGAACTGCTCATAAATTGTTTCTTTTTCAAAGACAAAAATTCTTTCATATTATTTATCATTGGTAGTCGAAATGATAAATGATTTATAATGAACTTCATAAATGATAAATAAATTTCATAATGAACTTCATAAATGATAAATAAATTTAATAATGAACTTCATAAATGATAAATCAATTTAATAATGAACTTCATAAATGATAAATCAATTTAATAATGAACTTCATAAATGTTGTTATCGGCGACCGATCAATATAAGGACTCTCTTATTATTCATTAATAAAATAGTGTTTTATTTGATATTTTATATTTTGGTAGAACAATAAACTGAACGTCGCTCGGGATTATATTATTGCGACGAAAAAATCAACGGAAAATATTTTCTCATCAGTCACAATGATGAAAATTGTCGGAAAAAAAAAAAAATCCTCGCAATCCGAAATGGAAAATCGTAGTGGAAATGCAATAGAATAAACACGAATGTGGAAATGTCCAGAGTGGCGAACGCCACAAAGAGAGATTGGAGAACAAAAGCTCATCCGTCGGAGTCGTTTGATCGATCATTTTGAAGCTCGCTCAGTCGGGGAACCTCGCGGCAGTTGATGGAAAGCGTTCCGGACAAAATAGTCCGCATGCAAGACGAGGAAGTGGTCGCGACCTCGGAACCCGACGCTTTTTCACGGTCATCGCGTGACGATTAACAACCCGAAGAATAATTAGCGGATTGCGAGCGCGATATTTTTCAACTTCTTCCTCGATACGAATAGCTCTCGGGAACGCAAAATTATGCAAACTAATGCAAGACGCGTGTTGCAAAATATTTCGACGATGCTGCGCAGAAAATATTGCGCAGTGCACAGTGGGAAATTATGAAAATAATAGAACGGAAAATTCACCATTTACTGACGCTCGTTCATAATCACGTGATATCGTTTATACAACATTAAAAAGTGGCGATTGTGGACCAAAATTATTCGCAAAAATTATTTATATGCTAAAACAGACCATTTGGGCTCAATGCGGATCGTCGAAATGATTTCTCAAGCTCAGTCACGAACCGACTGAAAACGAATCGTTCTCACATCGAAATTTTTCGTGGAGAATTTTGAGCGAAAAAAAATCTCGATCCCGTCGATTTCAAAGAAACACACGAATTGCATTTAAAATCGAACAAATGGTTTTTGAAAAAAAAAAAAAAAAAAAAATTGGCATTAATCGATTAAAATAATTATTTATTAATTTCAGCTTATTCGACGTGAATTCTTTGGTGAGACAAATTGAGCCATCGAGGGACGTTTCTGGTGGTGAAAATATTTGCCACAAAAGATGCCATGCGACGCGCGGCCGACGGATGACTCAGAGTCTCCGACTCGTCGAGAAGAATCGATAGTCCGACGGTTGGTTAACTGCGCGAAGGAGCCACTTCGCAGAAACAGACTTCGGTGAAAAACACATGGATGCGGCTCTGGCGCTGGGCTCTCGCCTTACCCGAAATCGATATCTATTACAGGCGGCTGTAGAGCCCGAGCCTCTGCCGACGGATCCGGCTCGACCTTTGCCTTTATTTACTCCCGACTCAATGCCCCATACCGAGAAATTTCATCGCCACAGTTTGAAAACAATAAATTGTCACGATAGACCGGTGGTTTTTTTTTTAAGTTAAAAATACTAAAAATACAAAGTTCGGTTTGTAAAGAATATTCTTGAATACGAATATTTTGTTGAGGGTTTTTTTTTTTTTTTTTTTTTTTTTTTAAATACTGGGTAAGAAATTAATTGGGAAAAATTAATAATTGAAACGAGGATTTTCATTGAACTTGGGAAATAGGAATGTGTGCGGAATTCTTTGTCGACCGGGTTAAAAATTCTTGTGATAAATTTTGCCGGTTAATGGAATAAAACGCGGAATATTCGCGAGTCGGGTCGCAGACGACTGGTAATTTTCTGCAGTAAATTCGTCGATTGTCCAGTCGGTAATAAAGATTCTAATGTTGCTTCTCCGACGCAACCAAATAACCGGAATAAAAAGAAAATGTTGTTCCAATTTTAAATCATCCCGCGATGAAAACTTTCGTCGACGTTAAAAACAAGAATCAATCGCGATAAAAATCCTCCACTTAAACGCCGATAAATAATATGCTGTATCGCAGAATAAGCCGGAATATTTACGAGCCAAATCGCAGACGACAATGTTTCTGCATTTTCGTGTCGGAGAATTGTACGAGAAGGTTCGCGAGCGCCGGGATGAAAAAGTCGTTACCGTTTATAGCGGCCGATCGTTCGGGCTGCGGAAGCTCTCGCACAAAACAGACTGAGACCCAGTTGGACGAGAGCCAATTCCACGCCGGAAACACACGGTGTATCCTCGAGAAGGTACGAACGGGAGGGAAGAAAGCGAATCGAAAGCGTACGAGACGCATCTATTATGTTTACCGTGTGCCGCATTCGGACTTTCGCCTCTTAATAACACAATTAATTCGCTGGGTAATTGAGTGGGAAATTTGATTTTCGAGAGGTCGCTTCTCGCGGCCGTCGGGAGGCGCGTCCGGCGAAAGCCGTCGGGAGGCGACCAAACGGAAACGCCGTGAAGAAGAACCGGACACGACCGTTCATAGTGCGATAGCGTGTCGCAATAGTAAAATTTTCAAAGGCACCGAGAATTAGTCGGTGTAGTCGAGCAGTTATAATCAGCGACTCATCGCGCGTACGATATCCGGTCGGTGAGGAAACCCGATATCGGTGAAAAATTGCACAATTCGAACGTGAGAAAGCCGTCGGTGAGAGGGACTCGTCGACTGTTGTCGGGACGAATCGTTCGAGGCGGGTTCGAACCCGGACAAACCCGGTGACGCGCGGAAGAATGCGCGTTGGTTCGAGACGCGGCACGGAACGACGGAAGAATGCGAATGAAAGTGAGAGACGATCCGGGGCGGGCAACGCGACGGCGAATGAGGAAGCGTCGAGGCACTTTGCAGGACTCGCGACGGCTGAGGTAAATGTTCAATGATTGTTGAAAATTGAGCTTTTTTTTGGAATTTTTTTTTTTGATTTTTTTTTTTTTTTTGGGAGGAGAGAAAGTTCAGAGTGTGTTTATCGTCGAGATTTGTTTTTGGATTTTCAGGTGTATTGTTTTTTTTTTTTGTTCTAAGCAATTTCTCGCATGACTTCAATGTCGATTCGGCTGTGAGAAAAACACTTGCTGTTTGGAAAATATTTGATTATCTTTTTTTTTTTTTTGGCCACTTGTCGAGAATAGAAAATGAATCATCGGTGTCTCGCCAGAAAAACGGCGCGATTAATACCTGCATTTGAAAATCCACTACACCAGCCAACGAAAAAAAAAAAAAAAAAAAAAAATCAAAATAAAAATCACTCCCATATGATAAAAATGCATGTCGCGTGCGGAAAGAAAAGTTTCATCGAATGACGGATTCAAAGATCAAAGTCCGCGGGATTTTCTGTTCGGTTCTGTTTGACCCGTCGCCGATTCACCGTTCGGCGCTTATTCTTAGCGTCGTGTCGTTCTCGCTCATCGAGCGCAAGTTGTATTTCCGGTGGCGGAAGATCGAACGGTCACGTGTGACAAAGTCGGCGTCGGACGACGCGTCGTGGCCGCCGAGTAAATCCGAGTACAAACGCTGTTGAATCGTACGCATCAAATGTTTCGGCGACCAGGTGAATCTCCATCTGACCCGGACGGTCCGTGGCCCGATTTCGAAAGCTTCTCCCGTCGCCGATCAGTCCAAGTCAGCAACGAGAGCGGCTGCGAATGGACGACTGTTTATCGTTCATCGGCGAGGTTCGGACGGGGAGTGAAATGGGGGGAAAAAAAGGGGGAATCCATTGTGTTGCATCCAGACCGGCAATTTCGTTCATCAAGGTCTCGGATATAAATCACGGTGTCACTGATGTTTATCTCGCACCAACCACAGCGCACTTTCACGAGTCTAGGAATCGATGCATTATTCATTTAGAGCTGCGATCGTTGTACTATTTTTTTATCGATAGTTTTTATCAATTGCCATGCAACTCATACGTTTTTTTTGTTGTTCGGAAAGTTGTTTAATTTTTACTGTTTTTGTTTTTTTTTTTTTTAATCGTTAAATCAAGGCGGGCTTTCTCTTCGACTTTGAATTCAGTCGAAAAAATTAAATTTTCGAACCGGCAGTGTGACTTCAATTTCGGTGGAAAGAGATGCGATTTTTGGAACCGGAAGCGTGTCTCAAAATTTGGTTTGAAAAATAAAATTTCCCAACCGAAATTATGACATGAATTTCGGTGGAAAAAATGGAGTTTCAGACTAAATTCACGTTGACATTGAGATTTCCGGTTAATATCCGGGAATTTTAATATCCGGTACCGGAAGTGCGTGGTCGAGAGCGACGGGTTGCAACCATCGAGGCGAAACAACCCGCTACCGATATAAACGGGTCGTTCTGGGACGAGCGAAAAAATTGACCGTCACCTCGACGAGGAGAATCGGTTACCGATGTGAACTCGACTCTGAGGAACCGTCGGGACTCGACGCGAGACCAATGAACTCTGAAAAGCCGGAGTACCGGTCGGCCGAAAACGATCTCGCGAATTTCAGGTGCGGCGCCGACATTCGCGTCGGGACGCGCGCCCAAAATTCACGACTGCATCGACGACGCTCGCGTGAGAGCGATGTAAAAATTTTGCCACAATGTTGTCCGGAAGACGGCTCGACGGAAACGAGATTGACGAGTGAGCGTTCCGCTCGTTAATTTCCGCGACGAGGCTCACTCTTGGGTGTCCGTTCCGACAAGCAGTCATTGAGAAAAACGCGCTCTAAAAGTTGAACACGTTATCGATTCTATCTTCAACTCAAAGCGACCCGGAATACCTCCAAAGGTTCCGACGAATGCGCCGAATAATATTTTTGAATATGATGAAAAAAAAACGTGTCGAACGGCATTTGAATTTATTTCGAGTCACTTTGCAAAATACAGTTTTGAACAAAAAAAAAAAGTGGTGAAACGGTCCTCAAAAAATAATAAATATACAGCGAAAATTTCACGGTTGTATGTTCATTCGTATCGGTCCATTTCGCCCCTTAAGTTTAGTATTCCGAAAAAAAAAGTCTCTATTACCGACCGTGGTAATTTAAATTTGCCATCTCCGCGAGGAATTCCTAGAGCGTTCTTTTAATTCCGCGTGGCTTATTCTCGGGCATAAAGTTCGTGACGTTTGGCTCACCTACGGTCGCTCGAGGGTGAGCGTAATCGTACCGCGTAGCCGGCATCATCGCCGAGGCTTCGGCACCGGGACACCAAAAGGCCGTTGAACCCCCCGCGAGAACGTGAACTTCGAAGCGCCAGTGTAATCGACGGAGCAAGCCTTCGCCTATCTTCGCACACTGCCTACCGTCGTGTCCCATCCGTACTTTGCCGTATCATCGCACTTGGACACACAATGGGCGATGAGCCTTGCACTCGAATTTTTTTACAAAAAATATATCGCACGCACAGCGAGAACCAAAACCCTTCCATTCAAGACCCAGACAAATTATTTTCACGGTTCACTGGATTATCGGCAAATAATAATGGAAAAAAAAAATTACAAATGTAATATTATCTATATATATATATCGATTATAATATAATACTAATATTTTATGTATGGAATTAATATTTAGAATTAATATTTTTATATTAAAATGAATAAAACGGCTAAATTAATAATGAATTTAACTTTGACCTTGAATAACTTTTGAATGAGTCGATTAATCGAAAAACAATACGAGAACTTTTCTGTAGAGCGTTCAATTCTCCATAAAAATATATAAAGGAAACTGCAGAGAAATGTATGGTCCATTAGTTATAAAAATTAAAAAAAAAAATTCGGATGATCATGAAGAAAACGGCTAAGTCGACGATGATTTTAACTTTGACCTTGAATGACTTTTAAATGAGTCGATTAGTCGTAAGATAATATCACTTTTTTGTAGGGCGTTCAATTCTCTACAGAAATAGTTGATGGAAATTGCAGCGCAATTTATGGTTCATCAGTTACAAAAATCGGAAAAAAAAAAAGAAAAAAAACTTTTCTGCGTTATTCTCATGGGAAATCGAAAAGTGCGATGCGCACATTCTTAATATTAATATTAAGGGCTCATATTTTCAGAGGCTCACTTTGGCATCTAAACGAAACTTTTGAGCTTGGTTCCGAGAAAAAAAAAAAAAATTTTTTTTTTTTTTTGCGGACCGCAATCTTTGTATACTTATGTGTGTATATACATATACATATAGTTTGTGGGATTCCGAGCGGAACCCGCGCGGATTGTAAACACTCTCGTGTAACGCAAACGCGTCACGATCCTATCCCGACGCGGCTCTCTCCCGCTGCTCGATGTCGTCCTCAGCGTCCTTCTCGTCCCCGTCATTCGTCGTTCCGCGAAGCAAAACTCTAACGGTTCATCTCGGATTCCCTTACGGGGTACTGCGGCGTTCGAATACATTCGCTGATGCCATTGCTTCTCCCCCCTTCCCCCTTTTCTTAGGAACACAGACAAAGTCCGTGTTGTTTTTGAGAAGCGAACTACGAGGAATTTTTCGTCTTTCACACGGCACGACCTCGCAGGGTCAGTTTGTATATTCGAAGACAATGGAAACAGCGACAATCTCACGCTTTCGTTGGACTTTCGTGGAGAGGAAGTGAGATTGGTTTGTGTTGGGAAGAGAAGGCTTTGGGATAAAAAAAAAGAAAGAGACTTGGAGGTTGAACGGCTGGGTGAGGAATAAACGAGTGGATTTTTTTTTTTGGAGATGGAATTGCGATACTTGTCGATTGGAAATTGTTTTTTTTATTTTTTGTGAACTGAACTTGATGCGAAAAAAATTGTGAGGAAATGGAGAAAGAAAATTGAATGGATTTGTGTGCGTTGAAAAAAATGTATGGGAAAATATTTGTGCAATTAATTTGGGGTTGATATATTAATATAAAAATTCCGAATTTAATATATTTCGATTATATTCCTTGATTGAAATGAAAATAAAAAATTTGAGACATTACGATGTAGCTTGGTGGATTGAAAATAAGGAAAGGGAAAAAATTCGCTAGGAACGGTAAAGTAAAAAAAAAAAAAAATTCTCGATACGTTCTTGATGGCGAACCGACCGACTAACCTTTCGCTGTTATGCGAGGCCTCGCGTTGTCGACGAGTCACGATTCGATCATCGCGCACGGATTTTAAATCGCGGAGGAAATTGCCGGACTGAAATACCGACGAACAATCAACAACGAGAGCGATTAATTATCGAAATAATAGCAATCACCTCTCGACGGTGAATCTCACAAACTGTGATGGATTGGAGAATTTCAATGAGCATGGAATTTTTTTTTTTAACGGAAATAATTAATGGGACAATTTCCGCAATTTTTTGTTTTTATATTTATCCGCAGAAATTTCGGTGGAATTATTTGGTGGATTTGTGAGTGGCTGAGATGTGAATCTCCCATTTAAATAAACATCTAAAATCACTTAAAAATTAACACAAAGAAAAAAAGAAAATATTAGCCATTTTTGTCCAACCGAAAATTTTTCTCCATAATTTTCTAATCAACGATTAATTATTCGCACTTCACCGGAGCGACAAAACTGTTTTGTTTCGTTCTGCAAATTTCTCCGTCGAATAAATTACCGGTGTGAACACATCCGGAAAATAAATATCGCTCTGTGTCTCCGCTCTTTATTTTCTCGATTATCGTCGGAAATTTTGTATAAATTGAAGATGAAAAAAAAAAAAAAAAAAATTTAACACCGACGAAGAACAATAACGGCGTCCGGTCGCGCGCCACCGAAAGCGTTCCAGCAAGAAAGTCTTGGCGCCTTTGAGCGCGATAGTGAGAGAAAAACAAAGCACGATGCTCGAAGAGCGCGTAATTATCAACGAGACATTGTGTGCGTGACACGCGCTCGTTAAGATATCTACGTGTGTGAATTATTTTAGTGTTAACGGATAACGGCGAGATTCTTCATTGTTGCCGGTCCGAGTTACGCCTCGAGGAATGCGCTCTCGGGCGAATATCGCAACCACTCGTCGTTTCACGTCGGGACATTGGGAGACGAGTAACATTTTTTTTTTTTTTTTTTTTAATTCTTTGTGCGCGCTCCCAGGCTCGTTTACTCCTCTACAAATGGTTCCGCTACCGCGTCGATGCATCAATAAACTTGAAACTAATTTCTCGACGAAATTTCCAACTCAACTTCAAACTTCAATTGATTCGTGAGATAAAATAAATCTTTAAATTCCACAAAAAAGAATGCAAATTTGGCCACGAATAATTCATCAAAATAATTCATCAACTTTGGCTACGAGTAACATTTTTTTTTTCAAATTCTTTGTGCGCGCTACATCAATAAAATTGAAACTAATTCAACTAAACTTCGAGCTTCAATTGATTTGTGAGATAAAAAAAATCTTCAAACTCCACAAAAAAGAATGCAACTTTGGCTACGAATAATTCATCAAAATATCGATCAGTGGCAGAAAGAATTTTAGATCTTGGACCTGAACTTTCTGCCACCGTTATCCAGCACAAGTCGGTAATTCCAATCGGTCAATTCCAACTTTCAATCAACTCGATGACTCCAAGTCATCGAGTCTCCCCAAATCTCTAATCCCATCGAATAATTTATTTTTTAATATGAAAAAAAAAAAAAAATAATAATAATAAAAATGTCCGTGTTTGGCCTTTCGGGTCGTCTTCTCTTGACGATATTATTTTCACGAGAGATCGCACAACCGAGCGCTTGCTCGGTAACTCTGTACACATATATACAGACACTGCAAGTACAGTAAAGCCGAGATATCGTTTCTCGAAAGCGGGTCACGCGTAACCTACGTGGCACAGGTGAAGAACGTAAGGGGAATCACCTCGGGCCAGGCGCAAAAGGGAGATCACCTCTCGTACCGATTTCGTTCCGTACGCTCGGTAAGAGAGCCGATCGGATCTCCGACATCGCACGTACACGCTACAGGACACGGACTGTGAGAATTGGCGAGCAGACCGGTCGCTCGATAACGATTTTTTATTTTTTAAAAATTTTTTTTTATTATTTTTTTTTACCGATCTTAGGCGGAGAATTAAAAAAAAAAAATTATTTCTCGCTGATAAGTCACCTCGTTTGTCCGCTTTAGAGGGGAGTGTCGTAGACAAGGCGATGCGAAACCGTTCGAGTTATCGGTAACGCACGAAACTGTAAGGGGAATCACCTCTCGTACCGATTTCGTTCCGTACGATCGGTAAGAGAGCCGATCGGATCTCCGACATCGCACGTACACGCTACAGGACACGGACTGTGAGAATTGGCGAGCAGACCGGTCGCTCGATAACGATTTTTTATTTTTTTTAAATTTTTTTTAATTATTTTTTTTTTTACCGATCTTAGGCGGAGAATTAAAAAAAAAAAATTATTTCTCGCTGATAAGTCACCTCGTTTGTCCGCTCTAGAGGGGAGTGTCGTAGACAAGGCGATGCGAAACCGTTCGAGTTATCGGTAACGCACGAAACTGTAAGGGGAATCACCTTTCGTACCGATTTCGTTCCGTACGCTCGGTAAAAGAGCCGGTCGGATCTCCGACATCGAACGTACACGCTACAGGACACGGACTGTGGGAATTGGCGAGCAGACCGGTCGCTCGATAACGATTTTTTATTTTTTTTTTATTTTTTTTTATTATTTTTTTTTTACCGATCTTAGGCGGAGAATTAAAAAAAAAAATTATTTCTCGCTGATAAGTCACCTCGTTTGTCCGCTCTAGAGGGGAGTGTCGTAGACAAGGCGATGCGAAACCGTTCGAGTTATCGGTAACGCACGAAACTGTAAGGGGAATCACCTCTCGTACCGATTTCGTTCCGTACGCTCGGTAAAAGAGCCGGTCGGATCTCCGACATCGCACGTACACGCTACAGGACACGGACTGTGGGAATTGGCGAGCAGACCGGTCGCTCGATAACGATTTTTTATTTTTTTTAAATTTATTTTTATTATTTTTTTTTTACCGATCTTAGGCGGAGAATTAAAAAAAAAAATTATTTCTCGCTGATAAGTCACCTCGTTTGTCCGCTCTAGAGGGGAGTGTCGTAGACAAGGCGATGCGAAACCGTTCGAGTTATCGGTAACGCACGAAACTGTAAGGGGAATCACCTCTCGTACCGATTTCGTTCCGTACGCTCGGTAAAAGAGCCGGTCGGATCTCCGACATCGCACGTACACGCTACAGGACACGGACTGTGAGAATTGGCGAGCAGACCGGTCGCTCGATAACGATTTTTTATTTTTTTTTAATTTATTTTTATTATTTTTTTTTTACCGATCTTAGGCGGAGAATAAAAAAAAAAAAAAATTATTTCTCGCTGATAAGTCACCTCGTTTGTCCGCTTTAGAGGGGAGTGTCGTAGACAAGGCGATGCGAAACCGTTCGAGTTATCGGTAACGCGCGAAACTGGCCGGCGCTTTAATTCCGAGTCTGCACGAGAAAGCCATGCGAGATCGGAGTTGTCGAAGGCTCGGTTAATTAATTCCCGAGCCGGCAAGCGACCCGATTCGTCGGCCGAGCCGAGATCGGCCCGATCTTTCGCCGATCGCGGTCTAAATTTGGTGTCGGAGAGGCGACGTTGGATCGAGCCGAAGACGAGTCAAGTATCACGGACGTCCCCTTTAACGAGAGCGCAGGAGGAAGTTGCCATTGAGACGAGATCGGCGGCTCGAGGACTGATGGAAAAAAGGGCGACTGAAGAGTCTCGTCGAAAATAGAGAAGGCTTTTATACCAATGAATATTCGAACAAATAATAAGACAATTAAAAATGTAATAATTATTTTTAAAAATGTAATAATTATTTTCAAAAATGTAATAAGAATGTTTTGTCTGTTTGGTAATTTTAGATCTCTATAGGCATTTTTGGTGCCCAAGATCGTTAGACGGTTGAGTCCATTGGTCGATAAAATTGTAAGGAATTAAATTTTAAGAAATTAAATTTTAAGGCTTTTAATGAGACAATTAAAAATCTAGTTTAAAAAAAAATGTAATACGAATGTTTCATCTATTTGGTAATTTTAGATCTCTATAGGTATTTTTGGTGCCCAAGATCGTTGGACGGTAAAGTCGATTGGTTGACAAAATTTTAAGGAATTAAATTTTTAGTACTCGCAGTTAAATCGAAAGATTCGATTCTGACTATCAAAAAAAAAAAATTCCGGTCCAATACACAAAAAATACTTGTCGAGTGAAATATTAAATTGAAAAAAAAAACAAAAAAAAAAAAAAAAAAAAATGAGTGATTCACATGATGAACAATAAATCGTTCGACTGAGATAATTCAACGACTGAGATAATTCAATTAAAAACTTTATCAGATTCGACTCACTTGGAAAAAAAATTCATTAAATCATTTTTTTGTTACTTAAAATTTTTTTTTTTTCAAATCATCGCTTTAATAGCGCTAGTTTCGTGAAACGTTTCTCGCTTTGCGTGGCTTATCGTTAGCGACAACTCGCAAGTCGTGTATCGATTTCTCTTTCGGACAACGTCACGAAAAAAAAAAAAAAACTTTTTTTTTTTTTTTTTTTTTAATTTACGTTGATAACAACTTCCGCGCAAGAGGAAGCACTTTCACGCCGTAGAGTCGCGAATTGCCTCGTTCTTCCGGCGAGAGTCCGTCCGTGCCCCGAAGGAATCGTGACGGGATTCTTTGGCACGCGAGCCGGTCGACTATGTTGTCGATCTATTGAAATGCCGCGACGAAACGGGTCCGCAGGTTGCCTCGAGCTCGAACAGCCTGCGGTCTCGCCGAGCCGCACACAAGTTACCATATTATTGTAATAACGCATATTCTGCATTTTGCATCACCGCTCGCCGAGACCGCCAACCGCGAGACGGTTTCTGAGCCAGAGATCGATCATTCCTTGCCACCCAGGATAGTCGATTCTACCTTTTCAGGTGTGGCCGATCAGGTCGCGATGACTGTCGGGCGGGAATGATATTTTAGAATGTACAAAAAAAAAATTAAGTTTAAAACATTTTTAAAAATAAAAAATTACATTTAAATAATTTTTTAGAATAAAAAAAAGTAAAATAAAAATTTGGAAATAAAAATTGAAATTAAAATATTCGGTGAAAAGTGAATTAAATAAATTCTCGTTTGGACGGTCGATCGGTAAAAGGGACAAAATAATTCGCCGCGAAAATAAAGTCGACGTGTAGAATGTGAAAAAAAAAAGAATAAATATAAAATTTTGTCGAAAAGCGAAGATAAAAAATCCCCGGGTTGAAAAGTCGATGAAGAATGATAAATTTGTCGACCAGGCTTTAACGAAAAAAAAAAAAAAAAAAAATCTGACGTCTCGAATACGCAAGAAAGTAGTCCAGGAAACAGCACACAACAAAAAATAGTAAATTTAAAAAAATATCGGACAACAAAAATTTGCGATTGGTAAATTGCTGACTGATAAAACGGATTGAATGATTGACCGGTTTTGACGAAAATCGGCGTTGCCGTTGGCTAATTGGAATACGCAAATTCGACGGGGGGGAAATAAAAAATGGCAAATTGATCTACGCTCGTGAAACGTTGGTCCCAAATACGGTCACGCCGGATGATTTCACTGCGTGTTCGACCATTCTCCGGGCGACTTAACGATCGTATTGTGCAGCAGGCGATTGCTGTACGTTTCGCGCTTGCCCCGAGTAACGAGCTTCCTACCGATCTGCATTCCGATCTTACGAGGAGCTGTAAACGTGTGTTATTATTTTTTCCCCCGCCCAGGGATTTACCTGTTCTGAAGGGAACTCCTATTAGTCGCGAGAACACACGCACACCGATCTAGCAACCGAGCTTTTACTCGCATCGAATAAAAGTGGATACGTGACTCTAAAAAAAAAATCGGCATCCCTTACTCCCGGAGACAAAATGCACTTGGACGAACGGAACGGAAACTCTGAATTATTCATTGTAAAAAAAAAAAAATTGGGATAAAAAAAATATTTTGGATTTTTTTTTTAGCGACATTAATTTCACTGGCTCTTTTCGAATTTCGATGATAATAAGTTTAAAGTGTGGGAAATAATTCGTATGAGATTTATTGTACTGGGGTGTTGAAGCTTGAATTTAGAAACTGATATATTAAATTTCTTGTGGGAAAATTATTGTGGAGAATATTTAATCCTTAAGAAAAATGTACTTTGAATAATTGAGTTTGATTCGAGTGTAAAATTATTTTTGGTTGGATCATTCATTTTTATTTTGATATTGAAGGTAGTGGCAAATTAATTACATGTGGACCGGTTAATTTTCGTTGATTTTAAACTTTCCATGTCGATTTATGTGTCTGTATAAAATATACCACAATTATTAATGGCAATTTTTGCGTAATTTCTCAGTTAAACGCTCGGGCAACGAATTAAGTTTCTGAGCATCCAATTAAAGAATTTATCACAAAATTTTTGTCAAGTTTATTGTTACTTCGCAATGTTAGATCTTATTGCGGAGAGCTTCTCGGTTCCGTACTATTCCAAGTGTCTTGCACAACAGGGTCGTGTCATCTCGAGCTGGCCAATAATTAACGGCGAGGATGGGACTAATTAAATTTCCGACGACTGGAGAGACTGGTTCGAGTCTAGCAATTACACCTGGTCTCATGTTCGACGCTCGTAGCTCAGCGGTTTTACCGTCATTATTATAATTATTATTATATCAGAACGAAGCCCTTCGGTGCGAGTCGAAATACCGCATTCGAATACTCCAATGAATTATTTTTTAACAGGGTTAATTTCCTCAAGCGAAAAAAAAAAAAACTGCCTGCGATAACTTCACAACCGGCTTGAACATAAAATGCATAAATATTAATCTTACAATTTGTAGTCAATGAAAGTAATTGAATTTTTTTTTTTTTTTCAGAATAAAAAATTGCCGGTAAAAAAAAATATTTCAATGAACCTTCTCCGTGAAATTTGTTGCATGACTGGGAATTCTAATGGAACGGTAGAAGGAATTCGCGAAGAGTTTGGAATCTCGAGCGTGGCGTTAGAACGAAATTAATTATTTCCATCACGGGAATCGTGCGTGACCGAGGCGATAAGGGAAAGTTGCGATTCGATTGTTCGATATAAAAAATTAATACGTTGTAAGTGTAGGTTGTTCGGAGTTTTAGAGATGCGGATACGACCGCGAGTGTTCCCGTACGAATACTCCTACGCTGCTCTCCGATTAATTTATGTACGGCTGCGAAATGTTGCCGGAAATTCACGGTAATAATAAAACCAAGTATATAAAAAAAAAAATTTCAAACGAATAGGAAGTCGACGACGAGTATTTGCCAAATTTTTCCAAGCTACTGTACAAGTTTCGTGGCAAAAAAATAATGTACAGTGAGATTTCTCACATGCTGCCTTGCCCGGCTTGCAAACTGCATGGAGAATATAAAAGCATGCGGAGAGAAACATTTTACAATAAAAAAAATTTTATATCAATTTTTTTCCCTTTAAAAAAAATACCATTTGGTGACCGAAAAAAAGTTTGTCGAATAAAACTCAAATCCGCGGAAAATTTGTTTGAATTAATTCAAGAGCATTTAAATAGGTTTTGGCGTTGTTAAAAAAAAACAAAAAAAATCGTATGATTGATTCAATTCTCCATCGGACTCGTCCCATTTATAGTGTTGTTTCGACGTGAAATAAAACTGCATTCAATAAACTACTATTTTCCGTATGACACAATTTTTGCCCAAAAAAAAATTCTAAATCTTGATTTAGAAAAAATTACATATTCTGTTTTTTCTATCATAACTTTCCGTCGAAAAATCAAATTTAAATGCATGAATGATTGTTTTTTTTTCTCACTGTAGCTCAAAGATCAGACGAAGCTGATGATTGGCTAGTTGAAAAAAAAAAAAAATTGATCAGTTCATTTGGACGACTGAGTCCAATTCATCTGAAGAAAATTGTGCGAGATTCCACTGTTGTCGTGGAAGGAAAAGGAACGCGCCAGTGTGGAGTCCTGGCGGCTAAAATATTGTAGTATTATATGTGGTGTATAAAACCGCAGAAATGCCTCGAGCAAAGCTTCCTTTCTCAAAGGTGTCGTGGGGACACGACTATGGTAATCGATCCCGACATGCCAGCCTCGTCGGTTCGGTCTTACGATGTCGAGCGACCGCACTCACTCGTTTTCCATGCGGCGATGCAACGGGCAACGCACACAGCTGTTGTGCTTATAAGCAAGAAAACCCATGAATCCAGGAGGGGAACTTGAGATGAACGTGGAGCGAAGCGTGAAGGGTCGACGCACTCGCGGGGGTTCACGAGTGCAACATAATAGTGCTATCCATTCTTCTATGCGATTGGGCGCTTCCTCGTTCTACCAACAATGATGAAAAAAAATACATTAGTGCGAAAATCGACGAACAGCGTTCACATGAACAAAAATTTAATAAACGGGAAATAATTGTGAAATGATTTTTTTTTAATTCTCGTGATGATTCTGGACTTTCCATTATTCGTCAGGAATAATTGTATATTATTCATTGAATCGTTAGTATTAAATTTTTTTTTTTTTTAAGGCCAGATTGGTTTATTGAATTTCTTCGCGGTAATTGTTCAATTCATTGGGAGAATTGCACGACGAATTTTTTTTCTGTTGTGGGAAGCTATCGAAAAATTTAACTCAGCAGCAATGTCGATTAATATTTGTCTCGATCGAGGAATAAATATTCAAAAGTATTTGAGACAACAAAATGTTCCATGGCGAAAATTTGACACATGCAAAGCTGCGAGTTACGAATTCAGAGGAGACTTTGAATCGATACACGACTTTTATTGAAACCTCATCTAATAAAAAAAAAAACAAAAATTCTCATATTAAAAACAAATCATAAAATGGACCTTGCAAATTGTTCTCAAGTGATCAAACGATTTACCGTATTACCTCCGCAATAAAATTCGTCGCATGCTTCCAGTCCTCAAATTATCTCTCGTCGCAAATAAATATTTGCGAGAGATTGTGAATGTTTTTTTTTTTTTTTTTTTTTTTGCATTTCGTTTCACACGCAAAGCGATGTGAATCGCTTTTAGCGGCGAACGAGGAGCATTTGCGATATTCGAAACGAGAAAGTACCTTGCCAGAAGTGACTTACCACAGCACGGTCGTACACTTCTCGATGGAGCCGGACGAGTGTGCCACGTGGGAAAGTCTTTGCCGTTTACGTTTGTTGTTGATGACTGTGACGAGGTCAAAGACGAGGCGCATGGCAAGCTCTCGCGACCAGTCAAACAAACACCCGTGTCGTTGATAATCCAACGATTTATTATGATAGTCGGCGGACACGCAACTTCGCCGGTTTCGCGTGGAATCGCGACGAAAATTCGCGACGCACCGTTGGCAATTTGATATTTTATTGAAGTTTTTATGTTGCGTAGCGACGTGACGAGCATTTCACTCGGGTCCTTTGCGCTTCGCTAAATACGACTGTTGCGTCGACAGTCACAAGACACGTCGCTGACTTGGACACGACTCGAGGTAATTCGTCGTCGGCTAATTTATGTCGTCATCGAGGCGACCGGATTAAAATTATTTGTTTCACGAAATTTTTCCAAACGAATATTCATTCAATGATAAATAAATATTTATTGAATAGTAATAAATATTCATTCAATGAAATTAAATATTCGAAGAAATTAAATATCCATTCAATGAAATTAAATATTCAAAAAAATTAAATATTTATTCAATGAAATTAAATATTTAATCAAAGAAATTGAATATTTATTCAATGAAATTAAATATTTATTCAAAAAAATTAAATGTTTATTCGAAGAAATTAAATATTTATTCAATGAAATCAAATATTTATTCAACGAAATTAAATATTTATTCAATGAAATTAAATATTTATTCAATGAAATTAAATGTTTATTCAATTAAATTAAATATTTATCCAATGAAATTAAATATTTATTCAAAGAAAATAAATATTTATTCAATTTAATTTACTTCATAGGTTTTTACGAATCGACTTAATATTTGTTTTCGAGGGGCGAGAAATAATTTTTTTTTTTTTTTTTCTGTGTCGACGTTAAAGAATATTGTGAACTCACTTGATTCTTGGAGGGTTTGTCCATAATGCGATACGACGGTGAGCCACGATGCTCGGATGCTGCGATGACGGCGCCCGCCTTACGCGATACGCATTGCCCCATATAGATCTGCCGACTTCACCTCTTGACCACCTGTCGTCAATCCAGAACACAATGTCGTTAGGAGTGATTTTTTAAAATTCGCTGAGCCACAGAGAAAAATTTGTGGGATAAAAGTAGCGAATACGGGACATTCAAGTTTTTATTTAACAGTCAAATTTTATTTTTTAAATCTCACAAGGAGAAATAATTTCAAAGCCAGAATATTTATTTTTAATCCAGATTTTATTCCATTATCACCACTTTTATCCTAGATAAATATTATCAAATGTATGAATATCTCAAAGAACACTCACAGTCATGAACATTCCAAATAATGCTGCGAGATTTTACTTTATTTTGAAAAAAAAAAAAAAAAAAAAAAAAAAAAAAATCTCTAATCGTTATTCCTTATTGTACAGATCGGTTCTTGACTCTTCGTTATCCGCCGAGTTTGGCCACTGTGAGAGTTCAAAGTTCAATCGATACATCATCCACTTAAAAATTATTCCAACAAATAATCCCTTCCAATACAGCAAAGAAATTCTCCAATAGAGTTGTTATTTTGTGGAGTTGTTATCTGGCCAGTAACTTCCAAGTAGTAGAAATATAAATCTGCCGAATTCACAACTAATCCATCCCACATCTAATTCCATCCGTATAGAGTCACAGAGTTAAGCATGATTTTTTTTGGTTAGTAGAAAAAAAAAAGCAACTTCGTTGCCACAAGAATTCGGTGCGATTCCTTAAAGTAAGTGTTACAAGTTTGGTGCTGGTTTTTTTTTTTAATTAATTTTTAGTTATTTTGGGTTGTGCAAAATAGAGCTTGTGACCATTGAAAAATGTTGCTGGTCTGTATTTTATGGCAGAATGAAACATGCGACGCTAAAGTCCTCTGGGACTTTCGCTCCGGAAGGCTTCTTTGTGGATGCTCGAGCGCCCAAGAGAGCGCCAAATGGCCGAACGATAAACCGCAGCAGACAAAATGGCGGGGGTCTCGGGCACGACTTGACCCTTCGCCGTTTGTTATGCGCTCCTCGTTATTGCCTCGTCCTCGTGGGTCAACAATCGTACACAACACACAGCGGATAACCGTGTACGGAAATAGCTCTTTAATGGCCGCCTAAGTATGCAAACGGGAGTCTCCATCGCCACAATGGAAACAGATTCCAATGTGAAACGAGAGAGGAATCTCATTCCCGGTGAAGCGTCGAGCAAAAAAAAACAACTTTTGTCACCTCCAAGGCGATCGGGCGAAAGCTCGAGACCCGGACGTGGAAATCGACGCAATAAATTGTACGCTTCGCACATTCCGTGGAAGACATTTTTTGCGTGGGATAAAATTTTTTTTCTATTAATTGCCAAAAATAAAATAAGTATTAATGTGTTTTTATGGCTTTTTTTTTTTTTTTTGAGAAAATCATTGTCGTTATGATAGAAGTTAAGATAATGATGATAATTGGGTTTCTGTGAAGTAAATAGTTGAGTCTGGTATGAAGAGTGCAAACTATTTATAAATATGGAAGTATTTTTGTTAAACATGTTTCGTCTGTCCACACTGTTGTCCAACAAATGATCCATTAAAATATATTCAATAATATTTTGTTGATAAAATCATTATCGTTATTAAATAATGTAAGAAAATAATAATAATTATCTTTCTCTCAGATAAATAGTTGAGTCTGCAATGAAGAGTGAAAGCTATCTATAAATATGGAAGTATTTTGGTTAAACATTTTTCGTCCGTCCACACTGTTGTCCAACAAATGATCCATTAAAATATATTCAATTATTTTTTTTTGATAAAATTATTATCCTTATTAAATAATGTAAGAAAATAATAATAATTGTCTCTCTCTCAAATAAATAGTTGAGTCTGCAATGAAGATTGAAAACTTGATCTATAAATATGGAAGTATTTTTGTTAAACATGTTAAACATGTTTCGTCTGTCCGCACTGTTGTCCAAAAAATAATCCATTAAAATATATTCAATTATTTTTTTTTGATAAAATTATTATCCTTATTAAATAATGTAAGAAAATAATAATAATTGTGTCTCTCTCTCTCTCAAATAAATAGTTGAGTCTGCAATGAAGATTGAAAACTTGATCGATAAATATGGAAGTATTTTTGTTAAACATGTTAAACATGTTTCGTCTGTCCGCACTGTTGTCCAAAAAATAATCCATTAAAATATATTCAATTATTTTTTTTTGATAAAATTATTATCCTTATTAAATAATGTAAGAAAATAATAATAATTGTCTCTCTCTCTCTCTCTCAAATAAATAGTTGAGTCTGCAATGAAGATTGAAAACTTGATCTATAAATATGGAAGTATTTTTGTTAAATATGTTAAACATGTTTCGTCTGTCCGCACTGTTGTCCAAAAAATAATCCATTAAAATATATTCAATTATTTTTTTTTGATAAAATTATTATCCTTATTAAATAATGTAAGAAAATAATAATAATTGTCTCTCTCTCTCTCTCAAATAAATAGTTGAGTCTGCAATGAAGATTGAAAACTTGATCTATAAATATGGAAGTATTTTTGTTAAACATGTTAAACATGTTTCGTCTGTCCGCACTGTTGTCCAAAAAATAATCCATTAAAATATATTCAATTATTTTTTTTTGATAAAATTATTATCCTTATTAAATAATGTAAGAAAATAATAATAATTGTCTCTCTCTCTCTCTCAAATAAATAGTTGAGTCTGCAATGAAGATTGAAAACTTGATCTATAAATATGGAAGTATTTTTGTTAAACATGTTAAACATGTTTCGTCTGTCCGCACTGTTGTCCAAAAAATAATCCATTAAAATATATTCAATTATTTTTTTTTGATAAAATTATTATCCTTATTAAATAATGTAAGAAAATAATAATAATTGTCTCTCTCTCTCTCTCTCAAATAAATAGTTGAGTCTGCAATGAAGATTGAAAACTTGATCTATAAATATGGAAGTATTTTTGTTAAACATGTTAAACATGTTTCGTCTGTCCGCACTGTTGTCCAAAAAATAATCCATTAAAATATATTCAATTATTTTTTTTTGATAAAATTATTATCCTTATTAAATAATGTAAGAAAATAATAATAATTGTCTCTCTCTCTCTCTCAAATAAATAGTTGAGTCTGGAATGAAGATTGAAAACTTGATCTATAAATATGGAAGTATTTTTGTTAAACACGTTAAACATGTTTCGTTAAACATGTTTCGTCTGTCCGCACTGTTGTCCGACAAATGAGCCACATATAGGAACGGTCGCGCCAGGAGTCGTTGCACCGTTCACGGGAGGAAGCTCAAGAAAAATCAATAAAAACCAGTCGCATCTATGCGGGAAGAGCGAGAAGTCACCGAAAGCCTCACCGGACAAATTCGTCGAGGATGACTGGATGTGCCGAGAGAAAAAATCCTCGAACGGTTCCCCACGTGCGTTCCAAAGGATGGACTTTTTTTTTTTTTTTTTTTTTTGCGCTCCTCCGTCGCAAAGCGCTCGCAGCACGTAGCGCGTTGCAGAAACGAGTCTTCGATAATTTATTGCGGGACGTGAATTCACGGTAGACTCGCGCGAGCGTGCGTCGAGAAACTCGCTTGAAATTAAATATTCCGGAAATGAGCGAGCTGGTCCGCGGCTCGATAAACACGCTCATTAATTACAACGGCACCGTTGCAATTATTTATTCACGAAATTCGCACGGCAAAATCCCAATGGCGCGTCCGATAATTAATTACAAATTTTCAATAATTTTTTGCTTCTGCACCAAGGATTGTCGTGAGAAAATTTTTTGAGATAAGTCGAGCTTCCATTCAATTTTCGTTGAGCGTTACAAATTTTTTTTCTTCTTTTTTTGCCTTTAAAAAAAATGTCAATTTATTCGAATTTTTTCGACCAATATTATTAGGGGAAAAAAAAGGAATTTTTTTGGAAGAAAATTTATTAAATTTTCCGGCAATTTTTTATCGTTCATAATCGCGATGTGAATTATACGATGAGGTTGTTCTGATCTAATCGACGATTTTTTTTAATTTTTGACACACTGACAATGAACCGTTATGAGAGAAATTTAATTAAAAAAAAAAAATTACGGAAAAAAAAAGCGATTCAGTGGAAAATCGATGCACCCGGTTCAATAATTACTTCGTTTATAAATATATATAAATATATATATCGTTACCATTATTATTTTATCGAGAACGATATCAACGTAAGAGTGTCGAGAACTCTAAAGCGAAATCTCACGTTTTATGAGCGGAAGAAACGCTTTGAAAAAATAAAATAATAATAATAATAAAATAAATAAAATTCAGCTAATAATTTTTCTCTCATCGCTATTGAGAAATAAATTCGCTGATCCGGTCGAGCAACAATATTTCTTTAACCGCCGTTGATCCCAAAATTTATTGATTTTCTATCGCAGTTCCAAATTTTTATGTTTTATTTTTTTTTATTTTTATTTTTCTTAAACTTTCTCACATTTTTTTGCGATTCGGTTCATTGACCTTTTCCGTTGGAAGTGATTTTACGTTGCCGTTCGTTTTCGGGTGCAATTCAACGAAACAATTGAACATCCGTGTCCCGTTTTTCGTTCGTTCGCCAGTCGTCAATGGCTTGAGAAACGAGTGGGAAAATCCCGTAGTATTTCTCTCATTGTTCCCGATCAAGGACAGGAGACTGGTTGAGAGTCGTGATAAAAGTTACACGTTCGAAGTTCGAGATCTTCGTTGGCGATAACAGCGAACCGTTCGAGCATTTCCGAGCCGTGTGGTGAAGGGTAACGAGTGGAATAAATTTTAAAAAATAATAATAAAAAAATAAAATATATATTTTTCAAATTTCAATTGATTTTTTATTTTAATTAATTGAATTTAATTTAATTTATTTTTCTTATTTTAATTAATTGAATTTACTTTAATTGATTTTTTTTATTTTTATTGGATTAATTTACTTTGATTGGTTTTTTTATTTTAATTAATTTAATTTACTCTAATTGATTTTTTTATTTTAATTTAAATTGAGGAATTCAGGAAAGTGGACCAATGTCGTGTCGGTGGATTATCGGATATCTCGTGTATTCCGCGCATGCACCGCTCGCCATTCCCAAAAGCATATGTTGTCGAGTAGCAATCCAGCAGAGAATAAAATATAGAAAAATCGAGGTGACCCGAAAAAAAAAAAAAAATTCAATGTACCGGCTTGAAATTTCTATTAAAAAAAAAAAAAAAAACCTGGTACGTTAAATTAAATGTGGAATATCAATTCAAAAAATTGAGATAATTTTTTTTGTTTGAAAATTCAAGTTAATGATAAAAATCCGATTACTTTTGTAGCAAAGGAATTTATTAAAAAAAATAAAATCAAAGTATTTCCAATTGTTTTTTTTTCTCGTGTGTTTCGTCGATACACTGACAATGTGAATTTCCGTGGAATTTAATCTACCAGTTTTTTTTTCCTATTGCAAAAAATTCCAACACGTCTCATTGAATTTTTTTTTTTTTTTTTTTTTTTTTTTCAGTGATGAGGCCAGAGGAAGAAAGTTTCACGGGAGAAGAATAGCAGTCTCCTTTATTCCCGACTGAGCGCGTGGCCGTCTTACTCACGAGAACGTATATCCGCGCCCTTTGATGCCAGCTCTATTCCCCGAACGTCCGCCAAAAAATGCTGAAAAACAAAACACACGATCCGCCGGTTGAGAGAGACGTGGAATTATCGTGGACTCTCCTACGGTTCGTCCATCGCTGAGCCCCGCACACTTTCCTGTACCGAGGCCCGAAAACGCTGCATCGACGCGACGCGAGCCAGTTAGATTTTTTCTTTGTTTGACTTTTTTTTTTTTTTCTCCACGACGATAAGAGACAGACACAAAGGCTCGTCGTGCGGCGAGTCCGGTGATATATAAAAAAAAAAAAAAAAGAAAACATTCAAGTACCTCGGACTAAGCATGGAATAGTAAAAAAAAAAAAAAAAAAAGAAAATAAAAAAAAAATTCTTTGGAACGCAATAAAATAAAAGTGCGATGGGGCGAGGTAAACTGGTAAATGTCTTTGAGGCATTAGCGCGTACCCGATGTTGCGTGAAAAGTGTCGTCAAGGCCGCGAGATGAGAGCCTGGGTAATTGTACGCAATTTTTTTTTTACTTAGGTCTATATATATATATATATATATATATATATATATATGTGTATGGTAGATTAACTCACCTTTCCTTACTGAGCTAAACTTCTCGGGCAGCTCGTACGAATTCACGGCACAATACATCATAGGACTTCAAGGGACGAACAGCTCTACAGACAACGGCGTAGAATCACACCACGCTCGATCATGACACAAAATTATTATTATTTTTTTATATATATATGTATATATATATATATATTTTTTTATATTCGTATTCACGAATTCCCGAGTGACGTGTTTATTTTTTATTTTTATTTTTTCGTTCCTTCACGTATGTAACACAGCGCGCGGGCCACAACGCCGGAGCGAACACACAGCACTAACCTCGTTGATAGCGCGCACTGAGAGACGGCAAGCCGCACCACCTGTCATTCGAATATATTCGATAGTACGGAACATGCGTCGTGACGTCACCCCACCATACCCACCTATCGCCAGGCTCCGTTGGTGCTCGGACAACTTCGCTCGTACGTACGTATCGACCTGCGTTTAACTTCAGACTGGATCTCGAATCGCGACAAGTGCACGACGCGAGCGTGCGCGGTCAGCGCCGCGACCGATGGCTTCGTGTACTACGGGAACAATCGTTTTAACGGGTAAGGTCGAGTGAAGCTTTACTCGACGGTAAGACAGTTTTGAATTTTTTTCGGATTGAAATCGTCACGTAAGGTTCACCGGCTCTCTTGCAATTTTTTTGGATGAAAGTAGACTGCACAAATGTAGCCTTTGATTTGTAATTTATTTTTTCATCGAAAAAAAAAGTACGGTGCGATTATGGGAAATTAGTGATTGACAGAGAGGTGTTAAGTTATCAACGTTATCAACGTGAGGCTGTGTAGATGCTGAGGCGAACCGAGACTGACCGATGGCACAGCGGACGTTTTTAATTACGGCAGAGAGCGGACCGGAAAGGTGCGTGGTGTTGAAGGCGCTGCCGTGCCCACGTCGGTATCTTACCGACCGCAGATAATCTCAAATTCGTTTTGCTTTGTTCAGAGTGCAAGGATAGTACGGCGAATGTGTACCGGAGAAGATTGACTGTGCGTGGCGACGAGGTCGCCACTGTCGTCGGTAACACAGAGGATTGCTTTTCTTCTCACGGTATCAGCTCTTCCAATGACCGTACGGAACGACCAAATTGGTCCTTACCATTCGTCAACCTCGACATTCTTTTTACCACGTTGCCGCCTTATCGGAAAGTGGTCGTGACAGTCGCGCAGTCATCGTTGTGAGCGCCAGCGTCGCGGCCGGAAACTAGTGTACTCTAGCGTTGATCGCAGCTACACTTCGCCTAATCCCTTCTCACATATCGTTGACTCTCCAAACAAAATGGATTCTTCTCTGGGTCTCGATACGTGTGTCGAGAGACTCGAGACGCCGCATAAAAAAAAAACCGTTATACTAAAAATACAATAAAATAATTGAAACCAAAAAAAAAAAAAAAAAAATTCTGGAATAAAGTTTTAACACCGCCCTTTCGGAATTCACAGCCTGAACGCCCAACATATATATATATATATATATCTCGCCGAGCCCGATACACCTTATAGGTTACGGAAAAAAAAGAAAAAAAAAGGGAATTCGAGTACCGCGAATCGTTCTACTAAACGACATTCGAAGCCTGCAAAGCCGTTGCTGGGGAAGGAGCGCGTGAGCTCACGGGATCCCCGGAACGCGCCTACGCGAATCCGCGTTCGCGCTAACGAACGTTCGTGCCATTGCGCAGCGGCTCTGGCGCACGCGGTCACGTGACCGTCGGCCGTCGAACACAAGCCTCGCCTCGGCGGCGATTCCCGCGCGAGCGGGTATGCGTGTTTCCGCGATGTGCACACGAGTGCCGAATTGGCTGTCGTGGGGGTTAAATCGCGTCGCGGTGTTTCACGGTGGCGCGCGTGTGGCCCACGAAAATTGTTTCGCGAAGCGGGTTCGCGAGTCGGGGACGCAGCGCGAGTGGGCCGTGCCTCGCCGGGGTGGCCATGACAGAGCGTTGCCGCGCGGCGTCGCGTCCCATCCACGCCCGAAGCTAGTGGGGAGAACCGGGCACGATTGGCCGGGCGAACCCTCCACAATTTCCACGAGCCAACCGGACCATCGAGAACTCCACCACGATATCGCGCGGAACGAAGAAAAAAAACCCCCCACACACACACAAACACACCGACTCGATCCAACTGCGCCTCTCAGTCGCTTCGACTGAGCGGTCACGTGACCGACGCTTACCCCCTCCAAAGGTCCAAAGAGCCTCGCAGGCGTAACCGTAAGGAGCGCCAATGCGGAACGTTCTCATCGACGATTGGCGTGTCTCGGCCAATGATTCGCTCGCCCGTATCCACTTCTACGCCGCGCGGCGAAGTTGGAGCCCTCTCACAAGCCGAAAAGGGGACATCTCATCACGACTCTTGGTTGCAGGCACTTCTACGTAGTGGGCACTCCACTCGTCGTGTCGTCTACGGGTTCGCGCGAGGCCGCCCCGGCGAAACGAGAGCGCGAGCGAGGGAGCGAAACACGCGGTGGTCGAGTGGGTCTAAGCGGCCGTGAGGACCTCTCCAGGAACCCAACAGTCCTCTCCATTCATTCATCCATCCATCTATCCATAGTGCCGGGGTGCTCCTCTCTCTCCCGGTGGTGCGCGCGCGAGAGAGTGTTATATCCTCGGAACGAAGGTGGAGGCGAAGAGAGTAGAGTGGTGTACATCTACCATCGTCTACTATCGGCAGAGTCCAAGGACTCGAAGACCCTCCGGGTGATTTCAGTCGGCCGCCGGCCGGCTCTGCCGGCCACTCCTCAACGTTCCACGTGTAACCTTCGATTCGGGCGTGAGCCGCGACGGTTTCGCAGACGGTGAACGTGGACGAGAGAAAAAAACCGGCGAAAGAGAGACGCGTCGGTGACGCCGGGCCGAGACGCCGGAAGTTACCGAAGGATACGGTTGGCCGGACGGTACGGGAGATATGCGAGACACGCGGTGGATTCTGGGTAACGCAAACGGGACCTTATCGGCCGAGGAGACTGCGAGAACCGCGAGGATAACGGTTGTACCGGGGTGAGAGAACGAGAGGGAGGAAAGTCGGGACCGAGCTCCGACGATCGACGTGTGATCGGTTTCGCGTTGGAATCGTCGTCGAGAGGTCGTTTCATTGGAGTGTCACAGGGATATCTGGGACGATGCACGAGATTCCGTACGGCGGATGAGAGTTCGTCCGCGGATGATCGATGTGGATTGTGGTCGCGTTTTGCCGAGCGATCTGCGAGGTAGTTTTGGTAAGTCTGGAAGCGAAAAAGGGTGGAAAAGGTGGAATCAAAGGGACCGAGCTGGTGATTTACGAGTGATCGGTTTCGTACGATTCGTGCGCGGAGGATCGGGACCGATAGACGGAGATATCGATGTAGATTGATCTCCGAGGAACTTTCGGTGGGTCTGGAAGCGAGAGAAAAGGGAGGGTAAGGCGAAGACCGCATCTAAAGGACTAAACCGGTGATCTACGAGTGACCGATCTTTCGCGGTTTACGTATCGTCTTCCGGAGATTATTCCAACCGTTTAGTGGGCAATCTGGAACAATGTACGAGATTCCGTAGAGCACACAAGTGTTCAAGTGGTAAGGATCGGTACCGTTGGGTGCAGATTATTCTAAACGAGTCTTCTTGGCCAATCGACTCTCCGAAACAACGCCATTGACTAGGGAACCAAGAAAGTAAAGGTCCTGGAGAGCCGAAAGTCAATCGAGAGGTTGGCCAAGAGTTGGTGGCGGTGATTGGAATCACGAGAAAGAAGAAACCAACCAGGACAATCCAAAAGGCAATGTCATCGGTTTGTCACCTGGATTAACGGAAACGCCGCAATCATTCGACGAAGCGTGAATCTCAAGTACTTCGACGAGGTCGAGGTAGCCGAGATGAGCGGCGGTAGCGGTGGCGGCGGAAGTGGAAGTCAGGGGAGCAATAACAATGCCAACGTTTATCATCAGCACCAGCAGCAGCAGCAGCAGCAACAACAACAACAGCAACAGCAGACGCATCTCGAACAGGCAGGTCTCCTGCCGGATTTGAACGGCGTTGATCTTGCTATGAGCTTGTCCCCGAAGCAACATTCGCACGTCCAGTCTGGCGCTGGTGCCCACACAACGCCGTTCAGCGTTACCGACATACTTTCGCCAATCGAGGAGTCTTACAGAAAATTGGAACTCGCCGCTGCAGCCGCAGCGGTTGGGGTCGGTGTCGGGGTTGTCACGCATCCCCAGGGCTCGCCTTACACAAACGCTTGTGGCGCCAGAGTCGGCGGTAATACCGGTAGTTCGAGCGCGAGCAGCGGAAGTCCACCGCTTCACGGTGGTTCGACACCCGGCGGAAGCACACCCGGTCCTGTGACCGGCGCTAACGGCAGTGCCGGTGGTGGCGGTGGTGGCGGTGGCATCGGTAATGGTGGTGGAATGAGTGCCATGGGTAATCCTTACGCTACGATGCAGCTCACCTCGCAGTATCAATACTGCGCCGCTGAACTTTCACCCTATCATCATGGAGGACCTGGGGTTGGTGGCGGTCCGACCGCATCGGATCCGATGCGATCGCACGCGGTATCGTCCCACCATCATCCGTGGTACGCGCCCGCACCACCGACGACCAATGATCCCCGATTTGCCAGTGAGTACACTAAGCTCCCAATAAGTTGGATGTTCAGATTCGACCAGGATCAGCCGTCTTTGGGACGGTTGATCTGGTAGCAGATTCCTGGAGCGAGAAGTCTCCGAGATGGAAGGTTTGGTAGGATTGGGAGATGTTTGAGAGGTCTTTTGTCGTAAGGTCGAAGGAGACTCGAGGGTTCTTGTGATCATTGGAAACGATGATGTTGATTCGTGAAGGAGAAACGTTTGGGGTCATTTTGATTGTTAAGATTGTGATGGAAGTTGAAGCAGAGACATGTTTATTGGGTTGGGGTTGGATGGAATCAGTGGATAGAGTTCAAGTTGATACATATTTTGTGGAGAGGGGAATTTCGACTTTAATGAAGGGTTAAATTTAGTGTTATGAGAGTCCTGATCAGAATATAAGGATGAGTTCCATGAGAGGGTTTGGAAGAGTCAGTTTCGGGGATTGGAAATTCTTTGGTTTCGCGTAGGGTGGAATAGTTGGAATTCAGTTTGATGTGGTATTTTAGAGACTAGACTTTCCGAGTGTATTTTAGGGTTGAAAGCCCAAGGAGTCATTTTACTCCTTTGAAGCCCTTTCCCCCACATCTTGTTGGACCACGAGCGTTTGGGGAAGATTCTCGGATTCGGAACGGTCAGTCGGCCGAAGAGATCTTAACTACACCCATTTAAGCATTCTCTGGGTCGGTAGCAGTTTCTTGTTTCAAAGACAACAATAATAGGGTGGCGTGTCACATGTTTGCACTGTCAGTGGGCCGTGACAAGTTACAAGCACGTCGTTTCCGATTCCAGAGATTGCATCTAACCCTTGGAGTCATAAATCGTGCAAAATGCGTCTGGGAAAAAAATTTGCCGGACGGTTCAAATCATCTCCGGATTTAACGTAACAGTATCAAATCGCTCAAACAGATATTTTTTTTCATTCCACCGAGAGTCGATAAATTTCCAGCTCGTAATCTCCAGTTAAAAAAAAAATTTCAATTAATTGCTGAAATAGTTGAATAGTATTAATTACGAAAAAATATACACATACTTGAAACAATACTGGAAATAATCTGGACTGTGAACTCTGTAACGATCTTAAATCAAGCCACGGGAATAAAAATAATTTTTACGTGTGATTTTCTTTCTGTACATTAGTTAAAAATTATACCTACAATCGCAAGCATTAATTTTCGCTTTCTGATAGTTTAATTCGTGATGGATTCGAACATATCCTCAGAAAAAAAATTTAATTTTTTTCGAAGCATCAAATCTTTCTAACATTTCGTTCACATATACGAAAATATATTAAAATAATATTTTCCTAGATTTTTTCGTCGCATGAATCTCAAAAATATGTTTTTCCACGTACCTTTTTTTATGGGAATTTTCTGTACTGGGAGATTTTTATGTGTACTCGTGCATTTATCTTTCCGTCGGTAAAATAGTCGTATCGTTTTTTCGATAATCTTTTTCATCACGATGAGGCCATGTTCCGATTTCGTGTCTCCACAAAATACCCTCTCAATGTAACGACTCGATACTCTCTTCTGCACGATACGCGTGAGTTTCGCGTTTCAATGTCCACACAAGCTTGAATGTCGTGGCGACGTACGCGCCACTGCCAGTGTCCCACTATAGCTGTGCAAATACACATTTCTCTCACGGAAACGAGTCGTTGCCTCGCAAAGATCCCAGAATGTCCATCGAACAAACGGCTCGTCTCTGCCCTCGCATCCCTCGGCGAAAATGCATCGAATCCGGTGTGTCATTTTGGGGTGTCACCGATTCCAAGACGCGTGGCCAGCGGACAGCTCCAAAGATTTTAGTTACACAAACATCACGGCCCAAACGTTCGATCGCGGACGAGCCCTTCCGAATCCTCCTAAGTCGAAGATTCCATGACCCGAGCACACTTCGTTTCTCAATTCCGTTCGTTTGCTGTTGCGAAAAAAATAAACGGAATTTTATTACAAAGATCTGCTTGGTATTTCGATTGTGTTAGCTTGAACCAGAGACACGCTTAAAATATTTTTTACATCCAACGAACATTTCTGGTTCACAAATTTCCACAGATTTTTTATCTTTATTTTACCATTTTTTTTTAAACAAGAAATATTGTCAGTTGACAGCAAAAAATGAGGAACTTTGTGAAGAAATATGTGTTGAATGTACACATTTTTTTTTCACTGTACATCTGTTCAAAGTAACCCTAAAAGTTGCAAGAATTTTTTTGAGAAAATGGGTAATTTTCTTCTACCAGAGCATCTTACACTGGTTCGACGAAAATAAATACCGTCATAAAATAATTATTTAATGGAATCAAGTAAATATTTACTCAAATTAAATAAACGTTTATAGCGACCGAGTAAATATAAGATTGACTAAAAGAAACACTCATTCGTATCGAGTAAATATTTATCATCATTACATAAATATTTGTCCGTCGAACCCATGCAAATAAATAATTTTCGCCGATCTACGTTTACCCTTCAACGCTATCGATACTATTTCAGTCGATGGTAAATTTCTCGGTCGTTGATGTCGAATCTGTCTTCCAGTCGTCATGCGCCAAGAATCTTTTTATTCCATTTTGGTATCCGTTCACCATGGACCCCAAGTCGAGGGTATTCATTATCTTAGCAGCATAGATATCGCCGATGAACGAAGACTTTGCCTCAATCATCTGTTTATTTTTCCTTTTTTTTCTCTCCTCCGTTGCACAGACTTTCCTCCCGAGGAGTTTTTAAAGACCTCGAGAGAGAATATATTTTTGGGATAATAATGATTCGGAATCCCGTCCGCAGAGACCTCCCGCGCTGGAGTGACTGTGCATTTCTCGCTCGTTCACGAGTTCTTCCCTATTGTCGGACTGTCCAGGCGAAGGCGTTCTCGAAGCTCG
This sequence comes from Listrodromus nycthemerus, assembly GCA_963978505.1. Lineage (NCBI taxonomy): Eukaryota > Metazoa > Arthropoda > Insecta > Hymenoptera > Ichneumonidae > Listrodromus > Listrodromus nycthemerus. The sequence continues at coordinate 23,670,044 of OZ021680.1, read as the reverse complement.
TGGCTCTCCACCTCGTTGAATGACGAGGGGTTGGCGCTTCTTCCTCGGACACTCAGTAGCTCAAACTTGGAAGATTTCTTTGAAGCCCCTCTGTCGTTCCTATCCTCATCGTTCCCTCCGGTTCCTCGTCGGTTCCTCGTGTACACACACACGATTTTTTTGTCTCGCAACGTCTTCATCGAACGTCTCGTCGCCGAGGGATAAACGCTTCTTCGCTCCTCATCGTCTTCTTCCCGTGTAACACGATTCGTTACATCACGCTCCTTCGCACGATAGAGAGACGAAGATCCAGAGTGATGCAGCGCGTCTTGCCGCTCCCCAGTAAACCCTTGTTACGTCCTGCATGACAGTCACCTATAGCAAAATAACCAAATAATTAACGATGACTTCCATTCCAACGTTGGATCACAAGTCGATAGTTTAACTCACGATATCGATACCAAAATTTATCGTCCGAAAATAAAAATATTTTTCAAAAATATATATTCCACAAAAATATTTTTCTATCCAACAAACATTTTCATCAATTTTCAAAACTACTTGTCGACTCTAAAAAAATCTTTGTCGGTTCCTCGATATTTCTATCGAATAAATGTTTTATTTGAATCAACAGAAAACTTTGTCGATTTAAAAATCTTAATAGTACCAAAGCTCGTTACTCTTCAAAAAAAATCTTTGTCGATAACGCAAATATTTTTGGTGGAAAGAAAAGTTTGTCAATAAATATTTTTTGACTCTGTGAATGGTAATTAAAAAAAAAATTATATGTCGAAGAGAAAGAATTATCTGGTGTCTATTAAATATGTTTTGCAGTTTCGCGGCTGATGGGAGCCGCGGCGGCGGGCGCCGGGGCGAATATGGCCGGTTGTTCCGTTGGCCAGTCGATGGCCGACGTTGGCAAGTCCTCTGGTATGGGTGTCGGCGGCGGTATCGGCGTCGGGGTTGGCATGGGCGTCGGTGCCATGCAGTTTCCACTCGCCCAGAGACGAAAAAGGCGCGTTCTCTTCACCCAAGCCCAGGTCTACGAACTGGAGAGGAGGTTTAAGCAGCAAAAATACCTGAGCGCTCCGGAACGAGAACATCTCGCCTCCCTCATTCACCTAACGCCCACGCAGGTATGTTTCAATGTTTTCTTTGACTGTCGTAAATAATCCTCGGAAATAGGCTGAACGGAGAGGCCTCGAAGTCTGCTGCATCGGCGATGAACCATGGGGATTTTCTGTGGAAAAATAAATATATGTAATGATGAAGAGTCGTGCAGGGAAGAAAAGGGATGCTTGGGCAAAAAATAAAAAAAATATGGCCCTTCGGTAATCGGAAGCGGTTTTGGCTATTGGAAAATTGTTGTTCTTGAACGAGGAATAATATTTTGTCGTCAATTATCTTTCACCTGATTATGCAATCTTATAATACAGTGCAAAAAAAAAAAATGAGTAGTCAATTTTGGAGCTGAAGACTCTTGAAAATTTGCCCAGTACAATTTTCGTTTTTATGCGTCAGGAAAATCATGTAATAAAAATCTATCATATTCGTAAAAATGATATCCAATAATAAAATATTGGTGCTCTTGAACTAGCAATAATATTCTATCATTGATTATCTCTGACTAAATTACAAATTCTCATAAAATAAATTTAAAAAAAAAATTAGTGCACACTAATTTTATAAGAACAAGGAAAATTATAAGAACATGAATGAAACGTAATTTGTCAATCTAACAATACCGACAAAAATCTTGTCCCAAGAATGTCGAAGATTCAAATAATTATCAATAATTATATTACAAGTCCAAAATTATACTCTAAAATTCTCGACTGTTAACGAAGATGATTTTGGAGCGAATCGAGGGTTTACATGCGAAGATCGGTTGTCGGAACTGGGCTCGTGACTGAAAATAGTCGTCGAGTTACCGAGTACGATTATGGACTGCTCGTACGGAGTCTGGCAACAATAAATAATTGTTGGCGGAGCTCATTGGCCGCATCCTGCGTTCTCGCATCAGGGTCTCGGCCCCTCGTTTCGTCTGTCGGTCTGTCTGTGGGTTCGTCTGTCTCTTCGTTTGCCATACAGTTGGAGCAACCCGGTATGGTCATCGTCATTCTACCAAATTAGACCGCAGTCGTTCACCTATACGAGCGTCCACAAATCGACGATTCGGTGCCAGACGGGCGTAAAATGTATGCATATGAGGACTCGATGTGCCCTTTAAATTTGGGTCCATTGTAATTCATGTGTGTAAATTATACGTATGTGGTTCCAAACATGTTGATCGAATTGACATCTTCAAATTGAACTAATAATGCTTCATAATACTCCAGGCTATAATATTACTCCTCGAATAGACGATTCTATTTTTAATAATAAAAAAAACTCATGGGAAAGATCACATTACGATACTAGTGCGATAAAACGTTTTTCTCACGAGTGTTGCAACGAGACGAGTTTAAAAAATGTTTCCATGGAGAAGTCGCGAAAGGAGACTTGAGCCGGCGGAGCGTGCGTAAAACTGCACTTTACGCACCGAGTGAAATAATATGAGTTTACGATACAAGCGCGATTATTTCGACGAGCTTGGGTCTGCACGAGCCGAAAGTATCGTGGTCACGTTATTTGAGAAACAGTTATTTTCTACTTAAAAACATTTTTTTAACATTTGAAAAGTCTCCACCCAAAAGATCATAAAATTGCGAAAGACTTCGGCCGGAAATTAACGAGGAAACGGAAGATTCTACAAATTTTTTTAATTCCCAGAACGAAATACCTGCGATCGACAATTCGCAACCCTTGAAAAGTACTAGTTGGAGAAAATTCCCACAATCGATAATTACCCAAGATAAGTTCGCTCGGCGCGAATCTTTCGAAATTTTCACCTCGTCGAGTGCTCTTCGCGCATCGAACCGAACAGCGGAAGCTCTCGCGGAAGTCTACGAAGAGACTTGATTGCAATCAGTCCGCCGTTTTCGAGCTGACGCGCGAAGCATCTCGTTCGCATCCTTTTCATATATATATATATATATATATATATATATATATATATATATATATATATATATATATATATATATATATATGCATTCTGCAGGAGCACGATTGGGGACTGTGGTGAACCATAAGTTTCAATAACGAGTTTCAAGTCAATGGTACTCGGATCTCGGTCGGAATGCAAGAGAACGCTGACACGAACGTTACACTACGACCAATGTCACGGTATATTCCACCGGAAACTGTGAAGAATCTCCAGCCACAGAATTGCTACAGATTGGAGTTTCAGAGAATTAAAAAAAAAAAAAAAAACAGAGTGTGGGTTGAGAAAAGCAGAGTGCAAGGCGTTGGTTGGTACCTCGACAACTCTGGTTTTGTACCACTACTCTGTAACCCACTGTAGTGTGCTATATCGTGAATAACCCTCGAACTTCTCCTGGGACAAATAGAGACCAAACGAGCCCCTCACAACCAGTCAGTCGGTCCCTATAAACCACCCTCTGACCGCCTACTCAGCAGCCACTCGAATACACACTGTACGATCAAGTCGAACTTGTGTCGTACAGTATGGTTCCTTGAGGGCATCGAAAGGGAACGACCGAGAGAAAGCGAGTCGTTACTCAACCGTACCGGTTTTTTAAGGCACGCATTTTTTTACCATCGAATTTTTAGGGTTCGCATTTTTTTAAATTTGTGTAGAGTTTTTTCTTAGTCAGAGTCGATGGTGAATTGAAAAACAATTCTGTGAATTCTGATCGTCGTCCCTCGGAGAGACCTCGATGCCTGCGAGTATTTTCTGCCTGTGATGTGGAAGTTTTAGTCTGTAAAAAGAAAAAAATTGTATGAAGATTTTTGTGTATGGAGTGGACCGATAGAAATAATTAATTTTTATGGCGCATATTTTGTTTGAATGAGTAATTCGAATAGCTTTTTTTTATGGAATACATTATTTAGACGGGTTTGAAGTTCGATTTTTCATTGGATCGTTAATCTCTCTGGGAAGAAATTAAAGAAATTGGAACGATCGTGATCGATTATTTTAGGGCACCTAAATGGACGTGAATAATAAAATTATAATTCATAAATCATCGAGCCGCTAATATTCCGTCGAGGCAGCAAAATTTCACGAGTGCGAGTCGACGACGATACGAGAAGTGTGGAGAGCGAACGGGCGAAATTCGCTCGGCGCAGAGTGCGCGCTCCTCGAGCGAATAGGGACGAAGTCGAGGACTGTGAATTAATGAGCCGTCGATGTAAACGGATACGTCGAGTAGGTTCCGCGCGAGCGACACAGCGACATAATATCTATAGACGGGCCACGACTATCTTCGTGTGTACTTCAATACTTGAGAGACACTCGACTTCATTCGCGAGACTACAGCGCCGTCAAAGATCTACAACAGAAGTGCGATTGCCGTTAAACCTTATGAAAAAAAAAAAAAGTTTCATGGCGTCGCCCACGACGCATGCGCATCGTCGGCGATCCAAAGCTCACCAATGGACGCTTCCAGTCAGATGTATGGACGAAGATTGCCCGAGTAGAGCCTCGAATAATAGAGCCGAGTTCGGCAAAAATTCATCCCAGAATCGAAGAACCAAGCATGGATTATTTTCCGTGAATTATACGTAAAGTACAATAATGTCAGCTTTCGACTAGAAAGCACCTGCAAATAAAAGGGAAAGCAAACTGTTAGTGGACGCTTTGTTAAGGAAAAATTTAGAACGAAATATAAATGGGATTTATTTATGGAAATGGACTGCTGAAATAATAGGGACGTGCTTACTTTGTATCCACGCATCGATGCGTATTTTTTTGGGTACAAATTTGTTGAGATATTCCGTTCATAAATTTTGTCCATATTCGTATCAGCGACAGATTGTCCTACAAAAAATCACGTCTCATTGATCTTCGTGGAAGAATGGGAAACATTTTTCTAAGTAAAATATGCGAGTGGATATAAATTTTTCGCTTTCGGAACGACCTTGCTCTGTTGTACTATATCTGTTTTCGTTCCGTCTTTGTTTCGACCATCCGTCTTCCTTTCGTATTGCATCGAACCATCGTCGATCTCGGTTACCCAGACAGAGAAAATAAACAATGAGCAGTCGACACGGTCATAAAAAAATTCGCGATCGACCATTAAAAAACATATTGTTCTTACCAAAGCTTCCAACAGACTCGCGAAGTCCGATGAAAGTCATCGTAAAATGGATGCTTGTCCTAACCGTGTCTCTCACCTTACCGCGTCGATTTTCACTCTGAATAATCGTGCGCAAATATAGATCCGTGATTTTGACAGTTCGGCAGAATAAATATATAATAACAACAGCACTGGGGAATATACACGAGCCCGGGGCACTACGAGAGGATAAGCGTGTTTGCCAGGCCATACGGTAACGACGTCGGGTGCGCACTCGAATCGGACATGTTATATACGCTCGTTGTTGCCCGATGGACATAGAGTCGCAGTTATGCCGAGCGACGAGAAACACGACAAAGAGAGAAAGAGATGCGTAACAGCGCGGGACAGAGTCCTCGAACGGGCGCGGGATGAATAATTTGACGTAGAATTTCATCCTCGACTAGCGCGGACACGCGCCGAGTGTGCTGGCCTCTGCATTTTTAAGTAGCAAAGCACACTTCACCAACACCGACTCTCGTGATTCCGTCCAGCGTATATCCGAGTATACGAGCACCACCATGCGGCGCTACGGTGAACTACGGGACTCGAATCCCGATCCCCTTCCCGTTCGCATCAGTCGCCGTTCTCGTCGACGCGATGCCCCGCGCGATGTCGCGGTGCGCAAACGCTGCACGGGACACAGATGTGGCCCTCCATTTTACCGTCGCATTGTTACTCTAAGTGCAGCCCCCCATTGTTACAGCCCAGCCACTCCTGGCATTGTTATTACCGTCGCGTTGTTATTATTATCGCTACTGTTGCACGAACGAGGATACGGGCGGGGAAAAGAGTGATAGGGCGAGAGACAACCGGAGAGACAGAGAGATCACGGAAAAGAGAATAAAATAAAAAAAAAAGAGAGAGGGAACAGGGATCGAAGGAGAGAGTCGTGCCAGCTAGGCGAGCCAGCTGCTTGTCAAGTGCCTGCATTAGAGGCAAATTATCCCACCGGCGTAATTTTCATCCGTTCTCGAACGTTTTTTACATCGCGTATACCGAACGGCAACGTCGGAGGCATCGTGCGAGGTTTCTGCGTCGATGGACTTCTGTGTAGCCCCATGGAAAATGAGGTACGTGGCAGATATGTGAGAGATGTATCCAGCGAAAAATTCTGTATCCCGGATGAACTATATCTGCGTGGTAGCTACGTTCCTGGAAATAATTCATTGGCGCAAAGTTTCAGAGTCGTTGATGAGAAGCATTTTTCTCGGAATTTTGTGGTTCAATGAGTGTCAGGGAGAATGCTGATTTATCTCAAATCGCTTTATGTACAATAAGATAAGGAATGAAAATCCATGACAGAATTCACTGTCTCATCGCGATAGGTAAAAGGATGCAGATGGGCTTGTGTTTCCAACTCACAAAATTAGATGAATTATTTTTATACGAAATATTTCCTGATAAGCTTAAAATTTACCAGAATTCACACGTTCGACCCCATGGCACAGATTTCTTACATCCGCACGATGCAGTTGGCAAATAGCTCGACTAAAAAAATCGTCCCATAAAAACTCATAAAAAACGAAACCGAGAAATTGGTCGAATCATCGCTTAAACTATCGTCGACCCAAAAAATTTGCCGCGAACCTTTTCATCCCAAATACTTCGGCCCACGAACATTGCCTATCATTAATCGACTAAACGAAAGAAATTTTTTCTTCCTACGCCCGCGGTGAAAGCGCTACGGCCGTTTTTTTTTTGCCCTCTCTCTATGCGCTCGAGATCGCTGATGCTGTTCCGGTACATAAGCGACGAGGACGAGCGAGCGCGAGGCGTTGAAGCCGCGCACGCCGGGGCTTTAGCAAACAGTATTAAAGTCTCAATCTTTGTTCGGGCGAGCAAATTCGAAGCGAATGGAGTCTTCCTCTCTCCGCAGACGAGGGCCCTAGTAGTATCTCGGTGAGGAGGGTGAATGTTGGCGACGAGTGCGACCGAGTTGCCCCACCGCGTTCGACACTCGACGAACGTAAAGATCGGGGGACGGAAATAAAAGGAGGAAAGCGTGCCAAAGCGAGCGAGGGATAGAGCGACGAATGAATATGAAGAAGCGAGAAAAAGAGAGACATTCGTACCGTCGAGAGGACGTCGACGATGCAGAGAGAAGGGTATATGGCTGTGCACACAACATTATTTTTCTATGGGGTTGCCGGGAGGTCGTGGGGTTGCGCGCCGGTCGTGCATAGGCGGGGAGAATAAGAAGAGGTACGAGCCGAGCGCTCCAGCCTCGGTGACGTCCACGACCAGGGGATGTCCTGAGAGCGGAGCTCCCGGTAGATCGCGAGACTGAGGCACGACTTGCGGGAACGAACGGAACAGCCAGAACGCTGGCACACCGAAACGATTGAGCCTGAACGAGGATTATAATAATCATGATGCATCGAGCGGGACGACCCCTTTCATGCGATGCCGTTCGACTGTGCATGAGATCTCGTCGACTTGTACGCCCATGTCGTAATTTCGAAAAAGGAAGCGCTCGCAGGCAAATCGTGCCTGTTGCCTCGCAAATTCCGCGAACCGAAGCTCCGAGCTTAGAGTCAAATTTTATTTTCCGGACGGGGGAGCTTCCGCCTGGATGAGGGTCTTTGGTTCTCGACCTGAATTTGGGTATAGGGATTCTTTTTTTTTTTAAAGTGAACATTGATCGGGAAATAATTTTTATTTTTTGATAATTTTTTATAATGAATTTGTTGGTGACATGCACGAGGCTTTACTCGTGGATTATTAGAGGTTTTGAGGGACAGGTCGTGAGAACTTTTTTTATCTCGGACCTTGGGTTCGAATCTAGTATAATAGTTTCTTGACGTCTATTCGTGTAGTGGTAGATTATGTATATATCACCTACCATCTGTAAAAGAGAGATTCCGATAGGAAAGTTATACGACTATTGGTAAAACTATTGATACAACTATTGTCGCAACTATTGATGCTACTATTGGTGCAACTATTGTCGCAACTATTGACGCAACTATTAATGCAACTATTGACGCAACTATTAATGCAACTATTGACGCAACTATTAATGCAACTATTGACGCAACTATTGTCGCAACTATTAATGCAACTATTGTCGCAACTATTGTCGCAACTATTGTCGCAACTATTGTCGCAACTATTAATGCAACTATTGACGCAACTATTGTCGCAACTATTGTCGCAACTATTGGTGCAACTATTGATGCAACTATTGGTGAAACTATCGACGCAACTATTGATGCGACTATCGACGCGACTATTGATGCAACTATTGGCGCAACAATATAGTTACGAACGAAAAACGTGGTAAATCAGTCAGCTCTTCTATGCTATCGGATCTATTAGCTAGGCGAATGAGGCGAAGGATTAAGCTGCAGAGCCGTCTATTCATTGTATACGTCACAGATATATTATTCGATGATTCCATACATTCCTTTTGTTCATGCGACTGACATTTTCGTAAAACGCATGCCGACTTCAGGGTAAAACACCACTCAAACGAAACATGCAACGGGATGACGCGATAAGCTTTCACTGGAAAAAAAAAAAAAAAAAAAAAAAAAAAAAAAAAATCAAGCGCGTAAGCCTGCAACATTCGTCGGGTCCGAAATCTCGTGCAAACGCGCTCGCAGCATCGATATTCGTTATTTCGTTTGGAATGGAGGAGTTTCACGGCACGAGTGTGCAAAATTGCCGATGCGATCGGCACTTTACCGGTTAAAATTAGATTCCACTTGTGACGAGAGAAGCCCCGTCGCTCCGGTGCATCGAACGTAATTGCATATTAATGATGCCGCAGCTTCGACTTCGCGAAGACGAGAGCCCGATACGCGCTCGGGTTGACGTCGCGAATTATACGAGCGTCGTCGTATAGGTAGACCGCGCGTCCGAAAGGACCGACGAGATGCACTTCGCAGGCTCGGTATGTATGCACCCGAGAGGGCCGAGAGGGTGCATACATTGCAACCGCAAACAGCGCCGTGGAAGCACGCACCGTCCTCGAGGACAAGGCTCTTCTTCCCGCCGGGCTCGAGCCGGCACCTCTCGTCTCTTTGAGTAACGCCACTTTTCGTGACATTCCCTGCCGGCACGGTGAAAAAAAAAAAAAAAAAACGCTCGAGTCCGTTCCACAGCGAAAGTGAAACGATAAAGGTGTGCTAGGAGCGAGCGACGTTCTCGAGTCTCGAAAAAAAAAAAAAAAAAAAAAAATGCATCTTTTGCGGTCGTCGAGATTGGAAAAGCTTTCTGTGAAAGTTGATGAAGTCGCGCGAAGAATCAATTTTTTACAATCCAGATGCATCATAGTAGAGTCACGTAATGTTGAAAATAATAGTCGAATCAATTCGACGCTTCGATAGCACGATTTTTGCGGGTTCGTTAAATAAATAAATAAATTAATTAATGAACAAATAAATTTGTGAAAATAAACGACGGCTTTTCTTTTCGTCTGATTTTGATCTAACGTTCAACATGCAACGGTTCAACGGAAAATAAATTGACGATAAAAATATTGTCGGTTAACGTAGCTGGATTTATGGTGAATTTCCACGAGGTTGTTAATCATCGTTGAGCCCACGTCCGCTCTCCGATGGGACACTTTCGGCAGCCGGTAGACTCGTGCGTTGAAACAACAAGGAGGGCGACTTGGTCATGTTTGCTTTGAGACCGCCACTTCGCAGGGTCAACACAAGTCAATTAACAGCGCTAATCATAATTTATCGCGAGGTGAGTTGGACATATTGGTACTAGGGATTTAAGCTACATAGGTGTGCCAAACTCCCAGGTATACAAGTGTCCATTTTACCCCCGTCATTCCAGACCACTTCATTAAAAAAACAACTGCAAATGCATGTCCAGGTAGCTTCCTCGTCAAAATCCCTCACAAAGCATCGTGTGACAAAATTCTCCGGGTCAATTTCTGTCTTTCTCACAAGAATTCCCATAAATAAATGATTCAAGAAAGTCAACTAAAATTCTGCTCTCCAACTTTCAGACAAAAAAACCCTTGATCGTTAAAAAAAATTGAACACAGCCATATTCAACTTGCCAGTTGATTACAATTTATCCGAAAAAAAAAAATAAATCAAAATATGATTTCCCGACCGTCCACAATTTTTCATCTCGAAACGAAAATGTCTCCTCGCCCCACTTTGCATCTCGAAGAAAAATGGAATTTTTCTGAGCCTAGAAAAAACGGTAATCCGTTGTCTCGAGGCGGACACCGATGAGCGATAATATCGGTCAGGGGTAGTTTTGGTCGTCGCGCCCCCTTTTCTTCTTGGGCCACCCGCAACGGGACGCCCCGGGCTGAGGGCGTGCGGTAAGGGTAATCTGCGGCGAGTTAGTGCCGAGTTAAATTGCCCGAGGAGTCGTGTCGGTCCCGTTAAATATATATACAACGGAGCATTCAATGGAGTAAGGTTCGATGTTCCACCTCGGTGGAACATTGTAGTTACCGCACGAACAGCCAGCCAAGCAATAGGGGGTGGTTCGGCGATTCTCCCTGACGTCGCGTCAACCCACCCCGTGAGCGAATTTACTCCCACGTAACGACGTTACGCTAACTTGATCAATCGTCCACTCTCCCCCTGAATCCTGTTCTTCACCCGCCCACGCTCCTCCATACTGTTCCATTCGATCTCTCTCCCCTCCTCGTACATAACCCGACGTAATCGTTGGACCTATGCTCCCTGTCCGACATAAACTAACCAGCTACAAGGGGCGCGAACGGGTGCGCGCCACTCCGGACAAGCTCGGATACCTGCTGACAAACGGCTCGAGAGATTAATCGCCGTTTGATGGGCCAACGGAGAGATATCGAGGGCTTACACGATGGTCGTTGTACACCAGGTATCGCAGATATGGATGGCCATGGTTTGGGTCCTGTACATGGACATTGAGTGCAATTGCTCGTACCACTTGAACCGCTCCATTGTGGTTTGGGATTGGCCGAGTTCCTCTTGGACGGATTTTTTTTTAGGAGTGGAAGAACGGTCTTGGGAATTTTGGATATCGATATTGAATCTCGACACGTGAGTAACGGCGACGCACCAACATTTTTCTATCATTTTTATAAATTTTTACTAATTCTTTACGACTTAAAACTTTTTTTTAAATTAATTCATTGGATATCGAGTGACTGATTAATTTTCTTCTGAATTAAAATGATTCACGTGATAATCTTTGCAATTATTCGTTACAGAAAATCCAGAAGAAAAGGAAATTTTCCCCGAGGGTCGACGTTGCGAAAATACAAAGTAAAAATGTGCAGTTCGACAGTTGCCAATTAGTTTGAAGCCGGCCGGCAGTTGCCTCGTCGGACATTGGCACGTTTGGGAGATTTCACGGTCTATTAGCCCCGCTGAGTCCGAAACGACAGGTATTTAGTATGAGCAAGCGCGCATCGGCTCGGAGGCCTCCGAAACGGTAGGCGTTTCGTTTATCTACCTGCTGTTTCTGGCCGCAGCCGGAGAGTCGAGAATCTCCCGTCACGCGCAAGTTAATCGGAAGTTAAAGTCGGGGGGGCCCCCCGTGCTGCGCGTTAAGCAAACTTCACGGACCCCCGCGGCCGTCGAGCCATTCAGTGTGCTCTGTGACGAGCCTTTTTTTTTTCTTCCTCACATCCCACTCACTCGGTCTCTCGACTCTACCTCCGAACGTACGTGCCTACCGAAAGTCAACACCGGCGGCAGACGAGAGCTTATGCTCACCTGCACTCACTCCGGAGTGCGGATCCTCGGCAAGCAAGAAGATCGCTCGAAATCATCCTTGGGTGCCCTCCTTCGAAACGGGAACGAGGATATTCACGGTAGGCGCGTTAAGGCGTTTCGGAGCACCCGACGAAAGACGACTACTGTGCGAGCTCTTCGGATCATTATTTTCTCTTGCGAACCACGTAAGAGCCCACTTTATTGGATTTATGTACAGACACACAAAGTTCTACACAAATAACAAACGGTCTCGGGTGAAGATCATTTATGTTTATTTTTTATTTTTTTATTATACATGTGTATTTGTGATACTGGCGAGGGAGTGGACGAGAAGGCGAAATACGAGAACATGTTGCGAGATAAAAGGAGATAAGACAGATTTTCGTACAATTGAATTTCATTTTTATTTAATTTTATATTTCACTTAACTTTTCATTGTATACATTTTTTTTTAAATTATATATCTTCATTTGAGATACTGGCGAGGGAGTTGATGAGAAGGCGATGGAGAAGAAGCTTTGGTTGCGACACAAACTGCGATGGGTAAGTTCTTTGTGGTATCGTATTTTTCCTCTAATTGAATTTTTTTTTATTCTGAAAAAATAAAATAACATTTTTTTTATGTTTGGCATAGGAAAAGAGTTCTAAGGGAACCCAAGAAGTGACTCGCGAAATGCGACGAGAACTCCATGGATGCCGGACTTGCGCACAAACTTATCAGCTCGCGATGTTATTCCGAATGGTACACGCATCATGGAGGATCTTTCACTCTTCGGCACATCAAACTACGCACATGGCTTATTCCTGGGTGCGCACTTTTGCTCCGAGTCCACGGGAGACAACACAGTGGATCCGCCGTCGCTCTCGGCTGCCTGTTTACACACCGTACTACTGCCGTTGCTTCGGATACAGAGAGTGATGGACAAGCGACGGTAGAATCGGCCGACGGGGGCTCCCTTGAAATAACAATTCGCTCCGTCGCCGAACGATTTCTGCTCCGATCTTTCCACGTTCGCTGCGAACGCGCTTTATTTCCACAATACCCACGGATGTCGCACACATAAGAATGTGGGAATTGGATGGAGGGTCGATGGTTGCGGTCAGTCCACACCGGGCGTGATGGGGAGCGACAATAAAACCGGAGATGCGAAACAAAAATATAAAAATTCGAAAAATTCCACATCGCTTCGTTCATCGGGTTTTATTTTTTTGATGTTGTTTTCCATGAGAGAGAATTAAGTAACCATTTTTTTTTACGTTCTCGCGGAGGAACTTCATTGTTAGAATAAAAGTCAGACGAGGCATTGTGGAATTTTAATCTGGGACTTTTGTCGTGAGTTGCAAGAATCGGTTGGAATTTATCCAAGCTTTCCTCTGGTTTTTGCACAAGTGGCTTCCGAACGGAAGTGTTTTAAATGGAGTTCCAACCCTTCGGACGCAGACTTGTTATATGGGTTCGTTGAGCAGTATTAGCCTGCGCCAACGTTCGATGCGTTCAGTCAGAAAAAGTGATCGGTGGCTGTGAATGGTTGTTTCTTCAACGATGGAACAACACTCGAAGAGAAAATGCATTACACGCATCCGTATTATTGTTGTAAAGGCGAGTCAGACAGCGTCGGCAAAAAGTTTCCGGTTTCTCCGGCGAGTTGTTGACTCCTTACCGTGATTCTGGAGAGGAAAAAAATTGCACAGAGGCATTTTTTTTTACGACTCCGGAATTTTATTAATTTAAAGCCCCAGATGTATGGTATTTATTTGGTACATCGCGTTGACTTCAAATCCATCCACCCTGCAGCATCGTGGAGCACTATTCTTATCGTGCGCGAACTCCGATTCTATCAGAATCACCAGAAAGATGTGAAGCTTTCGCCTGCATAGCTTATTCGCGGTTCTCGATTTACGGCCCGTTAAATCAGACTCCCGCGTATGTCGTGCATGCTCAGGAGCAATGGCACGAGGGCTATAGAAGCATAGAAGTGCTTTCGTTGCTGGTATGGGTTCTCGAGCTGGCCTCGACAATGTGCGGCTGACGCACACGGCTGCACCAAGTCTCAGTGCGCGGGTTAGAGCCACTCGAAAACCCTCGGAACATACGGGCCACCTAGCTCGAGAACTTCCCTTTTCGCTCATTTATAATCTTTTTATATTATCGTTTAATTTTTTTTTAGCCAACCATCACCTCGATTTTATTAATCATTGCATCGTAGCGTGTGACAAATTAAATTTATAAATGAAAATTCATGTACGAATGAAAATTTATTATTGAATTTGTTGCCAAATTAATATTCGAAATTAGGATAAAATTAATAATTCGGTTATATTAAATAATCCGTACAACACAATTTAACGTGCTCTATTTCACTCTACTATTGCATATTAAATTGTTCGCATAAAAATGTAATAAGTAGAAATTTAATTTGAAATTTTTTATAGCGCATGCAAACAGCTCAAAAATTAATCGGCATCGTTTCAGTCTCCAATTCAGTTCGCCAATGTTATAAACGATAAAACGACACTCGAATAGCTCATCGTGTTTACAATGATTTTTGGTTTTACATAGGCGAGCTAAAACCAGATTAAATCCGTTGAATAAATTTGTTTTCCCGACTCGTGACGGAAGCGACGGATGCGCTCAAAGCGCGATCGTGCATGATCCCTGCATTGTGCATCTTGCGTGCAATGGTGCAAGGATTATAACGCGCTGCCCTGTCATAAGCAGATGTTGATCCGATTATCGTACGGCGAGCACGCTAGGCTGATCTAATCGCGTTCAATTGCCGTAAAAGCGGTTTTGAGAGGCCGCTCCACGGGAGGAAAAAAAAGAGAGAAAGGTGAAGCAACTATGAACTGTCGAAAAAGCACCATACTCGAATGATCATGAAAATAAAGTGCGGTCAATAATTTTTACGTCTGTGGATTCATAGATTTTTTTTTCGTTCATTGTCAAAACGCCGGATACCAAACCACTCAAAATACTCCAAATTCATTTTTCTATAGAGTAAAAGTGAATGTCCACCGATGGTGTAGCAAAATGGACCAGTGCATATTTACCCAAATGCGAATTAAAAAAAAAAAAATCTGAAACTTTATTTACATAGTTGTATCGAAAACTGTGAGGGATTGTAAATGCTTGAAAATTGATCCCTGTGGGATTTAAAAATATTATAAGAGGCCGTGAAATTTTTTACATGATTCCAGTAGTGAAATTTAATTTGTTTCGTTGAAAAATTTGAAATTTTTGGGCAACCTTTAATTCTATTTGGATTTTGTGTTTCAGGTGAAGATCTGGTTTCAAAATCACCGGTACAAGTGCAAGAGGCAAGCGAAGGAGAAAGCGATGGCCGAACAGAATGCACAGAATCAGGTAAGCCGACAAAATTCACTCTCGTCAGAGGATGTGACAGAAAAAAATTAGATAAAAATCTAGGATAGAACGGATTTGGGTGCGTGCCCTGTCTCGAGATCTCTCGCGTGTGCGCGCACGGAAGTAATGTGAAACATCAACCCGAGGCATCGGTTTTGGAGCGACGGTGAATTCTCGAAGTTCGAACGTTTCGGTAAAAGGCGGACAGATGTTCCCGAGTGGATATGCACGGGCACGCGAGCATTTCTCCCTCCCCCAGGCATACATTAAATCGCGACAGAGCGCGATTTTTATCTTCGCTTCGATGTACACAAAAAACAAAAAAAAAAAAACGACGCGACGGCAAAAAAATACGTGGGTCGAGGGAATTTTGCGTTTATCATTAAAAAATTGTTACAACTTCCTAGCAATCATAATTTTGTAACCGAGGCAACGACTTTTTTTTATCTCGTTAATAATATCGATAAAGGGAATTTATTTATTCGAATAATGAATTTATTTTTGATCCTCAAAGATTTGTCCGAAAACGAAAAAAAAAAAAAAAACCGGTGCGGTTTTAGTCTCCAACTAAAACCGCACCGGCCAAAAATAGTAATTTCTCCAAAGTAAAATCAACGAATAACAATATAAATCGTTACAAAGTATTTTTAAATTTTTCGAACTCCAAAAAAAAAAAAATTCGCTGCACATCATCAATTTTCAAAAATCGGTCAAGCCAAAAAAAAAAAAAATAAATAACAGAACCTCATCGACCTTTCTAGTTTCGGTGAAAAAAATCTGCGTCACAATTAATATCCAAAATCGGCCAAATAAAGACCACAAAGTATTTTTAAAAAATTGTAAAAAATTCTGGAAAAAAAAAATAAATAAAAATAATTGACCGAATGGCGCTTCGAGCCGTTTCGAACGCAACCGGTCGAATAAAATGAACGCGCTTACTCGGACCATGGTTCATCGATCCGTGTGTCTATGGATCGCAAAATAATGGCGCAACAATGTGCTTCGGGCCGCGATTGTGTTTCGTAGGCAGCACAGAAAAAAAAAAAAAAAATGGACCGTAAACACACACACATTTTCACAGCGCGTAGATGGATCAATGGGGCTGAAAGTAATCGCGGGACTGAATCTTCCGCGTTGTAGTACGACTGCACAACTATACGGGAGTTTCTCGTCGTGCCCGAGCGAGCAGCCGCCCCATAATTTACTCGTTAGCTCGAATCGGAGCCGAGCCGGTGCGCCGACCTCGATTTTTTTTTTTCCGACCTCGATTTCAATTCCGACGCCGACGTTCTTCCCTCGGCGGTGGTTTTTTAACCGTGCTTTCGCCCAGCTATCTAGATCGGAAAACCGTCGATACGTGTAATTGCGAGCTCGCCTTCGCGCACTTCACGAGCCCCACAACAGACCTAATACATTCCGGCGTGGATCCAACAGTAACGACTTTATGATTGCTTCTTCCGACAATGAGATTTCCAAAGTTCTCAAATTTTTTTTCACGGCAGCGAAATTTCATTTGAATTATACTTTGACTGGTCCGATTTGAATTATTGCAGAAAATTACAATTCGATTACTTTCATTGGCACGTAAAAAATTTTGTATTGTTTCTTACGTTATTATGCATATTTTCGACAATGAAATTTCTAAAGTTCTCAAATTTTTTCCATGGCAACAAAATTTCATTTGAATTATACTTTGACTGATCCGATTTGAATTATTGCAGAAAATTACAATTCAATTACTTTAATTGGCATGTAAAAAAATTCGTATTTTTTCTTACGTTATTATTAATTTTTTTCGACAATGAGATTTTCAAAGTTCTCAAATTTTTTTTCACGGCAGCAAAATTTCATTTGAATTATACTTTGACTGATCCGATTTGAATTATTGCAAAAAATTACAATTCAATTACTTTAATTGGCACGTAAAAAATTTCCTATTATTTCTTACGTTATTATTAATTTATTATATTTATCATATTTATTATATATTTTATATTATATAATATATATAATAAATATAAAAAACATATTAGACGATGAAGATTCTTCGTCGAAAATGATTCTTCTTCAACGCGAATCGCTTGACATTCGGTCCGGAACGATAGCGAATTTAAAGGGTGAAAGATGAATGAACCAAGTGGAGCGACGTCGACGAGAGGATGGAAAATTTGGTGATAACGATGAGGTTGAAGGGTCTACCGCGGCTCCCTCCACGTCCCCGAAATAATATTCCTCGGATGCTCTCGAGATTCGCCGTGACTCTTTTTGGAGTACGCTCTGTGAGCATTTTAACGGCAACGTTAAACGGGAAAATTCGCGTAAAACGTGTCCTCTTAAGCGTCGCCAAACTCCCAAGGAAACGGAGTGCACACGCGAGCCTCCGACAATTTTTTTCCTGCACGAATAAAATAAAATCGTGCCGCGCGTACACCAAAGTGCACATAAATTATACATATAAATACAGACACATATATATATATTAAAAAAATATAAATATATATAAATATATATATATATAAATATATATATATTTTAAATATCGCGAGAGCCGCGTTTAAAAACGCACGGCGAACTCATAATATTTATAGCATCAGCGAGCCAGAAAACCAAGAGCGACGAACGTCCACGTCGCTCCTGCTCCAAGTACATTTTTTTTTTTTTTCCTACATTTTTATTTTAATTTTTTGTAATTTTTTTTATTTCATACACACACATATATTTGTATGTATAATTTTTTTTTTATTCGTTTCATATCGTTCCTCCTGCGGAGCTCGCTCCGTCCGCCTCTCTGTCCTTCTCTGGCGGCGAAAAAAAAAAAAAAAAAAATCCTCAAGTGGTGGAGCGCGAGCGAGCTCGGCGCACGTAGAGAGAAAAAGGGCGAACAAGAGAACGACGAAAGGCTCTGAGAAAGAGGAACGGTGGAAGGAAGAGCGAGCGAGAAGGAGGTCGCGGGGTGGCGCGGAAACAACCTCTCGAGGGCCGCCATCTTGCAACCTGGGTACAGTCAAGCTCCGCACCTGGTTGATGGAAACTGAGAGAAGGAGTAAAAAAATAAAAATAAAAAAATAAAAAATAAAAAAAGAGGAAAAAATTGCGGCAAGGGAGACGAACGTTTTACCGTTCCGTAAGCCGTGGACGGAAGCTCCGATTTATATCGAACATCGCACGAGATTACCAACGTCGACTGAAGTTTCGTACTTATTTTTTTCCGAGACTACGGCGCAAAATTCGAGACGACATGGGATTTTGTGCGGATGGACGGATTGGAGTACAGTGTATTGCTCTACAAGGGCAGAAAGTTTGAGATTCCTGCACAGTGCGCTGTGCACGGCTCTCAAAATTTCTGCCCGTGCAGAGTACAGGGTTTTTTTTTTTTTTTTTTGGTGGAAAGTACGTTAACTGACAAATCACCGATCGTTACAAATCAATACTCTAGTATGGGGCGGGCATCAAATACATTTAAATGGACAAAACAAAACAATTAACTTACTCTCATCTGAACTAGATAGTGAATTTTTTGTGATCTACTTACCATTTTTTGCGGGTTCATACTTTGACAATTATTTGTCAGCAGATATTTTGGGTAATGTATGTGTCAGTATAATAATGTTAGCTTCTGCATCAAAGGGCACGGGCATCAAATACATCTAAATGGACAAAACAAAACAATTAACTTACTCTCATCTGAACTAGATAGTGAATTTTTTGTGATCTACTTACCATTTTTTGCGGGTTCATACTTTGACAAATATTTGTCAGCAGATATTTTGGGTAATGTATGTGTCAGTATAATAATGTTAGCTTCTGCATCAAAGGGCACGGGCATCAAATACATCTAAATGGACAAAACAAAACAATTAACTTACTCTCATCTGAACTAGATAGTGAATTTTTTGTGATCTACTTACCATTTTTTGCGGGTTCATACTTTGACAAATATTTGTCAGCAGATATTTTGGGTAATGTATGTGTCAGTCTAATAATGTTAGCTTCTGCATCAAAGGGCACGGGCATCAAATACATTTAAATGGACAAAACAAAACAATTAACTTACTCTCATCTGAACTAGATAGTGAATTTTTTGTGATCTACTTACCATTTTTTGCGGGTTCATACTTTGACAAATATTTGTCAACAGATATTTTGGGTAATGTATGTGTCAGTACAATAATGTTAGCTTCTGCATCAAAGGGCACGGGCATCAAATACATCTAAATGGACAAAACAAAACAATTAAGTTACTCTCATCCGAACTAGATAATTTTGTTTTTTTCGCTACCTCGTACATCAGTTCAGTGCATAACTAGTTTTTTTCCTGTTGACTAGAACAGGGCACATGCGCGGCCATATCTAAGCATAAATGTTAGACTTTGTACGTACTTTCGGTCGTGGATGAAGATTAAAAAATAATTTTTATTCCAGGCGCGAAACATAATCGGGGCTGCGCGAGCGATTTTTGGGAAATTTTTTGCTGAATAATTTTAGGCAGTCGAAGGGAACTTTTTTGTTCGGATGGGAAAGCAGATATTAAATTGAGAGAAAATTAATCGGCGCTCTCCAAAACGCTAATTTGCGGATGAAATTGCGACGAGTTTTCGAAGGTTTGGGAAAATGGTTTTTGGGACATTTTTTTTTATTTAGATTTAAGCGAATTCGACAACGAGGTTTGACAATAATATTTTTTTTTAGGCGATATTAGGGATCCAGTTTTTTATTAGAAGTTAATGCATCTTGTTTATGTGGAAGTTTTAGCGAACTTTGATTATTCACAACGATCAGCATAGAAATTACCAAACAGTCGAATTGACCGGGCAAGTTTAATTGAGAATTTTGAAAACTTTTTATTTGCACTCGTCGAAACGCATTCCGAATTTTTTCGCACTCGAAGCTACAAAACCGTTGAGTTTCTATTGGATTTATTTTTTTATTTTTACTCTTCAACCGAGTTCCCAGTTGCGGCTTCGATCCGAGCAATTTCACTCGCGTTTATGCCCGAACACCGACAAAATATTTCAGAATTCGGTGCCCGAAATAATCAACCGAAATCCACAGAATTAATCAGTCCAATTTTTCTCAAAATAAATACCGGTATTACTAAAAATTCCTCAATAAAATTCGAACCGTGAATACCGAACGGAAATTAGCGATTGGTTAATTTACGACTCAACATAAATAAATCGATGAGAAATTCGTCCAAATTTTTTCCTTCCAAATAGGCAAAATTCAATAAAAAAAAAAAAATTCAAAAATATAAATTATTTCGAACACATCAAAGACAATCATAATAATTATCAACGAAAAAAACCCATGAATTTCGTCGGATATTTCGAAACAAAATTTGAGGCATTCTCCAAATGTACTCAGTCTGCGTAAAAGGTTCAACGAGCCTTTTTTTTTTTTTTTTTTTTTAACAGTTAGACTATCTCGAGGTCCTCTCAAGACCAGATTATACGTCCAAACGTGGCCGTCTCGTGTACTCAGCGACGGGTCTCCACGGTTGGAGGGAAAATTCGCGAAATGTAATTTAATTTATATTTCAGAGCCGGCCAAGTTGAAATATCGGTATTCGAAAGTCCCTCGTTCGGCTGAGCCAGCAGCGGTGGAACGGCTCGTTTCAACCCCTTCATCAACGAAAGAGCGACTCGACGAAATATCGTTTAATGTCTCGGTTCGCTTTGTTCTCCAGTCTGCTCCGCTACCTCGCCTCATGGCTTTCCTCCACCTTCCCACTTCAGTCAAGATTCCCTCCGGCTGGAAAGCGAGGCAAAGTCGGTGATCTTTGATAAATTATTATATCGGTATTTTTTAGTCGTCATATTTTTTTACATTTTTTTTTTATATATATATTTTTTTCGCCAAGTATACTCATCGACTGAAAGGAACCTTTTAGCCAAGAGTAGCTTCTTTCGAGAAGAATATCCTCGAAATAAAAAAAAGGATTGGTTCGGACCAGGTCTTGCGGTGAATTCATTGCAATCGGCATATTATTTTTCTCGCATAATTTGCAAGTATTTCTTGTAGAATTTAATTTCGTGGTTGAGATTTTTCTAGAGGCTGTTTTTTGGTAATTTAAACTGCGAATGATTCTCACAACGGTACTGAGCGAAGAAGACAATTTTTACAGGAAGCCAACTCAATTGAGAATTTTCTCCTAAACCGAAAATCAAACGTAACTGGAAAAAAATAATCTAAACACACTTTTCTTGACATTCTTCTCAAGTCAATTGACTCAACTCAATTGAAAATTTTCTCCTAAACCGAAAATCAAAGATGACTGGAAAAAAAATCTAAACACACTTTTCATGACATTTTTCTTAAGTCAATTGATTCAACTCAATTGAGAATTTTCTCCTAAACCGAAAATCAATCATAACTGGGCAAAAAAATCTAAACACACTTTTCATGACATTTTTCTCAAGTCAAAAAAAAAAAATCTCTAAAAAAGCGAAGAAAAAAATGTTCACACAAATCCAACTCGATTGAGAATTTTCTCCTAAACCAAAAATTAAACATAATTGGGAAAAGAAATCTAAACACACTTTTCACAACATTTTTCTTAAGTAAAAAAAAAAGCCGAATCGATACTAAAATCATTAGCGAATCCTCTTCCAAGCCAAATAATAGTCATCGACCGAGAATAAACTTGACAACACTTTCCATCAAAAAAAAAAAAAACAATAAAATTCTAACACAAAACTGTATTGATGTCCAAGTCGACTGGGAATCTACCTCAAAGCCGGAAGCATTTGCGCGACCGTGACAAAAAGATTAATAATGGGGCGAGTCGCCAGAAAGTGGTGTCGCATCGGCTTGGGCATCGCAATGGAAAGGTCCAAACGCTTGCATCAACTGCGAACGGTAGGCGGTATCGGAGCGAGGGTACGGAGTTAAACTCCTCTGTTAACACCTCCTCGGTAACTACTCTACATACCGGCTTTATCTCCCGTCGGCGCGCAACGCCGTACATCACGGTCATTTTCGCCGGAAATCGTTTAACGCGTGTTGAAGTGGATAAAGTGGCGTGACGCGTGACGCGCGCGCGGCACCGTCATAGACACATTTAGCGTAATCATCGTCACTTTGTCAGCCGGTGAAGTGCAATGCAACGGTGCACTTAGTTCTGAGATCGTACGAGAACTCCTCGGCTCGCGCGACGATGTACGAACGTTTGTGTACAACACAATAATACATAATAAAAGAGGACCGAATGGTTCTCCACATATTATCCGATTTATGGTATCGCGGACATAATTATGCGACCGACAATTTATCGCCACTTCTCCCCCCCTCTACAAAGAAATTTAGCAGAGTCGAGAAATTGCAGTGACGAAAAATTGGAAAAAATTAATTTCCATCATTTTACATTACATTTTTCATTAATTTATGATTATCTTATTTAATATGTTTAATTTATAATTTATGATATCATTGATTTCATTAATTAATGAAACAATATTTTACCTCGAATTTCATCGAATAAAATTTTCTAAAACTTGTTCCCATTACAAAATATCATGGAAGTGGCGGTATTTCACAAAAATTTAAAAAATTCACAAAAAAATAAAATTAAAAATAAAATTCAAGCGGTCACATCGATTTCATTGAGAATTTCGATCGGATCATTCTTCGTCCGTACACGCGAGTTTGCTCGGCTAAAAAAAAATTGCGCTTGCTGCAACAACCGCCCAAAAAAAAAAAAAAAAAAAAACAAAAACATTGTCCCATATTTAATAACGGCAAACTTGTCGAACGGTGTCCGGCTCTCTTGCGGCTTGTTTTACCCAAGTCCATCGGCAACGTTCGTCGTTATGTTGTACCTTGGATCGTCGATGATGTCATAAGGGAATCAACGTTGAACGAACGAATCCATCCTCGTCCACGACAGGGGGGAAGTTCCGGGACGGACGTTCGACGCTTCGACCGCGCACAACCGCGCACAACTCAGCGCCATTGCCGCACACTACGGAAACGTTGTTATTAGAGCGAGCCGGGCAGCCCGGTGAAGAGATCGAAGAGGAATGTCGTGTACTCGATGTTGATACAGCTGAGTGGTTCACCGTTCGGCAGGTACGCGGACACGCGGTGGCTTGCGCGGCTTCTGTTTGGCGTACCGTTCCAATCGTGAGCTCCTCGGCGCAAACGGTCAACGTCGTTACAGACGGATCGCGTGAGATAGAATCAGGAATAGAGAAATTAAAAAAAAAAAAAAAAAAGGAAAGTTCGTCCCAAGAAGGATAAACAAACCTAAGAATATACGACTGTAAATGTTGATCCATGCAAAAGGTTTATCTTTATATATAAAGATAAATTTTTTTTTTTTTCTTGGAACCAAGCTCAAAAGTTTCGTTTAGATGCCAAAGTAGGCCTCTGAAAATACGAGTCCTTAATATTGATATTAAGAATGTGCGCATCGCACTTTTCGATTTCCCATAAGAATAACACAGAAACTTTTTTTTTTCCGATTTTTGTAACTAATGAACCATAAATTGCGCTGCAATTTGTATCGTATATTTCTGTAGAGAATTGAACGCTCTACGAAAAAGTTCTCGTATCGTTTTTCGATTAATCAACTCATTCAAAAGTTATTCAAGGTCAAAGTTGAATTTATTGTCGACTCAGCCGTTTTCTTTGTAATCCTTCGAATTTGATAAATTTCAAGGTTTTAAAATGAATTGAAAGTTTATTTTTAAGGTCTGTGTGAGTCAAAAGAATGAAACTATTATTTTTTTTGTCATTGAAGATTGCTGTCGTTTTATTGAAAAACTGTTTTTAAATAGAAAAAAAAATAAATTAATACGGGCGACAACGGTAGTCACCTGTATTTGTTCGTAACGAGTCCGTGTCGTACGAAAATCGACGAGAATCGAGACGTCGAGAACTACAAGATCGCATACTCACTGTATTGTAGATATTTCTTGGTCGCTTAGTCCTCGCGTTCTCGCCGTGTTTACCCGAGCATCTACGTTCTGTTTACTCGGAACACAGCAGGCATCGGGTTTCGTTTCTCTCGAATCTCAACGCACGTCTCGTGGTGTCTGTGTACACAAAACCCTACACACATTTCGCGTATCCGTGAGGCATTCATTATAATTCCATCGTTCCGTTTTAACGAACACATAATTTATTCGACAAACATTTTTCGGGAACAAAACAGATGAAAATCTTCAAACGTTTTTCCACGCTTCATACCCGAAACGAATGATTGTCAAAATTCATGAAATTTTCCTTTTGAGTCTGTAAAAAAAATTGTTTATTTTTTTGTGAAAAAAAGAAAAAAAAATTGAACCTATCCAGATTCACGCTTGTAAGATAATGTCCGAATCGATTTATTTACCTCATCTGTCGAAACAACGAAATTATTAATATTAATTTAACTCGTCGCATTCGTCGGAAAAACCAAAAAAATTATTAATCATGTGTGTGTGTGTTTTTTTTTTTTTTTTTTAAATTCTTTTTGCAGAGCGCGAGTTCGCCGAGACGCGTGGCTGTTCCGGTACTGGTGAAAGACGGGAAGCCGTGCGGCAGCGGCGGCGGAAACGAGGGCAGTCGAGGAGGACCAAGCGCGGCTCTGGCGAGTCCGGCGCCGCACATGACAGCGGCCTCGAGTCCTCACGGATCCCATCACGCGGCCTCGGTCTCCCATCATTCCGTCGTCGGTGTCAGCCACGTAATGACCTCGAGCCAGAGCCTCCAGCATTGTTCTTACGCGAGAGCCGGCGGACAGCAAGGGATGCAGCAGCAGCAGCAGGCCCAGTGCGGAGCTTATCTGCCGTTGCAGGGTAGGGCCTGGTAGTGCGCGCCATCCGCGGCGGGGGCCGCGGCCTACGCCAATCCCTCCGTCACAGGCCCATGGGCCCTCGCCGCGGATCCGACTGCCTGGTACGCCATACCCGACGACAGTCCTTGAGGAGACGATCTCGTCCACGATCTTCGTCCACGATCGACCGCTGGACTGCGTACGGTACGACGAACGATGATACCGACACGATCGGCTTCGGGGAACGTGAAAACCAACTGAAAGCCCAGGATTTAATTGATCGGTATGGCGATCGGGTTTGGGGGTTTGAAGACCAAGTGCCTGGTAGGCCAAACCCAACGAGAGTACTCGAGGGGGTGAGTTCTCTGTCCGAGATCGAGATGATCGGTAGGCGATCGGTATGGCGATCGGGTTTGAGGATTTGAAGACCAAGTGTTTGGAAGGTCATTTCTGGCAAGAATAATTGAGGGGGTGAGTTCTCTGTACGAGATCGAAATGATCGGTAGCCGATCGGTATGGCGATCGGGACCAAGTGCCTGGCAGGCCAGACCCAACGAGAGTACTCGAGGGGGTGAGTTATCTGTCCAAGATTGAAATGATCGGTATGGCGATCGGGTTTGGGGATTCAAAGACCAAGTGCCTGGTAGGCCAGACCCAACGAGAGTACTCGAGGGGGTGAGTTCTCTGTCCAAGATTGAAATGATCGGTATGGCGATCGGGTTTGGAGATGTGAAAACCAACTGCTTGGAAAGCCATAACCGACGAAAATACTTGAACGGGTTGGTTCTCTGTCCAACATTGTAATGATCGGTACGCGATCGGATTTGGGGATTTTGGAACCAACTGCCTGAAATGCCATACCCGATTCCAATGCGCCAGTCGCGCAACGACCGGTTTTGGAGAAATCGGATCCTGGTTCAAGATTGACATCTCGGCTGTGTTCGATATGATGAACGATGTTACCGATACTGCGTGACCGTACAGCGATCGTGGTGTCGTCGCTGGCGTGTCGAGGAAATCGGACCCTAGAATCGACCGCTCGAGAGTATTCGCCAGTTCAGACGATCGACGAACTCGGGGACCAAGGAGAGCCCGATAATTGGGCTCGCGTTCGTCAGAGTCACTCGATCGGTAACCGGAAGTCTCAAATTCATGCGAAACCAAACGCTTCCCCGTGAAAAGGTCCGTTCCGGCGAACGGTATCGATACCAGCGGCGCGATGCTTCACAAGATCGCCGACGGCGACTCGAAACTGTTGCGTTGTACAAAGTCGACGAAATACGAAAATCGGCACGCTCGTTGCGCATTAACGGCACGCGGTAATACAATTTTTTTTAAGGAACAATGGATCGTTCGTTTGTAATTTACGGAGGGACTCGGAAATTTAAAAAATAGTAATGAAATTTCCGAAAAAAAAAAAATGGCAACGATCGATCGGTACTTTCGGCTATATATTTTTTTTTTTTGGGAATTCACGAACGATCCGTACCAGTGCCGAGCGCTTTGACATGTTCGTCGTGAAAAATTTGAATAAACCAATGTTGACGTGTGTAAATAATTATACTTACTGTATTCGGCTCGAGAATGAGCAAGGAAAAAAAATTCCCTCGCGACCAACGCGACAATCGTTCTCGTCGTGATACCAACGAATTTCTAAGAACTTGAGGAGAAAAAACGAGGTGTTATATATACGCTGTATAATGTTTAGAGAAAACGAACATTATTAATATTAATATAATGAATTTAAACACAAAAAATGCAACAGAATAAATAAATAAAGATAAAGAATAATGCCAACGAGAACGTTCAAGAAAATGATATGGATCGACGATATATAGAGACGGTAGAATGCGAGGTTGATGGGAACGAAGGAACGACACAAAATTAAAGAAAAGAAT
The DNA here is from genome assembly GCA_963978505.1 of Listrodromus nycthemerus. Classification (NCBI taxonomy): domain Eukaryota; kingdom Metazoa; phylum Arthropoda; class Insecta; order Hymenoptera; family Ichneumonidae; genus Listrodromus; species Listrodromus nycthemerus. Next base: position 23,643,177 of record OZ021680.1, on the reverse strand, counting down.
CAACAAAAAATTAGAGATTATTATAAAGTTTTGTAAATAACGGAAAGAGATATTAATAAAATGATACTAATGCACCTACGGCGATGTGATTATTTATTGGCGAGAATCCTTTTCGACTCATCCGAGATTCCAATTAAATTTTAGTATTTTTTAAGTATTTTTTAAATCTTTTTTTTAGTCATCGATTTTCTATTAAAAAAAAATGTTAGTAACAATTCCCATAATTATTCACCATCTCCAGAAATATGAATGCAAAACAATCACAAAGACAACTTTCAGCCACAGTATCGATTGTCCATCTTGGGAAAAAATCGTTTCCATTGAAGCAAAAATCTTACCTGAATATTCAGAAGAAAAGCTCCAGGGATAAGAAATACTCTTGGGTTTTATTTTTCTAAAAAAAAAAAAAAAAACAATAAAAAAAAGAAATGAATCCCTTCTGGCATGTCCCGTGGGTTGCTCACCACTCGTTCTCGTATTTGCGATGCGTCTCCCAATGCCAATAACACTAAGAATGTTTCATTACATCTCTCGTAGTCGTTTTACCGTTGCTCTCTCGAGGACCGGCAGCGAGGCCCGTCTCTAGCGGAAAGCTCTCCAACACAGCGCCATGGAAACACCCCGGGACTGGTACGGGGGTTGTTCGCAGTCGGCTGCAGAATTTGATCGCTTGACTAGAGAACTTCCTGCAACAGTCGAGCCTGTCTTAGGCCCCTTGCACGTGATTATTAAGGTAAGCCGATATTCGGAGTACGTATAGGTGAAGATTAAAGGTCTAAACGCAATAATAGTAATAACGAACTGGAGCGCTTATACCAATGCGCATGCGCGTGATTACCTTCTGGACCGGAATGTGCGTAACAGTCTGAAAGGCGGGTACAAAGTCACGGACCTGCACCGCATTCCCTGCGTTGTATTATTTAATGTTTCTCAGGTAACAAATTCCAAGCGTACGCAAGCGGAAAAAAACGCCAGCAGAATAATCGCCATTAATGTGCTTGTTATTCAAATTGCAGTAATTAAAAACACATGCACGGCATTATGATAAATTGTTGGGTGAATACACTTTTTTTTCTGTACTCATTTGAAACAATGAAATAATGCATAATACGGTATTTTACGTAACAATGATATTTTGTGATAATCGACGGATAATTTTTATTGGCATATTTTCGTAATGGGACTCAAAGTATACCAGAATAATGAAGAACTAATTAAGCATTGCCAACGAAGGAGAATCATCCGGTGGTCGAAATTGAAGCTGGACGAATCGGCGTTAATGTGTAACGTTAACGTCTCGTTACCAACTACTTCGCTGAATTTCAAGAGCATGTTCAAATCAATAAAATTAATCCATCAGCACACACAAATAAAATCCAACTTACATAAGAAACATATTTTTCCCGCATAACAACTCCATCTTCTTATCATCAAATTGTACAAAACAAAAAGCCTTAATATCCTCAACATGCAACACAGCTTCAGAAAAATTGATGCTTCACTTCATACCTAAAATAATCATTTTTCGTCACTAGTCCCAAAAATGCATTGATCTTTTAAGTGCCACAATAACGAAAGCAACGAAAAGTCGTCGTTTTCATTTCGCTCCCTGTACGACCAAGCGTTGTACGTAGTGCGAAAGAATATCGTTCCAGATTGAACGGACGGACTGGTCCGCAACCGGGCCGTTGTAGTGGTCTTACTAGCTGCGAAGAGTTTTTGGAGAGGGCGTCGATCCGTTGGTGTGACATACGAGGGTTGTGCCTGACTCTGACAGGCCTTGCGCACCACCGGGTCGTCGACGCGTTTCGCTTCTGCCGCTGGTCACTCTTATACGCACGTATCACTACCATCGTCATGAACCGGCGAGAGTTTCCCCCCCGGTCGACCCGCCATTATCATATTTATTAACTGCCGAGATCGCGCGCGACACCGCTTATATCTACACCTATCTGGCCATTCCTCTGTATAATATGATTCGTGTCGTTGACAGCAGCACGTGGCCAACTCTCGGACCACCGACGGAATCGCGCAAGGGTCGCGCGCTCGCGCCCACCAAACTTTGGGTTTGTTGTCGTTTGATACGATTATGCGCATACCCTGTTATAGATTTCTCGAGCCGGACCAACTCCAACCACGAGGTTCAACAGTCGCATCGTCCACATTTTGGGATTGGTATTTTGGGAACCTTCTGCCGGTCTACCGATTTTCACGGTTAGGTCTTTGGGGAATGAGGGAGCACTTCTTTGTGCTGATATCAATTTTGGAGTAGAACTTTTTTTTTCTTTTGTTTGTAGGTGTATTATGGTCGAGGGAGTTTGGGCAAAGTGTATGTGGTAATCGATTGTACGAGATACATTCGTACACCTCTATATGGGGATTTTCCGCACGGGGCTGGTATCGGGTTAGTGGCGCTGGAGGCTTATGGGGAGCTTCACGACTCGGATTCGATCTCGTTGCGAGGAAAGCTTCGTTTAGGGAACGTTCGAATTTATCGTTTCGATTCCGGCATTACAAATATTCGGATGTCGGCTCGTTTACTATGTTTCTTTTTTATTTTTGATGGTTTTTTTTTGCGGTTTAGGTTCTTTTTTTATTTTAGACTATTTCTATGGGAGATTTAAAGCTGATTTCCAGATCTCTCATTAATTCAAACTGAATAGAACATAAATTGGTTGCTCCAAAATGAAATGCACAGGCACCTATAAATTCTAGGTCACCCTTCATTGGCCCTCTTAAAAAAATTAAATACATATTTTTCATCGAGTCTCACTGTTGACCAACAATTCTCAAAACATCATCAATCATCCTGTCTCAAGTAAGGTCTTGTTTCGACCACCTCGCGTGCGTCGATCGTTGTAAATTCATGGTACTCTCGAGGGGTGACTGAAAGCAGTGGTAGTGCAGCCGAAACCGTCACCCTTTGCCAAGGCTGCAAAACACACGTCCATGAATAAACGAGATCGGGAATCACGGGGGTTGTTTCTCCGACGACAACGACGACAAGAATGATCTAAGATGTCGGTGGAGGATGAGAGGGAGGAGAGAGGTTTTGGTTTCCGAATAAGGGATGCTAATATCCCTTCATCGGGCGCCTTACTAGATCTCTCCAGTTTACCCTTCCGTCACGCCCCCGTCGTTTCTAAGTCTGTTCGCATCCAGACCACGCGTAGTATTATAATGGAATCGTAGAGTCAATTGTAGGCACCATACTGCAATGTATATAACGCCACATTTGGGATAAACCGATGGCTCCGGCAAGGCATCACAAATCCATTGAAATGTCTTGGAAAGGATGTGCCTCATCACAGCCTAAGCCAAGTTTGCCGATGCCTAGGATTGACAATTTCAAGTTCCGTCAATATGCAATACGAGAAACAACCGTTATCTCTAGACTATACATATGCATACCTGGAGGTAGAACATACATGCATAGGGACGTCACGGTTCGTATACCGAATGCGATTAAACTGTTGTTGATCGAGGACTTTGGGTATTATATTGGTCTGGTATTCGACGCGAATGCCAGACAACAAGGTATGTCGTGCCGTCGAAAACTCAAAAGCATTCCTAACCGGATAACCGAGGCGATGATATTGACACTCGAAGATCCGGGTAGCGAACGCCATCGAGGAACAGTGTACGCGAATATGCAGCTACGGCTCCGTGACTCATGTGCCTGCATCGAATGTAATATAGGTACATGAACGCTCGTAAGGGATATTGGATATTCGACGGATGGGGGTGGCGCGGAAGCTGCGCGGGCGAAGGGGCAGGTTACTGGTACACCTGTGCGTCACCAGAGAGCTCAGATACCTGCGTACCCACGTACTTCCTCTGTAACCATGACTACACGCGTCCTCGAGAGGAGATATGGGAACTACCTGCAGATAGTTGAGCACTCTACCGTTGTATCTATATAGGGGCGGACGTGGGTTGGATTACATCGCCGGGTGTGCTAAGGTACCTACTGGGTTACAAAGGTACGAATGTTACACGGTTTAATTCGCACGTCGTCAAAATTATGTGGCGGGAACGAATCAAGCGACGAAAGGCAGACTCGTTCGTTAGTGGGGTCGATTTGGGTGGTGCGATGAGATTCATCTTTGAGGTCAGTCTTTAGGGCTGAGCGACTTTCATCGCGGCATGGAACAGTTATTTGTATGGCAAGGACGTAGAGAGGGAGATCTTCACAAGATAATTGAATCAATTACCTTCCTTTGAATAAACTTGTTTCCCAGTTTGTATACCACAAACATAAGTTTCACTCTCAATTTGGCTAGGATCCCAAATACCTCGAAAGTCATATTTGTTGACCCGGCTCACAAGAGTTCTAATATCCGTACCATGGCGCGAAGTTTCAGCACAGTTTCATTGTCGGATATTACCCTGTCATGAAGACGTTGAAACTCATATCGCGCGTCTATTCATTATCTAACTTGCACAAGAATCAGATAAAAGACCAGTCGTAAACACTTCTTCTTTGTGTGAAGCTCGGTAATCCGCCTTTGAGATCCAATAATCCAGCTTGGTCCACACTTTCGATAATTAACCTAACGCTAATCAACATACAGGAATTCAAGAAAAAAACCTATTACTAACAACAATTTGCATGCAATGGATTATCTTAAAATATGACAATTGCCTTTACGACACAAACGATTGTACGAGCTTTCATAATATACTATTCCGGTCTCGATTGAAGATTTAAGCGCGTCAGCAGAGAACCATTCGATTCGCGAGGGAAGTGTTGTAGAGTGCTGGTACGTGGTTTCCGTTCGATCCGTCGTTTCTCTCTGTCTGTACATAACCTCATCGCTGCGTCGGTGCTTTCGCGCGCGGATGTACATCGAGGAACGACGAACGCCGGGATCCGAAGCCGAAGCGAGCTCGAGCTGGGGAACGACGAAGCAGTGAGGTGGGAAACGGGACTCCGCCTATTCCGCTCCCGGCGTGATCGAGACCGCGCCTCAGAACTCCACCCCTCAATTGTCGTGTACAGCAGCGAGGCCAGGCTCGAAGGTACTGTGGGGAAAAAGTGCATTTTACTCCTACGCAAGTGAAGTGACAATGACGAGAACCTTTCGACAAATAAAATGATCGCATAAGTGTGGTCTTCAAGTACAAAAAGACTTTGAAATTGGTAGTAGATCTGACTTACCGTTTGATTCACTTTCATTCGTTCATCCTAACTTGTCACACATATTGGATGGAATCCAAAGTTTTCCTGTAAACGACGCACATTTGTTTTTCCTTTTGCAGATCAGATGAAGGAATGCAGCTTGAATGCCATTGGCTACTCAATGATGCATCTGTGCACTGTGGCAATCAAGACAATCCTTTTCCGTTACTTCGTTGGATGCGTTAGTCTGATTGGCCGACGCACACTCGACTTCGATATATCGATGATACTGGCGTGTTCTTGAAGCGGGTCTGAATTGCCCAAAGTAAGCCAGAACGCGCGTAGGCACTCGTGTCGATGGTGCTGAAGTTAGAAGGTGCGGGGCACTTCGTTTTCTTCATAACGATGGATACCTCTTCGGTTCTCTTGCAATAATTTTCCCGACGTAGGTTTCCTATTGCAAACGTGCTTCTTTCGCCCTTGGGAGTCTTGTTCGAGCAGGACTTGGAATTTGCCAAGAGGCGAGCTTCAAACGATCCGAATAACAAGTTGATAAACTAAAAAAAAAATCTGTAAACAAAGGCAGATGTAACTTGAAGTGTTGTTCCTTTGATACGGAAGAGGAAAATTTATTACAAACATTCGTATAGCTTTGCCTTTAAAGAACACTCATTTACTCTCGCCAAACAATGTCCCGTACTCAAAGGCTTACCTATTACAACGGTACAAGCAGGCGTGTCCGCCACGATGACATAACCGCAAAATTTTCCAGCATGTCATTGCAATGCAGTAAAAACAGTGGGAAGAACTCGGTCGATAACATGTAGCCATTTTGTTATTGTCAAAACGTATTTCACAGCTTTGATCACCAACTTGTTCCACCTATCAAATCCCGTCGGGTTTTACTTGTATCCTTTTGTCCACCCCATGTATCATAAGATAAGATTGGACGCGGTAGATGCCCTCTGCCTGGCTGTGTTAATTACAGCAGCCACGCCCGGTGCGAATATTCATCTTTCATGTATTAATTAGGTAAGACCATTTCCGTTAAATGTGAACGATTAACTCGATCGACACTGAATCCCGAACACGCGAATTTATCACAGTAATAGAAACTTCGTGTCTCAAGAATTTTACGAAATGGCACATCAAAGAGGCAGAAAATTACTTACCGAAAAACGCCCGCACGGGCTTTGTCTCCGCACACGCTCTCTAAGCATCGTAATGAGGTCTTTACGTTCGCACGTACAACGACTAATATTTTTGTAAAAAAAAAAAAAAAAAAAAAAAAACCGAAGTGTACAGCGTTCACGCTTACCAATGCCGAGTGTGGACTTTCTCATGAAACTGAGAGAAATCCACGGGTTAACGGAGGGAATCCAAGGAGCCGGAGAGAACGGAGGGACACAAAAGACTTTGGACGCCGTAACGTCTAACAAGCACTGCCGCTGCAGCGCTCCAACGACAGTTGGAACTTAAAAATGTCATAAGACGCGCGCGCGAGAGCCGCATTGTGCAAACTCGGGCACTCGTCGAGCCATTGCTGCGTACACGATGGCATATTGTTTAACGAGTACTGGCAGGAGAGCGGGAGCGGTGCCATGAAAGTCCGACGATTAAACGAGACTCTCAAGACCCGCCGCGTCGACACTGCGCAAATTCTCACTTGCTAAACTATGGACTCACCTATATAAGCGCTCGGCCCACCGAACGTCCCGCTCACGGGGCACCGACGTAAAAAAAAAAAAAATCTTTTGTAATAAACGTATGTTGCGTGACTCTCGAGAGGTTAGATACGAGAGCGTCGAACATACGGGGCCTCTCCAGACTCGCTCACACGCCACGCGGACCCTCTCGCGTCACTCTCGCTTGTCACAGTCATGCGCATGCGCTGACGGTAACGCGTACGCCGCTGTCCAATCGTCTCGACAGGCTCTCTCACGTCGACGTTCGCGTTGACTAACGAACGAAATAAAGAAAAATCGCCAAGCACGAGGATCGCCGAACAGTTCCCACACACGGAGAGGCCACCAGGGGTGCCCGGTGAGAGAACGAATTCCTACGGTTGTGAAACTTACGAAACGCATTCCGAATTCTCCGATCGTCGACACCCCGAGCCAACGCTACTATGGACTAACCTAACTCACCCAGCACGCTGGCTCTCGAGGCACTCTCCAATGAGCTCGTAAGTACGTTCTCTCTGTGTCACGGTATTTCGATCGCGCTTTGGTACTGTATGAATATAATCGTTTTCCACACGAGAGTATCGATATTTCCAGGAGACTGGACAGCCGGGGGAGTCGAGTGGAGCGAAGGGAGTCAAGGATTCGACGTCGTGCTCGCGGGGGGTGGGGGGGGGGGGCGCTCTTTCGCACGGGGGGCCCCGTCTCGTATGGTGCGCGTAACTGGCAATGGATTCATCGCGACAGCGAGACGCGCACAACGGAGAGACTGTGAGATTGAAGAGAGCGTCGGGCACCGCGTGTGCGGGTTCGCGCTGTGCGCTACATTATCGACGGACGGGTGCTCCGCGCGGGAAACATCCCGGGGGGTCCTGAATCGTCAATCTCGTCTTCGGACCAAATATTTTCTTCGAATTTATTTCGTACACGGGAAAATTTGCATGGCAGATGTTGATTCGGGGTTCTTCGTGATAAAACGATAGAATTGGTAGGTCGAGGTGACGAAATTTTGATTGGACGGTTAAACATGGTCGATGAGAACAATTCATTGGGCATTCGTTAAACGGTTTGTTATTGAAGTAAACAATTAAAAAGGATTTGGATGCTGGGACAAAATTTGTAAAATTTAAACATCAATGTTTAATCGTCCTATTAAATTAGCACTATCCTAAAGTGTGAGCCTGGTTGAATGTAATATATAACGCAAAGATGAAAGGTATGGATTTACACTTGATGAGCTTTTGAAAGGATGAGTTTTACTGTAGGCACAGCATTGCGAGGGTTGCTGGAAAGGTGGACGAGGGTCTGCGACTTTCGCAAAAACGACGAAGGGTAGAAAGAAAGAGCGGGAGATCGCGAGCACTTGAGCACGAGCTTAGAAGAAACTCACGGAGCTCAGGAATGAGTAGAACAATGGACAGAGGTAACCGGGAGCCAGTGTGCTGCGTCATCCACCGCTCCCACCCGGTGTCTGAGCACATCTTCACCAACCTGGGTAACGAAAATATATATATCTATATATATATATATATATATTAAAAGGCCAAGCAGGCCTACGACTGACTCTTATTTCTTCTTTTCGTTAGCCCAACCTCACTCATTTTTCACAGTATAACAGAAGAAAGGTGAAACACCCTCAAGGTTCAAGTTACTCCTGACGCAAATTGGCGAATCAGCCGAAGAAAGAAATTGACCATAGCAAAAAAAAGGAACAAGCTATAATTAGAAAAAAATAAGGTAAAGAGTCGACTGAAGTGCTCGCGTGATTCTCTCGGTTACACGTTGCTGAGCCATGACTTTTCGTTGTATCCAATCGATGCCTCACTCAGAGACACCATTTTTGAATTTTCAAAAGATCCTTCAAACCCTTCCGGCACATTTACAATTCTAGACGTAAAAAATCTTTAAAATCTCAAAAACGTTAAACCATCATCGATATCGAATTTTATGCGTTGTTCACATGATCAGTAGCTCGGCACTTCAACGCGAAACGTTTTACTCAGGATCTCATGAATGAACAGAAAGAAGCGACGCAAGATAAAAATATGCAGTGTAGGATTTGGCATTTAAAATGAGCCATGTATAGCTACACAATATATATATTTGATATAAACATTCAATAAAAAATAGGAGACCAGTGAGCAGGTGGGGAGCAAAACGACTCGGTGAGGAAGCGGATAAGAGGAGGAAGGAATGAGATCCAGGAGGAATGCTGCAAGCCGCTGCCATTGCCGCGAACCGAACCAAGCTGAGCTATATAGATGTCTATATCCATATATACATATACAGAAATGTATATCTATATATACCGGTGCATATATATATATATACTGATATACATACATAGGTGAACACGCTATGTACAACAGTACTCGCACATTATACTCACGTAGGTACGCACACCTGGACCTTTTTCTCTAAGGACGTACGAGAGCCCTCCTGCGCTTCCACTTCACGATTCAACCACCCAACGGTCTGCCTACGCTCAGCACACCCATCCCATACGTCGAGGCGCGCTCACGTACAAACTTGGCTCGCTCCTTCAACCTCCAAACGCACCCTGTATATATGTGCAAACTTATATACAGCATCGCGGTCCATATCTCTGCGCACTCTGCCGTACTTCGATCTTGCCATTCGACGTGCAGTAAACACATGCATATGGGCACTTTCTTGCAGGCGTTAGAAACTAAAGTGCCTTTGGGGTTTCAAGAGATCCGAAGAACAAAACCAATTGATTCTGGTAAATCTTGTAAATGTGATGAGAACCGAACGTAATTAGACTGTGCAGGATTTAGTTAGAGGAATCGAGTGAGATTGGGTGAAGGGGTTGTTGGCAAAATAGAGATATTTTTTTTCAATATCTTTGAGTTTGGTGTTTTTACTGGAAAAGAGGAATTCTATAATGAGCTTTGATAAGTCAACACTCGAGCTCTACTCTAACTCATGCTATAGTATGTGGTAAAAAGGTTTCTTTTCCGAACGTCTCGAAATTCCCGCGCAATGTGTTTTTGTTTCCTGTAAATCGTTCGCATACTCAAGAATCCAAGATGGCGGCGCGGTAGCGCTCGTCGTCCGCGCGCGTTGAAAAAAATCGAGGGACGTAGAGAAGAAAAAAGTTCGAGGAACCTCTTCGTTACGACTTTACAAGGTTGTCGAGGGTGAAGGAGCGAGTAGACATTAAGCCAGCGCTACACTCCTCGCTAATACCCTCCGAGTATAAAACGAACGGCGAGCCCACCCAGCAAAGTGATGTGCTCGGTGGTGTAAGAGCCTGAGAGCGTGCGGTTATTCGTGGGTGCCCAGCCAGCGTGGGACGAGGGTGGCCGGCATTCACCAAGGGTTAACCCCCAGATTATCACGAGATTCGGGCCAGAGATCTATTCAATATGAATTCTCGCACTTGATTTTCGGATTAAATCATCTCCAGTTGAAATCCAAGAGCTCGCGAATCCAAAGTACTACGGCACATATCGGTGCGCTCATAAAGCGTCCGAACGGGCAACCTATGGGAATATTAGATTGAGTTTCTCTCGTATGCGAACCGAATCGTGTCGAGTCATTAAACAAACCTCTTTCCGTTAGACCAAATGCACCGTTGCTCTCAGCAACTCGATGCACCTAACCTAGTCGCGATCCAACAATGTACACAGTTTCCAGCCGCTCAAGTCCACACTAAAAAAATGCGAAAAAAATATTAGAAACAAAAAAAAATCGACAAAAATCAGTCTACAGAAATTTACGCGGAAATTTCCTAACTGACCTGAAGTGACCGTCGGTTGATTTTTATAGACTGTCAGTTTCCCCGAAACATAACTGGTACTTACATCAGGCCGAGTCACAAACCGGGACATTTATCTTGCGATGGAACCGAGTGGGTGTTTGTACCAGTTACGCTAGAATTTTCTGCGACAGAGCCGGATTGTAGGATGTTATTCTGTGACACGTGAAGGGTTAATGCATAGAGAGTTAGGTTATAATCCATTACGATGAGGCTTGCTCGCGAGGACGCGTCAGCCCGGAGAAAAATGCGATATGAGATGAGGGAAGGAGCACGCATTGTCCGTTTTGTCGGAGCGGAGCGAGCTGTAACCGAGAGTACAAAGAGTATAAGAGGAGGAAACGTGTATATGTGCGTGTGGGAGAGCAAGGGAGCGGTCGAGACTGCGATACAAGCAGAGCCGGTAGCGGCGACCGCAACAACTACCGCGACGCGCTGCTGCTAGGGAAGATCCCGTCGCGGATAGCGCTTTATTTCATCAAAGGAAGGGCGAAGCCGAGATAACACGAGAGCGGACCAAGCTCCCCGCGACTACTCGTTGAATACTCGATAAAAGCGTCGCTTCGCTTCCTCGATAACCCAAAGCATGAACGCGACGGAACACACACAAGCTGCGTGAATTGCGAACCGGCCTCTCTCGAAAACAATCGTAAAAATCTCGGGTTCGTACACGTGTACGAGGACACTCTGCGGCTCCAACTCTCGGGCTATGACGACGAATAAATTTAACTTCACGGCCACTTAAATACTCGAGAAACGAAAAAACAAACAAAAAATTCTAGGTTAACTTTCCCCGTTCAATGTCTTGCAAAATGCGGTAACCCCGCTTGCATTACTAGACACAATTTTCCACGCGTAGTTTGAGAAATAAAAAAATTTCGCATAGTATCTAATAATAAATTTCGTGCTCGTACAATCTCGACCTATACTAGAGTAATTTCGTTACTGCCGTTCAACAAAGAGTCGGGAGAGAATCGGTCCACTGTGTGGCCGCTCGGACGATGCGGGCTATCGGAAGTGTACGCTTGAATCCCTCCGCTGCAAAGCATCGAGCCTGCACGCTTATATATATATATCGAGTGCCTGGTCTTGAGCGAAGAAAGGTCGAGCATCGGTGTGCATCGACGAGACGCTGTGCTTTGGAACAGGAAACTCCATGCGGGTCCGCTCGACGATAGTCGCGATCGGTCGCGTTGCGAACTTGCCCTAAAGTTTTTTTTATTTTTCCCGCGCACTCGATATATATCGTGCATAACGTCCTCCCGACGGGAGCTTCCACAGCCTCCGAGATCGTCGCGTCGAAAGATTGTATAATTAGTTGGTAGAAGCCTCGAATTACGAGTCTGTCGGTTTGGTGACGAAGAAAAGCGAGGGTACGAGTACTCGACGAGGACTTTACAGCTCAGAGACGCGCGAGGTGCTCGCAGAGGGCGAGAGTGCTACGCTCGCTTCGTTCGTCCCGCAAGGACGGGAGGGTACGGATTTCACGGCGACGATAGAGAAACGCCAGTGCTAGAGGCACGAATGGGGGGTTTGCACGAAGGAAAAGGGAGAAAGAGAGAGTGAGACGGATAACGTTAGAGAACAAGAGCCGTCGGTGCTCGCTATTGTTTTCTCGAGTGGTACTCGCTGGTTCAATGCGCTCGCTCGCTCCGCTACCAGATGTGCAAGAACGTCGACGTTGTCGTCATGTTCGTCGACGTCTGGCGCTACTGCAACCGCCCGGCTCTCGTGCTCGTTTTTGCACGCTGCCCGACGACTGCGCCGTCCTCGTTTTAGCAGACGCTCACTTTTCTTCTTATTTTCAATACCTACACACTTACCATAGAAATAGTACGTGGCCGTTGAGAAAAAAAAAAAAAACAACGCACATTCTCGCGATTCTCCATGGCTTTCGGAAGAACGGCTTCTTCGATACGGCTAGCTTCGAGAAAACCGTTGGGCACTCGTCTTTCGTTTATACGAGTGGCACTTCCGCGGTGTATTCGGTTGTTCGAAGCTTCGGAGAGTCGACTGGATGGCGCTAAGCACGAGGCTGAAGGCATGCGTAACCTCAAAAGGGTGTTCGTAAGTTCGATATGGTTTTCTCGAAGACGGTTCGATAGAATGAAAATAAAATATCGTACTCGGTGTAATACAAGAGCCGCGTACTTCGATAGTCGGCTACACTTTTAGGGTTAGGGAATCGGAACTAAAAGATCGTTTTGGCGAATCGAACTGGCGCGCATAAATTGTGTTCGAGAGGAATCGAGATTCATTAGAAATCGATTTTTAATTGTCCCGTAAGAAAAGTTAAATAACTGCATTATAACGACTACTAAGCTTGCTTCGTAGCAGTCGATATATATGCCTACAAATGAAAACATTTCAGACGAATTGTGTTCCTCGTTTATTCTCAAAAGGTTAATATTTTCGAGCTATTCTAAGATTTACTAGAACCTAATTTTTTTTTTACAAAAGTATTTATAGTATCGGGGAAAACAAGGAAGACAATTTGTAAGAAGCTGAGCTCGAGGCGACTGAACGACCTCTTCGATATTGTTAGCTCCAAGAAAACCGTTGGGCACTCGTCGTCTTTCGTTTGTATACGAGTGCACTTCTCTCCTGTAATCGCTTATTCGAAGCTTCGGCAAATTGATTGGCCGACGTTAAGGGGAGACTCAAGGTTCACATAACCTCAACACGACTTCATATATTCAATAAATTTTTCTCGAACACGAACGCAAAATAAATCAAACACAATCAAAATGAAACAATTATACTCTAACCATGTATTAATTACACAAGAAGCCCCATGCTTGAATATTCTGCTTTAGACTTCCCCTCGGTTATTATTAATATTTTGAATAAAATTAAATTATTTTTTGTGGTGTTAATTTATGAATTACGAAAATCGAACCAGCCCCTAAAAAACAAATACGTAAATTCGATTCAGTTTTTTTTTCTTATTAGGCTGGGGTTGAATAGGGAGAGAATATCTCGAGTCTTGCCATGAAACGTTGTTAGGAGGTTGAAAAATGAACAATCTGTCAGGTGAATGACGACAAAGACTTCGCATATGGAAATATTTTTTATTATTGTTGATGATACGTTAAAAATGGTACATCAATCTTACACGCTTCTCATGATTTATGATAAAGGGTTCTCCCATTTTCTTATTCTTTTTATAAAGACTCATAAGCTATTGCCAATGTGTTTACGTATAGTATATAATAATTGTATGTGCGACCCGATGAAAGAGAAAATTATTGGACTTGTCTAAAAATCCTATTGAACACTAATAGAAATCCAAATCAATCCAAATCAGTCTTTTTCATGAGGTTTCCATACTCGTACAGCAGTTACGTTACATGATATATACACAAATTGCATAGTTCAAAAAATCGTAAAAATTCCGATATCAGCAGAAGGCTGATGAAAATCATTAAATTTCACCTAATTATTACATGTATTTTTTTTTGTACAATGTGTCTTTGTCAACAGAGAACAAACGTATAAATGCAGTCTGTTCGTATCTCGGTCAAGGAGAGATGCTTTTTTTTTCTTGCTTCTATTATAATTTATTGTTATTCCGGTTGCAAAAATTATTGCGTATCTAAAATGTCCGAGCGTACCGTACCTTACTTACAAACTAACACATTGCGATAAACGATTGTAATTCAATGTGTTTATTTTCTGTTTTTCAATCGATAGGAGATCGAACACAGAATTGAATTCCCGTTAAGGCGCGATTATCGGTTTCTCCAAGCGCTACCTCCGTTTCCACCACCGCCACTTCCATGTCGGCCGGATTGTTGATTCTGAAACAAGCGTAAAATTCCGATTCATCGTCAGTCATGTGAGAAATAAAGCTGTATGCTCGACTATACTATTATGTCATAATTTCCCGAACGAATTATCGACTTCTGTTAGTGCATAAATTTTTCCTTCTTTATCAATCAAAACTTCATTCAATTCACAATGAAATTCGATTAATTCAATTTTATTTATATAAAATTATTTTCATATTCATAGTCAACCGCTGCACATAAAATTCCAGTTCTTTTTTTTTCTAATATTGGAATTCTTGAAGAAACAATTAAATATTCTCTGCACTGTCGATTATCGTTTAAAATCTAACTTTTTTCTCCTATATGCACAACTTACTAAAGACATTAATATAGAAACACAAAATTTTACCGCCTCAAAATAGTATTATTGCCGCAACAACTAATTATCATTAATCCTCATTTAGTGAACCAAATAAGAAGAAACGTTTTTCTCCATGCATATAAAATTAATTGTCGCATACTCTTTGCTCGTTTCCATGGAATCCCTGATGAGAATTTTGATGTGGATTATTTCTTCCAGGTTGATATTGCGATCCACCACGTTGATGCATGTTGCCGACTTGCTGTCCACGACTTTGACCGTAGGATTGTTGGCCATGTCGCTGATGGGGTTGATTGCGGGACTGATAGCCGGACGATTGAGAGCCGTAACCACCGGACCACGGTCCTGACTGCTGATTCGACTGGGAGTAAGAATAATTCTGGTAGCCACGATTACTGGAATATTCACCGCCGCTACCTCTAGAGTTCGAATTGTTGTATCCACTGCTCTGATAACCCGTCTGGTAGCCTGCAATGAGAATCAACAAAAATGTTATTAATGATTCATATTTGCTGTATGCGTGATTCAGCGACTGATCGTCGCCGGTGAATTTACGCTGCCGATACGGGACAGTCCTATTATACAGTAGTAACGTAGCAGACGTCGGCTCGTTGTAAACGAACAATGCTGTATTAGAGTTGAATGGAAGCGTGCCGGCGCGTGTCTCACGTTTCATACATATTGTATCGCGCTCTCTGCAGTATTCGGTATATTTGTCAGCGTTTATCAAACGTCATAAAAACATCCGACAACAGACCCGTTCTCATACGGAGAGAACTTGGAGCTACCGATATTTGACTTCGTGTCACTAGGATCTTCAGTTTCCTGAATAATCGTCGAAGACATTCAGACAGTTGAATAATTATTGGAATACCGACTATCAAATTTTTTAATAAGCATAAAAATTATAATCATCATCGACATTTCAATAATTACGCTGACATTGGGCTACAAATCATGAGTTAATTTTTTGACCTTACAACATAAAACTGGGCTCCGAAATGAAAGCTTTTCATGATATAAGACCGGTTCTATGCTGTTCAGGATTTTCCAAACATGGTTCAGTTAGTTTTTTCACTAGAGAATGGTCCACGAGAAATATGATTTTGTATAAATTTAAATTGATGAAAAATCCATCCGAAGACTGAGTCCCAAAAAAAAATCATCAGAAATTTTACTTTTCACGCTCTGATAATTGAAAAATCCAACAATGACCAAACATCCCATAATGATCAACATTTCAATGATTACCTTCTATAGATTCATCTCAGTTACATACATTAAAAAAAAAAATGCTTATCGCTCAAATGCTAAATTATTAATTGCAGATTGACGTAACAACCTTTGATGCTCGAGTAAAGCGCGAAGCGTTTGCGCGGATTTTCGACAAGGCACCCTCGACCGCTCTCAGTTGTCAGCAACTATAAGCGCTATCGATGACGCATGCTAATCGCATAGCTCAGCTCAATCGGGCTCGTAATAGGAGGCGATAAACACCGCCAATATTATCGAGGGTTGATGGAGTTGGGTGCGTGCATGCTCTACACATTCTAATCTCCCTTCGGTGCCGACTCTCTTTTCCTCCCACAGACCTCGGATTTTCTCTCACTCGCATACTCTTCTAGCTTCTCGCTCCCTCGCTCTCCCTGGCAACAATAACATCCCCCGCGAATTCCAACCGGGATAGGACACGGGGGGTTCCGCTAATCCTCGCCCCCGCCCGAAAAGGGGTCCCGAACAGTTTACACGTCGGATCATCCCTCGTTATTGTTGCGTTTATGATAATAACTACCCGCACTGTCAAACTCTGAATCTTATACGTAATACATGCCTATTGGCATTATATATATATATATATATATATATATATATATATATAAATTATGGTTTAATTCTTTATTCTCTCAAACTCACAATAGTCAGAATTTTCAAACTTGTTTACCAAACCCGATGGGACAACGAGACTGTTTATATTTCGATGTTCAGAAAAAAAAAATGCATATTATTTATTTATTTATTTTTTTGATAAAGAAAAAAATCCTCTTTCTGTTTTCAGATCCATTCGCGGACGGACTGCAATATCGAAGTGGGATTTGGGAGAGCAAACGCATTAAAAAAAATTACACCGCACGCCACTCCATTCTCGATGGGGATTTGGAGTGAAAAACGGAGTAAAAAATAAATATATATGTGTGTTCACAACCATACATATAAAATCGGAGATCCGTGACCGTCGACGAAATTGTATTTCGTAACGATCTCCAGCTATGTATAATATATTTTTGTATATGTATGAACACTCATACGTGTTTATAGATACATATACATATACATATACATACACATATATATATATATATATATGGTAGAGAGTAAATGCGGGAAACGCGAGACGGAGCGGCTTGCGTTGGAGAATACACAGAGGTGAAACAGAGAATGACGGAAAGCGAGGGAATTAATACTCGTTCGTACATACAACTATGTAGATGTATATACATAGTAGATATATACCACGGGTATACATGTACGCTTGTATATAGGATTCTACCACGTATAGTGTACAGAGACTTCCCTGTGCACTATGGGTATTGGATTGGATTGGATCGCCGCGTCAGCAATACAAACACTCGAAACTCGATGTGGGTCGGCGCGGTCTTCTCTATACCTCTGCAACCAACCCACACCCCCGTCTATCCGCGACCCCCGCAGTTTCTACCATCTCACTCGTCGCTGCTGCTGTTTCTAACTGAAATTACATTTTCCCGTTCGCAGTTCTCCGCACCCTGGCGCTGGTCCGTTTCAATATCTGCTCTTTTCCTCCCCATTCGAAAACCAGCGAGCCACGGGCTCATCCGCTCGCATATCCACTCACTTCCTCTCTGTCCTTAACGCTGAAAGCATTTTTCGTGCCAATTCTTCTCCGTCCGGATCGCGAAGGCTCGTGCCTATTTTTTTTTTTTTTTTAATTTAATTTTCTTGAGACTAGTTTGTACGTTCTGTACTGTGTTTATTGAATTGTGGTTTGGCGAATGGGGTTGGACAATGGTTGGGTGTAAATATTTTTTTTAATTACGGATTTTTGTTTAAGAGGAAGTCGGCTTGTTTTTTTGGGAGAATTGAAACTGTGAGTGTCGGTAGAATTGAAATCTATGGAGAAACTGTATTATTTATGTTTTATTTTTGTTTCTCAGCGAGGGTTTTTTTTTTTAATTTTCGTATCGCAATCCGACGAAGGTTCAAAAATTTTTTGTTTGTCTTGTCTGTAACAAGGCAATTCAATTTTTGAGGTAAATTTATCTGGACTCGTGAATACACTGTAAGCTGATTAACAATTTGAGCATTATTGTGACGTAAACGTCAAACTATCAGAATATTTGTCTTTTGAACCGAGACATTTTTTTTTGTTAAATTTATTCTATTAATTTATTCATCGAAACTTCATGTACTGTGTATAAATGATCGTGGAAGAATTGTGTGCGACGCAGAAATTTAAACGAAAATCGTCGCGTTTACATAAAGAAGTACGTGAAAGAGGTCTTTATAAGAAATTGCTCACTGTTCGTCGGGTGGAAGAGACTTTCGTTTACACGTTCTGTAAAATGTTTACTTGCTCCGGTACGTAAGCACGTATGTGCAACGCGGTATTTCTACCTATATCGAGTCGAATGGTCTCGCGTGGGAAGAAAGTAAAAGAAAAAAAAAAAGAAAATATACAAATAACCGAATATATGGAAAATTCTATTTCCAGGCTTTAGCAGAGCTGCACGACGAAAATGGAATTCGGTATGACGCCGAATAAACGAAAATTTATCTTCGTCACAGTAAACAGAAAATTCGATGTAACCAGACGGACGAATTTGAAGAGGAATATTCTTAGGGCAATTGAAATTTTGACAATTAGACAATTGACTCAATCAATCGTGATGATTTTTTTTTTAACCTTCGACAAATTTGTAGAATTTGTGGGACTGAATTAAAAAAAAAAATCAGTGTAAGGATTCAATCCAATTATTTTTTAATTTTAAAGAAATAATACTAGTACGGGAGAAATTTTCCACTAAGTCTTGATTCTTCAATAGCGTGGCCAATTTAAAGTTTACATAATTTCTCATTCAACAGGAAAAAAAAATCCGGGTGTCACAAAAAATGAAAAAATTAATCCTCGGTGAGTTGCATTTTGGGATATTTTTACCGATGGTCTCTCGAGTGAAACAATACGATTGGCTTTGTATCAATCTCACGCGACGTTTTATATTTTCTTCGAGAAACGCGTCTACATTATAAACACCGAGAGCGGAAATAGGACGGTAAAAGGGCGTTTTCTCGATGGAGCCATTTAGCTATCTTCGCGAGCTGTAACTTTTCGCCTCGCGCCACGTGCTATCTTCTCGCTCGTAGCATCTTCCGCTTTTCTCCTTCACCCTCGTTTCTTCGCGGATTCTCCTCGTGTCGCGTCACGGTTCGTACTCCCTTACGGTGTTCATTCTTCTTTTTCCAACCGTGAGCGCACTCGGGCTTCCGTCTCCGACGTCGCGGATCTCGGGTCCTTCTTCGTCACGGTCGTCAGAGTCGTTTCTCGCGAGGGCGCATTCATTTTCGCCTCTGGCAGCGAAGAAATATACCGCCCCGCTGGCAAGAACACGCCGACGGCTCAAGATTCTTCATAGCCGTCGGTAATGGAGGCTCTCGAAGCGGCCTTCTATACCCTCCTTCACCTCCTCCTTATACCTCATCCCGCGAGTAGTATCATAAGCCGCGTTGCAGAGTCGAGAGACGCTGCGAGGAGGAATAAAGAACGAGAAAGACGGGGAAAGCGAGACGTTTACCGGCGGCGCCGAGCGCACCTCGGCGCTTGCCCCAGTGATTTCCTCGAGAGGAAAATATACCTGTACGGGCCGTGCTCGACGAGAGGAGGGTAGTGTTCAGCAACCCGTACCATTCTACCAAGGCAACGAGAAATCCCAAGATTTCAGTCTCGTCGAAAACACATCGCGTAACCGATTCGAAATACTTAATAAAGAACAAAAATTCTAATTTCGATGGCTTCACTCCCATTGACTATGCTAATGGCAATAGTAACAGTAATGGCAACTGTAATGGCGGTGGTAATGGCAATTGTAATGGCAGTGGTAATGGCGATTGTAATGGCAATTTTAATGGCAGTGGTAATGGCGATTGTAATGGCAATTGTAATGGCAGTGGTAATGGCAATAGTGATGGCGATGGTAATGGCTGTGTTAATGGCAATTGTAATGGCAGTGGTAATGGCAATTTTAATGGCGACGGTAATGGCAGTATTAATGGCCTTGGTAATGGCAGTAGTAATGGCCTTGGTAATGGCAATTGTAATGGCGATAGTAATGGCGATGGTAATGGCAATTGTAATGGCGATGGTAATGGGGATGGCAATGGCGATGGTAATGGCAGTAGTAATGGCGATGGTAATGGCAGTAGCAATGGCCTTGGTAATGGCAGTAGCAATGGCCTTGGTAATGGCAGTAGCAATGGCCTTGGTAATGGCGATGGTAATGGCAGTGGTAATGGCAGTGGTAATGGCAGTGGTAATGGCAATTGTAATGGCGATGGTAATGGCAATAGTAAAGGCGATGGCAATGGCAATAGTAATGGCAGTAGCAATGGTAATAGTAATGGCAATTGTAATGGTAATAATAAATATTTCCCCTTTAAAGCTCGTGTGTGAAATATGTTATTTCATTGCCCTTTGGCGTTTACTCAATCGTTTCTTCGATATATAAATTTCTTTCGAAAATACAAAGACACTGGAGGAGACTGTCCGTTAGACGCGAAAGTTTTTCCTTCTCGTTCGCAGCAATTTTCTACCGCCAGGTCCGCAGGAGGCAGAGTCACCCCTTGTTTCTCGCTCGGTCCATGAAAGGGCACGTTCGCGACATTTTCGTCGACGAGTTTATCCGCGAACGAGCTCGGACCACCGGGGAAACTCGAGGAGGGGCACCGGAGAGCCGCGCACCGTTCGGCCTAGGTCGGTGGTGCGCAACCGTGTAACTAATTCCGAGTGCATTTAATGACTATGGTGCCGCGGTTATGCGACAGCGACGAAGCAAAGCCTCGTTCCTCCGTGGCGATGCCCGTCCCATGCGATGTTTCCATCCGGCTCGCTCGGAGCCGAGTATACATTCGAGTGGGGGACGCGCGACGCCGAGAGGGAGTAAACGCACCGCGGCGATGGAGAAACGGCGAACGGCGAACGACAGGGAGAACGGAAGAAGGGTAGATGCGGTGGAGGGTTGACGACGAAGAGAGAAAGAAATTACGAGAGGAGAGCAAAGTTCGACGGGGGAGGAAGGGAGAAAACGGTGATTACGGGGGGGGTTTGAGGGGTTTCGGAGCGGGAGGGAGGAGTTGGGGGATGGATGAAGAGGACCGGGAAGAGCGGAGGGTGGAGGCAGCGGAGATGGAAGCACTTGACCCTGCCTGGGTTCCGCGCTGCCGATGCTGTGCCAGCAGACCCCCCCGTCGCTGCTGGGTCGACGTCGACGTTGACGACTGCGACGACGAAGGGGGAGCGAAACGAACGCGCGCGCGTTAATAAATGCAGCGAGTGTGTACGCCGGTGGGTTACCGGCTACCAGAGCTAGCCTGCGACTATAAACGCATGTGTGGGTGCACGCGAATATTCATTGACTTGTATTGTTTATCGACCGCGTTGACACATCGATTTTCGTGAAATTTCGATTTTTTATATATATTTTTTTTTCGACGGCCACTGCGGTACAAGAAGAGGTTTTTTTTTTTTTAGGGACGGGAGTTGCATTCTTAGAGATTTTTAGGGAGATTATTTCGACGGGAAATAAATGTTTTTTTTTTTTATATGGAAAATGTGAGCGATTTTTGGTATTTTCAAATTTTTTTTTTTTTTTTGTAAAGTGCTCTTTTATGGAAAAAAAAATTACGGTTACTGTATATGATGGAGTACCGAAACTATTTTTTATGAGTATTTTTGGAGCGACGAATCCTGGAGAAAAAAATGCTACATGTGATTTTTCATTTTGTAAATGTTGACAATTTTCCGGCATTTTTCTTGTTCAAGAAAGTACAGAGAAGTGTAAAAAATTGTTTTTCAAAAAGAATACAAATTTTCACACTGATGCCCGCTTTGTCGTGACCTAAAAAAAAGTAACTTCAAAAACCACAGAATTACCTCAAAAGTGATTTTCGAAAAGGGCGATATCAATTTATTCCTGAACTCAATAATCATTTTCTCTGATCAATCTTAAACTGTAAACCCAAAAAATTGGTTAACCTACGAACGTTTAAAAAACGTATCCATTTCGAGTGAAAGGAGCCATTCATTACCGAGACGAACCAAAGTAAGGCACGCGAGGGTACTTTACCGCACCCTTCCCCCCAAGAATGTTGACTCTGTCGATCATACAGAACGATCCGGAGGGTTGCTCCCAGGCTGAGAGCCGCGCGCTAATTTATTTACAATTTCATCGAAGCGTATCGATGCTCCGATCTGCATAATGGACCCAAATCTCCGGAAACCCTCCAAAAAATTGATTTCAGATCACTTTCCACTCACGCCTCTGGCCAATGTCGAGATAATAAAAAAAAAAGCTAAAAATCTTTGCTCCTATGATGAACCCTGGCAAAGTCAAGATAAAAGAAAATCTAAAAATCTTTGCTCCTACGATGAACCCTGGCAATGTCAAGATAAAAAAAAATCTAAAAATCTTTGCTCCTATGATGAACCCTGGCAAAGTCAAGATAAAAGAAAATCTAAAAATCTTTGCTCCTACGATCAACCCTGGCAAAGTCAAGATAAAAAAAAACCTAAAAATCTTTGCTCCTATGATCAACTCTGGCAAAGTCAAGATAAAAAAAAAATTAAAAAATCTTTGCTCCTATGATCAACCCTGGCAAAGTCAAGATAAAAAAGAAAATCTAAAAATCTTTGCTCCTACGATCAAACCTGGCAAAGTCAAGACAAAAAAAAACCTAAAAATCGTTGCTCCTACAATGAACCCTGGCAAAGTCAAGATAAAAAAAAATCAAAAAATCTTTGCTCCCATGATGAACCCTGGCAAAGTCAAGATAAAAAAAAAATATTTGCTCCTATGATCAACCCTGGCAAAGTCAAGACACCAAAAAAGGAAAAAAATCGAAAAATCTTTGCTCCTATGACAAACCCTGGCAGGAACTTTTCCGAGGACCTTCACCAGAACTCTGGTGAAGAAGAAAAAAAAAATAGCTGGGAGAACGACGGTGATGGTGAGCCGTTTTCAGCGAGATCGCAAGAAACTAATGCCGCAGAGCCATCCTCAGAGGGTGAGGGTTGGTGGAGCACCAGGAAAACTACCACCACCAAGTTCGCAAGCTGCACCACCACCACCACCACGCAGCCGGCAGTGTCGGAGAGGCGACCAATAAATTTATCGAGCGGGTGTTGGCATGGAGACTGCCGGACAGAGCTCGGCTGGGTGGCTCGGAGGGCGATGAGAGGGTACTCGAGGATCCTCCAGGAGGCCGTCACCGGGGAATTGGAGGGAGAGTCCCAACGCTGGGAGATAGAGCAACGCGGAGAGGAGGATACGAGGAGACGGTGGAGGATGGAAAGACGAAGATAAAACGCGACTTGGCAGCAGCCAGAGGGTGGTAGTTACCGAGGGTGAGAGACGCGAGAGGGATGAAGAGAGGGAGAGAGAGAGAAAGAGACTATCGATTTCTTGCGGTGATCCAATCAACGATGGCGCCTTCACCGCCACCTTTTGCGTATCCCGAATAAGTCGAGGACCAGGCTCAGGCTGGCTGGACCTTCCGGTCAATGTCGAAGAGACTGAGACGCGAAGAATCTTGGGTCTTCCGTCATCGTCGTGCTTCCGGTGAAGAAGTTGAAATTTTGGAGTAAATGACAGAATAGGGTGACGGTCGTGGGAGAAACGTGATTCAATGTTGCAAGTTGAATTTAAATGGATGATAGATTAGCCTTGCGAGCCAGATTGATCGGGCATTTGTATGTTTCTTCAGAACTATTTTTTTCTCCACGTTGAGCAGAGGATCCAAAAACAATGCAATGCGAGAATCAGCACTGGATTTAAAAGAGTGCTATCGAATCTTTTGAATTCCAAACAAATTCCTCCTTCTATTCAAAATTGACGATAACAATGAAAAATAAAAATAATAAAATCAAACGAAAAATATCGAAATTTCATGAAATCTTCATTTTTCATTTTTTCTTTAAATTCACGTGAATTCTCGCGTTGCAATGTACGTAGAAACGTCTCAATGGAATTAACCTTGTGAAAATCTCTCTTGGTCCAGATATCCACCGGTTATTCTTGTTGTATAATTCACGTTGATAATTGATTCTTCGAATTAATGAATTATTCTTCAACGAGCCATCGGTTTGTCTTTTTTTTTTTTCCCCCCTGTATTTTGTCTCGTTCGATGGTTCTTGCTCTCCTGTGTCGGTGAAGCTTCTCTTGCTCGACGAGGACAATCCCTAGACGGGGCAGCTCCGCCATTAATCCGGGAGCATCCGGACGATCCTTATTCCCGTCTTCTCATCCTCTGCTAAATCGTTCGTTCCTATCGTCGCAGCAACGGTACAGTTATACATCCTTCTCCCTGCACTCTCATTATTCGTAGCTGGCGTCCTGCGAATATCTCTCAATACATACACCTTATATATATATATACATATATGTATATATAAATAAATAAATATGTATGTGAATGCATACATGTGCAGGCCCATTGTACGACAGTGGAGTGGGACCTAATCCCTCTGACATTGTTCCAAAACAATAGGGCAAGCATCCCTAATTTGTCTGGGATTTGCAGGGTTTCGCTCGTCGTCCAGACCGAGTCAACGTCGAGTCAATGTTTTCCCAACATTCACTCCGTAACGCTCAGCCAAGTGCAGACAAATTCTCAGACGATTTTTCACAGACGCAATCCTCCGATCGGCAACAGGTTTCCACGTTGACAATTTCTTCTTTTTTTTTTTGTACTCCAATCTGAAACTGTAGCGAGCGAGTGTCGATGCAGCGACGAAAGGGCGAAGAATTTTGCGTTTGCGCACGCACAGTCGATTTTTCTTCTGGAATCAAACGATCCGGCAAAAAATTATTTTCTGTCTAATGTAATTTTTCTAAAATTCGTAACAACGTTTGGAAGAATTTGAATCATGATTTTTTGTGTATGTAAAAATATAGTTTCGTGTACTTTGACCGGTAAAATTTTGAGGCAATTCAGAGTCGAGAAAAACATACGGAAAACATTATTCATCTTGATATTAGATTTTTTTTGTTTTCGAGATTTATAAAGAATCGTTGAAATCATGAAGACGAGTCACGATTTTCGTCACCCACCCAAAATCCAACATTGGAAAAAAAAAAAAAAAAAAAAAACACAAATCCCATCGCGAGCAGAGATCTCGAAAAGACAAAAAATGGTGTTACAAAGTCGCTCCGGCCACGGAGTAAATGGCTCCGAAAAGTATAAGAGAGCGATGGGCGAATGAAAGCGAAGGAAAAAAAAAAAAACAAACAAAAAAAAGACATTATTTTGTTCCTCTTTTTGTATGCAGGAAGCGAGAAGTGCGAATGTGTCGGTGAAAGGATTTCTGTATATGTGAGCAAGCACAGTAATATATATTTATATATATATAGTGTATGTATGATATATATATATATATAAGTATATATATATACATATATATATATATATATATATATAAAAGTGAGTGAAAGAGGAGTGCGCTCGGCGTTGTAGGACTCTCCGGTGGAGAGCTCTCCCGAAGCTCCTACCTCGCCCCCTTAAAGCCCTATCCACTACTCATTTATCAAATAAATCAACGGGACTACTTACACACCTATGAAGAGATTCGGTGAGCTCCACCGGTCACGGCCACCGAGCTGTGCTCTTTCGTCGGGCTGCGATGACCCCCCATAAGCCCGACGGTTTCGCTGACCTTTTTGGAGTCAAATTATTCGAAAGAGTCACAGTCGAATTGTTGGGCAAGAATTTTTTTCTATTCCCCCGATAGGAGACCGTTTAGGATTTTTTTTTTTTAATCAGCTTGCTTCGACCTATGCGGTCAGAGAAAATTGAAGAAAAAAAAAAAATGCTAATTAAAAATTAAAGTTCCCAAGGGGACGATGGACAATTGTCGGTAACCCGAGGGAGAATATTGGGATCCGAGCTGTGAAACTGTATTGTGTACTAAAGTGTGTATTTACGAGGCACCTTTCAATGTACGAAATTCAACTCGTTTGAATGAAAATTATTTCATTGATTAATATTACTCCATCAATTTTTTTTTAAATCAAGATAACCGGAATTTTCACCGGATCCTTCCCAAATATAATGACACGATTCCATCATCAAACTCTACCTAATGTCACAAGCCAATTCTCTTCCACATCGAGCCTCATCGACACAACTTCCCAGGTCGACCCGAAACGAGCCACAAAATAAATATCTGCAATTAAAAAAAAAATAAAAAATAAAAAATCGAAAATAAAAAAAAATAAAAAATTACAGAAAAAATCCAGTGCGGTTCAATAAAAGATCTCATGCGGCTGGACAGAAATTGTCGATCGTGTCGCTTTGGTTGAAGTTCGGTTGTAAATCGCATCGACCGTGGCAGAACGGCCGATGACGAGGGAGGAAAACGAGAGACACGCGAGGGAGAAGTGAGACGAGCAGAGTAATCAAAGAGCTTCGAGAAAAAAAATCAGGATGCACTTAGAAGCACGTACTCGGCGATAGAGGGGTATTCAGTCAGAGTCTGAGTTTGGAGTCAAAGCAAGGACCCTTGCGCCACTAATACCAGCCAGAGAGCCAAGACAGGTCGCGGGGGTTTTAGGGGCGGAAGGGAGACTCGATTCTCGCACAGACGCTATTCTGGGGTTGGTTTGAGCTCCGCGGTGTTCTCCACACTGACGCGAGCAGGAATCTCGAGTTCTCTCCCGTGCAACGAACGGGAAGCACGTCGTCGGTTCTCCAGAGTGAGCGAGCCACGCACACGGAACCGTATCTACGTTTCCGCTAGGCCACGATGGAAAACCCTTCGGCAAGGGTGAGAGCCAACCCCGTTGCCTCGCTGCGGGCAACCCGCGAGGAGCTTCGTGTGCCATTAGGTAGACCGTGCTCGATGCACCGGTGGGGAGGTTGAGCTTTGAAGCTGGGGCGAGTACGGGAATACAGGAGAGAAGAGGCGATGAGTTGGGTGCAATGCGAGCGATTGTGCTGGGGAGAATTCTCATTTTGGAGCAAGAGACGCAACGTCTCAATTTTTTGTATATTTTGTGAAAATTAACAGGCTTGAGATTTTTTGGAGTTGTTGGGGAAATTAATTTTCTGATTTGGATTTGAGAAATTGGGTATTGGTTGGGAATTTTTGAGCCAGAGTGGATTGCAAAATCCAAATTTTTCTTATATTTTGTGAAAATTAACAGGTTTGAGATTTTTTGGGGTTGCTGGGAAAATTCATTTTCGGACTTGGATTTGAGAAATTGGGTATTGGTTGAGAATTTTTAAGCCACTTTGGTAATGCGGTGTTCTCCAGGATTCTTGAGCGAGAGAGTGCATTGCAAAGTCCAAATTTTTCTTATATTTTGTGAAAATTAACAGGTTTGAGATTTTTTGGGGGTGCTGGGAAAATTCATTTTCTGACTTGGATTTGAGAAATTGGGTATTGGTTGAGAATTTTTGAGCCACTTTGGTAATGCGATGTTCTCCAGGATTCTTGAGCGAGAGAGTGGATTGATTCTGTACTCTTATAAACAGGATACAAAAAATAAATTGCTCGGTCTAACCAGAAGTCACTGACGAGTTTGCAAAATAATTTCTAGCAATCGACTGCGATAACTTTCGAAGAGTCACCGACACATTTGCAAAATAATTTCTAGCAATCGACTGCGATAACTTTCGAAGAGTCACCGACACGTTTGCAAAATAATTTCTAGCAATCGACTACGATAACTTTCGAAGAGTCACCGACATGTTTGCAAAATAATTTCTAGCAATCGACTGCGATAACTTTCGAAGAGTCACCGACAAGTTTGCAAAATAATTTCTAGCAATCGACTGCGATAACTTTCGAAGAGTCACCGAGACGTTTGCAAAATAATTTCTAGCAACCGACTGCGATAACTTTCGAAGAGTCACCGACACGGTTGTGAAACAATTTCTAGACACCAAGACACCGGTCAATGCGAAAGAGAAAGCGCAGTAGGAAATTAAGTATCAAATACATATAGCGACAAGTATGGGGCAGGGAGAAGGAGGAGAGGAGGGTCACGAGTGCATAAGGAAAGGAGAGAAGAGTGGATGAGCACACTGTCGAGAAGAGGAAGGTCCTTGTACAGTGAGAATCCCGAGGATACCGGCGCGAGGAGTATCCTAGAGCCGTCGAGGATCCTTCACTCCCATCGCGCCCTCTTCTCTTCTTCTTCCTCGCGTGTCCTCCTCATCCCTTCCTTATTTCGCCCTCTTGCTCACCCTCTCCATCGCCGTCAACTGGTTCGTCCTCGGTGTCTTTCCCCTTCGTTCCTTGTTCTCGAATATGTTCTCTTCCTCTTCGTCTGCTTCTTCCGGTCCGGCTCTTCGCTTCTCACTCCGGACACGATTCTTGGGCGAAAGGGCGAAGCCAACTCGTCCACCCCTCGTGAACGAGAGACCGGGGGTTGTCTGCAGCGTGCGTACGGATTGCGGAATCAAGGGCTCTCTTCTCCGCGAAGCTCCGGCCCGAGGGGAGCCCGCATATTCGCCTCGATCGGATATTTCCGTTCTCCACCCGCCGAAGAAATCGGCTGCTCCGAAAGAGCCAATTCGAGCGGTTCGCGGGATAGTGCCGTGGAAATCGGGCACGATGTCAGGTGAAAGGTCGCGTGGAACAGGTCGACGAGACCCGGAAATCAAAATCGATTGCGAGACTGCGGATCAAACCGATTCTGTGCTTCGGCGGCTCCGAAACTGAAGTCGAAGTCGCTTGGTCTTCAATATGCAGCTAGGAGTATTTTCAGAAATTTTTAAAAAATAATTTTGATGTTTAGATTGTGATGAGATTTATAAAGGTAATAGTATGAATTTGATTGACATTCTTTCAACGAGGATTCTTTTTCAAGTACCTTGCTCCAAATGGAACTTTCTTTCATACACTGAATTTCAACATAAATTCATATAAAATATAAAAAATATTGATTCAATACGTATCGAGCACCACAGAAATAAATATATAAATTTTTTTAAGTATCTTAAAAAAAAAAAGGTGTTTGCATAATTGGTCGAATATAATATTCGCCAGGATGCTCCAATTTTTCTGGCGTTTATTTGGTACTCGACTCGAGCAAAATTGCTAGGTCAGAAATTTTTTTCTTTTTTTTTTGTTTAAGAGTCGCCAGGACCGGAAAGTCGTTTCGCACTTTGGGAACTGCCGTTCCCAAAAGATTGTATGGGCGAGGTAGCGGTGAGTGTTGACGGGGCGAAGTCTCGAAATACATAAGAGAGAAATTCAATCCGCATCACCGCCGCGGTCGAGGATCGGTCAACAAGGCGGAACCTCGAGTAACCACCAGAAAGAAGAGATTCGAATGAGTCCTGCTGCGAGGAGGACGAAACACACCGACGCCTCCGACCGAGGCAGGGTACACATTGGGAGAAAGAACGCGTGGAAGGACCGGTAATCTGATATAGCTTTACCTCAGCCAAGTGAGAATCCCGTATATCGAGAACCCAGGAACCGAGAGAGTCAACGATCTTGTTCCTGTCATAATATGCTCAAATATCTGTCTCGGCTATTTATCGAGTTTCACGTTAACCCAATAGCACCTCTTTGCGACCCCCATTGTACACGTGGCGAGTACAACCTCTTCGGCCATTGAGTAATCGTACAATTGCTATGGACTAAATAAATTTTTTTTAGATTTTTCAACTTTTTTAGTAATCATGGACAAAACAGGACCAATTTTTTTAGTCGGTACAATTTTTTTTTTTTTTTTTTCAGAACTCATGATTCGTCTCTAGGGATAAGATTGTAAAGTTCCTAGAGTCAGAGGAATCATCGATTAGAAAAAAATGTATCGACTGAAAAAAAAATGGTCTTGCTTTGACGGAGCCTTTCATTTGCAGAATTTAATTTTTCGAATTCTCAAAAAAATTTTTTTTTATTTTTAATGATATTTTACCATTTTTTTTTTTTTTTTCATATTTAAGGTAAACCACCACGTAAGATGCGGGAATTAATTCAAAATTCAGTACTGTTTTGCTGCACTTCATACATAGAATGACGTTCTGGTTTTCGAGCGAGACAAATCTACACCGTTCAAAATTCGATTCCCTTACCAATATACAAAAAAAAACAATGTTACTTGCACGATATTTGTAATAACAACGCAATCGTGACTCTACCGAAATTGTCGCAACGACCGAAAGAAAAAATCCCAAAACCATTGAAACCTCGAATAAATCGGTAAAACTTTTTGAGCCGAGGTGAAATTTTGGAGAGAACCTTCGTCAAATCGTCGAAACTTTGTAAATTGACTATGGTATTGTGCAACGGAATTTTATCTGATATATAGGTGGCTCGTTGAAGCCATTGTCGAAAATCCGATTTGACGGATCATCCAGAATACCAGAAAAAAAAAATATATATATATATATATATATATATATAATAGATGGTACAATAGACGCGAGAAGAGTCTTCGCCACAATCGGTTTGCCTCACTCGGCTTGGAAATGAGGTGGAAAACCGCTCCAAAATTGTGGGCAAGGTAAAGGCGAAGTACCCTTGCCCTGTTCTCACATCGCCCGCACTTCATTTGTTGGGGAATTCTTCAATCTGTAGGCTTTAGCTTTTATGTGGTTTTGATATTACAATTACGTCCGCTAGCACGGTCAAAATTCCTACATGGGATGTGCCCGCGGCACGAACAGTCGAATAAACCGAGCAAAGAACCCCAGTGGGTGCTCAAGCGCAAAAAAAAAATCCCAAAATTGTGCGTTCTCGAATCGTTACTTTTCATCGAACTCATCGGAGCACATCGTGCGAACGTTTTCTTCGTTGCGGAATCAAAAATTAAATTGTTGAATATTATCAATATTCATATAAAATTTAGAGTTCATATACATTATTCAAAAAATTTGGACCCATTGAAATTTTGGTCGAACGAAAATTTAATTTTTCCCTGATCCACCAAAGTGTGCAGAGACAAAATTTTCACTTAAAAAAAAGAAATACAAATCCACCAATGAACCGACAAAAATCCACTCACAGAGGAAGAAACAATTCCAGTAAAATCCTGTAAGCGAAATGTGGACTGGTAAGGAAATTTGTAGAATTTAAAAAAATTGCTGCCTAACGCTTGATCGACTAAGGTCGTCTCGACGATACGTTTTTCACTGTGAAACATGTTGACTATTTTTTTTAAATGATAAATTCTCGCGTCTTATTTTTTACTCCGACTCGGTGCTCGCTTAATCCGCAACTCTTGCGGATTGAAACGTCTCAGAGTCTTTGTCTCTATTAAAAAAAAAAACCATCTTCCCCTATACACGTGTACCCCGTTTGCACCCCTCACGTTTTCTCCCCTAAGAAACTCCACCTTTTTCCCAACTCGCACACACGCACTGGAAGAACCGGCAAGAGCCAGAAGCTGGGCATCTTCCCCAGAATTAATTTCATTCGACAGCCCCCTTTATGCGTCTGGAGGAGACCCCATTCGACTGGTACCTCGGTGAGCCAGCGCCACGGGGGAGTTCTTACCTGGCGCTCAACTTCAAGGTTAATTGGTATGAAAGGTAGAAGAAAGAAGCAAGGAAAAAAAAATTTCCCCGAGAGAAGCGAGCCGAGGAGAAAGCACAGGAGGCAACTCGAATGGAAAGAAGTGGCAGAGGGGTAAAGAAGAAAAAAAAACAAAAAAAACGATAAGAGGGCACGGCGACGCACACGCGAGATCTTCACCGAGTTATGTTGTCGCGTCCGCGTTTTATCCGCGCAAAGAATGCATGTACGGAACTCGAAAGTACTCGCTGACGAGTGTGTGTCTCGCAACACCTTGCGAAGACGCTTAATGACACGCAAGCTTTTTTTTTTAATTTTTTATTTTATTTTTTTTAATTTTTTTTTTTTTTTTTTTTAATACTCTGCTTAACCGACGCGTGAAAATCATTTTCCTCGAGCAGCGCGAGGTTGAAGCACCGCACCGTGGCATAATCATTCCTAATGGTCGCGAACACTCGAGAGATACTCTCGTGCGTCTCGTGTAATGGCATTCTTCGGTTCTAAAAAAAAAAAATCCGGACGCACGCCGGAATGAACAGAAATGATCTTTTTCTCTCGACGGTAAACGGATGAATGTGGGAGAACCCGGCGAAATTAGCGGTGTCGACCTACAGGTGCATCAATACCGGTCTCAATCACAGACCCAAAGGTATTGTTCGCGGATGATCGACCTTCGCGGTTACGAGCGTCGTTTTCTTTCATTTTCTTCCCGACAACGTTTTAGGGGTTTTCAGGATATGCGGACCATTTACGAATTTCCGTTGAAACGATCGCGCATTTCGGAGCGCCTCGAGGAATTACGGATGACCGAGCGACAAAAGCTGATAAATTTGTTATTGGTACTAAAATTGCTGCCCTTGATTTTTTGCTGATTTTGTTAAATGATTTGGATTTTTTGTTTATTTCGTAATTTTCTTTTGTGTTTCGAGGCACCTTCGGAATTAATGAGAGCCAAAAAAAAATTTGTAATTTATGTGTGAATTAAATTTCCATCTTCGGTGAGGGAGTTCGTATGAAAAAAAAATTCTTTCATGTTTCATGGGTAAACGATAACTTATGATTGTTTCGAAAATTTTACAAGTTATAGAGGTTTTGAAAGTTGTAAAAATACCGGAATATAATAAAATTCTACCGGAATACAAGAATTTCATCTAGCTTTTGTATTGCGGTAATTATCGTATTAGAACTCGGTAAAGCTTGAAAACTTTTCTGGTAAATTCTATATGTACCAGAAAAGTGGCTTTTTTCTCCAGAATTTTTTTTTTTGTTTAAAGAAATTTAGTTCAATAAATTAGAATAAAGTCCTGTATATTAATGGTTATCGATGTAATACCGATCAGTCGATATCGATATCGACTGTTCGATTCTCACCGACACGTCGTAACAAATTACATCGCGATAAGTGCTCGACGATTCGCTGAATAGTGTATCGATTACGTGGGGTCAAAGGGAACGTTAATACGCGCAAGGGTTGACCAAGTCTTTAACTAAAGTCCAAACGAATCAATCCAGCCAGCTATGCTGGTCGGTCGCGGATTTTGCGACTTGAGGGGTGGCGAGCGAAAGCCGCAAGGCTTTCCATTAGCCATTAGAAGGGAATACACCGACGTCGGGCAACCCCTCGTTTTTCGAGCCAAACGAAAGAATAGCGTTAGCGTCCTGCGGGAGACGTGTCGTAATGGAATTTACTCGAGCACGAGTGGTCTTTGGAATTGGCCGATGTACTGGCCAATTTGAGTCGCTCCTTCGAAGAATTCCAAAGTATGGCGTGAGAAGATACAAGAAATCCGATTATAAATATTTCCCTCAGTTTTGGAATCCAGGAAAAAAAACCGTCCTCTTCGTCAGGCTAACGGATCTGGAATTCAAAAAAACCATAGCAATTAACAACGAGAAGAGAGCATTAAAAATATAAAAAAATTCCAAAGAGAATGAAAATCAAGCCGTACCTTTGAAATGTCAAGCACTTGGAGTTTTCATTGATCACAGCTATTCCAGGTTCAGCGATATGATTCAACATCGTGTAATGTATTTTGGCGCTCTCAGCCGACGTGTTTATCTCCGAATGATCCTATAATTTAGTGGTACCCGCCCCGTACTTTGAACCGAAACACCGTAACGAGATTGCCCATGACACGTCACGCCCAGTCCAAATGCATTTTCCACATCTCCCCATCAGGTAAATTCCAAAAGCGGGTCAACGATCCCTACTCATCGCTTTTTTCTTTGACAAAAAGCCTGCTTCACGCTTCCACTAGCGATGAGTTTTGCCGCTGTATAATCGTTCCGAGTCATTGAGTCCCAGAGCAAAGAGAAGTCTGCAATAATGACTCTGTACTTAGGCGCTGTGCATTCAAACATTTTCACGACAAAGTACGGTTAGAGGTTTAATTTTTTACAAACTCTCCGCCATTCCTATTCATCATTTTTTTTTCCTCGAGCAAGACCGATTCACTGATCTAATCCTGACGCCTTTTTTTTTCCAACGTATGATCGTTCCGAGTCATTAAGATCTCAGGAAAAATCCTCTCCAATATTGACGCTGAACTCAGTCGCAATTCGGACATGGTTTACTGCAAAGTATCGATAGTTTCGTTTTGTCTCTCGAATCCTTCGCCATTCTCGAGTTTACGGTTCCACGGATCCTTGAGTTACGCACTCGAAGCGAGGGACACAAACTCCCGTGTTCGTCACGAATGGACGAGCTACCGTTTTCTTGCTTTCAGTTGGAGCATCGGCAGTACGAGAAGAAGCGGAACCAGCTCTCTTGTACACACGCACGTTCTCGAGTGGGCTTAGCTGCGAGCGCTACCGCGAACGGACGAGAGCAAACCTATGGCAAAGAGCTGCCGGAGCAAAAGCCGAAGCAAAAGGAGTCCGTCGCCCAGGTAGAGGCAGATAAATTGCGTTCACCTAAACGGTCTATTCACGCTCCCGTCCATTCATCGGGTCTTCGCCGCCCTCGCTCTCGCCGATCTATGTACATGATATACATTCAAGTACGTTGGCTGGTCTTGTATTTTGGTATTTCGGTTTTACATGCGCGTGTGTGTGTTAATGTTACGTATCTACTCAATGAGCCTCTGCTTGGGCTTTTGTGAAAGCCATTTGAGCGTTGGATATGTTAGTCGGTGTTCGGGGAGGATAAATGAATTTTGGACCTTGGTACCGCTGTCCACACGAACACGACACTCGTTCCGTACCAAGGTACATAAGTACATGGAAAAAGAGACCCTCGACAGGCGTCGAAGAGTACACTCGTCGCTGAATTCCTAACCGATTGGGTTGAGAGAATGCCGGATGGAAAATTGTGGAACTAAAAAAAATTCCCAGCGCGAGGTAAAACCGACGGGGAGATTTCTGTGATCTTCTACATATTTGAGTGGGTGGGTCATTCTTATTTGGATGACGTTGAATGATTATGACGAGATTATGAATTTAATTAATCGGCTGAAATCGCCGGGAAGAAAAATATATCAGGTTTGGATTCGTACAAAATTAAGACTGACGTAATCAGGCGTGTAAGGCCTAGATATAGATCTGTCTTGGTCTAAATCTTTCATATTGAAAATAATAAAGATTCAATCGTGACAAATTAACTTGAAGACCCGTGCCAAGTTCCATAATCCATAAATCCAGAAATACCATGATATAAAAAAGCAGAAGTTCCCCGATAAAAAAGACTGCTCTTTTTTTACCAAAAAAAAGAAAAACTCAACAATGATGCGCTGATCGCAACATAAATTCACAAAACGATCCAGCCATCAACACGCTACTATTTCTAAATAATTCGTTAACTAAGCTAAGTCACTAATGAACACCGTTTCTCCCGCAGTTTCTTCCCTGACGAGCTTCTCTCACCGACCGTGTCGGAATAATGTAGAAAGAAACTCTCACATGGTTTCAATACTCTGCCCTCTCAATCGCGAATTGTGTCATCAACGCATGCAGAAAAGTGCTCGCGACTCCGATATTGTTGTGCCACTGTCGACTGGACGATTGGTAATCGGCGAGCGTGCTTCATGACTCTCCAGGTCGCTCGTATACTTGTGACGTCGGTGCGCAGAGGTGGGCAAGGGGGAAGGATGATATTTCCCGTCACCCCTCACCGATATCATGAGGGGGTTGACACGGGCGTCACCGACAGCGTCGCCGCTAATTTCCTCGGCATTGAGCCGCATTGTGCTTTAAATCGCTCCCAGTCCCGGCATCAACACTCCCGCCCTCATCGAGAACTCAAGCGTCCACGCGACCCCCGGACACGGCGCTGCCACCCTTCATTGTCATTCGAATCGTCCGACGCCTTTCTCTCCCTCTCTCACTTTCTCTGCTCCACGATAAATCCCACGTTGGTATATCTGTAGTCCGTGCAGTAGTTGCGCCCTGGCTCGCAGCTGAGAGCTGCGGAACCAACGTACAAAGCACGGTCACGTACGGGCGACAAAGCCAGCAGGTTCCGCATCAACTTTGTACCACACTGCATAGTCGGAGTTTCCTGCGAGGGGTCGACGTTGGCTCTCCGATGTACTCTCCTCGGCAATCATATCGGACTCTTCTGTCTCCAAGTGCCGTACCGGAATCACTCTTTCATTTCGCCCACTCGTAGTCCTCATAGCCGGCTGCTGCCAATGCACCGCCTCGACCGGGAAACCTGAAACGAGTACAAGGAGTCAAAATTTCCGGATGACAAACGCACGGAGATGTTCGATCGAGTACGCTCTATTGTACGGGTCGACAAAGTGGCCGAGCAAAAGACAAACTACTGTTGATGGCAAGGGATAGAATAACGAATTTTAGCTAGATGCTCTTTTTTTCTGATGGGGAAGTCACATGTTGCGGGTCATCTGATGGATTGGTTTTTACTCCAGTTTTCACTCTGGACACAATCTATTATTTTGGAGTAAGCTTGTTTCGGATAACAATTTTTTTAACGATAATATTCGTTGGAATCAAAAAAAGACTTTGAATGAGGGTTTGAAATAGAGCGAGAATTCTTTCATCTCAGACTACATACCTGGAGCTGTAAGAGACCAAATGTTGATGAGTCTAAAATCGGAGCCGAACGAGACGATGACAACTCAAGTGCGGTACGTCCGAAATATGGTCGACGATTGGCTGTGATCGGAGCTCGAATAATGCCTAGCGTTGGCTGATCTTTCGATGGATAACCACTTCCTTGTTGGGGCTTTTTTAAACCCCAATTTTCTTCATTAGATATTCTATCTATTCATTTATTATATATTTATCACAGATAACAGTAAAAAAATAATCAGAAATTAAAAAAAATCTACAAACTCTTTTTCCACAAAGTACAGAATCCAATCTCCTTTCGGACAATATTTTGTACTTCAACGCAAAATTCATAAAAAATCCTACAAACAAAATAATATTTAAAATAAATTCAAAATAAATTTTTCTCCAAATTCAACATTGAAATCACAAGAATTCCTTATTATTTTTCAGCGTATGTGAGATTAAATTTAAAAAAAAACTATCCGCATTTTCAAAACGCACAAAGTTATTTAAAAAAAAAAAAAAACAACCCCGATGCTCTGGAAGTCAAAACGTATGGTCTATAGGTAGAGCCACGTCACTTTATTACTGTACCTTGTTCGCGAATTTTTCGAGCCAAAGGCGCCACTAGTATACAAGTATACTTATTCCGAGTACTTTACATAGATCTCTGTGTAGCTCACTGAGAGTACGTGCACCACTGGTCGGTACATAGGAGGTGCACCTATGTGCAGTTTCAACTGGGCGGAGTGAGGCGCAAGACAAGCCGCCCTCTCTTGTGAGAGCTCAGCCAGAGGCAGACGGTCTCACTAATTACGCCGTGCCTCATTAGCGAGGACGCCCCCAGCCGGTTAAGGGGTACGCGGACACGTACGGCCCCTCTTTGGCCTCGTCAAGGCATCGATTTTCCTTCCTCTTTAAAAAAAAAAAAAAAAAAAAAAAAGCC
Organism: Listrodromus nycthemerus; assembly: GCA_963978505.1. NCBI lineage: Eukaryota > Metazoa > Arthropoda > Insecta > Hymenoptera > Ichneumonidae > Listrodromus > Listrodromus nycthemerus. The sequence goes on along the minus strand of OZ021680.1, from coordinate 23,605,707 downwards.
TACCTGTATAATATATACTACACACTTGTAGAACATAGTGTACCGTGAAACGTGTGCTGCTCGGGCACGGAAATTGCAAGACTCCTCTCGTGTCACGCAAAGGAGCAAGAGTACGTGTTTCATCCGACGAAAAAAAAAATTGCTGGGAAAGCAGAGAGTGACTGAATCGCTCGACCGCTCGCCTAGAGACACGTGCGGACTCACACCGCTATTTTTCAATTAAAAAACAAAAAGCCTCGGCCCATCAAACGACACGGGAAAAATGCAATTCGAGAACCATCGAAACTTGATCAATGTTGAAAAATTTGATAGAATCAATTGAATGTGTTTCGAAACAGTCGACGGTGAAACAGTGTCGAAAGAAAAAACGAAAGATTTATTTCAGTCATTTTTTCGTTTCTGTAGATGAAATATATTTTTTGGGTTTAATTCCCAATCGTTCGACATGTGCAACACGATGAAATTTTCGTCCAACGTTCATATAAATGCCAGAAACACTTTAATTTTTTTTTGCCAGAAAAATGTGGCAAAAAATTGATTGTGGCGAATAAACTGTTGGACAATTTCAACGACTTTTGAGCGGCTAATTTTTTGACACCGAGATACGATAATCTTTTCTGATGTCGGGAATTTACGGCAAATTTTTGGATCGCTGATCGGATACCAATTACTATTAATTGGTACCCGATTAATTATTAATGTTTGCGCCTCTACGCTTCCGCGGTTGACATCTTACCGCGTCGAGCGACCACTACACCGATCATTAAAATTAACCACTGATTACCAATTATCGATCAATGTTCCTCCATTCCAACTACTAATTGCGATACTGGAATATGTGCGCTTCTGGGAGCAATTTTTTTTTTTTATGACGGATTAAAAAAATGTCGATAATACATCGAATCCCAAAATACGATAACAGAATGGTGTAACTCGGATAATGATAATTTCACAATTTAAAATGTCCAAAGCTACGCCCATCTGTCGTTTCACATATGGATCGATGCGGATACGAATATTCAAACATTTCTAGTCACAAAAATATTTTTAAAAATCCTTGTCAATTTCACAATCGTATTCTCGTTAAAGATACGTTGTCTCGGTTGAAAAAAAAAAAATGTAAAATCAACAAAACACAAGACAACATTTTTTTTAACGATTATACCATGTCTGAAAAAAAAATGTGTGCATGATCCAACACCGTTCGGACCATCTTAATATCGATAACTCTTCGACACCTTGCGTGAATAATGTTTCCTTCTTATTTTATCTATTTTCTTCAATTTTCACTATCCAATTTAATAAATTCATCTGATCCGTAACGCTCCAATCACTTTGAACTCGCAATATTCGAGTAGTCATTAAAATTAATGACTGCCGTGCTGCATAAAGTGACCGAAGTACCAAACTACTGGAGCTCTTATTACCATCATTATTATTATTATTAATATAATAATAACAATAATAATAATAATAATAAATGTTATCCCAAAATACCATGTGGTGTCGACATCGTAAGAATTCCATTTGCCAGCAACTGCAGCCATATAACAGTAAATATAGTGCTGTTGTACCAGTAAATAGTATACTAAAGTCTCTCTCGCATCGGCGGAGATGTCCAAGAGGAACATGTCCCGAGGCTCGGCTGGGCTGCCCGAAGGGAGCTACCGCACGCATCGGTAGCTCGGTAGCACACTATGGGTCCGAAGTCTCGTCTTGCGCTCGGTTCCGTGCGAGCCTCGAGTGTTTGCAGTCCACTCGAAGCTCGTCCCGAACGAGCTCGGGAGCTCGCCGCCGACGTGGCTGCAGCCTTCCTTCCTGAACTATCCGTACGTCGGGGCTGCTCCGTACCACCGACGTGGGGAGCCAAGAGAACGGAGCATAATTTGTCTAACGAGGGTCTTCACCTGTCATCTCAATGGATACAGAGAGATAAATGGACGTGGAATATTGAATCCATCGGCTTTTACTAATATCTTTTAGTACACAGCGTGGCTCCTTGCAGTCTCGTCCGACGCAAGATCGTGCTCCAATATGTACTTCCTCGTCACTGTAGTCAAAAAACGACAAATAGTGAATTATGCGAACAGATAGTTTGATGAGATTTTTATATTTGAGATTTTTTTGTTTTTTATTATTAAAAAAAAATTATGAAGAATCGAGAGAATGCAAAGGTAAAAATGAATACTTTTGACGATAGATGGGAGTGATGTTCAGTAGTTTGGTGGTTTTGGGGTTTCGTGTACGATGGGAACTCCTAGTTTGGGCAGGATTATTTTTCTTGTTTATGTTATATGAATGAAAATATAAATTCATAGGTTTTAGAAGTGTTCAGGCTTTCACCGTGGTTTTTTTTTTTTATAATCGAGTAAGAAATGTCGACATTTGTCAGAACAAAATCGTTCGTTTTTCATTTGTATAAATCCTTATACATTCCAGTTAATTTAATTATGACAAATGTTACAACGACAAAAAAAATTCAATCTTACCGGCTGGGAGATTGAGGCAACCTTTTTTCCAAAAGTCCTTCGAAAGAATAATTAATTAATTAATTCTTTCGGGTCAAATACATCATAAAATTGCTCTTCTACAGATAACTTATGTGAGTGATGAATAATGTTACGGTGATCACGCTGTCGCTGTATCGATCACATTTTGGCTCGAAACAAGAATGAAAAGAGGTAAAAAAAGTATTGAATAATGCGCACAAGCTTTTACAATTGCGAAAATTCATGGAATTTTCGAGTGTGTTTCGAGTGCGTACAAAGTCGATGATACGCCCATCTGGCGCCGGTGAAACGTTCCACAAAATACAAATAACAAAATACGCGCATAAAATCCGAAGTGGGATTGCAGAATTTTTTTTCAGTTCAGCCGAATTGCATCATCGCAATGTCGAATGATTTTTCCGTAAATTTTCATTTACCGTCGATGAAAATTTCCATCGTTACATAGCGAAACTGAGAAAAAAATAATAAGTTGACCGAAACAAGCTCACGATGAAATTAAATACTCAATGAGGTTGATCGATTTTAATTGAGATTTGATCAATCTAAGTCAAGTCGATTGATTCAAGTTTATATTTAAAACCACCAAGAAGTTAAACTTGTGCAGTTAACTCAACTTTTCAATTATCGAGCCACCTAAAATTTTATCGACCCAACCGCATTCGGTTGACTAAAGCGCTCATCTGTGTTTGCTCCATTTCTATTTTTTTCTTTCAGTGCCGCTTCGCATATATAATATTACATATATCCATGAAGTTCTCACTTTGTGAGTAATATCGAAAGGCCTATGAGGGATTATTTGCGATACTCTGACGCGAAAGATAATAAAAACAAAGCACCCACTTCGCGCCGGGAGTTTCGTCGTTTCGGAGCTCTCATTTTGGATAGCATTGGGCGTGGAAGCCGCGAAGGGTCCACCAGTGTGTCCAGTTGTGCCTGCACTTGACGTTTAACTCCCTGCGATATATCAATCACACACGCCTGCGACCTCCCCGTCCCACGTAACGTTTTGTTTTTATGTACGCTCTCGGTAGTTCCCGGTGTCCGAAACGACCAGCACCAAGTATCGAAACAACTCTGGCTCACGCCCTCGAGAATAACCAATGTGCTTCGGATTCTAACGCTCTCGTTCCTATTATTTATCATTTTGCGTAAAAAAAAAAAAAAATTCTTTCTTAGCTTAAAAAATCGTTCCGGATAATTTTTGCCCATAATTTCATTAGTATGAAAAAAGTGAAACAGTCGTCACACATTTTTTGGCAAAAATTTGGCAAGGGTACCAGGAATTTTTTTCAAATAAATTCTTTCGAAACACCCTAACATATTAAATTACATATTTAAATGTATCGTCGTGTTTTGATTATTTGGCTCCGTTTTGTAAAATATAGAAAAAAAATAATTCATCATCCTATGCGTTTCATGCGATCGATCAATTTGATTTAAAAAAAAAAAAAAATGATGTTGACGATGAAAATTCCGGTTTATTTTCGCATGGCATTGCGACGTTTCGAGGGTGCGCGATACGCGAAGCGAAATCGAGGGGCGTGGGAGGCTCGTGGCATGGCTCGAACGGAGCACATCCACTAATTGGATAATTACGGCGTGCACCGAGTTTGTTTTATAATTGGGCAAAACGTACGCTCGCCGGGAGACCGTCTCGGTCGACGTGTCAAACAACGAAACGGCCGGAGTCACGCGCTACGTGACGAACTACCCTCGCAGCTAATCCCAAGGCAAATTCCCGGTAACCACCCCAATGCGCCAGCTACCTCCCTCGTACGCCGTTCGACCTGCACCCCGCACCAGAAGCCACCCCTTCCGCACCTTCCGCACACGGCAATTGAAATCAATTCTCTGTTATTGACGGGCTTTAACGATATCCGAGAAAAACGCGGAAAGACAAATTTCCGCAGCGGGGAAACGTCGGACGGATTTTTTAACGTGGGAAAGCAACTTCGAGACCATGTTCCTATTTTTATTAAATTACAAAATTAATCGTTAACGATTCGCGACGCTTTTCGATACTTGTCCGAGTATCACGGTCAAACTTTGTTTTCGGAAGAACTTTTGTCTCTGAAGATTTTCTCAAGATCTTAAAATATTTGACTTTTCGAGAAAAGAAAGAATTTTTTGAATGAGTTGTTCTGTTGTCGTATTGAAAATTTTATGGCAATTCTCAGTCGTGAATTTCTGTCGAGAAGCGAGAAAAATTGTCGTGGCAAGCGTATTTGGTCTGCATCTTCGATTAATGAATAAATAATAAAGTGGCCGGTGAAGAGAGTTGAAGAGGGTTGTCACTGCAAGGCTCTTGGGAACCCTTCCGATTCTTGCGGGGTCACGGACGTACCGGCGTGCAATAGAAAGGAGAAAAAACAATTCAAGGGTGATTACGGGAATCCCTGAGGGCGGCGAAAACAATGAGACTCTCGTGGAGGATATCAGCCGTGACTCGGAGGCTTGCTACTGGCCTCTGTATCCCTGCTGGCTGTACCTAGTCGCGTGCGTTTTAATTCTTCTTTCGTGATCCCCGTTGTTGGGGCGGCGAGGCGGCAAGGGCTGCTCCGAACCGAAGAACGATTGACTGACTGACTGACTGACGAACGGATTTATGGGGTTGCACGAATTTCCGCCTTCGCCCTTTCCAACGAGCCGATGCCACCCTCGCAAATATGTTTATGCAAACACCGGAGCGACCTGCTCGGTCCCATTCGTATCCCAAGACTCTTCGTTGATCGATAGACCATCAATTAATTCGCCATAACGTTATTTGGCCAAAGCGGGCCCGGCCAGTAATGGAAACTGTAATTAATTTTTGTTTAGTCCATCCTAAAACCGGAGTAATTTAAGAGCTCTAATCCTTTTTTTTTCCTCGGATGCTGAACATTTCCGGTTAAATGCAATGTACCGATTGGAAAAAACAACGCCAAAGAGCGAATCGTCAGAGAGTTTTGTATGAATTCCCTGAAAATGTTAGTTACTATTTACCAAGCGAGTTCGTCCAAATGGCGAATTACATTGATAAACCGGAAGCTTTTTAATATTTCGTAATTGAATATATTGCAATAAAGCTAAACAGGGTGTTCCGATGTTGGGCGGCAATTACTATATAGGATCCTTCACATAAAAATACGAGGGCCAACATTTTTACCATATTCGCACCATAAATTCTGTGGATCCATTCGGACTCTACCGAGTCATAGAAGACGATATGCTACATTTGCAGCACCGTGTGAATTACGGTGCTATTTGAATATATGGTGCTATATTTTCTACCCTCATGGCGCACATGTAGAAATAACACCGGATTCTTGATACGCATTCCTTTCTTATCTCATCACGGTGTCCGAATAATTAGAATTCGATGATTTAATTGACAAGGTGGGTGTAAAGACTTACCGCGCTGTTGCGGGTACGTCGACTGGGGTGGCGGTACGTGGGAGTACTGCTGCGAGCCTCTATTCGTGTTGGTATGATGCCTGTAATTTGTGAAATATTATGCATTGTTAGCAGTTAAAAATCTTTTTTCGTTTCGGTGTGAGTGTCCAATTCACACGAAGATACTCACCCAAGCATACGATGTCCTGCGTCTCCGAGCGAAGCCATTTTGTTCGAAGGAGTAAAGCCAATCTGCGGTCTCCATTGATTGCCATTGTTCCGATTCATTTGCTCGAAGTCCTGAGGCTCGAGTACCCTCGGCGGCTCTATCACACCTTTCAATCGCCTAGCCGGGAAAATGTAAGTTCCCGCGTACTTCGGATCCCGGTACCGTATGCTTGTGTACAACCATAATCGGCATAATTAGTCACACGATATTACAAGCACGTTTAAACATTGAACGTCATAAATGCTGTAACAGAACTTGAAATTTCGAATGCGCTTTTTTCTCCTCTAGTAGTAACATCTCGAGATTTTTTTACTTTTCATTCTTTACAGTTTCGACATGGTTTGGGAAATTTCGTAAGTTTTGGGTGATCAATTATCGATTTTTTACCATTCTCCTAATTTCTAGTGCATATTTATAATTCTCTGAGATGGCCAAAGTCTTTAGTCTCGACGTGGGTATCCTAATATACGCGCATATTAATTTTTGAAAATTACAGAGTTTTAATGAATATTGAGATATTTGATTTCGTCATGGAAAAAATGGAATAAAAAACATGTGGCTCTTATACAGCATTGTGATATTATAATTTATATGTGACGGTAACATACCAATAAACTTTGTTGGTTCGGACCGGCAAGCCGTTAATGGGCGACGGTAATGTAGCTCCGTCCCCCACGCAATCTTCTGCCAGTAAGACCTGACCACGCATTCCGTCGATTGATATCTCAGTCTCGCTGTCAAGGTCAACTTTGTTTGTGTAAAGACCTTTTATAAGGTCATAACCACTGTTTCCCAGACCGACGTACAACCGATCGTCACCGCGTAAATTCCGTTTTCCTGCAAAATTAAAGAACATTGACGGATCCACTTGAATTTTTGAGAAAAAAAAAAAAAAAAGACGTGCGCGTTCGCAACGATTGCTTACTTTCAGCATCGGTCAGTGCATCATAATACGGTTCCAGGGCTTTGAACAGTCTTTTCTCATCTACGAATGGCAACAAAGCGACTCCTTGCCACGCAAACTTCTTTCCGTTTAGATCGATCTTAAAGTCTTCCGGATAAAAGTCGATAATCGTTGATTTCTGTAAATAAATCAATAACGGATTAGAATCATTGGACATTTTTCTCGATATTCACGCTTTGAGGACATGTGAAGTACCACAGTAGGTAACAAATCGCCTTCTCCATTTTTCCCATCATTGTTAGTATTTCATATAAAAGAATATCAGATATTTATGTGTATATCTATTGGTTAAGAAACTTTAGTTTCTTTTAGCTAAAATATTAACAGTGGCTAAAAATATAGAGAAATGCATTGTTTTATCGACCATGATATTGTAGATTCCCTTATGGCCACATGAAATACCACCGGTGATAACAATGACCATATTCAATCCCGTTGTGAAACCGTAGGGGGCCGGAGAAACAGAAAATTATCTCTCCGTGGGGAACTGGCCGACGCAGGGAAAGACAATTTTCTGCTTCGTCAACGGTCTGCAGTTTTAAAACGGCATTCGGTACACTTTTTGGCACACTGCATCGCCTACACCTAACATCATCATTAAATTCGTGGTGCGGTGGTGAAAATAAAAATTCCATGATAATGTTAGTTCGGAAATTCGAGTTTACGACGTGAGAGATTCTTTAATAAGACAAACGTTAACGAAAAAAACCAAATGAACTCTAGAAAATCTTTCGGAAACTGCATTTTATACTGAGCTTTACTCGTCTAATTCTTCATCGTCGGAGAGTCATGATACAACTCATCGAGAATTATCTATTCCTCTGTTAACAAAGAACTCACCGGATCGCTCATGAGATGCGCCCACGGTTCCGGAACGTGGCTACTGCTAGCAGCCGGGAACACACCCATCAGTTGTTCCAATGGACGGAACTAAGAAATACGAGAAATTTATCGAGAATTAGTTCACCCTAAATTTAACATAAACAAATTTTTTTAACTTAATACTCACAGGTATCGTATCTCTCTCGAATTCCGTAGAAAGACCACCGATATTGATAAAGTCACTAGCGAATGGTGCATAGTGATATGGGAAGTACCATTTCCAGGATGCACAGCCTTGATAATAGTAACGCAGTACCCAACAGAGACCTCGCACATATTGGAGTGCCACGGTATTTCTTAATTTAAAAAAATACGAATTATGTTAAAACATTTTTTTGTCGTCTTTGTTTTCACATAGACATAATGTTATTTCCGGGAAATAAATATTTCTTAACGCAGTTAAAGTGTACGCGAAATCTCAGTTCTCTAAGTGCAATCTTCTTGAGCTTGAACTTTTTCATACGTTTTTTATAAATAACAAAAACCGAACTCTATAATTAATTTTCATATCAATTATTGGAATCAGAATATACTCCACTAAAGTGTGTGCAAAAGTTTTCGTTTCTCGATCAACATGTTTACGAATTATGGATATTTTTTCCAGAAGTGTTTATTTTTCTTTTCAGACCGCGTGCCAATTATATCTGAATTGAAAACTTTTTTTCTAAGTGTCCTCTAAAAAAAATAAAAACGTCCGATATCTCGAATATTTGATTAGCGAGTTGATATAAAGTGAGAATCAAACTAAGTACAAATTTTTAATCACCGGAAAGCAAAATTATCCACCGCCACATCGAATTTTGACTCGTAATAGCGATCCTTGAAACCGTCCTCCCAGAGTCGTACTTCGTCGTGGGCTTGATCATCCTCCTCGTTCTCGTCAACAAGTTCCTGTACCTTGCGCTTATCGAAATGGCTGTTCGAACCCTAAAAAAACCATCAAAGTTAGCGAATTTTCAAATTTCACGAAGATTAGGAAATTATTACGGCGGTAAATTATTGATAGACGCACATCCGGAACTATCATACTCTCTAGAGCGGTACTGGCATGCGTTCCCTTTAAAGCCCGTTCCGTGGCATTAGTATTGTAATTTCGTCCCTGCATGCGCATTTGATAGGCTTCCTGCCGTGCATTTTGAACTGGTTTGACCCCTTGGCCTAGTGGCTATAAAACGTAATCAGATAACTTAAAAAATTCGAGAGACAATTTTGGACACTCAAAAATATATAATTAAAAATAAGAACATGGAAAATTGTTTTTTGGTATTTAGATAAACAGTCAACTGGAACACATATGGTATGAAAAACGGAAAAAACCTACCGACGATAGAAATTGTTCACTCATAGAATAAATTATTTTCGATGCGATACTTACAGTAGGTGCAAATTGTCCGACCGGCACCCAATTCGGTTTGTAATTGTCCAAACGTCGTTTCTTATTCTTCTCTCTCTGCTTAAATGCGAGTTCATTCTGTTGTCTCTTCTTGAAGATCTCATCTTCAACATCACCAAGATCGGAAAGTATAAGTTGTACTCTGTCAAGATTAACGTCGCCACTGTCCGTCAGGAATCCCTGCAATGAACAATGTTCCAATTAATCTTTTTTTTATAGATAAAACTCACTCAAACAGAAATTAGATGCACACCTACCCCTGTCTTATAAACTGTCTTTTTATAAAGATTCACAAGTCTGTCGATCGCCCCTTCTCTGATCTCAAGAGACGGTAGATGAGGCAAGAAATCGTTCCCTACGAAAAAGCACATAAACACCCAATCGTCGATGGCTCGCTCAAAATCGTACTTGAACGGTAAATTTGGCATCTGTAATTCTCGTTCCAAGTATTCTCGTAACACGTTCAACCGGACAAATATGAATTGACACTCCGACCCGAACGCCGCGTCCTCTTTCGCCTGATCAGGCTCGGAACCAGTGCAATCTTTCATTTCGTGACCTAACTGGCCACAAATGTCGCACGGTCTCGGCTTGTTCGGCTTGAACTCTTCGCGAATGATAGTAAAGTTTGGTTCGTGAGTCGCCAGTCCCAACATTATTAAATCAGCATCGGCACCGCATAGTACGTGCTGAGTGTTCGGATCGTGATCTGGTTGTGCTAGAAACAAAATAAAAAATCGTTCTGTACCATACAATTTAACATTAACTCTTTTTAACAAAGAAAAAAGTATTGCTTCCTCACAAAGGAAGCTTTGTTTCAATTTTTTTTACAAAAATCAAGAATCGTTACTTTTGTCGACGTTCCATTTATTTTTCTTCTAATCTGTATAAATAATCGAATAAATAAAGCATCGTTGTACACATCTCTGGTGAGAGCTTTCTGTCATAATAATACACGATATTTTACCTCTCTGTTTACGAATAAAATCCATAATTTTGTGCTCCCCTTCTCCCGGCACATTAGCGTCACTGAGTATAACTTTTATGTTCCTCCATCCGGGATCGTTGTTCAGTCGCTTGTGTATGTAATAGTGTAAGCAAGCTGATAATCGCGCCATGAACGGTGTACCCTGCAATAAAATTAACTCATTAGCAGTCGAGATAACATCTAGAAAAAAATCGCTCGAAAAATGTGTACGTACCGGTGTTATGCAATTACTATCGAAATGTTCGCCTTTTGGCTTCTCTGGCGGTAAAAATGCGCCCTTCAAAGCTAGCTCAGATCGTATTCTATCCATTTCGCTGAGCTTTTCGCTGGTCTCTTTGGACGCGCGAAATCTACGCGAACGTTGTTGATTCATCTTGGCTCTCGGCGCCTGCAAAAAAAATGAGAGTGAAACATCAATCATAAATTTTCTAGCTCTAATAGACATGTACTTACAACACCATCGATAGCCATGTATAACAGTTTCCTGGGCCTGACAATGCAGAATAATCTATCAATGCACTCAAAGATAGCTTCCATCATTTCATCCTCATTTTTTGGAGCAGGCCTGTAATTAATTTTTTTTTTCTCAACATCATTTAGTTTCTGTTTAATAATTCATCTTAAGCTCTATTCAAAATAAGTCTCACTTGTCTTCTGGATGTGTACAAGGATGTATTATGCCGTTCATGTCCAGATATAAATTATCGAATTCCACGCCATTTGGATTTGGATCTGCTGAGTTTATCGGCACTGGTACACCGTCTACAGCAGTGTTCTGTAAAATGAAGTCCATAAATATAGGATAAAACCGCGAGAAGTTGTGTTTCAGTGTTAGAATAAAAAATATGGATACTGCTCAAGGTCGAAATGACGGACAGAGTGTTTATCATCAAATTTTTATGGGATACGTTAATTAAAAATCGGAAAAAATAAGAAAATAAAATTAGATACATAAACCCTGTGAAAAAATTACAACCTCTTGCACGATTGTGAAAAAAATGGTTCAAATTGTAAGACTACTTGTTGGCTGCTGAGGTACGCATTACAAAGCACAGACATAAAATTCATCTAATTTCATCTAACGAAATAAAAAATAAAGAATTAGTATCCAAGATTTCTTGCAGATAGCTGCAAGGTCATTTAGATGTGACTGTATTGTTTAATAACAGAAACGATTTTTGCATTTTTTGTAGTGTAGCTTGTTATTTAAGTAGGTCACAAATTTAGAACAGCTCCTCACCGAAAATAAAAAATACCTACGAGTAGATGAAATACCCTAAATGATATACGACAAAAATAGGTCAAATGTTTGGCAACAACATAACCGTCAAAAGGCGCGAAAAAGTAAATCTGAGGGGAATGTAAATCAGTGAATGCCGTAAATCGTACTCTGCATTGATCGAGACAAAATAACCGAAGATATATCGATTAACCGAGAAAAATTGAACGGATTAAAATAAGTTTGTTATACCTTTTGCTCGATGCATTCGACGATAACCGAAGGATATTTTCGGCTTAGCCAGCGAAAGAATGCGGGTACACCCATCGCTTTTTGTCTTTATAAACCGAATTTATTATCGGGTTAAAAAAAAAAATTATTCCCGACAAATGAGAACGATTTATTTTAAAAATTGTACCTCACGGTTAATCGCAAAAGACAAATAACACTCAAGATTTACGTGTGCCCGAAGCGATGTTCACACATAACCTAGAGCAAATTATGCGCCGTGAAATAAACGCGGGACCTGTCCAGTAACTCCACCTAACGTAACAAAAATATCGGTCAGCAGATGAAAGAATATTTTTTCTTTTTCGCGGACTAAGAGAGATGGGCCGTGAGGATCATATTTTGCAAGCGTAAATCGGACAAATAAAGACTGTCCATCGTTTCCTAACAGAAATAACAAAATTTGACCCTGCACCTTTCTTTATTCAAAAAGAAAAAAGCTTGAAAAGTTTACTTTGCCCGGCTGACTTCGCACGGATCTTGCGACTACCAATGAATTTCAAATTAAATCCCCACTCAGTGGCGACAACATAAAAGCTGAAAGATATTTGCAAATCGCACACTGGCCTGTCTCTATAAGCAGAGAAAATCACAACTACTACCTCCTCTTTCTGGCGTCCGCGCCAGCACAGTACTCTCCCTCGTTGCATGTTATCCAAAGTATTAACGAAAAAATTCACGGATCACTGAAACAGCACGTTTGTCATTTCCGTTACGGAAAGCACCTTGCGGCGAATGTTGGCTGTATGGCACATGCTGCACCGGCTGATGAAACACCTGGCCGAAATTAGTACGGAAGTTATTATTGAAAATTGTAACAATCAGTATTTAAGTATCAAATAATTACTTTAGACAATGTCGTCGGAACAGAATGCAAGTATTGATAATTCGACGATTACTGGACCAAGGGGTGACGAGGACGTCGTCACCCCTTGGTCTGTCCAAAGCAAAAGTGACACCGGAATCGACTATGAGAAATTGATAAGTGAGTAAAATTCCAAATAATATATTTCGTAATCGAAAAAAAAAAAATTTACATGAAAGTTTTGATTAAGAATTTTTTGATAAAGAAATTTGAGATAAAAAAAAACAAAAAATTAAAGAATTCTGTTTGGAAATTTTTTTTAAATATATTTTTCATAAAATTTTTTAAATTTATTTTATGTTTATTTCTTTGTCAGAGAGGTTCGGCAGTTCGAAGATTGACGATGAACTTCTGGAGCGCTTCGCCAAGATAACGGGCAAAGCACCACACCATTTTCTCAGGAGAGGCATATTTTTCTCTCACCGTGACATGCACACAGTCCTGAATCTCTACGAGCAGGGAAAGCCATTTTATCTCTATACCGGAAGAGGACCAAGTTCCGGCGCCATGCATCTCGGTCACCTCATACCGTTTGTGTTCTGCAAGTGGTTGCAGGATGTCTTTGATGTACCACTCGTTATACAACTGACGGACGACGAGAAGTTTATATGGAAAAACTTGAAGCTTGAAGAAGCCATACAACTCTCGTACGCCAATGCTAAAGACATAATAGCTTGCGGCTTTGACGTTAAGAAAACTTTCATTTTCTCCGATCTGGAGCATATAGGCAATAATCCGTCTTTCTACCAGAACATGATAAGGATACAGAGATCAGTAACCTTCAACCAGGTCAAAGGTATTTTTGGATTCGGTGACAGCGATCCAATCGGAAAAATCGGCTTTCCACCCACTCAAGCTGCTCCTGCTTTATCGAGCACTTTTCCATTCGTCTTCGGGGAGGCGAAAGTTCACTGTCTCATCCCCTGTGCAATTGATCAGGATCCATACTTCAGAATGACGAGAGACGTAGCGCCGAAACTCGGCTTTCCGAAACCTGCGCTACTGCATTCCAGCTTCTTCCCAGCGCTTCAAGGATCAAAGACAAAAATGTCTGCAAGTGACGAGAACACCGCAATATTTCTCACCGACACCGCCAAACAGATAAAGAATAAAGTTAACAAACACGCTTTCTCTGGTGGTCAAGCGACGGTCGAAGAACACAGACAATTAGGGGGCAACTGTGATATTGACATCTCTTACCAGTGGCTCAGATTTTTTATGGAGGATGATGAGAAACTTGAACAGCTTAGAAAGGTATATTTTTTATTTAAAAAAGTGTTTTTCCTTTTTTGATTTTTTTTTTCGGTATATTAGCATTTTGCAATGTTATTATAAGTGAACGTCGGGGTATGGCAAAATAATCGAGAACATTTTTTTTGCAACTTTTTTTTAAATACTCTTAAATGTATCGAAATATGCATAGATATTTTTTATTGAGTCTAAGGTGGATTTATCAGGTTGTGGGTATATAGATAGTTGTCTCAAGTTGAAGAAACGCTTCGACGATGGAGTAAATAATAAATTTATTTTCAGGGATACACAAGCGGCGAAGTTCTGACAGGAGAGTTAAAGAAAGAACTCATAGATGTGATTCAAAGAATTGTTGCGGATCACCAAGAGAGAAGGAGCAAGATTACCGATGATATTGTCAAACAATACATGGAACCCCGCGATCTCGGCTTTGTGTCTAGTAAATAAAAATAAGGAGAACCTGCGCATCGAATATTTTTGCACGATCTACAGGCTAAAAACTAATGCACCGTCTAATGCTTAATGATGTTGGAAAATTGGAGATTTTTTATTTAAGTATTTAAAATAAATCTTTATTATGCTCCAAAACATCTGAGGTTACGATGATTCATAATTCGTTGGAAAAAAAATTCAGCGATTTAGAGTTTCCTTTCCATTGTACGTGCATTTCCGCGAACGGCACGTGCGATCGTCCCTACTCGCTCGGCGACTCCATCGTTACTGGCGGTGTTACTGGCCACCAATCCTGTTTGCATTCAACGGAATTTATGTAATGCACAAAAACATTTGTTACGCATGCGCCACCTGGTTTCTCCAGTGAACCGCATTATTGTTACGCATTCATTCAAGGATTGAATCATGCGCGCGCGCATCTTGCAATTTACAGCTGCTGAAAATTGACCCTTCGAATCATCGTTCGGAGAATACCGGAAGTGTCGAAAGTGATCGCTTCGTTAAATTCGCAAAATAATCGACAGACAAATAGTCTGTGAATATTAAAATTTCAGAGAGGCATTTGTTGTGCTTCGAGTCAATGATTTCTTGCGTCTTATGAATAAAAATGAAAGAATCCAATAAAGACAAGATAAAACGAAATATTCGAGTCGTTAAGAGTATCGCGGAGATTCGATAACTTATATCTAAGAGAGATGTTGTGTTTATATCGAGTTTATTAAAAAATGAAAAAATAAATAAAAAATAAAGAGAAAATCAACGCGTTTTGTTGATAAACCTCGAAATTTCGAAGCGATAATCGAGCAACTCGGTATCGCGCGCGCGTTGCTCGAGGTTTACGGTGGACGTGAAGCCGTTGCGAACGGTAAAGTCGAACGGAAAACAAGCCCACCGATTGGCCATCGATGACGACACCTCATAAAATCTATTTATAAAACCGGCGCATGCGCAGCCGCAACGTCGAATGTGTCCGCCATTCATGCGAGTCGATTTCGTTGTTTCTGTGTGTGTTGAGAGACCTGGCAAAAAAAGACATGGTGACGGTGATATTCGTGTGCCTTGACAAAAACATGAAACGAGTCGATTAAGCCACTCTCATGCCCACCGATCACACGCACGTACGGAGTAATAATGATAAACGTCGACGCTTGTCACACGTAAGTATTTCGACATTTTTATCGTTCGTACAATTTTTTTTTCGTCCTTGTTTCCACGCTCGCGTGTAAATCGCACGCAAAACTAATTTTAGTAGCAAACTTTTGCCCAGCCAAATTCAGTGAGCACCGAAACCCTCGTTTATTCCATGCTGGCCCGATCGAGCGACCTAGTCTTTCCCTCGTCTCTTTTTTTATTTTTTTCAAATCCTATCGCGAATATTTGTAAATTCGACGAAAGTTTTGCGACTATCGTACGACGCGTTACGTATATTACCGGTAAATAACGGTGCGCCTCCCGATCTGCCCGTACGTTTTCATCTACACGACACAACCATTTCACCCTAAACTCCGCTGTGTTTGTACTCGTTCAGTATTATCGCGGTTCTACAGTTTTCAATTTTTTCACGCTAAATTTATCAACGCACGATGTTCCCTCCTTCCAACTGAATTATCAATTAAATTGTTTGTTTTCATATTTTTTTTTATCAATCGCCCATTACTTTACTTTACGTGTGTTACAGAGCAGATGGACGTGTTTACCGATATTCCATTCGTTTTTAATTTTTGACCCTCTTTACCAAAACTTACATTATTGCACTGAACAAAGATCGTGCCATCGATGTCAGATAATGCTCGTTGCTTGCAAGTGTCGAGAAACAAAAAATTTGAAGCATTTTGTACAACGGTCGTAAAGAAGAAACTTGTAGGTCCTCCGTGGTTGGGCCCGGTACAACGATTAAATGTAATCGACTCGTTTGTTCTAATTTTTGTAGATAGAAGAGAGGAAAGAGAATCACTGTGCCACACGTCAGAAGATGCTGATCAAATAAAAACAGTCGAAGACGACGATACAGAGTCTCAGCGAATCGTGCTGCTCGGATAGTATTTCAGCATATAGCATGGGGGCATTTTTGGATACACCTAAGACGGACAAGTGCAACGAGCATGGAGCCGGAAACGATCTTCGTTATGGCGTCGCAAGCATGCAGGGCTGGCGAATCGAGATGGAGGACGCGCACAGAGCGATCACTGGAATTGGCGGACTCGCAGATTGGAGTTACTTCGCGGTCTTCGACGGTCACGCCGGTGCGCTCGTTTCGGCTCACAGCTCGGAACACTTGCTGGAGTGTATAATGGAGTCGGAGGAGTTCAAGGCGGATGTTATAAAGGGCATACACTCGGGTTTTCTTCGTCTCGACGACGAGATGCGCGAATTGCCGGAGATGACCGCGGGAACCGACAAGTCGGGCTCGACCGCCGTGTGCGCATTTATATCGCCAAGAAATATATACATAGCAAACTGCGGTGACTCCAGGGCAGTTTTGTGCAACTCAGGAGCGCCGATATTCTCGACGAGGGATCACAAGCCGGTCGTGCCAGCGGAAAAGGAGAGAATTCAGAAGGCAGGCGGAAGCGTCATGGTGCAGCGGGTCAACGGTTCGCTCGCCGTTTCGCGCGCCCTCGGCGATTACGAGTACAAAAATGTTGAGGGTCGCGGACCCTGCGAGCAGCTCGTATCGCCCGAACCAGAAATATTCGTTCGCGACAGAGACGAGCGCGATGAGTTTCTCGTTCTCGCGTGCGACGGTATATGGGACGTTATGACCAACGAGGATCTCTGCGATTTTATTTACTCGAGGCTGTTGCTCACCGATGACTTGGAAGCCGTAACCAATCAGGTCATCGATACTTGTCTGTACAAGGTGAGCATGGGATTTCATCGACGATTATTTTGCGTTTCACGGTTTCCGAATGACAAATGGTGCGTTCCTTTTCCATTTTTGGGCAGAGTTTGTGATTCTTGAAAGTAAAGTAACATGTTAGTATTCTTGATGATTGGAAGTACTCTTTTATATGCGAGTGGATTAGACCACTCGGTAATTGAAACATTTCTTTCAAGAGGTATTATCAGTCGGCTGAAGTATTCAAAATTTGTTAATGAAGGGTAGGGAATGATGTGCCAGATGTAACGTTGAAGCTGATTGATTATCGATTAAAATAACCATAATAAAAACTTTGGATGTCAAGGAACGGTCTCACAGAAAACTCATCACCTTTTTACCGTCCGGGAACCAAGATATATATGACATCAAAGGTATATTTCAAAGTAGATTATTCACGTACGGTCAATCTCACATTATTTCCACTCGATAAATCTTGAGTACTGGACGGTAAAATTTTTATGAATTTTTAAACGCCCGAGGATTCGATAACCGCATATCTAGCTCAAATAGTTAACAATTATTTAGATTTTCTTATATTCAGTATATATTTCAACGTAGGTTTCTTAATACTTTTCATTACAAATTACTTTTTTAAAGTGGCGTATACATACATGAAAAATCTCGTATTATTTCCACTCGATAAATCTCGAAAACCGTACAGTAAAAATTTTATGAATATGCAAACGTTCGAGGAAATGAACTTCCGCACATTTAGCTCCAAAACTTTACGAGTCATCTAGAAGATTTTGTTAATGAAATTTGCATGCTCCAACGCTTCAGGCATTTACTGTGGAACGATTAATATTTTTTAAATATCGATTTTTATCCGTTATGTTACAGGGTAGCCGAGACAACATGAGCATAGTTTTGGTTACGTTCCCGGGAGCTCCGAAGCCGAGCCTGGAGGCGCAGAAGAAGGAGGCTGAATTAGAAACGGCCATCGAGAGGAGAATTAAAGGTTCATTTACTTTTCCATACTCACACTCAATGCTCTCCCTATGCTGCTGTCTTAATACACGATCTCGTGCCCACAAACATTCTTGACGCTCACGTCGGTCCGGACCGTAGGGAGAGGATCACGAGCTCGATAACGAGCGTTAGGTTTAAAAGTAACAATAGTAATAATAACTTCTCATGCAACCACATTGTTTCGACACGGTACTGTGAACAACATGATTAGCGGTGAAATTCGTTATATCGACTCAATTGCGTTTCAAGATACATCAGACCGTAAAACACTAATTAAAATATTGCCAAGTGCCAAAAAGGCGAAAACAACAAAAAAAAAATCAAAATTTATCCGGCAAAGTTTACGTAAGTACACATGTTTTAGAAAATGAGAATCTGGGACCACAAGCGAAAAGTTTCTAATTATATAAGATTCTAACTAGTAGTGACGATTCGATATGAATCCGACAAAAAAACCAAGGAAGAATGTAAAAAAGATCGGAAACCACAATGAGAAGATATCAGCCGATCTATAAAACAAATCGGAGTCAACGCGAAGAGCGATTATATCTTGATCGGTAAAAAAAAAAAAATTTCGAAAGTTTTGACGATTATTATAGATTCTCAATATTTCTCGTTGCCCTCTTCAGAGTTCAATGACATCCCGTTTTGTAACCGTTGGTGACTCGGATAATTTAAAAATCATGTAGTTTCGATATACACGCTGCAACCACCGTACCGTTTTTTTCTGTTCCTCGAGTATTTTCGACTAAAAAAACATTCGAAAGTATTCAGTATTCTGTGCTGTACATAATTACATCTTGTGGACACTTCCACCTGCACACTTCGAGATCTTGTGCCTAAAACTTGTTAAACATGGTAACACCCGGCGCAACAACCAGATTTCGTTTATGTTTTTGGCCCTTTCCATTTTTCGCAGAAAAAATCTAATATTATTCAAATATGAAATGATATACTTTTACGAATACGATCGTATAAGACCAAAGCCACTTTAACAGAAACTTCCCTAATAAGCGAAGTTCTAATAGGTAGCTACAATCAGTAAATCTCGAATCACAAATATACAATGTCTATTAAAAACAATTGTAACTGCCTTTACTAAAAACACAAAAAAAACGATAGGTTCCTGTGCCAATCTTAGCGTCTAGATTTCCCTTCGTATATCGACTAGTGTGTAAGTTTAATTCAGCGAATGCAATAAAAGCAACAAGGTCAAATGTGACTCACTCATCAAGGTGCTGAGAAACGCGAATTCGTACTTGCTCGAAAACATACATATAACAAATGGAGAACGGAATCTAATTCCGATAGCTTATTCAACAAGTTATTCGATGTGTTTTACCTTATTGAGTAATAATTTTTAATCATTCCTCAGCCATAGATATCCACGTTACAAATAATTTACGATCTTGACGTACTTAATATAAATGTTGTTTTTCGAAGTATAGGGTTTTCGACAAAACATTACACGAAAAGAAAATCACCAGGCGTATAAATGTCCCTAGTCTTCTAGAACTCAGGATTAGGTAATCTCGAAGAAAGGAAAGATAGACACGATAAAAAAGTATTTTATTGTAGGACTCGTTATCTGAATAGTGTGTGGTCACAACTTCCTGTATAAATAGACAATTATATTTATTTTTCGATACTGATAGTTTATCGCAAAAATGGGAAGGACAACTATATGCCTTGATAGAATCTACGCAAAAAAAGAATGGAGAAAAAGAAATGAACACTAGTCTGTGTCAAGTTATGTCTTACCTGTGTTTTAAGCTCTGTGAAGATTTCAATTTAATCTAGTCTATGTGTCATGTAATGTTTCTTCTAATATTATTATCCTTTTAACGGAGCTGGTTCTCCGATTTATAAAGAGCATAGAATATGTGCCAAGCAATCAAAAGTGTCGGAGCTCTGGAAGTGCTGGAATTCGATCGTCGATCAAAAATATTATTAAGATTTACGCGAACGGAGAGTCAAGTGACGTTTCGTTCGGCAGAGACGAGACAAATGTCTTAGATTCTCCCTTTAAAAAATTGAGAACGCCCAAGAGAATATCATGAACTTATCGTCTCTTGTTATATGTTACATGGAAAGAAAATTGTTACATCGCCGATATTTTCTGTTTAGAGCTTCGATCGCCACGCACTTTAGAACTAAGAAAAATAGTCGTAAGATAAGGACTTTTAGTACAAACTTAGAAAAAAAATGAAGTCAATAGTGGATTGTTCAAACTATTTGGAATAAATTCTTTCATCCGACAATCGGGCACTGCTTGCCAATATTTGTGTTTCCATCGAGTTATTTTCGTACGAAAAAATCATTGTGCAATGAGAAAGTAAAAAAAAATAGGTCCACCCTTGGAGTTGTCATATCACTTCACACAAGTTAGACGAAGAGAAAATTTGACTTATAGAATTATCAAACGTAAAAAACTTATCGTTGTGTTGAAAATAGTTTAGAAGGCGCCACAGGTAGGTGCAAACTTGTTTACAACACATTAGAACTTTTTTTTATTCTCGCAATTCCCTTTTACCTTTATTTTTCTCTCAATAGTTTAACGGCAATGCATTTCTTATGGAGATTCATTGCGATTGCCGTTATTCACTCGGGGGAAATTAATTTTTTTTCAATATCATGTCATTATGTCGAGGTTTAATTCATCCTGACCGAGTGTAGACAATTCCAGAGGTGGATTAATTAATCGCGCTTTGCGCGTCGACGATCGGAGACAAAATTACTTACTTGCGACGAGGAGTTTTTCTCAGAAAAAAAAAAACTATTTCCATAAGAAATGTAGTGTGGAAACGAACGACTACGTTCCAGTCCGATGTAGCTGCATGCTTTCAATCAAAACTAAGTAGTAAAATATTCGTCGTTTGCGTAGATATGTTTTTCCAACATTTATTTGTAAACTGCGACAAATTTTTATTACTCATTTTTTTAACATTTCTTTTTAAGTATAATTAATTCGACAATTTTGTTGTAACGAGAGGGGAAAAAATCCCAGGAAGGACGCATAAAATGCATCGAAAGCACTTATCAATTCATCACTGCATAATCATTTTTCTAGACTAATTTACCGCATATAAAAATACGTTAGAAAGAAGTATGTCGACCATCCCTATATGCAACAACAGCCCATTATCCTTAAGCAGTTTATTGACCCGAGATATTGCGCCGATAGACCAAAATTAAGAGAGAAAAAATATTTCGCAATTTTTTGTATAGTACAAATTTTACAATATTATCGATAGTATGCCACGATAAATTATATATGTACTACACCAATCACGTCTGAAATGCAAATTTTTTAATTAGCACTTATTCGGTGACTGTGAGGGGAAATGAAAATATTAACGCTATGACTCTTTATTTCCAACAGAAATCGTCGCACAGCAGGAAGATAAAGCGGGCTTCGACTATCTTCGAGTGTTCCAGCTCCTTGCGGACCAACAACTACCTAATCTACCCCCAGGTGGTGGTCTTCTTGCAAAGTGAGTTTTTTTTTTCGTACGCATCGTTTTCCACATTTGTGATCATGAAAAAAAAAAAGAAAAGACAAGCATCGGAACTATCGGCGATTATATTCATTTTTTATTTTTATTATTACACGACGAAAGAATTTTTTTTATTGTCCTTTACCTTAACGTCGTATATCGTTACGTCGTCTCGTTGAAAAGTGAGTTTTTTTTTCGCACGTGTCGTCTTCCACATCCGTGCTCACGAAGAAGAAAATATCTCGTACAGGCGTCGAACTATTCGTGATTGCTAATATTTTTTTTTTTGTTATTTCCACTACAAAAAGAATATTTTTTACTATTATCCATTACCGCAGCGCGGTATATTTTTTGGCTAGAAAATCATGACGATAGCAGCGCGTATTGAGATAACTCCTCCTCGCCGCGCTCCGGTGCAACTAAAACTTCGCGTTCACGCCGAAGCCAAACATTCCTTGGGTAACATTGAATTTCCTACCACCACCCAAAACCCGTTCGCGAGTTTACGTAATGAATTTTGAACGAAGGTTAAATGCAATGCCGTTAAACACAAAGACTCTCGGCGGGTCTGTAACAATTTGGCTTGATTCCAAAATACATAATTAGAATTCTTGCGCAATATGGTAATTGGCCCATCCGAGCGCGAAGGTATTAAAAATCGTGATTATTACTATATTTCACGAATTATTGAAAAAAAAAATGTTATTTTCGCAATTTGATTTACTTACCACGAATTCCGTGAAGAAAAATTATTTATTATCGCGTGATATAAATTTTTGATATTTTGTTTTTTTTTCTCACATGAACTGTAGCTATGAATGATTTATCCACAGGCAACCACTCATTGAACAAGTGTTTCGAGAAGTATGTCCCACGAAAGCAGACAGTGTAAGTCTTAGATACGATTACCCTTCATGTGACTAACTCCGCCTTATTCTAAATCACATCAAATGTACAACTATAATCATTGCACAAGCCCTACTTCCATGCTTGTTCATGCAAATTTTACTACAGAGAGCGAGAGAGAGAGAAAGAGAGAGAAAGAAAGAGATAGAGAGGGAGAGAAAAAGAGAGCGAAACAGAAGGGAATATAAAAAATTTGTTTAAAGCCTTGTCTTCTAGAAACAACAAAGACAAAATATCTCATTGCATCACAAAATGGCTGGTTAATGAAAAGTTATGTCTGTCAAAACGGAAAAAAAAGTTGTATTCCCGGAAAAAAGATCGTCGAATATATTTATCCGATTATTTATATATATATATATATATATATATATATATATATATATATATATATATATAGTCAGATAAATAATATAAAAAAACGAGAATAAAAGTTATTATAGGATAAAATTGGTAATTGACAAATCGAAATTGCAATGCATTGAGAAAAAAGCGAATGATAAAGTGGGGAAAAAATTGTACAAAAATCCAGAATACTTGAACATAGATTTTACTCTTAAATAATTCGTTAAAGAAGGCATTCACGAGGGATATGCATTTGCTCTTTGTTCCATGCTAATCAAAGATATTCAGTAAGGTGTGATCTTTTAATTAACATTCTACCGCTTTTTCGATTGTCTTACTGTTTTCTTTTCGTTTTATTTTTTTTCTTCTCATTTTCGTTATATTACTGTCCGAATAATTACTATTTTAACAGCTGTGGTAATTGGTATTGCGGATGATAGTGGAAATTTTCACGAGATAAACTTTCGATTTAGAACGTCCGAGTTGAATCATTTAAATTTAATTTTGCTGAATTTTTACGGCATGGTCTTTGTACGACATAGCGTTTGAAGAGGAGAAATATTTTTGTTACATTTTGAAGTATAAGTTGCAATGTGCTGCAGTTCTTGCATCACGTGTTGAATTAACTCGTACTACTGTCCCTCCGATAAAAGTAGTACCGATATTGCTGAACTTTACAATAACTACCGCAGATTGTTATTATCTTGTAAATTTCCCCTACATCCACAAAGTGGCGAAAAATAAAATAAAATTATATCACGGTTATTATGCAGGGGGTTGAGAGATATTGTACTAGGTATTTACTGCTCGATACACGAGACGCTAATCAATCAATGCGAATCTAGACCACATGGAATAACACAAATATAATCTATCGTTCTGGGACATTATCACACTGTTTTCGTAGAATTTAATGCATTTACGATTGTAAAAACGCAAACGTTCGAGAAGATATTTTTGCATCTTTTATTTTTAAAATATTTTTCACACGCTGAATGACTGTTAATGTGTTTGGCTCATCGTGTAAGATTTGTGGTAGAAAATAATCTAAATATTAAAAGTATATGTACTTACTAACAGTTCGTGACTATAAATTTTTTTTTTCTTGAGATATAAAGTTTGTTCTAGCGAATAATTTCTATACATTGAAAGGGAAGAAAATGCGATACTTTTTAGAGTATGAATGATATATTGTGTAGTCTAGATTTCCATTTTAAACGACGAGGAAAAATCAGCGTAGTAAAATATTTCTTCGGTACCCTCTGCTGTGTTGACAGTAATGCATAATATTACGATATAAGAATTATATATTTTTGTAGTTCTAGTGGACTTGCGCTCAGAATATCTATTTGTATGCGGTCGGTTTAATCGATTCTCAGAACAACAAATTTCCAGAACACTACGTTACTTTTGACTGACACGATGCGGGAGTGATTTTACAAAAATTATTTTTTTCTTTTCATTTAGAGATTTGGTAAAACAGGCCAATTACAATTAGCATTAGACGTAGCAGTCCTGTACATATAAATACTGTGTCCACAGATGTCAGTATTGATGTTTTTTTCTTCGGAAAAGAAAAGAAAAAAAGAAAGAAAATCATTAGTAAGTTCGTAGCCATGGCGAAGGCCTTGATCTTAGTTTCCAAAGTGTTTTTTGTCCGTCTCGTTGTTCACGCCGGTATTAACCCGAACAGTCAATAAAAAAGAGAAAAAAAGGGAATAAGATTTTGCCTCATGTCTCAAACATATATATCATTCGAGCGTGTTACGAATAATAACAAATTCATGTATCTCGATTCCGCAATCCAATTCCACAAATACCGTTCCGTTTAGGCCGGTGTTCGAACACCACCTTTTAATAGCCCAAAAAAAAAAAAAGAAAACCCACCCGCCTCTTCTTTTTCCCTTTGAACTATACGTCAAGGCCAATCTTTAAATTTTTCGAGACAGTAGCACGCATATACCAAAGTATATTATCGTTACCCTGCCATTGAGTAATGTACTTTTAGAGATTTAAAAAAATTTGCAATTCATTGTGTTCCTTTGGAAGCAATTAATCGTTGAGCATAGCATGAGGCCTCGAAAAAAAAACGTTATAGGCTTGCTGACTTTACGATAACAGAATGATAAACGCACGAACACTGTATTAATTCCAGGCTCGTCATCAAAATTAATCAGACTATCCTCGAGTCATCAAACTTCAAAGCTAGCTAAGTTAGACCCGACGAATAATGTAAATTCAATTAAATTTTTATTAATCGAATGCTTAATGTAATGAAAAATATCAACACACATGCTAATATTCATTGGATCATTTTGTATATCCACGATTTCCTCGAACACTCGATGTAAACCTCGGCCCGTCATATTTATCGCTCGTCCGTTCAATCCGCAGATCGCCTATTCCGAAAACATCGCTTAAATTACTATTTTTTTTTATAACCAAACTCACATTGTCCAACTCTTTCATAACGCACTCTTTACTTGTGCTTGTCACAAATTTATACATTTTCGTAGTGCGCGCAGGTCACACGAATCATCTCATCACCGTCCACTCACCGAACATGTCGGAGAATTTTGTATAATTATGGAACGACGGCATGGAATTATTTTCTGTGCTTCGTTCTGACTTACGTAAACTGCTTGTGAAATTGCATATATTGTTGAGCATGGTTCGAGTAGCCGATTTAAGAGACGTTGTAGCGAGCCCCTCCAAAAAGAATTATTGCATTAAGACGAGGCAAAACTGTTTTCTCAAAGAAAAAAAATCTCACTTCCAAAAAAAATTGCATTGACATTTTTCGTTACATTTTACCCTTAATTTTAAGGGGATGCGTAAACACCCCTCAGTCGCCCTAAGTCGATAATAAAAACGGGAATCCTTTTTTTTTTAACAATTGATTAACGTCTAGCGATGAATCAAATCACTAACAATTTTCGTTTGCCCGGCAGAATTAGATCATCGTTATAAAAAATTTTTATTACGGTTTTTATGAACGCGTGTAGTTCTCGTCACCTCAAGATGCATATCCGCATTGATAGCGAATAGTGTAACGCAGCTACGAGCGACAGTTGCTGCACGTGCATTAGCAATTTTTCAATAACATTATTTTATCGTCAAATTTATTGCGACCAATGCAGACGCACCAGAATGCAATAATTCGGAAGAGATTTGCTTGCTGCACACTGCAATTTTGTGCAAGTTTGGCTGTCGGGAAGTATGCTGTACAGTACAAATTCCATTAGTGCACGTTTTGTATATCTGCTATGACCGAGTGAACTTTTAACGGAAAGCCCTATTTATGAATCATAAATAGGGCGACGATAAATGGCTCTAAACGTTCGGCACCCTGATCAGATGAGAAGCTAATGAAGGAATGCTGAAACACACAGCGCCTCATTAAATTTCACTCGATATCGAGTACCAATGGGGACTTCACTATAGTCGATTTTTTTTAAAGACGCATGGTGAGACGATCTAAAACATATTTTCGGTGGTTAGTTCTATCCGTTTGCCATGATCGTCCCACATACGTTACACATCGTTCTTAGGATACCTAATAGTTTGTAACTTTTTTTAATTCATTTTTTAGTTGTTTAAATATTTTTTAACAATAACCATTATATATGCTGTTACACAATCAATATGCCCGTCTGGAATCGAAGCCGTCGATCACTCCTGAGCAATTTCGAATTTTAAGAATATCGACGAGATTCAATTCAGAAATAAAATACGAACATTTATTTACGAAGGTCAGTTTTTTTTTTTTTACACTTGGAATCTCGTTTGTACGAATTATTGAAGAATTTGTCCGAAAAAAAATATTTAAAAATACAAAGAAAAAAAAATTGTTTGGCTATTAATAAAGTATGACAAATGCAGTTTTCGGATTATTGTCAAATTACTAGTTATCGAGTATCCTTAACTACGCTGAGATTCAATCAGACGCTCCATATATTAATTCGAGGCGCATAGAGTAGATCTGAACTTATCACCCTCACAGAAAAATTATTGGATCTCTTTTTCCATCATCGGAAATTCCTAAAAAAAATTCAACAGTGTTACGCAATGCACTTGATTTCTTTGAACCCATTCCTTCTCTCCCTAGATCGCCTCCGACCCCTGCTACTGGATACAGCGACCCCTTGGCGAAATTTTTAGAGAAGCTCAATAACAAATGTTAAGTGTCTACACAATCGTTATATCCACATTCAACCTCAACCTTAATTCAGTCGATCTTAGGTAGGGAAAATTAAATAGAGCTCGGAGTCATTAAAGCGTTCTTGAAAATTGATGTACCTGAAATTGTTTTGCTAAACGATGTCAATAGTGTCCTCTTTCGAATAGTAGCCTTTTATCCCCGGCTAATTGCCAGTTGATATTCATATCAATTATTCCAACAAAGGAACGAGAAAATAGAAAGCAAAAAAAATTGCTACAATGATCTAATTTCGGTATTCGACAAGAAAATGACCATAATAAAGGCTAACTATTAAAAGTACCAGCAAAGCATTTTCAGACGGAAACAGAAAGAATAATAACAACAACAACAAAAAACTCTTAATGTGGCGAGTTTGTTACTTAATATTTCTATGGAGGAATCGCCAGGGCTTAATTATGCATTTTTTGTTTGTTCCTTTTTTTATTAATTGCATATCACCTCGACCTAAAACATCAAATTTTTGGCTTTCAATAGCCGGCACGCAGCTGTTTTCTACTGTCCGACATGCCCGACATTTACGAACTTTCATCACACGAATATGTATATAGCCGTGTTGCTAATGTTGTGTGTAAAAAACAAATGCTGTCGTCACTTTAGAACCTGCGGATTTCTTCATGAGAAAAAAAAAACACGAAAAGTAGCTGTTGAAATTCTAGTACTGTTACTCGAAATTCAACATGATATCATGAATATTTTGTGTATGTTAATATTTACTTATGAAATTACTCACACTATACTATTTACCTATGTTGTTGTATTTAATATACATAATTAAAAAATAATTTCATAGGAACACATAAGCCTTCTGTATTATTAAGTTCGTTTACGTTAATTAGTTTTTATTTTTTTTTAATTTTTTATTTTAACGTTTTTTCTCAAACTTTCGTTACCTCTCGCTTATCAGTAGAATTTATCGCGCTTGGTTTAGCTGCAACACTAATTGGCGTCACAATCTGCGCCGTCATCGAGCAATCCATATGTAAAATTAAGGAGAAATTGTTGCACGGCAAAAAAGTATCTATATGTGCCAAAATATAGTTGCTCGATGATTTTTCGAAAAGGCTGACGAGCTTCCAAACCGAACGCACAATTAGATTGTTTGCCTCGAGATATTTTTCTATCGTTTTGTAAATGTCGTAAAAGTTCTTCCCAACTCGGCAAAACCGTATACGACGACGGTAACGTCCATTATAATTTTATTTCTGCGACTATTTCGTTTCTTCATCGACTACGCAATTATCGTATGGGCAAGAAAAATTTGGTATATTTTCCCACCGTTTTTAGCCACATTACTTTCGTTTTCGTACTGTGAAATCCATAAAAGCTGATCGGGGAAACAATAAGAACGATTTAATCGAGATTCCGCATATTTTCGAAATTTCAAACTGAGAGAGGAGAGTGAATGATTGTTTAAAAAAAAAAAAAAAAAATTCGGAGTGAATGAAAATAACAAAATTTTAGTGATTCCTTCATTATTCGTTGCATTTATTGTTTGTACGTCTCATCGGGTAAAGGATGCATGCAAATGACCCAATTGAAGTTTGTTTCTTTGGAATTTAATTGAATAGCAATTCCTTTAAAAGCTATATCGCATCTCTGGAGCAACAGTGCAACGACTTGTACGGTAACCCCGGTAATTAAAGTCGCATTGCTGACCTGAGAGTGCGACATCATCTAACGAGCCCAAACTAACAAACCGTACTGGAATATCGTAGCTTATTATAATTATTCATCACGACGCCCTTCCTTTTGCTACTAAAACAAATAATGGTTCCGTTAATGAATACTATTTTTTTTTACCATTATAAATAAATATTGCATTAATTGATTTGGCAATCAACAAGATTTCAATGGAAACGACTATCTTTAGGAGAATAATATTGAGAACCAACAATGATTCCTCAACAATGGAGATCGAATCCACAAAAAAAAAACATGAGGGTGAGATCAACGTGAAAACTATTTTTTACATGCATCCCAGGAAGTAACACTGTCCGATGTGTAAACTAAACGAAAAACAAAATATATCGTTATAGCTCTGTGTAGTGTGAATGAAAAAAATGTTAATTAAAAAAATAATCTAAAAAAAAAAAAAACAACAAAAAAAGTACATTGTTTGTGCCAACTTTACAGGGGTTTTAGTTATGCTGTGCGAGTGATTATTAACGATCAGAGTCATTTTATGGATGATATCAATTTATATTGACCACGAATGATTAATAAAGTTTATTCAGCCGCTCAATGTGTTTCATTGGAATTTTATTGTTCTATCCACAACTAGTTTAGCGCTCCAAACTCTGTAGTCCAGGGAAGGTGGTCGTAGCCAATAAGATTGATAACACAAGCGGTCTCGATGGGAATGTTATTTCACTAATAAGACTTTGCATGAATTTCTGTTCGTTTGTCTGTTACGTAACATTAATTAAACGTCCAAGAGAGCGCGTGGACACGATTAATGTAAGTTTAGCTTTTCGTAAAGTACAGCTTCGCCAATTGAAATTAACGATTTGTCACCCATTTTATATGGAACGACTCTTATGCAAAAAAAAAATAATTATATTAAAAATAATAATTTCATCAGGGTAACTCAATTCTCTGTAATTAACTCCTTCGCTCCGCGGTTTTTCGAAATTTATTTCGTACCACCAAAATTCATGCAGTTGAAATTAACTCACGAATATACATATATACATTAATTTTTGCTATAATAAAATTTTTTAATATTTTTGTTTCGGTTAATAAAAATTCTTTTAAATCCAGAATGTATTTGTAAAAAAGTCGAAGCGAAATGTGTGTATTAGGAGCTTGGAATATCCAAGACGTATTTCTGACGTCCGGCGCGAAGGTGTTGGTTTTCCTTAACACTGACTTGTGTTTAAAATATATATATATGTATATAATTTTATAAAGTTACTACGTCACGTTTCAAGTAGCACAATGTAATATGATTGCAGGAGTCAGACAGCAGTTAGTGTACACAATATGTATGCCATTTGATAATTGCTGTGTGCGCTAGACTGACCGATTCTGAAAGTGACAAATGCAAGACTACACCGATAACAGCAACAATGGAAGTACTCTACGAGCGATGAGTGTACAAAATAGCACTATAAGTAACAATGCGGGCACTGTTGGTTACTCACTACTCACTACCAAAAAAAGATATAATGTGCGATACACTTGTATACCTAATTATAACGATTAATATCGATTATAAGGTTTATTGTACAAAGCATTTCATCTTCTGCCAAGGGTAAAAGAAACAAACGAGCAAAAAGTATAGAATTTTGTCAGCCTCTCAGAATGTCAAGAACATTTATTTTTTTTATTATTATTTTTTTTCTCTTCTTGTCATTTTTCTCTTTTTTTTTTTGTAAGTCTTCTTTTTTATCTGAGTGTACGAACAGTGGTATATAAAAAATACGGTTATATATTTTTGTAGGCATCTTTTTGTAGCCCTTTCCTAACAACTCGAACGTACCTGGAACAATGACTGACAGTGATGGCATTTTTACCTTACCAGAAGATCATTGCTTGACTATCTGTACCTGATGCGCTGAATTCGAACGTAAATCGTCGCAAAAAAAAAATCCTGCATTTGGTTACTCACAAACGACGAGCATTAAACTTAGCTCTGGTAATCTATTATTTTACGGTGTTTCAACACTTTTCAATTTGATAATTTTGCGTTTTTTTTTTTTTTTTTTTTTTTTTCTTAATTTCTACTTTGCCACGCAAATGCCCCATCGTCGGAGCGATCGATCGAGTGCGGATTTACATTTGATCAATTTTCTTTTCGTTATACTGTCGTTTAAATAAAAGTGTTCCACTCGAGTAGACCCTCCAAGCTTGACTCGTTAATCATCTTCGCACGTTATCCGTGTAATTCGATTGCTTTTCTTCGAATTTTCGCAGCGTTATCCCTTGGCTAAAGAAAATTTCCTTTAAATCCTGATGAAAATAAAATAAATAAATAAATAAATAAATAAAGTACCCTATAATCATAAACTTTTGAACTTCATATTATCATTTATGTAAAATAGGTGTATTATTGTATTTCAGTGTGTAGCTGCCGAAATTTGCGAATCAAATCTGTACTATGTTAGAAAAAAAAATCGGTATAACAATAGAATTGAATATTTGGTATCGACGACTGTTGTAAGATCTATTGAACTACCATTCTGTTTGCCTCTCGCGTCACCTCCGCCCATCCCTATCATTTCAGCTCGATGAAAAAAAAAATACGTCGCGTCGATAATGTATAATTTGCTACTTGTAAGTAATAATAAAATTTAGCCGAGAAATAAAAAATTAAAATTTATCGCTGTGATTCAGTCAGCGATCCGAGTCTTGCCTACCCAAGGATAGCCTGGCAGCGGTTCGATGATATTAAATTTATACAATTTATAAAGAGAGCTGTACAAAGCTGTCGCAAAATCTTTCAGGTCCCAAACTGAGAAATGGAAAAAAAACTGTAAGACGATAAAGTCCATTTCAGGGCAAGCAATCCAGAGGTTTTTACTACCCTGTCGACAATAGAAAGTCTGTCGCAGACTTTTCCCACAGTAATTACGACCGTACGTATAAATTGGAACCGTCCTTATTTTATTACAACACGTATATAATAACTCACAATAAAAAAAACACATTCTAGTTTCTCTGTTATCACATTAAATATTTTCTGTCACAATGAAGCGACTATGTTTCCGACATTTTTTTTTTATACACAAAACATCGCGTGTTAACATATCGTAAAGTGTTCGTCGCTTATTTCAAAAGCCTAATCATGGTCGACGGACTGATACCTATTTGTTTGAAGTACACGATAAAAACTGTACATTCAAGAACCATTGAACTCGATACGCAAAAGGAGACCAATGACATTGACACTTCGAATGAAGATTGTCGGCTTGTACTTAATTATTGTTTTTTTTTTAAATATATGACTTTGTGCTGAACTATCGAGTGGGCTCACTTATCGCTCGAGATGTCCTCTCGGTACCGTTCAACGAAGTAATCAATTCGTGGCTTTACGCAAACATTTTTTTTTATGTACAATACAAAAAAAAGACGGCAACATTTATGAATGGGACTTTTGATTGGAATCCAAACTTATTTGTTCTGCTTGACAGCCGACGGAAAAATCGTGTTCAAGACGATCGCGACATTCACACCGTCACAAAGTACCTATAGATATTGTACTATGCGTGTGTAAATATGTAGTATAATATATACTCCAATTCGTACAGAAACGTTGTATCACATATGCCTTTATGTAAACGATAGATACAGTGCCACAAAACTCTTATCTGCCATATTCTATTGGCTACATATATCTACATCGATGTTCTACATAAGTGTTAACAAATTTCATATATATAGATTTTTTAAATATTCCTCCGTAATGGATGCAGTTTTTATTTTAATAATAATTTTTTTTTCGTTAATTGATATTATTGTGCTTTGCAATGTATTTATCGAGAAGGAAGCAAGACAAATGCGCAAATGCGTTATCGACACGATGATATTTAATCCAACTTCTCACTCCGCCTCCGTAGAAACATTAACTCGACACGGATTGTATCAATTTTTTTTAATGAAAAAATAATAGTAATCGATAGTAATTGATAATTTTGCGGTATAAAATGTATATAATCTGCTCGAAAATGTTTCCATTGTCTTTTACTTTGAATCATCAGTTTAACCAACTAGACATTTAAGTTGAAATTGATAACAAATTTTTTATGAGAACAATTTCAGTTTGACACTGTCGTGTTACGATCGGCCTCGTCTGTTACATAGTAAAATGTTAAATATTTTTAACATTTGTCGACACCGGTCGACGATACGTACGTTTTTCGGCTTTCTAAATTACAACGAAAAAAAAAATATATGTGAGGGATCACACGATCTCTTTCTATTTATTGGTCGTCCAGCCTCGCCAGATTGAGGCGATACTCGCTGCCGCACTCGTCACCAAACCGCCTGCAACGCTCTGATTAACTTGGATGCTGGAAGCTTGCGAAGTTATCGTTCCGCCGGGATTGGGAACAGTCATCTCCGGGCAAGCTACGTTAGGCACCTAAAACAATCACTTCGTGAGATCGATGTTGGCAAAATCTATATACGAGTTTTCCCGACACAACTCACAGCCTCCCATTCCCAATTAAAGGCGTCTTCTTCCTCGTCCGATGCTGAATCGTCGCTGTTTTCGAGATCCGATACCAACTGGGTGTGCATTTCAGCCAGTACGCCCGGGTCGACCTCCATAGGCCCGATTCTATTCGATTGTTGAAATTTCGATTTCTTTTTTAAGTGTAAACTCGCCTACGGCTAGTTAGTTTTGCAAATTTTCTATTGATCGAGGAATTATTTGTGTTATGTGTGGGAATTTGTATTGAAGACATTTTCTTGTTTTCTCTTGACCCTCAAAAACAACAAAAGTTTCTTTACGATGAGATAAAATTTCTACAAAAATTCTTTTCTTCGTAATGTAAAACTTAGATACGAATTTAATTAAATATATCTAAGCCATACATATCTATATCCACTGACCTTCCAAGATCGCTGATTTCGGTATTGAGCAAATGCATTATATTCTGCAAAGTGTGCATAGGATGCAGTACAGTGGTATTGGTATTTTGAGTGAAACACAGATGCAGAACATTGCTGTTGAGCCTCGCCACTTTCCTCGTAAACTTCTGGCCAGACATTTCGTTACCGCAGAATTCGCTAGAATTAGGAAGAGGGATCGTAAAATTAGTGCGATAAACTTGGACGAGCCAAAGTAGGTATGAGCTCACCTATACGCAAGTTTATAGGGTAATCTAACGTTGACGTAATAGGCAATTATATTGACTAATTGCGTAGCATACGTCAGGGCCGCACTGATGTTGTACCCAGGATTATGCATAGCGCGTTCCTTGTTTACACCGGATACCCCGTCCTTATTGGCAGCGACTAAAAATATAATTCAATGGATTGAGCTTTACAAATTTTCGAATTTTTCTCCAGCATAAATTGATTTTAATCCCTCTTATTGTATTCCACTAAATGCAACACATTTAACTACCCCAAAGAGAGTAAGCACTGTAGTCCCCCGAGCCTGGCAGAGTAGGAGCCACGATACGATGTTGCATTTCTAAACTATTCTCAGTGTCATTAATCCATCGTCCTCTTACGTACGAAGTCCCAGAAGCATCAGCAAGTGCACAGGTCACGATATCCGCACTTAAATTTTCTTCCTCGCTGCTGCACAAACTAAGAAAATATTGTCTAATGGAATGTCGTTCATATATTTTTTTCTTTTCGTAAACGTATTCACTACAGTTAAGGATACCTTCTGTTCGGATCGACCTGCGTTAGTGGGAAAATATACTGAATCAACTGTTTAGCCGCTGTTCTGATAACTTTTTTCAACTGTTGTCGCTTTCTGTCAACGGCTTCCCTCTGTTTCTCTTGCAGAACTTTTAATCCAGCTACAAATTTATTTAACTTCTCGACTCGTTCCTCGTGTCTAGGAAGTCTGAGTATTAGCTGGGAGTTGACATCCCTCAAAACGTTCAGTCGTTGATTACCTGTAGTTTTAATAGAAGACAAAAAAGAAATGAGACTATTCCAAGGCAAATGGAATGACGTACTTAAAAAAATATTTTTTATACATGCGAAACTCGATGGGTCTAATGGTAATGGCGATATGTACAAAAAATAGGATTCAATAGATTTATCAATGGCTAGTTACCATTCGACTGAAGTTTCAAAAGGTATATTTTCAAAGGTAATGCAGGCGTTTTTTAAAATAATATTTATGTATAAAACCATGTATTTTTGCACTGAGAAATTAAAACTGCTTTATAATAAAAAGTAAAAAGATTGGAAGATTTAATACATTTGTGGATATCTTTTATTATGAGTTAAACGCCTCACTTGCTTAAGGATTAGATAAGCATGGAATTTACCCTTTTATTCAGGTCACCGATCAAAGTTTATTTCAGCCAAAATTTTATCGGATATTGGTGTAGAAATGCGAATTTTTGCTAACAGAATTCTGCATGGTCTGCGCAGTTGACCGTTGATTGCTTAATAAAAACAACAAAATTCTTCGTAAAATTACCTCTGTTGATGCTCTGTTTTGTTTCGTTCACTAGTGTTTCTAAGAGCCTCACCCGCTCCTTACACATATTAATATCACATATCTGAAAGAATTGTTCCGTGGCAGTAATATTATTTAATATGAGATAACCGAAAAGTGTGAACAACGTGCAATTACCAGCTTGTCCTTTTGCTTGTGCTTCTCAAAAGCATCAACGCATTTGTCTTCCAACTGGGCCCTGGCGGCTTTCAACCGTAACAGCCGTAACTGTTTATCCGCAAATCTGCAGAAGAAAAATTTACAATCACCGACCCACAAATCACTGCTATTCACAGAAAATTGAAACAATTATCTGCTTATCATTCGTGTCTAACAAAAAATTAATAATTCAATAACATAAAAAAAGTGGCTGAACAAATTTACCAAAAATTGTTATGACCATCGATAACCTTAAAAAAATGATTATTTTCAAACAATGTTCATACCAGTTCCTCACTCAGTATGTAAAAATAATATCATTGAACATTTCAATTGCCAAAAAATCAACAACCGATAACGTGACGTTATGATTGAAGTTACTAAAAAAAAAGAAGATCGTAAGAAAAAATTGAGAGTTCGAATAATTTTTTTTTTTTAATCCATGTTAGATCCCATCGACAGAGACGTCGCAAACGATCGCTCACCGTTCAGAGTAAACAGAGGTAGAATGAATGAAATCCCCATTTTGGATGCACTGCCTGCAGTAAAAGACTCGTCTGCTGTTGTGACAGAGTGGACACTTCAACAGATTGATGCTCAGACGGCTCGAGACTTCTTCTAGCTCCGTTGAAAGTTGAAAATCTTCGGGAGCCGTACAAGAACCGTCGGAGCTGCTTGTCGCCATAACCAATAACCCAGAACAATAGAGTCCTCCAGCCCGTTGTCAATCATCAGCTGATCCGATGTTTACTTTCGATAATGAAACTTTACCACGGAATAAACGAATTAGTTTACTCGCGCTTTCGGCCAATCGAATCCTTTCCTCCAACGTGTGTCATGGGAAGAACAAAAAGAAATTAATTTTATTCACGCAACTTTATATGCTACATGCTATCGAACTATCATTAAGAACTATCGTCAAGGCGAAGGCTAAAATAAACTTGAATTTTGCCTCGCGCAGTGCATAGCTACGCCGTGGCACGAGTCATAGTTGCGCACAGATATACCGTGAGTCGCGGTTAGTAGCTAGAGATTATATCTCTGAGCGAGGGCACCGATGGCAGATCAGCGTACGGCGACGGTAGCCAAGAATGTTTTTCGTTTTTCGTTTATTCATAAACAATTTTATAAACGGGCGATATACGTGCTCTCTGCATTATCGACCGTCGATTAAGACACCGCGAGGCACGCGCTTGTTCGCTGTCACTACTGCCTGACTTGTAAAACGACCGACGTTTTTTATGAGAGAAAAACCGTCGTGTAACGATAAATTGTATGCCTGAAATTCTACGTTTCACCGAGGATTTTGTCACGCCTCGTCTTCTATTTATGCAACTCTATACGACGACTATTACCAACATCATAAAGTTTCATTTTATTTTGATAAAGTAGTGAAATCTTTATCTAACGGAAGTGACAAATGCCGTCGTCAGATGGCTATTGCCAGAATGGAGAAGAGGGAAGAATACATCAGCTGATTTTGCAAAAAAATTATCACGATTTGTTGATGGCTCTTCGCATTTCTTATAATAATGTTTAGAATGAGAAATTATATTTTTATTGCGCGAAAGTTGGTATGAAATTTTCGAAGGAAGTTATCGGCTGAATGGTTAGATACAGTTTGGGAGCTGCAATTGGATTTATTAATTTTTCGCAACGACTTCGCATCGAGGATGGACGATTCCCAATAACATTTTTCTAGGTTAGGATACTCACCGAATGTATACAATTGCTGTATCGTTGGTTTTTTTTATTCTTCAATTTTTTCGAACATTCAATAATGGATGAGGTGTTCATTATTGTTGCTGAAAACACAGGCATTGAACTGTGTACACAGTCGTGAATGTATAAAATTTCATTGTTGTTAATTGTCACCACTGTCAATTGTAAAAGTTGCGAGATTTTTTCGCCCGCCGAATTTTTTCGCCGATACAAGGAAGAATTTGAAAAAAAAAACATCGATCACACATTATTATTATTGATTTGCAACCAGTAAACATGTTGTCGAACCCCCAAGTTTTTTTTTTATAATGTCAAAAGTCTTTGCTGATAAAAGAGAGAATAAGGAAAATTATTAAACACATATTATTATTGATTCATACAGGGTATTATAACTAAGCTGATAGTCAGTAAAAGCAATCATGACGTCCATAATAAAATTGCACGCCATTTCCGGCGCGATGGACGAATCTCCGCCGTGTTATATACTGCAAGTCGATGAATTGCGTATACTGCTGGACTGCGGATGGGATGAAAAGTTTGATCAGGACTTTATCAAAGAATTGAAGAGGCATGTACACCAAATAGATGCGGTACTACTTTCGTATCCAGATCCATTGCATTTGGGAGCTTTGCCGTATCTAGTGGGAAAGTGTGGCCTTACTTGTCCAATCTATGCGACGATACCTGTTTACAAAATGGGCCAAATGTTTATGTACGACATGTACCAGGTAATTCTTTTTCAATTAATCATAATATTTCATGAATTTTTTATTTGAGGGCTTCTTGTCTGATTTGGACCTTCAGAAAATTGAATTTACATTAACAAAAGATCAAGTTGACAATTTGTTTCAGCAGCTCAAATTTAAATGCATCGCCAATTGTGAATTTAGAATATTTATTATTGGGGAAACAAGATAAATAATTTATGTGATCATACTCTTGATATTTGTATTATTAATTATTTATTCAATTGTGAATTTACTTTATGTACAGAGTTTTTGCGTTTGAGAGCTGTATGTTTTCATTACAAGATAAAAAATCAGGAATTGAAGTAAATAAAAAAAAAAGAAACCAAAGAGTCAATAAATAAAATACATACAAAATGACACGGGGTGGATTGGGTAGTGAATCTATTGAGGATTCATTTCATTTTCTTAAATTCTTGTGGATTTTTATTGCAGTCAAGGCACAACATGGAAGATTTTGACCTGTTTACTCTGGACGATGTGGACGCAGCTTTTGATAAAATCGTCCAATTGAAGTATAATCAGAGCGTCTCTATGAAGGGAAAAGGCTATGGTGTGACGCTGACACCATTGCCAGCTGGTCACATGATAGGCGGAACCATATGGAAAATCGTTAAAGTTGGCGAGGAAGATATAATTTATGCAGTAGATTTTAATCATAAAAAAGAACGACACTTGAACGGTTGCGAGTTAGAGAGATTGCAGAGGCCGTCACTTCTGATAACCGATGCATTCAATGCGACTTATCAACAAGCAAGACGAAGAACCAGAGATGAAAAGCTTATGAGTGAGTGTTACCTTAAAATGATTTCTTACCACAATGAAGCTCCTTTGAGAGGCGTTCTTGTACTCTAATCGACCAAACTTTTCATTGAGAGATTCCAATTCACCGAACGTACAAAAAAGTTTACTTCATAAAATCGATATTTCTTCACCCCCACTTTAGTGCCAAACGGGATGTTTTTATTTATAGCAAATTATAAATACGCGTTGCAAATTATGAATTGCAAGGAATTCATGATATTATTCATTTGACTAATGTCGATAAAACAAAAAATTTCAGCCAACATTTTGCAGACGTTGCGTGGCGGTGGCAACGTTCTTGTCGGTGTTGATACCGCAGGTAGAGTTTTGGAACTGGCTCATATGTTGGATCAACTTTGGCGTAACAAGGAATCCGGGTTGCTTGCGTACTCGCTCGCACTGCTGAATAACGTCAGTTACAACGTCGTCGAATTCGCAAAGTCGCAGATTGAATGGATGAGCGATAAATTGATGAGAAGTTTTGAAGGCGCTAGAAACAATCCGTTTCAATTCAAGCACTTGCAGCTTTGTCACAGCATGGCAGAATTGAATCAAGTGCCTAACCCGAAGGTACTGTGATAGAATATAGTAAATTTATCGGAGCCTTGATTATTTGTGACGCAACCGCTTTTGCTTGAATGACCGCACACAATTCAGATAAAATTCTTCTAAAAAAGAATTCTAAGTCATAAGTCAATTGCTTTTTTTTATTTTTGCTCTTCAATGTAGGTTGTACTGGCGAGCACCCCTGATATGGAGTGTGGATTTTCTCGGGATCTCTTTCTGCAGTGGTGTTCGAATCCACAAAATAGTATTATAATAACGAGTAGAACGTCGCCGGGGACGTTGGCTCGTGATTTAGTCGAGAACGGTGGAAATCGTAGTATCACTCTGGACATCAAGCGACGCGTCAAACTCGAAGGTTCGGAGCTCGAGGACCATCAGAAAAAAGAGAAAGCAAAGCAAGATCTAATCAAACAGGAACAAATGTAAATGGTGTAGAGAAAAGACGGTCTACAAGTTATGAGAAATTAATTACGAGGTAAACATTTTTTTCCAGGGAAACCGCCGATGTCAGTTCAGAGTCTGAAGACGAAATAGAAGTTGGAACCGGGCGGGGAAAGCACGACTTGCTTGTAAAACTAGAAACAAAGCCTGGTTTCTTTAAACAGAACAAAAAACAACATCCTATGTTTCCGTTCATGGAGGAAAAAATCAAGACGGATGACTACGGTGAAATAATAAGGTAAGGAAATCTCATGGTTTTTATAGAAACAAATAACGAAAGAAACGTAAGCAGCTTCAATCGATAAATTTTAAAAAATGCAAAGAATTATTAGCTTGATTCTCTTACCGATTTATGTTGCACCTCAGGCCAGAAGAGTACAAAATAGCCGACGCGGTACCTGAGATAGAGGACAATAAAGAAAATCTCGAAATAAAACACGACGAGGCGATGCATCATCCGGAAATAGCCTCGGATATACCGACCAAGTGCGTTCAACTGACTCGCACGATAGCAGTCAACGCGTCGATAACTTATATCGACTTTGAGGGTAGATCGGATGGCGAATCATTACAAAAGATCTTGGCACAGTTGAGACCTCGTAGAGTCGTGTTTGTCAGGGGATCCACAAAAGATACGGAAGTTCTGGCCCAACAAGCGCAAGCAGCAGGGGCGAGAGTTTTCATACCTGCCAGAGGAGAAACTCTCGATGCTACTACGGAAACTCACATTTACCAGGTGAGCGTGAATGTACCGAAGAGAAGTTGAAACAAACGTTCGAAGGTCGAGTCCGGAAATGCTAATAGGTTGCTGCACACGGCGCAAATGTAATTGTTCGACATCAGGATTCGAGATTTCAGACATTTTTTCAGATTTTATATATAATTTTTTTTTTCCGGGCAATACCAAAGTAGATGAATGGCACATTCACATCTTTATCAGTCGCAACTTTACCTAATTACGAGTGTACTAGAAAGCGCCAGTAACTAGGACAACATAATGTCATATCAGAATAAAAAAAAGCAGGCTGAGGCGTTGATGTGTCGAACTAACGAAACAGTAACATTCACTGAAATTAGCTTGTAACTAACTCAGTAAATGATTACCACATTTGGGATTCTCGTAGGTCCGTTTAACTGACGCCCTCGTCAGTGGTCTGAACTTCTCAAAGGGCAGAGGAGACTCCGAGGTTGCATGGGTCGATGCATTAATGACGTCGCGCGACCACATTTGCCCTGACACTATTTCCGACGCTGAGCATGTGGATTCCGATCCGAGTGACAAGATACTCACACTCGAACCATTACCGATCAATGAGGTGAGCCATTATTTGCTCGAATAATCTGTTTAGGCTACTTGACAATCCGCAAAGATTGCGATCATAAACTGTGAAAATTAGAATAAATACACAGTATTTTATCTTTATGCGTTCTCGTAGAGGAAGGTAAATAACTGTCAAAAAAATGGCAAAAGAATCCTGGTCCTCAATGTCAGTGTAATAAAAAGAGTCTGAATCGTCGGATAATACGACTTTTAGCTGGTTTCCGGATGGATACGTGCATGCGTAACACATTTACATCCTTCAAAACGAATAAAACCGAAAAAGCTTGAGCTAGCGAGTTGAAATATTGCAGGGTCGAATAATGGTCACGTCTCTTCCATAAAATTCATGAAGATTGTGATCCGGTCGAAGATTTTACGCGACTTGAAATTCGTTACATACATCTTCAGTAGCAAAATTGAAGAAAAAAAATTGTACAGATAAAAAAAAAGGATAAATACGTTGGTTATCAGCAATTTTAGGGCGAATCAGCTGGTCCTCGGTGCGACGATTTCCTGAAGAAAAATCGTATATCTATGTAACGTGAATTTTGTATCCCTTTAGGTACCGGGACACCAAACAACGTTCATCAATGAATTGAAATTATCGGATTTCAAGCAGATACTGAACAAGAGCAACATTCCGTCAGAATTTAGTGGAGGAGTT
Source organism: Listrodromus nycthemerus (assembly GCA_963978505.1). Taxonomy (NCBI): domain Eukaryota; kingdom Metazoa; phylum Arthropoda; class Insecta; order Hymenoptera; family Ichneumonidae; genus Listrodromus; species Listrodromus nycthemerus. Next base: position 23,563,921 of record OZ021680.1, on the reverse strand, counting down.
TTGTGGTGCTGCAACAACAGTATCGCTGTGCGACGTGTAAGTTTGCTCGGGCTTACGTATGTTAGCTTACGAATTATGCCTAAATATCTTGAGGTTGATATTATGTTTTAGCACGAAGCTGGAAAAGTGGTGTTGGAAGGTTGTCTGTCTGAAGAGTACTACAAAGTTCGAGAATTATTATACGAACAATATGCGATTGTATAAATTGCTGGGGCCTATGGAAAGATCGCTTGTATTATCTTGGAAGAGGAAATAAATTTTGCTATAAAAATACCACAAAGCATTATTTCTTCCGCATTGATAAGTAAGATAAATGCGTGTCAAGAATCTGTAATTAACAGGAAGCATTTGGCAGGCCATGTCAAAACAAAATATAACTGTATGAAAAAAATAAATTTCTATCGAATCTAATCACCATCCTTCTAAATCGAGGGAAAAAAAACTCAGGCTGAAAATATCCCTCACATAATTATTACGATTATTAATAGAAAAAAAAGGTAAACGATATTCTCCGTACAACCATTAATGTGGTGATAAAATTTCATAGCAACAATGAACAAATTGTTGGAATGTATTACAACAGTTCAGTTACGCCAAAAACCTTGTAGATAATAATTATTGTACAAACAATACAGAATTAATACATTCAAACGGGTGAAATTTAATAATTAATAATAGTCATAGCATAAATGCACATTTTTTAGCAAAAAAAAACGAAATATGGAAACTCTACTAGATATAATTCTAATATTTTTTTATTCGAAAAAACCTTATTACTTACAACGCGAAAAAAAAATTTTTTAAATGTCCATAAAATTTGTACTCTCGGATACCATGCGTGTTCATGTCGGACAATCACGCGGCCGATACATAAATTCAAATAGTTTGAGAATCCGAACAAGTTGCGTGCAGAAGATTGGATGTGTAAATATCGTCATGCCGGTCAGCCGGCTTGTTCTGACAGTACGGCTAGCCGGTAGCGCACGTGTTCATTGAGCACGTCAAAATTTAAATGGTTGCGCCGTGACGATCGTCACGCCGATCACGCAAAAATCAGGTGGTCAGGTTCTCAGCTGTTGACTGCCATTTTCCATCCCTGAGCAGGAGGGGCGGGGGGAAGTGCAATTATTTGTTCATCTTTTCTGTTGTCTACCGTTTTTTTGATTGCACGACATATTATGATAGATAATTAAAGGGCGATTGAAAACCAATGTAGATACTCGATAGGCCATTAATATTAGCAAAATCTTCAATGTTTTTCGTTCCAACGAACGAAAAGGCGGTTCTGGACGGACTACTTTCGGGCGTAGTAACACCGACTGGGACGCAGACTCGGCTCGGTCTGCGCAAATTTTAATTGCATAAAATGTACTGTAACACCATCAACGAAGTCTCGTTGCGCCCGTAAGCTTTCAAATTCATACGAGAGTACAACGATAAATTGTTGTTAGGATTGTCCAAAAATCAGATAAAATTTGCAAGGGCTCAATTTGCGGCGGAGGAATGGTCGTTCCATACGCGGGTGTGGTGTCGCAGGAAGCGATCCCCCATTGGCCGAATCGGGTGAACAACGTGTACAGACGTGCAGAAGACTTTTCTGTTCGTACATGCATGACCTACACAACTTTGCCGTTTTCGTTCGTTACTCAGGGGCGTAACGTGTAATGGCGCCCCTCGAGGATGCTTGCGACGTTTGGCAATGAGACTGGACTTCCGACTCATCGATCCGAATTGAATCGCACGGAAATTCCGTCACATTACATCGCTCCCAGAACACGCTTGAGGTTCTCTCGAAGCGTGAATATCATAGCACAGTCTTATGTTGCCAAAAACTACAGCCATAATGATTCGCAGTACTGAAAATAAACGTACCAGCCCGAACCGCTCGGCCAAGAGTCCGCGCATGTTTCGGATCTTCGTGCATCGGCGGGCCTGAAATAAGGTTTAAAACAGTTCCTCGATAGGCTATCGATGCATACACGCATTAAAAGTTCAATGATCCGCCTCGAATAACCCCGTTGGTGATTAATATTCGAGACGAAAATTCGTCGAGTAGATACGTTCCTGTGTACCGGTCGCCGTCGCCGAGAGAGGGGTCAGATTTTCGCACGCACACCGGCGCGCGCGGCCCAACAGAACTCACGACTCACTTCGCCGGCTCAAGGAAGAACGCGTCGACCTATACACCGCGCGCTGCCTTACCAAGGCGATTATATCTGTTATTTATAAAACTGTGAAAGCCGAGGAAGTCGTGGAAATGTCGGGAGAAAAGCGCAGCCAGGATCGGGAGGATACTCTGCTTGCGGAGACGGCGATAATCGTTGATATCGAAGGCACCACCAGCAGCATTAGCTTCGTCAAGGTAACAAAGAGCATGGCCGTGGGCCGCGAACCGCCCGGCTCTCGCATTTCATCAATTTTCATCTCGCAATATCTGAAAGAACGTGGATTTACAGATTTTTAACGGGTTTAATCGACGGCCCGATATTTACCGCGTGAAATATTCGTCGCGAGACCGATCGATTGCGATCGTACTATTTAATTTATTTCGCGTCTCGTGTCTCTCGCGGCAGGACCAACTATGCCGGCTCCGTCCGTTTCGTCCTCGAGCTACCCCGTACGCGAGACGGCCAATGTCGCCAAAACTCCATTCGTCCTTTCTCATCGACACGCCACGCCGAAACCATCGCCGAATCTTTCGTTATCGAACGATTTTTTATTTCGGACACGTTTTATCAACGTTACCAACACTAATTTCGCATTCCGTTTATACGTCACCGATAATAATTCGACGTTTCGTCGACCTTTCGCATTAATATTTCGTGCGGCGACCGTGTGACGATAACGCTGCGCTGAGAAATTCGACGATTTCACTGTTTGGCACACAAACGCACTTCCGTTTTCATCTCGTGAATTATTATTATTATTTTTTTTTTTTTTTTTTTTTACTTTTTACGTCGATGGACTTTAACGTTAATGGGGATATTTTTTTTTTTTAATTTCGAGGTCGCAAATATTTTGACCGTTTTAACGATTGTTGTTTTTACCAAAGATAATCCGAATTTTGATTTTGTGGAGGGCAATTTTAGAAAAAAAATATATATATATATATATATGTGGGACTCTAAAAATCTTGTTTATTTATTTACGTTTTGCTTTTGAATTTTTTTTTTGTTTGTTTTTAATTATTATTATTTTTTTTCGTTTAACAAAGGTTTTTTTTATTATTCTAGGAAACACTGTTCCCTTATGTGAGAGAAAACTTGAAGCAATACGTTGAGAAAAATTGGGAAGTTGAGGAGTTCAAGGGTGACTTGGAAAAATTGAAAGAACAGGTGAGTCACGAAAATTCGTACGATATTATTCAGGTTACTTGCAAAATTTTCTGCGTCCTTTTGTCTATAGCGAAGAATAAATCTGTGGCTAGAAAAACGTGAATACAGTTTTGAGGCCCGAACAAAGGTTGGGCCATGAAACCTTGGACAGTGATGGAGCAGCTGGTTGTCTGTCAGAAAATTCTTACCTGAGAATATCCTTTCTTCCAATTCTCGGGCAGAATCCGGCCTTCGTGGACTGTTGTTCCATGAATAATATAGGGCCCAAAAACTTTTGTCTCCGATGAATTCACAGCTGAGCTTCTGCATCGCTCTTGCACACCAAACTTGCACACAAAAATTGTCGACGAGAAGTTGCAATTTTCTTCTTTTTTTTTTTTCTTCTTTTTTCGCAAATTATTTCCCAATTTCGAGGGTCAAGTTTCCAAGTGGTTTACCACGTGGAAATTCACGCTAATTCGCATGATCAAAATTGGAGCATCAAAATCGAGACACGCTCCATATCCCACAATACGTGTAGAGAATTTTTTGGTGATGGGAAATACAATCAATGCTGGGTCTTGATTGTGTGCGGATTTTCAAAACTTAATTGCCCGCACCGGCATTCCTCCATTAGGCGATAATCGATTGATCGCCACTGATGGAAAGATAAAGAATGGACAGACACGTGCGATACGGCGCTCATTTCCGTGATAACAATCGAGCTTCGTTCCTAAAATCGTCGCCCAAGGACTCGTTACTTTGCGTGTTCAAATCTAGCACCACGTAATTTTTTTTTTATCCCCTTTAGCTCCAATTCGTTGGTTTTTCCTTTTTCACCACGGTAATATATAAGTTAATAATAGTTGGTACTAGAAAAAATTACCGAATTATTTATCGATATTTTATAAATTTTTTATTTATCCTGTTGTTTACGTTCCACGAGGCGTATGTATAAACAATAGCGACATATGTAAACAAACCCCGACGCATGTACATAGCGGTGCATGCGGGGTTGACCCGGCACGAGAGTACGGCGGACCCGACGTCTATCGTTGCGCCATTTTGTCCGAAGTAAATATTTTTTAAATTGATTACCGAAAAAAAATGTTTAATTACATAGCACACACAGAAAGTTAAAGAATATGCCAATAACAAAGTCTACAGATATAAATAGAACATTTTTTTTAAACTTTTGGAAATTGTTAAAAGCAATTATTAAATGTTAAAATTTGTTAGTGATTGCCGAAAACAATTGTAAATTGACGAAAAACATTGAACATTACTGAGTACAATTGAAAATAGCCGAAAGTAGTTATTGATTGCTAAAAACAGATGCAAATTGCTGAGACATTGCCAGTCGACGAGAACAATTTGCAAATTGCCGAAAATAATTAAACATTGCCGAGAACAATTGCAAATTTCAAATTATTGAAAAGGCTTGGTCCAAAGTACTCCCGTATGATATTTCAGGGCTAATGAAGCGCTATAGAAGTAACGATAATTACACGTTTTTTTCCATGGACTATACGCCTGTGTCCCTATTGCAGGCAAAGAAAGATGAAACTGACAAAGTAGAAGGTGTAGTTTCGATAACCGGTGGAACACCCGAAGAAGAGAGACTGTCGGTGGTTAAGAATGTCCTGTGGCAAATGGATAACGATCGCAAAACCGGAGCACTCAAGCAACTGCAAGGGCACATGTGGCGCGAGGCTTACAAGTCTGGCGCTATCAAGGGCCAGTAAGTTGCATTTTTTTGTCTGTTACAAAATTTCTGTATTTCGGAGTTGTCTATCGTTTCAATCATTATTCCACTGAATTTTTTTTTTGGTGCCAATCGTAACAACTTTTTGCATGAAAAGTGTCCGGGTGACGACTAATTGCACGAAGGATAAAAAAAATGGTCGATATAGCAAGAATTTTTAAAAATGTAACAAATTTATTTTTATTAGTTCAACAATTCATTTAACTGGAGAATCAAATTCCTTTTGTGATAACTGCACTTTTTTCACGACAGCTGCAAATTGTTTTACGGTAGCGGCGACAAATAATTAACAATTCACATTTTGCTAGAACAACAAAATCATTGTGCAACGCATGATTCGGCTTCAAGGAGAAAAATCATTTGATGGCGCATATGAACTACAAATTTTCACTCTGCCGCGATAAACATTTGCCGCAGTAATTATTTTATAACGAATAAAAATTCGTGTGGATAGTCTAACATCGCAATGATCCAGGCAACGTAAACACGCAAACCGACAATACCTCCTCTTACGAAAAATTTCGCAATTTGCGATTTCCAATCGCAAAGATTATCCAACACCGTACTTCATCGTCGCCATAACGGTCCGTTAATCGATTTGTTTGTTCAGCGTTTACGAGGATGTGCCCAAAGCATTGGATGCATGGACCAAATCGGGACGAAAGGTCTATGTGTATTCGAGCGGGAGTGTGGAGGCTCAAAAGTTACTTTTCGGACATACCGAGCACGGCGACATGTTGAAGGTACGTTCACTGTTTCTGGTCGTGTAAAAGTTCATATCGAATAAGAGATCGTTAAACGTTGCGTTATCTCCTTGCAGTACTTCAGCAATTACTTCGACACCGAAGTTGGCCCTAAGCAAGAAGCTGCCAGTTACAAAACCATCCTCGCTAAAATCGATGCCGAGCCGTCGAGTGTACTCTTCCTTACCGACATTGTGAAAGGTTCGTATTGAGATTAAAAAAATAATTCCGCGTATTTTGGAGCATTTGCTTGACCATAGAGAAAGCTTTGTAATTATGCGACTTTAGTAAAATTGCAATGTATTATTAATCAGTGATTCGACGTGGAGCATAAATATGCTCACACATGTTTGTCATAAACGATGTAGTAAGACATTGTGTTGTCGATTCTCAAGCTCAGCTTTAATCGGTTCACCGAAAAAAATTCAAAGTTCCAGCTCCGGATGGAAATGTCATACATATGGTTTGGGCGCTTATTCATTTTCGCATGTTTGCGATCAGTCTGATTAATGAAAGATTCAAATATTTCGAGATTTCTTTCATCAACCTGCTTCAACTTTTAACACGAACTATGCATGTTTGTAACTAAATACAACAAAGCTTCCTCTAAAAAAAAATAAACTTAATTTCGAATCAGGGACTATGTAGCCTAGCAGTATCGTAAAATTGCCAACTCAAATTAAGAGGATATTTTAAAAACTCGTAAAATACATCCTACATTGATATAACTAACTTTTGAACAATTATCGTAGAAAAATTATTACATATATATGTATGTACACTTGATCTTATTTACATAATTAGGTGTTCAAATAAATTTCCACCTTTTAAAGTCAGCGGTTATCATTTACATTTTCGATAAAAGTTTTCGATAAAAAAATTCGTAATTTTTTTTTAATACACAAAAGCGTCTGCAATCCTTTGGTGCTTTCGCCTTACTTCCATGAATTTATTAAATTTGAGTTGTATAGTCGAGTAGTTGATATTTAAAAATTTTGATGAATCGTTATCGTTTTTATTTGTTCGCTTTTATAATCGTTGTTGAATTCGACAGAGGCTCAGGCAGCCAAGGAAGCTGGTCTATCAGCGAACATCGTCATTCGCCAGGGTAACGCTCCGCTGACCGACGAGGAAAAGGTAAAATTTACAACTATCGAATCCTTCATGGACTTGTCTTTTCAAACATCGGCGAAGCGTCAAAAAGTAGAAAAGTCTGATGAGAAACCGAGCACGGAGCCAGCGGCCCAGGTGAGCGAGCCGATGGACACATCGGAGAGCATTGAGCCAAGCGTTGAGAAGGTCGCCGAAAAGGTGGAAGAGTCAAAGAAGCCAGCGGAATCTGAAAAACCCGAGGAATCAAAAAACCCAGAAAAGTCTGAAAGTTCCAGTATGGAAACCGACGACAAAGTTGAGACTGATAAAAAGGTGTCGGCCATGAGCGACAAATCTCAGGCAGACGAGACGAAAAAAAATGAGATTGAATCAAAAACAGATGAAAAAATGGAAGTGTCGAAGGAAACTGCGGCGAGCGACGTAACGAATAAAGACAGCGAAGTTGCGAAAAAAGACAGTGCCGTCGCGACAAAGGAGGACGAGGTCCCGAAAAAGGTGAGCGAGGTCGCGAAAAAGGACAACGAGGTAGTCGCGAAAAAGGACAGCGAAGTAGCCGCGAAAAAGGACGGTGATGTAGTCGCGAAAAAGGACAGCGAGGTAGTCGCAAAGTCCGATAGCGAAGCCGCGAAATCGGAAAGCGAAACGACGAAAAAAGAGAAGGAGACAACGAAGACTGAAGCTGGTAAGGTCGAGAGCGAACCCATGGACGAAGGTAAGAACGATCCTCCGTCCAAGTCCGAGCCAATCGGCACAACTACAGAGGAAAAGACTGCAGTATCGAAGAAGGTATCGGAGTCCGTTTCGGTGGAATCAAAAACAGAGACTGAATCGAAGATTGTCGAATCCGTGCCAGACGATAAGCCCAAGGATAAGGAAGTAGCCAAGGCGTCGAGCGCGCCGGAGGAAAGCCCAAAAGTAGCCGTAGAAACTAAAAGCGACGAGACCGCCTCGGAGGAAAAGAAAGTGGCGTCGACCGTCGAGAAAGTAGAGCCGGAAGTTGTGCAGGACGCGACGGAAAAATCATCCGCGAAGATCGAGGAGAAACCGGCGACGGAGGAGGTCAAACAAAACGGCGACAGCGCGCCGGCAAAGTCCGAGGCCGTCGCTGCGGATAAATCTGAATCGAACGGCGGTGCGAAGGAGGAGGCCGCGAAAGTCGAAGAGGTCGCTGCGGAACCGAAGGCAGCGGTGGCTGAGGGACAGGATAAAAAATCCGAGGCGGCGTCGGAGACCGCGAAGAAAGACGAGTCCGAGGCCGAAAAGTCGAAGGCTGACGAGGCCACGAGTGTCGAGACCACCGACTCGAAACTGAATGGCACAGCACAAAACGGCGACAAAGCTTCGACAGCGACGGACGAGAAACCTCACAGAAACGGTCTCAACGACGAATCCTCCACCGAAAAGACCAACGGTAATACGAAGGAGGAAGCGGCGAGCGCACAGAACGGCGAGGCCGAGAGCACCTCGGACTCCACCTCGGAGTCCATAAAGGTAAAAAAAGTGGTCGACTCGACGATCGCCGACGGTGCCGGGGAAACCGACGTCGTTCCACCCGTAGCTGTAGCCGCGACGTCCTAATCTCGTTCTCTAACATTTTAAGGAAAAAAAAAAACAAAAAAAGAACAAAAAAAACCACCCCTTCATACATAAACCCGAATCCTCGATCCAGTACTTATCTTATAGTATAAAGTATAAAAAACAAAAAATTCGGTATCCAACATCCCCAACGCACCCTACACGAATCGTACGACATTTAAGCATAATGCGATAATTTAAGATATGGCTCACGGGATTATCGTTCCTTTAAATAACACTACGGATTAAAGATGAAAAACAACGGGGGAAAAAAAAAGGAAGAAAATATCGGAAAAATCGTGCGTAGCGGCTCTCACAGAATCGATTGTTTCTCGGACTAACCGAGTGCAAATGTAATTTACTCAATGTCGAGTCGTTTTTTTCAACGTTCCTAATATTAATATCATAAACTATCAACGACTTTTCATAACTATCTTGCGCAGGTGATTCGCCGCGTAACTAGGAAATAGGTTTTAAAAATATATATATATACGTATTTTTTTTTTTTTTTTTTTTTTTTTGTGAAGTTCTATCGACGATTGGACCGACGACTAAGTCGGCGATTTTTTATTGGCGCCGACGATCGGGTCGTTTCGGTCATGAGTTTCGATTTTCTTTTTAACAATCAAGACCCGCCCGTCTAACGCTTCGTTTTAATCTCGCGATAATTTTTACGGCAACTAAACAACGATCGAATTTGTTAATTCGCTGCGAACGATTTACCGGTATTGTTTCTTTTTTTTTTTTTTTTTTTTTTTTCTTTCATCTTTTCTTTCCTTCCACGCGGCGAACTGAGCATACTCATTTTTTTTTTTTACTATTAATTGATACACCGTTACGATACGAATACCCAATAGGATAATTAATATCGTGACAGACGGAAGTATGCTGTGCTGAATGTATTGTGCCAAAAGAATTAAACATTTTGTTCTACAGACTTTCATTCGCTCGCAACATCTCAATTTATCAACGCTGTGTGATCATTACTATATATATATATTATTTTTTTTTTTTCTATCACAGTTGCAATTGAGTACGAATTGATTGCGGTATTTTTAATTTTTTTAATTTTTTTTTTTTTTTTTCGAGACTGAACATTTGAAATAATTGTCGAGTTGCTGGCTTTACAAGTGTAGGGGGTCGTTTGGGCGAAACGTACTTAAAGACACATTGGGTCCGTAGTTTTACACTTTAATCGTGGTTCTAACCGTGGGATTATTCGTTTTATTTTTTCGCAAACGAACGGTCGATAAAACGCAGTTTCATCGAGTGGCGGATGTCGCAGCTTTTATTTTTTTTTTTTAATTTATTTTATTTTTTTAATCTAATGGACTTTGAACCGAGAAGGAGGGCGAATTATTTATTGTTTCCGTCGGCGAAAAAATAACTGTGATCTAACGTTAGCAAAAAAAAAAAAAAAAAAAATAAACGCGGGAGACCGAATAATTCATCATTGTAATCTCTGTGTCTCTCTGTTCGTTCACTGTTGGGCGAAACGTCGACGATTCGTTGAAATCGTTGATGTATAATTTTTTTGGGGATTTTCTTTTTTTTTTTTTGGTTTTTTTTTTGTATTTTCCGTCGCGATATGAATGGTCTGGGTAATTGAATTTTGTGGCTCAGCCCTTTCGCAAACGTTCGCCAGCGACTGTCCGTTAAATCATGGAGTCGAAAGGATTTTGGTTTTGTATGAAAGCGAGAGAGAGAGAGAGAGAGAGAGAGAGAGAGAGAGAGAGAAAAATGTGAGAAAACAACTAGTTGCTTAAAAATGTCGAGCACGTCTGCCCGAACGCTTTAATGCAGGGTGCGAAATTTTTGTTTTTTTTTTTTTTTTTTCATCGAGCGATTAGTCAATACTTGTAATTTATGAAATGATGTTTTTTTTTCCTTGTTTTTTTAATGCTCTGAACAGTCCTTAGAATAGTCGTTCAGTTTGTATGACGTTTCGGTTTTTATCGCGCACCGTACGCGGTGCACAAACTTGTATTTCGATCACGACTCGTTATTTACCGTCTTTATAATGTATATTTAATCAATGTCCAATTTTTTTTTTTTTTTTTTTTTTTTTTCTATCACTTTATTTTTTTTCCATTTACATCAACCGACATTCGATTATCTTTTGTATTTTGCGATTGTTCGTCGCATTCGTGTGAAAAAAACAACGACAACAACAAAAAATTGAATAACAATCGGTTTACAATGTTCATTCCATGATTTATTCTCGTGCCAATGACACGCACCGGTCGGTCTGTGAGTACAATAAAATTCCGTATAATGGCCGTACGATTGATTTTATCCTCGAAACACGTCACGCGCAACGGGTCATCATTATTGCCGATTAATGGCCGAGCCCGAGACTCTTTGAAAAAATATGTTTCAGACTCGCGTAGTTTGGTAGAAGGCAGAATTGTAGATTTCGTATGATTAATCGCAATCTCACTGGGAGACAACGAACCAGCTTCGTTGCGTCATCACAGTTTTCCTCACGATGGGGATAAAGAAAGAAAAAACAACATGGCTGAAATCACGATCGATGCTCCCGCGAGATTCGACTAATGGCTTAATACTCTTTACGCAGGATAATGTGATTGTATTTTGTATTTTATGTAACATTCCTTCGCTCGCCACTCGCCTCCTTCGTGAAACTGTTGAAAAGAAAAAAAAAAAAAAAAAACGATAAAAACACTTTCCGATAGACTGCCAGAACACGGGAAAAATCCGGTGACATTTATTAATTCGGCGTTCGTAAGCGTCGATGCGAGCGGCCTCTTCTTCGATCGACTCCTCGTCCTCATCCACTTGATCACTTCATATCACTCATACAAGGTTTGCGTCAATGAACGAACTAGCGAACGTTCGCAACGCTGCTCGAACGCCGAACTACATAAAGAAAAAATCCTATAGGGATAATCGGATTGTTCTTTATTTAAGCGTACGCTAATATTTACTTATTTACGCCACTCGATATATCAACTAAGTTTCGAAGAAAAACAACAAACGAAAATGAATAAAACGTTTATAATTTATCATTCGACGTTCTGACTTTTGTGTTTGTATACTGCACGCGAAACCCACTGGCGTTGAGTTCGATTCGTCGTGGGTGATCCGAACTAGCCAATCAGTTGCGAACAACAGCGCATCGTGGAATACACACCTCCCCTCCCCTCTATCCCCTCCACACGGTATACGAAACAAAGCATCTCGAAAAAAAAAAAAAAAAAAAAACACTGCCTTCTCTGCCATGTCTTGCTTATTTCGTACGATACATTTTTGTCCCCCGAGATGCGTGGAACAAGGCACAATATTCCAACAAACTTCTACGAGTATGTATGTATATATATATATATATATATACATATATATATATATATGCGAATTTTTAAAATAGCTCTTGTGTTAATCAATAATTATCGAAGATGTGAAGCCAAGTATTGTCAGGATAATAAACTTTCTTTCGTACGTACAGCGTTCGGTATGGATTTGATGAAAGATCAAAAAAAATAAAATAAAATTAAAAAAAAGTAAAAAAAAAAAAAACGAAAAACAAAAATAATGGCATTAGACTAAGATCCTCGAAGGTAATATAATATTCACTATGATTCACGTGGTAGAGACTCACATATATCGGTGGTTAATTCGGACGATATATCAGACAGGAAAAAAATAAAAATAAAAATAAAAATAAAAATTATTGTAAGAGTTTCAATGGAACCCCAACGAGCATTGTGTCTCCAATGTACTATTAATTCCAGAGGCTGTTTTGATAATAGACATCGAATGATTTTTCGATGTGAAATCGAATGCAATGTAATGTGAAACGGTCGAACTACACAGTTGCGGTTCCTGCTCTCAACGGTTTTTCTCGTAGGGCAGAATGAGTCGTCACGTGACTAGCGTCATGGGAATTATGCGTATGCTGGAGACGTAATGAATGATATATTCAATAAATATTTGTTCATAGTAAAGTCGTTGCGTTCGTCTACTTACCTATCAATCTACGTACACGGAATTTAATCTACAGCTTCTCAATTGCGCATTTATATAACGACGTCAATTGTAAACATTTCTTAAATTCCACCATTTTGTATGTTCGATTACGAGACTTAAAAGAAAGAGTAAAAAAATTGCTGTGCAACATATATATTGCTTTACAATTTTTTTTTAACGATAACCTCAATAAAAACAATTCTCGTCAAATGTACGACGCTGTCTGTCGATGATTCGGGACCTTGAACGACCTTTGAGAACGATAGAAAATTTTAGTGACGCAAGGCACAGGGACAAATGTACAGAGTTAGTTGCCACGGTTTTTGGTCAAGTGACGTCACGATGATACGCAGTTGAAAGAATGTGTAATTCGTGAATAGGTTAATTATTCAAATTAATTGAATTGAGTTTCATTTTTTTTTCTAATACCGTATATTGTTTGAGGTTCCAGCTGATTTAGTGTTTTTTTTTAAATTTATCAGTTAAACCTTTAATTTTTTTATATAATTGCTGTTAATAATCTACAGTTGTTATTTGTAAAGTTTCGAGATATTTCAACACAACAGTTTTACGATAAAATTTAATAGTAAACAAGAGCGATGTTAAATGTCTCATGGCAAAATCATGGCCGAACCCTTCAACCTAATGTTACGGTTCTTTACACGGATCAAGTAACTTCTGTTGGAAATTTCTATACAAAGATTATATACACAGGCGACCAATCGCGCGCCTGACCGGATCTGGTGATGGAACATTCCAAGTTGAAGCGTGCTGAACGTCACGTAAGCAGAATATTCTGCCCAAAATATTGTGGAACCTAGACGGGCCATGAAAGAAATAACTCACTTCATGACTATTATAAAAACTATGAGATATGCGAAATTATAATTTGGTGATTTTCTCGTGTTTTGTTTTTTCCCCCACCAACTTACGATTTCAAATCTACCGACTTACGATTTTACTCGAAGATTCTCACGTGTGTCGTAAGCGCGCGTGCGCGCTCGTGCGAGACAACACAACCGCAAGTGAAAGAAGTAATTTTCTTCACAAGTTCCATAAAAACATAAGTCATGAGAATAATTGACAACGAAAATTAAAATCTGATAATTTTATTCCCGTTCTTTCTTTCCGCCAACTTATGATTTAGAAAACATCGAAACGCGACCGTGGCGCAAGAGGCGGGGGATCGATGGAACCGAATGAACAGTTCCACATGGTTATCGGCAGCAGATACAACGACCTTGATAGTATGAAACGGCGCAAAGGCAAACAACCGAGGCGTCATCTCATCGTCCGACGAAAGAATTCGACGATGAAAGGCATGCAACAGTCGCAAATGCACGAACGTAAGCTAGAGATGCGAGTTCGTCCGCGAACGAGAGGTGCGCGCGTGCGAGAAATTGCGAATCTTCACGAGGCAATAATTAGCGATCGCGCTCATCCGGGAGTAAAGAGTGTACGAACGGTTCTGGTACCGAGTCGGGAATAGAACGGTGGTAAATGTTTTTGCCGTGAGGCAGTATCTCGCGGTGAGGTTTGTTGGACGGAATGTCGATAGTGCCAAGGGCCGATCGTAGCCTGGCGTATGTGACCAGGAAGCGTGGAGAAATGTCGTCGGCCGCCTTAGTCGGGAAATAAACGGGGAAACATGGCTACCCCGATAGTCAGTCGTCCGCAGACAGCCGGCGGTAGTGTTTCGGTTCCGTACGTTGGATGTGTTATATGCGGTGTTACAAACAAGCTGCTCAGGTGTTCGAGATGCAAGTCGGTTGTTTACTGCACCAAGGAACATCAGAGACTCGACTGGAAGCGTCACAAAGAATTTTGTCTCACCAACGCGGCGAACACGAGCGTTAGCGCTGATTCGACGATCGTCTCAGGACTCGCAAAGACGTCGGAACGCCAGTTTCGCGTCAAAGAGGACAAGTCAGCTAACGGGACGGACGTCGAAGTGCTCGCTAACCTCAACAGCAACATTGTCAGCGAATTAGCGAGAATACAAACGCCGATCGACGTCATCGAAAAGAGCGAGGAACGCGTTTGTGGTAAGGTTTTTTTTTTTTTTTTTGCGAAACCGCGGATCGAGAAAACACTGTATCGATTGAATCGATTATTACCGGTTAATTGGCAGAAAGTGATTTTGAAAGTATTTTTGGAAAACGGATTTTATAATGCGAAAAAAAAAAAAAGAATCGTAATTCGAACAATTTTGACATGAATCGCGCACCTGCCATTTTCTGTCACAGGAGACCCTGAACGAAATGAGAATTAATATCTGCTGACCAAAGTTTACGATTTAGCATATGTACAATTTTTGTTTTTTCTTGGAATTCATTCATCGTGGGTTTTATTACAACTTCTCCCGTTATTCACTTATTTAAGGCGCATTGCCCTCTTTACATGTATATTTTATGTTTGAACCACAATTTGGGACGTACGTAAGAAATTTCACTATAACCCTATAGTGATCTCTGTAACGTATGTTAGAGATGTGAACATTTTTTTATCGCTGTCCATGGAAGTGTCAATTGTAAAACATACTCACTTACGATACAAATATGTGTGCGTTAATAAATCCTAAGAGAATTGGGTAAAACATGCCCTTCCAAAATTCAGGGAAGATGAAATTGATTTTATGTTCAGCAGTCGAGTCATTGTACAGTTCACAACCTTAGTGAGACTTTTACAAACTTGTACAACTAACGTATAACTTTGTAAAAGTGTATTTCTGAAAGAATACATTTTTAATCATAGTATTTTGCACGGTTCAGGCATACAACATGCCGTACAATGTCCCATTAATGACCACCGATTCAATGTGATGAAAATAGAAATTGAAAAAATAAAATAAATATGCCCGAAATTTTACTATTTTTCCATCTATCTCTCGCAATCATAAAGCATAATGAAGCAATATCCATATAAAATGGTGGTCCGCCAATGAGCCATTAATTTCTTTAAGAACAAAAAAAAAATGATGAATGCCTCGAGTCTCGCATAAGAAAGGCAAACATGATCCGCTCCGGCAAGTAGGCTGCAAACCATTCCATTTCCGCGTCGTCCGAATTTCACGTTATTTCAACGATTAGGATCCACGTTAAAATTAATCCCCTAAAAAAAGATTCAATCGTGTCAAAGATGCGTTTCAATTCCTACATACGTGTACGAATGACCACTAATCTTTTTGTTTTTCTGTTTACATGTTCTCCCAGGATCGGAGGTTCGAAATCAGAGGTCGTCGAGCGAGGTCGGTTACGGCAAAAACATAGGGCAATCGAAGCAGAAGAGCATCGCGAAGCCCAGAGTGGCGTCAACTGGCCGTCTGGGCGGTTGGACGTCGCCTATAACGTACGAGGGAAGTTCGGAGGACACGATATTGGGTGCGAGAGCCGAGTCTCTCAACCCTTCAGTCGAGAGTACAAGAATTCTCGGTGACTCGGAAATTGTCGGGTCGGATATTAAAATGATCAACAATCATCATCACTACGGAATGAAGAATTTTCCGGAAGTCTCCCTCAGCGCCGAGGATGATTATCTTCCGCCATTCCTTCATCGGAACAGGAACAATCTCGAGGAGTTTATTATAGAGGACATATGTAGAAACGTTATAAGGGACATGGACGAGTACGGTGTGTGCGTCGTGGACAATTTTCTCGGTGCCGAAAAAGGCATGACCGTTCTGAACGAAGTTCTCAACATGTACAGTGCCGGAATGTTCAAGGACGGTCAATTGGTATCGAACAAGGGCGGTGCCAAGGACTTGAAGACGATCAGGGGCGATCAGATAACGTGGCTGGATGGCAAGGAGAAACAGTGTAAGAACATTGGTATGCTGATATCTCAGGTGGATGCTATAATAATGAGGGCGAACAAGATGCACAATAACGGAAAAATGGCCAACTACACGATCAATGGGAGAACGAAGGTAAACAATAATTTCGTTATTTTTTTCTTATATTTACGAGACGATCGGTAATTTTGTGTAGTTGGTGTAATTATTTTCCTAGTCGATTCTTCGAACCCGTTGGAAGTCGATGTTAGCAGCGACGCTCTACCGCTTAAATTCGCCAGCGGCGTGTAATTTTATAACTGGAAAATTCATCGTGGATAGCGGAATTTTGGAAAAAAAATACTATGGGAATACGGCAATGTGAAATATGCTGGTTCTGCAAAGACCGCAAAGTGTCTTCGCAGTTATTAACGTTGCGCCGCAATGAATTTGTTGGCAAGTGTTTCAACACGTGCCATCCAATTCGTTGCAGCGACGTTGCTAATTTCCCACGTAATTTTTTTATCAACAAAAGGTTAAAAATTAACGAAGGTGATATCCAAGTACACACCAATAACAAACACGTCCCTTTTTTTAGACAAAGATCAACAGACAGTTCGCCAACATTCCAAAACAGGTAGCAGATCTTAAAAATTTGGTATAAATTAATCCTTCGAGTCCCTGGAACTTTCAACCGACCACGAACCATTTATCTTCGCCCTAACTTATCTTTTGCGTAATTAAAAAAAAAACTCTTCAAGGAACGGATTTGAATTCCAACAGATATTTTCTAGCTCATCCTCGGCTAAAATCGATTCGAGTACACCTTGTTGCGTAGGTCTCTGAATTATTTCGTATCTTCACAGTAATATTCACCAAAAAGTCTAGTCAAATAAAACAAAAAATTAGCATTTACTTATCAACTCGTGCTCTGTATTTGGACAATCCTAGGCACATGTTGCCGGGATAATTGGGCCATTAGCGTGGGTCAATACCGCTTCTTTACACGAGGAAAAAATATAAAAAAAAAAAAAAAACGAAAAATGATTCGACGCGCTATATCGAAGCTAAGTGCGTTTAGTCACGTACGCCTCGTTCTCTCGGTTTCGTCCAACCGAGCCCCTTTTCCCAAACGAGACTGAATCCACGTGCTCGGGTCTCGCAGACGGGGGTGAGCCAGCGGACTTTGGCGGTCGAAAACGTTACGCCGCGGCTCATTCGGTGGCTCCGTAACGTGAGAGACGAGTCCGCGGAGAGGCGGCTGCACTTCGTTTTAACCTTCGCGAAGGTGAAAAGCGGGAGAGGAGGCGACCGATGAGTGCGTGGCGAATTGTCGCCTTATCGCACACGCACCGGCAAATTATGAGACCTCGTCCGATCTCGACACTTGGACCTTGAAACATCGACCGAAAATTCGGTTGTAAAAAAAAAAAAAATTATAATAGTCCGTATAAAAATTAAAAAAAAAAATCGGACGGAGGAAGAGAAAATGTGGGGAGTTCAAGGAGAATCGAGAAAAAAAAATGTGCTGCTAAAATATGGACGGCGTTGAAAAAATTAATCTTGCATAATAATTCCAAAATATTGTCGACAGAGTGAGGGAAAAAAAATTATTGGCAACGTTTTTTTTAATTTTTTTTTAATGGAAACAATTCGTTAATTTTTCTAAATACGTCTGAATATTTTTTTTTTTGGGGTTTCGTTTCATTTCCGAAAATTAAGTTTTCAATTTGTAAAAAAAAAAAACCTAATTTCACATGATGACCGAAAATTCTGAAAAAATATTCGTACGACGAATTTAAGTTGTGGGGAAATTATTTGTACAACATTTTGAAATTATTGTGACGCATTCAATTTTTTTCAGCACCTTTCATCTGGTTCATTCTTCTCGGATTTTTATTCAAACGAGAAGTGTTCGAGATTTTTTCTGCAATATTCTTTGAACTTTCCTATTATTTCCTAACTATTCCTCCACCATTCAGTCTGCTGCGTAGCTCGTTGCACGGGCCAGATTGATTTGAAGTTGAAGCCACGCGAGTCTGCATTGTCCGACTTGTCTGCATTCTGTCTCGGTGATCGACCGGGAACGTTAAAGCACGACACGAATCGCTGAGCGATGCCGCACACAATTTTTGTTCCTGCGGTCGATTCCTGCGTCAGTTTCTATACTTAGACGACGCGACCTCGAGGATCTCGGCTGTTGAATTAACGATAGTTTGAGCGGGTTACAACGAGAGAACCCAAACATACCGCTGGCCGCGGCACTTTGATCTTTATATGTCTTCTACATAATTTCCTAATTTTTTTTTTTTAAATCAAATTTCCAAGTACCAAGGCAAAACTATCGGAGACCGATTTCAGTCTCTGAAAATTCATGAAAAATCCTATTCGCGTCTCGCTGGCACTCTTCAATGCACAGGAGACCATATCACTTCCGGTTAATTTTCTCGGGTATTTAAAAGCATTTTTATACCACATTTTTTTAAAAATTCTAAATTTCTAAAAGATTTTTTTTTTTTTTTTTTTTTTTCCTAGAAAAAGAATTGGAATTATTGTATCGAGATTTTTTTGTTACAAGTATACAGTTTCGAGAAAGCAATTTCTTTTTTTTTTATTAAAAAATGTAGAATATCAAAAGCCAACATGGTGGAAAATTGGTGATTGAGTTTATATAAAATATATATTCATCGTACAATGTAAATATCCGTTGAGTTATCGCGAAGAACCTGTTTGCTTTATCGAGCGGTTCGCTCGCGCCTCGTCCCAATCCATCGTATCGTAGGTCAGTTGAAACCTTCGAAAATCAGACTCACGACCCATATTTAAAAATTATCCGAGGCCATTAAAAAAAAATCTGAAAATTTTTACGCCCTCACAAAACAGTCAAAAAAAAAATATTACAAATAAATAAATAAAAATATGTAGAAGTCGTCACAGACTTTCTAATTAAATAATAATAACAGACAAAATAATAGTAATCGGGAAAAAAAAAAAAAAAAAAAAAAAAACCCGATAATATTAATCATAATAAAAAGTAAATAAATAACACGCGACTCGCTCCGTCCACAAAGCACGTCCGCCCGAACATCTCTCCTTGACATTTCGGTCATTCAACACCTCACCCGACATAGATTGTAAATTGGGCACGCGTGAAGAAGATGCACGCGATAGCTTGCACGTATTTCTAGAATGCGTCGACGAGATAAAGCACCGGTAATCGTCGCGATTATTAAATTTGTACCGTTGCTGAAAATTCCCTCGTTTCACGCTCGTGTCTTATCGATTAAATTTATACCACCTCGACGACGCCCAGTAAATTTCGTTATCATCGGACGATAAATATGTTTCTTTGCATCGCGTTTCGGCACGTAGGCACCGTCGGTCGTGGCGCTCGGGCTGGCGTTCACCTCGGCCATGTCTTCACCCGTCTCTCCGCCAGAACACTCTGTCTTTTGTAATTTCTCAAAGCCGATCTGTCGAAGCAACTGATAACGAAAATTGCGTATTTACACGACGTGTATTCGCGTCCCGTAATCGCAACGCACGACCACAATTTCTTTGCCCGATACCGGCGAGTTTGTGATTCGTAGATAATTCTCTTTTAAATAATGATAATAGTAATTTCTTCTCGCTTGAGGCATGGTTCTAAGAAATTTTCTTCAGCGAGGCGGGGACAGGAGCGATATCGACGTATAATTTCATGAATTAGTTAAGAGGATGGGCCGCGTTAACGACATTAACGCGGTCGATGCGGTTAATTGAGAAATTTTTTTAGTAAGAAAATTCATATTTAATTGGATGTAGAGTTGTGATGAAGAAATAATTATCCATTGAAAAAAAATAAATTTCAACTATTCTGGTACAAAAATTGGGCTTCCGGAGTTTAGAGAGAAAAGTTCGAAACATCTTGAGGTAGTTGATTCGCATAAGAAAAATATTGTATTTTTATTTCTAGGTTATGTTTGCAAAAATTAATTCTATTTTTGCTACAACTTATTTTACAATTCGTGGAAAAATTTATGAAGTTGTGAAATTCCGAAAAAAAATCGACCATACTAGCGGTTGAATAGAATTCTCTGTAAAATCGAGTGTGGAAAATCTGTGCCACTTTGGGATTTTGCGAAGCTCAGTTAGGAGTTTGCAGTTGGGTCGCGAAAGCATCGCAACAATCGTTTCGCACGTAAAATCGATGGACATCAAAATGGCGTGAGACTGAACGCCACTACGTGACGAGAATCACGGATACAAGCCGAATAAGGAGTCACGGCTTACGAATTGGGGCAAGGTCCGAGCGAAGTATGGGTTTCCTTGCCTGCCCTAGAGGGACCTTGGCCACGGGGACGCCTGAAACGTCGCGAGCGCCAGCGGCCAGACAGCAGAACTAACAGTCTGCCTTCCTACTCCCATGCGATAAACGAATTACAACGCTCGCCTTTCTTCACTGATAGATAGAAAACGGACAAAGAAAGCTTCGCGAAAAAAACGTTACGGCCGATAAATGATGATTCTACCTGATCGAGAGAAACTTCGCTATCGCCGAATAAAAAAAAACCCATGTATATATTTTTTTCGAGTCACGCGTCTCATCGATTATATCAGTTTGCTGTTTCAGCGATCGAGAAAACAATGCGACGCACACTTTTGTCGGCACGAGATAAAATGTTGTGGATGATAAAAAAAATATTACAATAATATTTACAATATTTCTCGGTAAGGTAGACTGTAAATTTTTAGGCAACGATCATTATTTTACTCGTAAGCGATATTTTTCTTTTCGCAATAATCGTTAACTTTGTTCGCACATTAATGTCCGGGAAGTTGTTTTGGATTTTGTTACCGACCGTGGTAATTAACACTCTTGCAATGGGTCGGAAAGGGACACACAGGAAGTTCGCTTCATTGTGTGTGTGACATAACCTACGCATCTGAGAAGACCATACGAGCACTTCGAACCGGATATGTGGCCTTGAACGGTTTCGACAGTCATGTAATATACGAAGAGAGGAGCTTATGACTGTGTACGATCGAACCTTCACATTCTTGGTCACGTTTCGGAAGAGTTTTTTTATTGACCGCGAATTTCGTGGGCGATACGTCAACAACTTTTACAAGAAATTATTTGAAGAAAGATTTGTTTATGAACAAAAAAGATTATTAACCTGCAGACATTTTCGATCGCATTATCCTTCGCAATCGTATTTTATCATCAAATAAATTCTACGTTTGTTGAGTGATTTTTTTTTTTTTTTTTGTACATCGATACTGCGTTCATCATGTCGGTGGGACGTTATCCTGCATTAATCTCGTAGCAGACCGTCCGGTATTCCCACCGCCTGGCGCGTTTCCTCTCGGACTCGCCTAAGCAGACAGCATCGCGCTTCGTGTGAAATTGTCATTCTATTAATTTCACAACCACACGGCGCGATGACGCGTCTACCAGCTGGTAGCTGGGCGTTATGGAACTATTGGCTGCGACGTTTTCTTATCGTGCATCGTTCTATCGCTTGTATGCGAGAAAAAAAAATAACAATAAGCTTGAAATACTCTCGACACACTGGATTGTCGATGATGTTTCGCGAACGCGCCGTTCGACTTATTCTCGGAACGATTATTCGTCGTTTTCTCCGCTCTGTTAGCGAATGATCGCGGATTTAGCTTTCGTCGAAGCTAAACAGTAACGTTATTACAAATTGCTCGTTGCATTCGATTAAATCTTTTATACCAATTCCATTGTACTCGGATTATTATTATTTTTTTTTCTAAAGCGGACGTAGCGTTATACGCAGCGCTGTTACGCGAAGTGGCGCTAGCGTCGCCGCAGCTCTTCGTAACTAAAACAACGTTTCATTATTCGCAACGTTTTGTGTTTCAGGCAATGGTCGCTTGTTATCCCGGTCATGGCTCACATTACGTTAAACACGTTGACAATCCCAATCGGGACGGTCGATGCATCACGGCAATTTACTACCTCAATAAAGATTGGGATATTAAGGTACGCTTCTGAGAATCGTTTGGTGTTACGTGAATTATCGCCGTCGGTAACAGATCTGTAATTAAAGTGGTCTCGAGAGCACAAACAGCCGAGTAAAAAAAATTGTTCTTCCCCGCGAGAAGCGTTCGACACGGGGAAGTACAATTGTCTTTTTCCTCATGAGTCAGCGTTCCTAAACCACTTGCATTACAGTTCTTGATTCGGGCTGGGAACGTGATAAATGGGCGGAAAGCATCACCGTATACTACACAAACATGACTCCTTGTTTACATGGTGTATTGGATAGAATTAAAATTTTTTTTTTTTATTTATAGCTATGACTATTTATTTTTTATTATTGCAAACAACTGTACAAATCGCATGTAGCGTGTATTCAAATAAATTAATTCATACTTGTAACTGTAATAGATTTAGTTAGTTTCTCACATGCTTTGATCTGCATACTGTTTCTGAACCGGTAGTTGAAAATCCTAATATTTGTTAGAGAAATTCACTCCACTAGTCGAAAGGTTTATCACCAATTTTTTTTTATATGTATGTATACTTTTCTCATTTTATTTTCACTCACTTTATCTCTGAGAACTTTGTTTTCCTTCTATATAAAAAGTGTGGTATCACCGGTTACGACACAATACATGACTCATCATAGTATATGGTCTTTTGTAAATTAATTTGAAAAATAGTTTCAATTTGTTGTAAATATAGTATCTCTAAAAGAGACTTATCGCCAAAGTTAATATTTACACAGATATCTTCTGATACTGATATATCTAATAATAATTTAATACCTTGGCAAGAGAGCATTGACCTGGATTCTTCAGACCGATCGTGAATATATTTTCATAGATTCTATTTAGTATGTGAAATATTAAAATATTCGTATATTAGAATAAAATTACTTGTTGAGTCCGAGCTTCTGCTGTCAATTTTTTATGATTTTTTTTGTGTCTAAAAAATTTCGTTTTTTTTTTTACAGAAGAATGGCGGTCTGCTGAGGATATTCCCTGAGGGCTGGCGAGACCAGGTCGCTGATATTGAACCCTGCTTCGACAGAATTTTATTCTTCTGGTCAGACAGAAGAAATCCCCACGAGGTTCAACCGGCGTACAAGACTAGATACGCCATAACGCTGTGGTACTTTGACGCCGAAGAGAGGAGTCAAGCTTGCCGAAGATATCAGAGAGAAAGTAAGACGACTTTCGTATCGCCGAGGGCGTCGATCTTTACATAACGAAGTTCCTGCTCCCTCCCGTCCTGTGGAACAATCTCAGTGATATCTCGGACTTTCCGTGTTCCAGGAGATGTTCACACTGAGTCCTGAGCGTCGATGTACGGGAGGCGCGGAATCGTCCGACGCCGTCTGTAATCCGAGACTCCGTTCTTCCCTACAACCGACACACAACTGTAAATAAAATAAACGCGTGAAGAGCACTGGTACATAAATTTTAACGTATTACTATACATTAAGATGAACCGGATAAACACGAAAGTCGATTCGAAAAAGTGGAGTTCTACCTTCGCATAAAAAAAAAAAAAGAAAAAAAATCGAAATATCTATATCTTTGCCGAACGAGCGCGTAGCCTATAGGAAAACGCACGACGTACCAAAATCAGGGAGAAAAAATCAACACTCCGTATGGAATTTCATTATTAATTAATCGATAATTTATTTAAATTAAAAACAATAGATTAGCTATAAATTAAATTGCTGTGCAATTTCGTCCGGAAGTGATTTTTTTCCTCTCGCTCGGTAATTTTATTCGACCTACGGAATTTTTCTCTCGAACTCTGAGCGTACATGTTCTTTCGAGTTAATTGTTTTTTCTATGCTTAAACCGGTTCGGTAGTGCGCTACAGCGGTATTACTTGCCTGTTGGTTCTGCTTGGTTCTTTTTGTTTATTTTATTTTTCTCTCGTCCTCGTCAGTGGTAAAAACCTTAGTATCGGGATCTCGCGCAATGGGAATAGTCGAATCTATAGGCTGACACTAGTAGACCTCATATATCGCAAACGATTGATGTACCGAAATCTGTTCCTTCGGAATCATTCTGTGATGTAATTAAGATAAGCACCGAAGCGTGGCTATTCAGTTCCGTGTAAAATGGAAATAAACGCATGCGAGATCGTGGCGTTATCAATCCGGGAGATTGTAATTTAGGTATGTGAAATTTGTAATTTGGTTGACAATGGCCAGTATGTAAAACGGTAGACACAATATGCTTCCACCAGTGCGGTTAACTGAGAGACCTGTAACATTGTTATGTATATTGCGATGCAAAGGAGCGTAAGGTTTTTAAAATCGTAAGATATCTATACTGAATCGTAATGTGTAGAAAGGCATCTATTGGCAAAGTTAATTTGTCAAATTATTATCAAAATTATAAAGGATTATTTACATCGATCTCGAATATCGCATGGAAATAATTTTCGATTTACGGTCGATTAATTGAAACCCGAAATGCTCATTAATTAAACTCTATCCGAGGTTCAAGCTTGATCTATGTGATATATGAGAAATAAAAAATTTTGATTTTGATAATAATTTATCGAATTATTTTTGTTGTCTCTACTGCCAGCATGTTGCGTAGAAACATCTGGTTCGATCCACTCGAATAGTCAAAAGACGATGCAGACTGACACGAGCGTTGAAACATAACGAGACTCTCGATAAAACGGAAAATAAGCAGCAGCGCTTTAAATAACGATCGCAGATCAGCAATTTTTTTCAGAAATTTGGTGGAGTCGGTACCATTGTTTTTGTTAATTTTTCAGCACTCGTCGTGGTACTCTTGGACACGGTAGAGCCGAACACTATTCCGGAATCTTTCGATAAGTTATCAACTTATTATGTCAAAGCTCGACTTCGATCAATATTCACGATTTAACTTAATTCTATAATTGTTATTTTCTAAGTTACGCGAGGGACATACCTTCGAAAGTATTGTAAAAGTGAAAAAAAAAAGATTTTATTACGCGCGAACAATAAATATTGTACAAAGTCTGAAAACTTTTTTGTTTCATTGTTTTCATACTTTTGTTTATAAATATATATGTACAGTCCCAATGGCATCGGGAGTTTTCACATCTTCTCCTCGTCGTCGGGAATCGCTGAATCCTCGATCGCATCGTTCGACGGCACGTAAACCTTGAACGAAAAATCGTTCTTCGCAAAAGTTCCTGGATTAATTATCTGACAATCCTCGTAACTCGTCGTGTAAGACTCGAACTGATCGGCCACGACTATAAGATCTGGAGTTGGAAATATTTGTAACGCGTGATCGTGCTTCCAATAAACGGGTATCACCGGCAAACTCAGAGGGGTGAGGTGCGATTGACAGACAATAGATTTCGCGTACTGAAATTAAAAAAACACAATTTTTTTACTAATTCAAAAATTCTGTCGTTTGAGTCATCAGAAAAAATACTGATTGGTACAATCCAAATATTTACGAATGAGGAAAAATCATTTGCATTTTTCTTGCTTCCTCGCAGTGGAAGCTTATTTTTTTTATTCACAATTCTATTTTATTTAAAAAAATGTAGAGTAAAAAATTTGGTTAAAACTCGTCACTTACGTGGTCGTAGATCTTGCCATCGCTTGGAAATTTCAAAGTATTCCTGCAGAGTTTAGTGAGCATGTCCTCTCTGAGCACGACTATTTCTTTGGTGCAATACTGAATTCTGCATGGATTTGACGCCAGAATTGTGTCGGGTACTCGTTCGATAAAATCTTCCAGTAAACTGCGTGGCAGTGATCCTCTGGGTAAAATTTTCGGCGACCCTAAATCGTACGGTCCCGGCACCAGAACGAATTTTGAATTTTTCTTGATATCCGGAAACCGCTGAATTATCTCGGCCAGTCTTGTAAATCCGTCTTTCATCTTCTGTGCACTGGTTACGTTCGGTGGAAAGCTGAGAAATTCTCCGCAAAGAACGAACGCCACTGGTGGAAAATCATTGTAACCTTCGAGCATCATTTGAAATTTCTCGAGAACGCGGTTATTGTCAACCCAGAATTCTGAGACAAATATGATCATCGCATCTGTTCTTGACTCTTCGTGAATTTTCAATTTTTCCGAATTTTTCAAGGAGGTAGGATGAACACCACCAAATGTATTTTCATCGCCGAATGGTGCTCTTGAGTTGTTGGATGGCTCTGCGGGTGGAAAACCGATATCCTGAATTCGCATGATGCCATCCTCATAAGTACCGTTCGCTATCACTATGCACCCCTCCATGATGAGACCTGCCTGAAAGTTGTGTTTGATTGTTAAGGATTGAGTGTTTATCTGCGTCCAATACATCTCGACTAATGTCTGCTAGTTCTGAGGCAGCGAAAAATTCGATTCATGGAGATGGAAAATATGATAATCGAAACGGAAGGTTTTTGCATAGTAATGGTCAAGGCAATTAGAGAAGTCATCTCATGTCTCAAACCTCAAGTTAAAAAGGATATTGCTTTCGTCAGATCTATTTTTATTGACCCTCCAGTGTCCTCCAAGTAATACTGTCCCTCGGTGAGTTGGGAAAGTAGACCCATGACGTAAACATGTCCGATTCTAGATTCACTCAGCAAATATTCAATAGGCGTGAGTTCATATCTTTCAGTGTTGGCTTCTCCGAATTTAAGTGGTTGGAATAATTCGTGTCTGAAGGTTCTGTGCCAGAGCAATTCCAATCTGTGTCTGAATATCGTCGATTTGTGCGACGCATCTGGAAACAAATCGGGTTCGACCTTGCGGAGAACAAATTTTTTTCTGCTAGGGTCGTAGACAACTTTCGGTACTTGGAACGTGTCTATGACGCTAAAGACCGTCTCAGAATCCTGGAGAATTGAGTCCGGTCGGCTGCACTCTCTTATTGCCAGGAGAATGCTCTCCATGGTTATGTGTGGATTGCCAGGGTTTTGTTCGAATATATGATCCATTAGTTTCGTGAGCCATGATTCGCGTTCCCGAGGGTCGATCCTCTGCAGGAATCTGTGTACAGCAACACTGTCGGACCTGCAAATAAAATTTCATGATAGAAGTGCATGAGATAAAATTTAAAAAAAAACACTTAAAAAATATTTTAACCTACTTTGTTATGACAAGTCCATACAACGAGAAAGTACGCTGTATATCCGCTAATGATTTATCATCTGCCATAATTTTCTTTATTACTATTTCGTGTTCGTTCCGTTGTGCAAATATATTTATGCAACAGGTTAGCGATTCGGCGTGAAAGCCCGCCAAACGGTCTTTCAGGATCTTTCGGTTACTAGTCAGAAAACTGATCGGACGGCAATAGACTGCTGGCGCCGGTCGATGAAGCGGATTTACGTTTTGTAATAACTGGAGCGCGCAGCTCTCACAAAAGAATTGGTAATCGGTTCTGGGTATAAAACAAACGCTGTGTTTAAAGCTGAACTCTGTTAAATTTTTTTTCAGCAGCATAATAAATCGACCAATCCTTTACAGTTAGAAAACTTTATTTAACATGTCGTATGTTGTTTCCAATTCACGACATTGAGCGGCTGTGAACTCGTGCAGTTACCATTGAAATTCACCCATTATATCTCGTTACCAATATTTATTGTTTTATTTATCATCGAGACATCGAGACACATGAAACTTTTTGCTAAGTAGCATAAATCCAAGCGAAAAATAATCGACGAAGAATCACGATAATCGAAATATGAGATAAAACCATTTAATTTGTCAGGAATTAAAAATACAGAATAATCATCATTTTTCGTGTCACTACTGTTCAGGTATTTACGGTATTTATTACTGACTCCGTGAATAAAAACGGCCGGTAGTTGCCGATTTGACTCGCTGAGAATAAGTCATGAGTTTATTGGCTCTACGAAAAAATCACCGCCATAACCATACATTTGTTATAACCTAGAATAGTGGAAAAATCGGAATGGCATCGGAAGCGAACCAGAATAAAAATAATGATATGGATAAAAAACGGTTAATATTTCACGAACTGATGGCCGATGACCCAGAGTCGGAAACTACCGTGATCGAGAGTCTCTGCATGAATTGCGGTGAAAATGTGAGTACTCAAAGATATTTGTTATTGTTCTTTTTTTCCCCTTATGCACATGCTTGTTTTTGAGGCGACGAGAAACGTACACACTTTGCAATATTTCACTGTACATTGTATAGATCGATAAATAAATTGATGTATCTATAGATATAAATTTTCAGGGCTCTACGAGGCTATTGCTAACAAATATACCACACTACAAGAATGTCATATTGATGTCCTTTGCTTGCGAGCACTGCGGATTCCAAAATAATGAAATACAGAGCGGCGGAAAGGTGAGCACCAAAGGAGTCAAAATAGTCCTCACAGTGTCGAAATCAAAGGACCTCAATCGTCAAGTAGTTAAATCTGATTACACAAGCGTCAAAATACCTAATCTAGATTTTGAGATACCGGCGCAATCTCAAAGAGGAGGTATGTATATTATCTTATTATTCAATCAATTGACTCATCTATTTTGTTTATTGAAAACATTTTTCTACAAGTTTTCACAATTAAGTATAAATCAGTCATATACAATATTAATTTAAATGAGTGCGAGAAATTTTTTACTTTTTTTTCTGAAACAAAAATTTAGATCTGTTTTGATCTTACAGAGGTAACGACAGTGGAAGGAATTATCGACCGCGCTATAGCGGGATTGGAGCAAGATCAGCCAAAAAGGCGAGAAGAGAATCCAGAAACTGCTGCCGAGATTGATATATTCGTTGCAAAGTTCCGTAATTTGAAGCTTCTAGACCATCCATTTATAATAATTTTCGAGGATATAACAGGACAATGTCACGTCGAAAATCCCAATGCGCCTTCGAAAGACAGCAACTGCAAAGTCAGTCAGTTTACGAGATCGGATGAACAGAATCGCCAAATGGGCATTTATCCTGAGAACGAAGATGGTCTACTGAAGCCGATAAATGAGGAGGATTTCACACTGGAACAACTGCAGAGTGAAGTTTTGTCATTCCCGACAAATTGCCCTGGCTGCAATAGTCCTTGTCAGACGAACATGAAGATGACGAGTATCCTTTTCATTAAAATTATATTCTCAATCAGGGCACGGCGTTTGAGGGTCGCACATAGCAATAAGTATTTGATATATATATATTTTAAAGAATTTGCCGAAAAATTTAAATCAACACGAAACATGGTTCCTCTCTTTGATGATAAATTTGACACTGGCATTTCTCCAGCAATTTTTCATATTCAGTACAAAAATAAAGATCAGAAAAAATTCGCTTATGTAACTCTGGGGGTCTGATCGAGTTGAGAACTCTAGATTGCTATTACCTGTGGCTAATAATTAAATAAATGAATACACCGGGAATTATCTTTAACGAAAAATTCAGATATTCCACATTTCAAGGAAGTCGTCATTATGGCAACAAATTGCGAAACGTGTGGACAGAGAACGAACGAAGTGAAGAGCGGAAGTGGAATCGAGCCCCAGGGTGTAAAGATAGAAGTTCAAGTGCGAAACACGAAAGATTTCAGTCGGGATATCTTAAAATCCGACACATGTGCCATGGAGGTACCAGAATTGGAATTGGAGGTCGGCTCAGAGGCTCTTGGCGGTCGTTTCACGACAGTGGAGGGAATTCTGCTGGCTACTAAGGAACAGTTGACCTCCTGCACCGCTTTCACTGGTGACAGTGCCGAGAGATCGGCGGAAGAACGAATGGCGAGTTTCATTCAAAAATTAGACCAAGTACTGAACGGTGAGAGATCGGTGACCATAGTGTTGGACGATCCGGCAGGCAACAGCTACGTTCAGAGCTTGTCTGACACAGGACCCGACGAGGGTTTGACGATCACAAAGTATGATAGAACTTTCGAACAGAATGAGGACCTGGGATTAAACGACATGAGAGTCGAAAACTACTGAAAATAAAGAGAAAATAAATTAACTATCGATATCAAATGTACAAATTCATAAATATTTTGCAAAAACCGTAACTTACTTTATCAAACATTCAGTTACATCGCTAATTAGTTCCCTCCGTGGCTGTAAGGAAAAAGTTGCATTCATCAGTGATCATTCCATACCCAAATAGAAGTGTTCCCTGAAAGTATACTTCTAGAATATACTTACACAATGGGAACAGCGTCGAGCTTTTTCAGAGCAGGAAGTCTCCGTGTAACTTGGGCGCGCCACGCTTCAGTTTCCATATTTTCGCATATCGGATTATTAATGAAGAGAAGATCTTGAAGATTTGGAATTTCTTGGAGTCTGTTGAACTCGGACCAGTCCTTCACTAAATTATTTCCCATGTACAGAACCTTCAGAGCTTTGAGAACGTTTACACCCTTTATCTTCTCAATCATGTTATAGGATATCCACAGCTCCTCCAGATGTTCACCAACAGCTTCGAGACCGGAGAATGTTTTTATGTAATTACGACCCAAAGACAAGACCTTCAAGTTCTTCAGCGAGTC
Source organism: Listrodromus nycthemerus (assembly GCA_963978505.1). Classification (NCBI taxonomy): domain Eukaryota; kingdom Metazoa; phylum Arthropoda; class Insecta; order Hymenoptera; family Ichneumonidae; genus Listrodromus; species Listrodromus nycthemerus. The sequence continues at coordinate 23,533,197 of OZ021680.1, read as the reverse complement.
AAGTCCGGTTATCTTCTCGATCATGTTAGTAGACAGCGATAGTTTTCTAACATGCGAAATGTGTTAAATCTCGAGACATTAAACTGTACATCATTACGATTATAAAGAACCAACTCGACTTTAACGAGAGCGGCCAAACTGTTATCCATTCTGTCGATCGGCGGCCATTGGAATGACAAAATAATTTCTTTCTGCTCGTTCGCAGCCTCGCCCGTTTTTTCCTCCCATCTCTGAATAGCTTCTCGGCATGAAGTCGATTTTGCCTAACGCGCGATGATTCCTGATTAGCATCAGTGATATAAGCTTAGATGATGTTCGGGAAGAAGTTAAATTACCATTTATTACTGCGGACAGTTACGAAGGATTATAAGTTCGATGGAATAAATTATTCGACTGCCAAAGATGAGATAAAATCTCGATCGTCGTATTTATATTTCTCATAGCCGACGAGTATGACAACTCGCCTCGCATCAGCGGTACCAAGAAAAATATTAGAAAATCGTGACTTTTATTAAATTTTATTAAATTCATTACATCTTATTACATGTCAACACTAGGCTGCTAGACCCTAAAACATACATTTTCGCTCACAACTATAAAAAAAATTGTAATCGTGACAAACAATACCTATTTATCTGGCACGATCTTAGCATTATTTAAAGTATATCTCAAGGTCCATTTCATAGTAGATTTTTATAATCGTACCGAATTCAACGTCTGATCCACGGTCGTCGCCCTCGTCGTCGGACATGCAGATGAAAACAAGAGAGAATAAAAACAGAAAAAAAAACCTTCGCGGATAAAAGTTTTCAGTCGAAAAGTCAGATCGTCGAGTTAGCGAATCCAGACGTGAGGTGTCTCGCGTGTCGCGATAGGACGGCCAATGGCCGCCGCGTAACGAACGCCGTGTGTGCCCGTGTCGGCTGGCTGGCCGCTGACTGATGTGCGTTCGCAAGCGTGTCCGTCCGTTTATCGTTTGATTATTTCGCTGTCGGTGCGCTCGATAAAATGCCGAATAGGCAGAAAAAGGACAAGGTGCGTTAATTAAGTTGATAAATCAGTGTTTATTCACGGCATATCGGTGCTCGATATCGCCGTGCGAGCGGTGTGTGTGTTCTCTTTTTCTTCTCCTTTTTTTTTCATTTTTTTTTTTTTCGTCTCCACCGTCCTCCCGTGTGGCACATAGGCCCGCGATCCAACGGGGGAACAACCCCGGCAGGCTCGGCTTGTACAAACGTAAAAGCGAGGATCCGCCTAAACGAGAGGGTGCTCAGTGAATCCGGTCTCGCGACCGGACGTCCGACACCGGATTAATCTTCGCTATACTTAACACTACTAGCCGCGATATTCTCGCGGGTTTTTTATAAAACCACCCACGACAATGGTACCGTCTTTTCTATTCTATTCTCATTTTCTCACTCACTTCACTAACTACAACGCTCGCTCACAGGCACCTCGTAGAGTAGCGCAAAAACGAGTACTCGCAAATAATTTCGACTGTTAGTCACCGTGTTCAGATGCTTACATTCCCAAGCGGCGTCATCGACTGTACCGTTTCTATGTTGCAGGAGTCGGCGAAGAGCAAGGACAAGGGAAAGAACGGCAAGGACGCCGAGCCCGGGGATGAGGTGAGGTTATACTCGTTTGTCACTCCTCTGCCATTCGACGTTTGCACAGCGAGTTTCGCAACGGACGCACGCGTCTTCGTCGCGAATGAACTCGAGTCGTGTATACTGACGCTTTTGTGCAATAAGCACAGTTGGGATTATATATTTTTTTCCCGAATTTTTTTGTCTGAATGCGACGGGAAGTTTCTACTCGGCCGGTAACCAACGATGTCTACGATCTCGCTGATTAGGGATTTCATCTGAAAGTTATTGGAGTTGCAGAAATATTGCATCCTAGAGTAAGGAATTAGGAGAACTTGCATTGCTTGGAAAATCTTTGGTTCTTAAGAATCACTGTTCGGTGTATTTGCGAAAAGGTTTTGTTACAATTTATAGTGTGAAGATTTTTTTTCTTATTTTTTTGTCTGAAGTCAACTCTATGTTTCTACTTAGTAACTCGCAAGGTCTGGCATTCTTGCCGATTAGGCATTCAGATCACATTTCAAAGTATGTTGATGGCGTCAAAAAACAGTCTTGGGTTGTTAAGTTAAGCAAGCAATGCTTGGCGGAGCGTAAGAACCAATGTTTGATATGTTTGGTCCAGAAAGGTCTCGTTATGACTCCTAGCATGGAGAATTTTTCTTTTTTCTCTCCATATTCAACGATTGAGGTTTGACGGAGTTTGTTTTGACAAGTAGTTAAACAGAGCCCCTATGCGCGTAGAATCTGGTCCGCTAGATGCATCAGAAATCCCACTCGTTCGCCAATTCTAGTTTTATTCTAAAGAGGATCTCGCTGCAGCTGCGCTGAGAGGAGATAATGCATTCTGAGATGAACTTAATGGGAAGAGTTCTTTGATACTTTGTCGACGTTCAAAAAAAAAAGTCGCTACTTTATGTCACAAGTCAATAGGCGTTTTTCAATTGGGACTTAACCACTTAACGTGAACAATGTACTTTCGCATTGAACGTACGATTTCGAATAATGCACATCATCCTAAGACATTATCTAAACGTATGAATATTTACAAAAAATAAAAACGAGCGATGTCTATTATTTGTCTTGTCTGATGCTCAAGCACGGCTCCAACACAGCTTGTTTGCGAGTCGATACCTAACCTAACTTATTTCATACTATTAAATTTATCCGTGACTAAAGAGAAAAGTAAAACAAATTTAGCCACAAGATTTTTATGTACGTAATAAAAGGGAATCACCAAAAGTAGTTTTTGATGTTTCTGAAATAGTTTAATATTGAAAAAACAAGTATTCTAATTAACTCGTTTTTGAAAACTCAATGGATCGTATTTATCTATGGATTCCCAGTCAAAATATTTTAGTACTGTGGTGTAAAAAAACTTTTACAAGAAAGTTAATTTTTTGGTTGGCATTTAATAATATATATTTTGAATATAATAAGTTGTATCGCAAGTACCACATGCATTCGATTTTACGTCTGACCAATAATTCCGTAGCTCCTATTCATGCGGAAACTAAAACATAACCACTGAATCTCCAATGTGTGAGCGATAAATCCATTTTTAATGCTGACTAAGAGTTCTCAACAACCGACGTTATTGAATGACGCAAAATGTTTATCGTCGAGTGAACTTGGATGATATTATACTGCACTACCGGATTCATTCAATTTTCGTCTGATCCAATAATTTCTATCGTTTGTTGGGAAGATTTAAACGGACACAACTTCGGACAGAATTATAAATGTTCAGTGGTGTTTTTCTGAACGTCTGACTGGTGATTCCGTTTTTACTTTTGACGAAAAATGACGCCAGCTGACGTTTTACATGACGCAAAATACTTCTTGCCAAGTTCATTCAAAGGATAACTACTGGGTAAAATACATTTTTGGGTCTGACCGACACTTTCCGTTTCCACTGGTCGCTTTAAAATCAAAGTCACAGGTTTGCATTCTGTACGAATACAGTCGTAAATTTATCCGGACAAGTCAACTCGATCGATAGATGTTATTAAAAAAAAAAAATTTCACAATATTCGCCTAACGCTAACGACGTGAAAAAAAAGTCCATCAACGATATATTTTTTAAAAATTATATTTATTTTAATTACATAAATAATCATTCGTGCGACGATTTTAGCTCGAATCAACGGTTAAATATTTTAAAAAATTAACAAAATATTACATAACTATTGCTGACAAATAATGTAACGCTTAAACTAAATTCAATTTCAATGAATTCTTTGATAAATTCAATCGTTCAGCCGAGCGATGAATAATTTTGTTTCTGCTCTGCCGAAATCGGAAATAATTACTGGAACAGATTTTCCTGGACGTTCGTCCAGCGAAGCCAGTTTCGACCACCGACGAATGTACGCGTCACTGTAACGACTATCGTGTAGGGGCGACGGTACAATCAGTCGGTAATTACCGTATTAGATTTGTCCTATCGGTGGCGACAATAATATCCTCTCAATGACAGTAAAGTTATTTCCCGGGGCTCGCGTGGAGAATGACGAGAGTCTGCGGAGCGCGTCAGCGGCGACGCATTCGCATAGGTTATGCATAACACACTCGTACAGTCCGAAGCGGTAATTCCGTGACCTTTTGTAATTAGTTATCTCGGAACGGGTTGCGTAACGCGTGTAATATCTCCGTGTGTTGGAATTATTGTTACGGCAGGAGAGTACAAACTACTGTGTAAATGAAGTATCGCGTCGGATCGCTCGTCCACGAGGATAATAGCGACCGACTTTGCTCGCCGAGTTTAACGCTCTACACACGCTGGCTGCGTACGAGCTTGTGGTAATCGACGAGCGTCGAGGCGGCCATTCCGAAGATGGCACCACGCGCGGTTCGTCTACCGGGTGTGCCGATTCGAGTGCGATTTTTTTTCCCTCCACGTATTTTAATTCTCATTCTCAATTTTTATCCCATCGACACTTCTAGATAAAAAAAAAATTCAAAAAAAAAAAAAAAAAAATCAACCGTGTCGACGGCATGAAAAACATTTAGCCTAACAGTGATTCGGAAATGTTGTCAAAAGATTGGCGAAAAAAAAAAAAAAAAAAAACCCGGACAAATCACACGGCAATGAAACTTAAAAAAAAAAAAAAAAAAATTGATTTATTCACTCTTTAGAGTTTCGTGTATTTTTTTATATCGATAAGTGAACAGAAACATTTTTACAAAAAAAAAAAAACAGAACACACGAAATTAAATTTTGAGCCGACATTAAACTGTTCGGAATTTAATTTGATTTTTATTATAAAATATTTTGATTCCTGTGTTGATTCGAGATTTTTAATTAATAAAGGCGACACATTTGTCGACGAAACAATGAGTAAACAATACACGTACGTATTGCGCTTCGTGAAACTTTCGGCCCTGATTATAACGCATAGCAGAGATTTTAATAGATCGGTGACCGTGCGTCGCTAATACCGGAAAAAAATAGTTCGCGATCCGTTCGTTCCGAGAGCGTTTGCGCGCCGTCTCTGTAGCTCGTTACTTGCGAAATGACAAATAACTATGGCTATATAATGACGCGTGTTAGCGCGTGTGTGAACCGTATATAAAGTGTAACGATATTCTCGCCCCCGCCGACCGTCGCGGACCGCGCGGATCTATTTCAAGTTGCATGCAAATAGAAAGCACGCTAATAATAATATATGCCAGTGCATTCCGGGCGGACGAGCCGCTTTTTCGATTTTTAAACGCGAACCGAAGATTCGACCGTGCGAACCGACACACGGTTCGGCCAACAATTTGCCACTTGTATAGTGTCGGCTGCGATTTGGATGAATTTCTGAATGGCTGGGATGAATTTTCAAAAGCCTGGGATGAATGTCTGAATGGGCTGGGATGAATTTCTAATGATCTGGGACGAATTTTCTAATGGGCTGGGATGGATTTCTGATGGGCTGGGCTAAATTTTCTAATCGGCTGGGATGAATTTCTGACGGGCTGGGATGAATTTCTGACGGGCTGGGATGAATTTCTGACGGGCTGGGATGAATTTCCAAAAGGCTGGGATGAATTTTCTAACGGGCTGGGATGAATTTCTGAGAGGCTGGGATGAATTTCTAATGGGCTGAGACGAATTTTCTAACGGGCTGGGGTGAATTTCTAATGGGCTGAGACGAATTTTCTAACGGGCTGGGATGAATTTCTGAGAGGCTGGGATGAATTTCTAATGGGCTGGGATGAATTTCTGAGAGGCTGGGATGAATTTCTAATGGGCTGGGATGGATTTCTAATGAGCTGGGATAAATTTTTTTAATGAACCGGGATGAACTTTCCAATGGGCTGGGATGAATTTCTGATGAGCTGGGATAAATTTTCTAATGGGCCGGGATGAATTTCTGACGGGCTGGGATGAATTTCTAAAAGGCTGGGATGAATTGCCAAAAGGCTGGGATGAATTTTCTAACGTTCTGGGATGAATTTCTGAACAGCTGGGATGAATTTCTAATGGGCTGGGATGAATTTCCAAAAGGCTGGGATGCATTTCTAATGAGCTGGGATCAATTTATAATGGACTGGGATGAATTTTCTAATGGGCTGGGATGAATTTCCGAAGGGCCGGGATGGATTTTAAAAAGGATGGGATGAGTTTCTAAAAGGCTGGATTGTAAAATTTCGTTCGCGCGTTAAAGGCGCAAAAAAATGAAACTTTTTGTGCATGTTTTGGCAAAAATTAATTAACAGTTTTCATCACCGATAGCGATATTTTATAAACTTCCGAATGCGAACGTGAATTGTTTTTCGCTGCGTCCGTCAATTTTCCGATGATTGGCAATTTATTTGATTGCTCAAACGTCTGCATTGTGAATACGGCATTCGTAACAATTTTTTGTAATCGCCGGTGACGTTTCATATACTCTCGACATGAAATAAACCACGCCAAGCTGTCGCTTGTGAGTGACAATAAAATGACAAATAATGACGTCACGTGGACGCAGATGCGATGGACAGGATGTCTAGCCTCGTCCAAAGGTTTAATAAGCACCATACTCATGAAAATCCGAGCGCAATGCATATTAAACACGACGCAGAGGGTTGGACGCATTTCAGCTGCCATTGAGTACCGCGTTTCTAAAAAAATACTCATCTTTTTTTTTTATAAAATAATTTCTCAATACGTTTTTTTTTTTTTCAATGATATTATTTTTTTTTACTTTTTTTTTACAAATTTTTTTTCATACATTTTTTCTTGCAAATTATTTTTCTGCAAATTAAAAACAAAAAAAATTAATTCGTACATTTTTTTACGAATTATTTTTATATGCATCCTTTTTTGAAAAATAATTTTTTTCTTTACTTTTTTTTTTTTTAGTAAATAATTTTTTTTAAGTAATGGGGAGTGATCGATGGTGCATGTTGACGAAAAAGTTGAAGCCGAGAACGAGTATTGTGCGACTCGTAGTTAGCCACGTTGTCAGCGAGACCTCCGAGCTCTCAGATTATCGCAGTGGTTCTGGCTGCCAAATTATAATAACAATCTCCGTCTCTCCCTTGCACTGTTCGGCTCTCTCTGTGCTTCGGGCGACGCGACATCAAAGCTGGACGATACAATGACAATTTTCTAAAAATACAACTCGCGCCTATCCACGACGTATCGCACGCAGCCGACCCACTTTATTTATCATCCATTGCCGAGTTAAATTTTTCTAGTGTTACATCGTGACCGGATAAGGTCTCGAAAAGGGCCAATCAGGCCCAGCCGTTTTTATTTCGCTGAGATTTTACGCACGCGAAAGACGGTTTTCCTACGAGCAAGATAAAAAAATTCTCTGCATCCTTGGACATTTAATAACAGGCTGAAGCTATCGGTATGGAAGAAATTTATATTCGCTCGTCCGGGAACTCTAAACGGAAAGAGTTAATGCGAGTTATATCAGAGCTTTGTCCATTAAAAAAATCTAAATCTCGTGTTTACATAAAAAAAAAAGGGACTTTACGTGTAAATTAATGTATGCGGGCGACACGCGACTCGAATTACCCAGCGACATAAAGATACACGCATTATACCATTTGCATTGTCGTCCTGTTGGAAAATCGATTGCCACATCTGTTTCAGTATGCAGGTGAAAAAATTAATGTAGCAAAAAAAAAAAAACGGAATCTCAGATTGTGGTCTAAAAACATGTTTTCCAAATCACAATTGTATCTCTGCGACTCACAACTGCCGGACAACGAGTCCGTCAGAAAACATCTCTACCCCTGAAGAAAAAAAATTCCTTCAGAATGCAAATAAATTTGTATCAGGATTTAAACAACTCTCCCGGCATTGAATTAAAATTCCAAAAAATATTAATACCTCGGAAATTTTCGCTAGACTTCCAATACACTAGAATTGCAATATTTAATGTTTCCTCCCGGAAACATACGTCGATTTTCAAATTCACCCGTTTCCACCATTTACTTCAAATATTTGAAAAAAAAATATTCGCTCCACAGAAATTCATAGTAAAAAATTCTCATCTACGTTTATCTCACACTCTAGTGAAAAAAAAAAATTATAGAAAAAAAAGGGCGTTCACTTTTGATTTTTTGAACTCCCAATACACTAGAATTATAATATTTGATGTTTTCTCCCAGAAACATACGTCGATTTTCAAATTCACCCTTTTCCACCATTTACTTAAAATATTTGAAAAAAAAACCCTTAAAAAAAATATTCGTTCCTCAGAAATTCATAGTAAAAAATTTTCATCTACGTTTATCTCACACTCTAGTGAAAAAAAAAATTATAGAAAAAAAAGAGCGTTCACTTTTGATTTCTTTGGACTCCCAATGCACTAGAATTGTAACATTTTATGTTTTCTCCCAGAAACATACGTCGATTTTCAAATTCACCCTTTTCCACCATTTATTTAAAATATTTGAAAAAAACCCTTAAAAAAAATATTCGTTCCTCAGAAATTCATAGTAAAAAATTTTCATCTACGTTTATCTCACACTCTAGTGAAAAAAAAAATTATAGAAAAAAAAGAGCGTTCACTTTTGATTTCTTTGGACTCCCAATGCACTAGAATTGTAACATTTTATGTTTTCTCCCAGAAACATACGTCGATTTTCAAATTCACCCTTTTCCACCATTTACTTAAAATATTTGAAAAAAAAAAAAAAAAAAAAAAAAAAAAAAAAACCCTTAAAAAAAATATTCGTTCCTCAGAAATTCATAGTAAAAAATTCTCATCTACGTTTATCTCGCACTCTAGTGAAAAAAAAAAAAAAAAATTATATAAAAAAAAGGGCGTTCACTTTTGATTTTTTTGGACTCCCGGAATGTCATTTAAAAAAATGTACATATATATATATATATCTACCGTTCGTCACTGGAGTCGCCGGTGTAGTGGCCGGATAAAACGGCTTTCCGCGCGACGCACGTAAGCGAGTGACCGGCCGAAGGTCCGCGGCCGGTTGATGCAACGAGAGTCGGCGAGCTCGGTGACGGCGCAGAGACACCGAGAGAGCCTCGCGAACCGGAGGGCCCCGTTCCGTGCGACGCAATATGCCTTTCAGGGACACGGATGCATAGGCAGCCCGCGATATCGCGAGGCATCGGTGCCAACGGCGAGAGCGTGTCCGATGAGCGAGACCCGCGACGTGTCTTCGATCCTTGCCGTACGCAACGCGCTAACGAAACGATCGATTGCCGACAATTATCGGCACCTCTCGAGCGTTGGCGACGACGGATCGAGTGGCGAGAAACGATTCGACGATCCAGTACACGGCCAGGAGCGAGACTTATCGTGCGGTTCCGTACGGACGGTTTCCCCGGCCGCGAGGCGCGTAGACGAGATAACCGAGCCGACTACCATCGAGAAACGGGGAGATGGAAAAAACATTTTTTTTTTAATTTTTTTTTTTAATTAAAAAAAAAAAAAGATCCAGATAGATAACGATAGGGGAAGATAATTCGCGAGGGAGAGCGATGGAGTCGCGAGCGGTTCGGGCGTAGTCGAATTATACGGGAACAGGCTAATTTTGTATTTATGCGTATCTGCGTCAAATGTTTGCAGAGTGCGAGACCGATCCGTACTCAGAACGAGGGAGAAACGCTCGAGACGCTCGCCGATATTCGTCTCGTTACGAGTATTATTTTTAAAGTCATAGTCGAGAGGTTGCGGTTCGAGCCGGGAGCTCACTGAGAGAGGAAAATAAATAACGGAGAATCCGACGGTGGTCGACGATACCGCGGGATTCGCTACCGGACGGTAATTCGCTGGGATAATCGTGAGATATGAGAATGATAGCCGGGGCGTCTTGCCACCACCGATCCCTCGCCAAAACGTGTCGCAAGTAATTCGATTCTCGGTCACGAGCGTGATAGTCACTCTTATTATCGTCAGTAACGCCCAACGACCTTGCCTCGGCGCGAGCCTCGCGAGGAAGAAAAGATTCGGGCTTTCGAGGATTACGTCGATGAGTCTGTGACGATTGTCCGGATTTTTACCGTTCCGAGACAGAACGGAGCACTTTTGTTGGAGCTCGAGACTGCTTGGATTTACTCATTTTTATAAGTGTGATATATAGTGGCATATATCAATGAATATAATTGTACATGTGTAAAGTTTGGAATTGTGAGTTGTGCAGGGAAATTGGAAAGAGCCGACTTTGGTCGCAATTCGGCTGAATCCTTGGTGAGGCTGGAGATTGGTGAACGTTCGTCGAGAAGGAAGAAGTGCGCGACTTCGTGGCAATGAACGATCGTCTATCGCGGATTCGACCGATGGATTAGGAGCCTGTTGTATCTCAAGACTCTCTGGATTTACTAACTTTTATAGTGATTTTGTGATGTACGATTTATGTAAACTTGGAACTTTTGAGCTGTGCAGGAAAGTTGGAAAGTTCGGACTTTGATCGTCGCTCCGTTGAAATTCTCACGCGGAAGAAGAGGTTGATGAGATTGAAGATTGGTGAACGTTCGTCGAATGGGAAGAAGTGCGCTACTTCGCTGGGACGAACGGAAAGATTTTCCTTCGAGGATTTCGTCGATGAGCCGATGATCGATTTTCCATCGCAGATTCGACTGTTTCGACAACGAGAAGAACTTTATTTTTGGATCCCAGGACCCTTTGGATTTACTCATATTTACATCTTGTGATGTATGATTATTTATATGTAAACTTGGATCTTGTAAACTGCGTAGGGACGTTGAAAAGTTCCACCTCGGTTCATCGCTCGATCGATTGATTACCGAGGAAAAGACATCGGTTGAAGTGCGCGGCTTCGCTATAACGAATGGAAGATTACAACGGTTGTTTCGGTGACGCAGAACGTCTTGCGACGATGAGGCCAGCTAGACCGGACGTCGAGAGACGCTCGCGAAGGAAACAGTGACTGAGTGAGCGGAGGAGCGAAGCGCCGGAATTGTTGGGGCGAGAGGAATAATCGTCGGCGATGAGTGTCTGAAGCTGGATCGCTGAGTCGATCGTCGTCGTACACACGAACGAGTGGAGATTCTGCAGAACAAGATGCAGGGATTCAGCAGTCTTGGTTTGAGCAACGTCTTCAGGAAGAAGGCAGGTTTTTTTATTGGGAAAAAAATGACGACACGATGACGACGACGAGCTTGATTCCTAAAACATTTTGACGTCGTCGAACGGGACTGAAATTTGTCCCGATGCCAAGACGACGTGAGATACACGATCTATCGATAAGATAGAAGAAACAGCGCGCTATGCCGAACGTCGTGACGATTATCCGTGAAAGCGCTTATCAGCGAGTCGGTTGTATCTATCTGAGACACTAGTTGAATAAGGATCACATATTTTATGCTCGACGATTTTTCTTGGCACTGGTCGATTAGTCGATTTTCTGTCAGGGAGAAGCGGCACGAAAAGGATTCGCTAATACTTCGGGCGAACGGAAATTAGTTTCGTATGATATATCTGGATTATGATCTATCGATAAGAAAAGGAAATGGTGCACGATGTTGGTACGCAGAATCTTTCAACGATAATCTGTGAAAGTGCTTATCCACTCATCGATTGTACTCAACTAGTTGTAATCTATCTGGTACACTAGTTGAATCGAGATTATATATCGTTTTCGATGGTTCTTTTTGATCTTAATCGATATTCACTTATTCTTAATTAAGTAGCGCGGGGCAAAATAAAGCTATTAATATTTTTAGCGAACGAAAATTAGCTTTTCCCGGCTAGGCCTGGCTTAGACTCGGCGATTTATTTATATTTATTATTTAAAATATTATTTATTGCGTGAAGTGAATTGTACGAGCAGACGTACGATTATTCGAACACTGCAGATGGATCACTGTTTAATTTGAGAAATTGCAAAGTCCGATTTACGGAACCGATTAATTACAGCACATCAATTTTTTTAAATTCATTTCGACAATTGTATGTTCTTCTCTTTCGTTGCAGAGCAACAAAGTGGCGGGAGGATCGCCGGGAGGAAACGCACCGCCTCCGCCGACTCTGATCAACAAGATCAAGTACCAGCCTGGCGGACCGGTAATAAAGAAGGACAAGCGGCAGAGCAGTTCGAGATTCAATATTTCGAAAAATCGAGAACTTCAGAAGCTTCCCTTTTTAGCCGGTGAGCTAAACGAGTTTCAATTTCAGAAGTTGCCACATAAATGCAGACTACGTGTTCGAAATTTTCATTCTCTATACTATTCAATAGGATAGTCAATGGGAGAATGCATTTTTACGATTTGGCAGTACAGTGGGCACTTTTTTTGCCCTCCGACTATTACTATTTTTTATTAAATTATCTAATACAGTCGAGCAAAATTTCGTTCGCTGTTTCGAGGAAAAAAAAACAGCAACCTGGCGTAAACAGCCAAATTGTACGTCCTGCTGTTGCAAAACGATGAACTTGCCATAAGTTTCTATCTCAACTTTTCACTGCATGATTTTTTTGACGGACATTTTTTTTCGCATCTTTATATAGGATACACCGTCAAAAAATAGTGAAACGAAAAAGTCTGGATATTTGATACACTTGTGTAGGGTAAAAAGGAGGAATATAGGTCACCTCTATTAGTACGTGAATCAATTATGCATGGATTGGTCTATGCTCACCGCTTCAACCCCACGCAAAAATTGGATGGTCTATTTTGATGGAAGTTATATTATTAACATTTTTTTTCTTCTCAAACGTTTGTATATTTTTAGCGACTGCTCTATCGTAATGGGAATTTTTTTTTTTTCAACTTCGCTGCGTTCATCGAGTTTCCCCAATGAATTTCCGTGAACATGACTCCGAGACACGATAAAAAAGATTTTTTTGAGAATCTCTCGAAATTCACTGACTCTGAGGCACGAGTAAAAGAAACGTACTGTTCAATATTTTTTCTCAAAAATATTCTACACAGCTGCGCGCACGGCTCTCCGTCAGTGGATCAAGGCATTGGAAACGTGTGTAATCATTCTAGATTCTCCACAAAAGTAAACTTGTCCACGTAAACTCGATGAGCGGTGTCTTACTTAATTGTTTCGATATCCGACTGCGAAATTTTCCACCAATCGGTAAACTTGTCCACGTGAATTCGACGAGCGATGTCTCGGTTGATTGTTTCGATATCCGACTGCGGAATTTTCCGCCGATCGATATCTATATCGGAATTAATTGTGTCCCCTGTTCATGGCTCCGGTTATTTTGTCGTCGAGAATCGTTCGCCTTCCGAAGGGTAAAATTCATCGTCGATTTCCGACCCAAAAATGGACTGTACAAAAAAGCACAAAAACACCTTGATGTATTCACATTTTAAACACGTAATGTGTTTAAAATATGAATAAATGTGTGGGTAAAAGTTTGCAGTTGTACGTTTATTAACTTCACTTAAAGATTCAAGAAAAAGCGAAAAGCCTTCACATGGAAGAATTCCCTCAAAGAAGAAAATTCTTGGTCAACGGTGGATTCTACAGAATCATGATTTATGCTCCAAGCGAATGGCGTACCGGTACACATCGAGTAAGTGAGAGGCGAGTGACCCGGCTATGGAACTGTGCCATTTTCCTAGTCGATCAACTGCCTCATCGTTTTCCCAACATTTCGTTTTCTTTTCTCTTCGACATGCATTTATTTATTAATTTTTTTCTTCATTTTTTTTCAAGCCCAAATTGCAAGCGGACGTCGGCTCTTCTTGGGATTGATTCATCTCGCATTGGCAAGCGCACTTCTCGACGGCCGTTTGACAATTAATTTGTCGGAAGATCCGAACGGAGTCAGCCACCCTGGCCTTCCCCAACGCAACGACCGGCGAATCACCGGTCGAGAGCCCTCGGTGAAACTCCTCGAGTACGCCTACGTCAGAGGATATCGATTGTCCTTGGATTCGCGCAGGCGCAGGGCCTGTTCGTTGATGTCTTCTCTACGTTTCACCCTGTGTCCCGTATCTTCGGGTAAACAGTAGCCCCTGAGCGTGCCGCCCTTTCGGCGACGGGTCAGCACAGTCACGTAATCAAATTTCACCGGCAAGTAGCCGGTAAACTCACCGTACTGTGAGTCGGCTCATTGGAACTCGACGCATCGCCAGAGAGTTTCGCGCCTCGTTATTCCGGACATCATTTTTCGATCGACGGTCGTTGGAGCGAAAACGAGGCGTACGTGCGACTCCGATACGGGAAACTGTAGGCTTTTTCGACGCCACAGGTGTAAATAAGCGTTCTCATCATTGAGTACACTTAAAAAAAAATTACCGACGCAATTTGATTCTGTCGTGGACAATAGTGGGAAGACAAGACTGTCAGGCAATTCCCAATCGGGAATTGCGTCACGATTCGGCGACTGAGTGACCTGCCCCTGTATCTTCGGGTGAATCTTCCTGCAGGTGCGCCGTTCGGGCTCGTTCGACCCCGCCACAGACATCTCGAGACTCGGCGAATTAATCCTGTTTCTTCGGATTTTCTTTGATCTCGAGTGGTTGGCGAAGGTGGAGGTGGAAAAATTTATTTGGCGACGTGCGACCGTCCCCGCTACTTTGCGGTTTACTTCTCGGTTCGAAGCAACAGATTGTCGCGAAAGTCGTAGCCAAAGGTCGCCCGGGAAGTGGACATTTTTCGTCGGAACACCGACGCGCCCGGCGATCCGTCGACGAAAGACGTTGAGGATCTTCGAATTTATCGGCTTTGAAATTGATCGGTGAATTTTGAGAAATATGGTTCACGTTGGCGAAATGAGCCCATCGCTGGGCGGTGGACTGCCCAAGAGCCCGAGCTTTCATCAGGGTCTCGCGTTTGCCACTGTGATGAGGAAGTACGAGAACAACAAACCGTGTCCCTCTGCCTCGGCACTCCAATACCAGCCTCTTCAACCGTTGTTGATCGGTAATCGAGGAAAGATTTTTTTTTTAAACCGTATCAATGGCGCTCCTGTAGGCTCCGGATGAAACGATGTTTGCACATTTTTCCCCTCGTCTCGTTGATTCGAAATTCAAAGTATTATTGTTACAGGGAAATAATGCGGGACGTAGTAGTTTATCGGCTCTGATTACAATATTTGATTTATTAATATTTTTTATTGTATAGTATATTTTATGGGTCAGCAATAGGCCATTGATGGAAGTCTGTCAACTCGCTCATATCAAGATGGTTGTGTTTTGATTTTTCAATAGTTCAAAAAGACTTTATGATTATAATTAGGTCGTTTGAAGATTATTACAATTTAATGAAATTTGATGACCTTTTCTTGGGCAATCTTCAAGCTGTGATGTTGAAACTAAATATATTCGATTAATAATAATAATAATAATATGTATAATGAAATTAATTCATTTTCTTTTCGTATCGTTCATTTCGTATAGAATTCAGTGACGATTGATAAAGCGTTTGGGTATTCGAAGAAATAATTTATTTTTCTGTTGCTGCACTAGCCTGTCTAGTCCGTCATCCATCGACCTAAAACCCGATAGAACATTCGTGAAACGAAAGAGTGCTCGGGATTTTCGAATTTAACGGAAAATAGTCTGTAATTCCTGATGTAGTGCCGTTTTCGAAGTAAAATTCGATAACAAATTCTACATTTTTCTGGACATGGATTGCTGATAATATTCACTGAAAGAAGGAACCTGCAATATGACATCAACAGAAAATATATCTCTACCCTCGGGCAAACATACTTTGTCAAGCCGCAATTCGAAAATTTTCGGGGGCCAACATCCGGAAATTGCGGTCTTTCTATAATTTGTTATCCGATGAATACTTGAGCAAACACAGGACATTAGCTTCGCCCTCAAGTTTGTCATTATTATGTGTTTATGCGTTTTTAAAAATTATTAAATGTTTTAAATTATTGACGTTTTTCGATTACAGAAGCCGAACAAGGTAACGAGAGAGAAGAACTTTTCATACAGAAGCTCCGCCAATGCTGCGTTCTATTCGACTTCGAGTCCGATCCTCTGTCAGACCTAAAATGGAAGGAAGTGAAGCGCGGTGCGCTTCTCGAGATGGTCGAGTACGTGACCAAAAACAGAAATGTCATTACCGAGGCGATCTACCCCGAGGCAGTGAATATGGTAAATAAACTTGCCAGCGAGCTACTTTTGTCCTTTTTTCCAACTAATCAATGATTTTTAAATGTTGCAGTTTGCGGTAAACCTGTTTCGAACTCTGCCACCATCGTCGAATCCGAACGGTGCCGAGTTTGATCCAGAGGAAGACGAACCGACGTTGGAAGCCGCGTGGCCACACTTGCAGCTCGTCTACGAATTCTTTTTGCGCCTATTGGAATCGCAGGATTTCCAACCCACTATAGCGAAGCGCTACATCGATCACAAATTTGTTTTGCAACTTCTCGAACTGTTCGATTCCGAGGATCCGCGGGAGAGAGACTTTTTGAAGACAACACTGCACAGAATCTACGGAAAATTTTTGGGTCTAAGGGCATACATAAGGAAGCAGATAAATAACGTTTTTTACCGGTTTATATACGAAACTGAGCATCATAACGGAATTGCCGAGTTGTTGGAGATTCTCGGAAGGTGATAATTAGCTTTGCGAAGAATTTAATAGTTTTTCGGATGATTTTAGTAATTGATTGATTGTTCGCAGTATTATCAATGGATTCGCTCTGCCGCTGAAGGAGGAACACAAAATATTTTTACTGAAAGTGCTTTTGCCTCTGCACAAGGCCAAATCACTGTCCGTTTATCATCCACAATTAGCTTATTGCGTTGTCCAATTTCTCGAGAAGGATCCCAACCTCACTGAGCCCGTTATCAAAAACCTTTTGAAATTCTGGCCGAAGACACACTCACCGAAGGAGGTAATGTTTTTGAATGAACTCGAGGAGATTTTGGACGTCATCGAACCGGCCGAATTTCAAAAAGTCATCGATCCACTTTTTCGGCAATTGGCCAAGTGCGTCTCGTCACCACACTTTCAGGTAATTATTGATCAACAATGTCACTACGGTTCTAGTGTAAAATATGTATTAATTGAATCTCTGCGTGACAACAATTTCGACCTTATGGTTTACGATAGAAAATTCGATGTTTGAAATTCTTGTCGTTCCCAGGTGGCCGAGAGAACGCTGTACTATTGGAACAACGAGTACATAATGTCTCTGATATCGGACAATTATTCATTCATTCTGCCGATAATGTATCCGGCGCTATACAGAAATTCACGTAATCATTGGAACAAAACTATTCACGGATTAATTTATAACGCACTCAAGCGCTTGATGGAGATGAACCAAAAAGTGTTCGACGAGTGTACTCAACAATACTTCCAGGTAAATATCGGCTTTCCACCTTCCATGTACATGGATTTCATCGCTTTCGGAGAATTTAAATGTGATTCCTATGCGAAAGGATCGACAGAAAGAAAAGCGAATGCTTAAGGATCGTGACGAGGCGTGGAATCGCGTTGAGACACTCGCAATGAGACATCCTAATTACAAAATGATAGTAAAAGGTACCACGAATAATCCGTACACGCTGCCACAGCATCTCGACAGTCCACCGCCGGACGAGGACGGCGACAACGATCAAATTCCCCTCACGTTGGAAAAAATCGAAGCTAAAGCTAATGAGGTGAATATATCAAATCACAAAAATTATCGTTATCGACTCTTTATAGAAAGTTTACACGCCTGTCGGTCGTTGTGGTAAATTTGAGACTCACATATTCATTCACGCATGATGTGAAATATAATTGTGGCATGAAATCCAAATTGATACTCATTTAAATAATTATTGTTCGTAATTCCATTCAAATTAAAATGAATGTACGATAACGCTCGATTTCTGTTCAGGTGAAAATGACGAACGTAAACAAGGGAAAGCCACTACTGCGAAGAAAGAGCGAATTGCCTCAGGATACGTACACGATGCGGGCGCTTTCCGACCATAAACGTGCCGACGAGTATCTCGTTACGCCGCCGGATCCCAACAACTGCTAGTCCCTACCCAACCTTCCGATCTATCCTCTGTTTTGCTGCAGAAACGTCAGAACTTAGCTGTATCTCGTTCCATCCGTGTATCGCAGCGTTGACAATCGCCGCGAGGGGAGAACAGGAGAGACAAAGATGAACCAGAGAAAGAGTGCGTAAAAAACAACAACAAATTACGGAGAGAGGGGATTCAATGTCACAAGTGAAATTTTTCAACCGTTAGAAAGTGACCTGAAACGCGGATGCAGGCTGTCTGCTTAACGACGGTTGTACCAAGTGTCGCAAACGAAGTTTCGCGATATCTCAAGCTGATAAATAGAGACGGGAGAAGTGAAGAGAAAAAAAAAACAACCAAGATGAGAATAAAACAAAATTAGGAATATGGCAGATATCGAATAAGCATGATCGGTCACGCGACTATTTCGCAGCTTTTTCTCTCGCGAGACTTTCCTGTGTCAGAGGGGATCCCGGACATTTTCTTTATACAAAACGACTCGTCGATGCTGCAGTGAATGAACCAATCTTCGCGATGGGGATAACCAGCGCGAGCTAATGATCGCATCGCGTAAGAACTTTTTGTACTGAGGAGCATGTTTTATCGGCGTTTTGGTGGTACAAGAAATATGAAAACGACATCGGACGGTGTCAGCGTGTTTATACAGCAATGTTGAACGTGCGTTGTTCCAATTGTCGTTTTTTTTTTTCATTCTCGAGCGTAAAGCGATATCGCTCTAGAGTCCTTCTAAGCATTGCGAAAGCTTTACTTAGTCCCAAGATCGAATATGATCCCAACTTATCAGAGCCACTTCGATGGTAGTTTCAGTTTCAGTCTTAGAGACGTCTAGGAGAAGATGAGACAAAAATATATATATAAGAATCTGCATCATCCGTCTGGATTACTTTCCACTAGATGCCTTCTATGAGACACCAGGTATTATTCAACAATTTATACATCGTATCGTCAACTATAATCACCGTTCATGAACTTTAGAACCGCTCGCTTAACACAAACATTGTCAATCAATCGGTCCTAAGGTCGGAAAGAGAAAATAATTTTGCTGTCGCGGCATGATATTAGAGAAAGAGTGGAAAAAAAAACAAGCTGGAAACATAAATAACACACATACAAAAAAATGAAAATAAAACACAAGTGAGACATGTAAGTCTTTGCGCTGCTGGCAGGCTGTTATGTTAATATTAACGATATACCTTGTTGAAGATAAATATAATAAGCTCTTATATTGAATATTACAAATTAAAGCTAAAAAAATGAAATATGAACGAAATTGATTTAATTATTGATTAATACGATAAAAACCCAAGAATTGCCACCTCCGCTGAACGTTGATTATTGGTAGTAAACATGATTACAATAATTATCGTGGATATATGTAAATGTCAAGAAAAAAAATCACGAGCAAACGTAGTCGCATCGAAGCTTTTACAGTGGTTCACGAGGCGTCGAAAAATAAATTTCTGACATTCGACGTCAGCGATGCAGCGTCGAAATATTCGCGCCCGTAGAAAAAGTCTCGCCTTTTATATAGCAGTATCATTCGATGAACGAACGAAATTTTTTGGAGCTCCGATGAGCTGACAGTCTTGTTTGACGAAGAATGCGGCGTCCAATGGACAAATACATTGGGAATGAGAAGTATTTCGTGTCCGCAATTGCTTTTGAATCACACGGAACTCCTTAGGCAAAATTATGAGGGACGAGAGTTTGCAGGTAGAAGGGTTGCTCGTCATTTTATGTTTACTACATCGCAATGTATGTTTGTGCCGCGGGAGTTTTATTTTCCATATTGTAGCTTACGTTCGAGTAAAGGTACGAATATAATTCCGTGACCGGCGAATATTCAGCAAAAGAGAGGGAGAGATTAAAAAAATAAAGAAATAAAGGACTCTTGAGGCCGTGTCGAAACGCGCTGCACCGATTACGAACTTTGAGGCTTCGCAACTCTGTACTATGAGTGATTAAATAAAGAAGCAAAAGCCGCAGTCGTTTACGCAACTGTAAATAACATGTAAATAATATGATTGTTTTTGAACACCGACTTCGTTTGAATTCCAGGGGGCAAATGCAATTCATTAATTTTTTATATAAGGTTTTTTTTAAGTACATTTAGAACACGATAATATGTTGTTATCGCGAAACGAGATATCGTTCAATTATTTAGGGGGTTCGCGGATAAACTTTTGAGATCGTTCGAAGCGTACCGAAAGTTAATAGAGCCTAAGCAAATATGGCTTTAAATCCAAAGTTGCAATGTCTCATACGTATATCCATTTCCCCGGGAAAAAATTACCACAAATGATCATACACGAATATGACATTAATTAAATTGCATTATGTATGATTAGACATAAACTTTGTGTAATGCTTGGCCATTGTTCTATATCCGACCATAAAAGAACTCGTATGTCTGATCCAATGGTCGTATCCAATTACCTGGTCACATACGACCTCTTCTTTTTTCATATTTAATCATATTTTTGACTAACATTAGGTTGTCAAGGATGGATGGAGTTAAGAAATGTACAATTTTAAACAATGATATTTACAGCAAAACAGCATTGAAAAAATAATGAAAATTGTTCTCCAAGCCGGAATTAAAAAAAAATCATACCCGAATGGTCGATCAGGTTTGATTTCCGTGTTATTTAAATGAAAATATTTGAAGACAGTTATTTCAAGAAAAAAAACTCCATCATTGAATTCAATTTATAACAAATTTTTTCTTGTACATCCATTGTTCTTGTCTGATCATATCGGATCATCTGTGACCACTTTTTCCCGGGATATTTAAGCACCCCAAGTTAATTTGTCTTTTTCTTCTTATTTAAAAAAAAACCGCAATTTGGCAATGTCTGTGTGCAAATACTCTTGCAGAATACACACAGAATACATATAGGGCTAGGAATTTGCCAGAGTTTGTAGCTTAGCATGTGGCTACAGTATTACATGATATCCGTGCCGATAGCATAAATCAATGAAAGCAAATACCATAAAAAAATACAAAATACAAAATCCTACAATTCGTTTATAGTGTGTAGAATGTTGATTGACGTAATAAAGGGCGGCGATTACTCTCCCTCTCATTAACTTGGTCGATTGAAGTGTTATATGTTCTGTAAAAAATGAGTCACTGTAACGTCGATAATTGTTTAGAAACCTCGGAACATTAACATTAATTGCGATATGAATGAACTACAATGAAATCGAAAGATTCGATACTTTCCCAAGTGAGATTTGGTGACGTGTTTTTGTGACACGTGTGTATCTTATGTTTATTTCCCCTCTGTTGACCTCACATTTTTTCATGCACACCACAATATTGTACCCTATTTCATACACACAACAAGTTTCGTCTGTAATTTGTTGAAAGCATAGTTTTATAGTAAATAAAGAATTACTAAGAAGTTCAGATAATGGCAAATGATGTAAAATGTTTCGTGACTTATGATTTTTGGTCACTTTATTTACCGTGCGTTGCACGTTTCTCCGCCTGAAAGGCAAGTGGATTACGTCAATTTTCGTTCACGTATAAAAAAAAAGGGATTTCAGTTTTGAATTATTAAAAAAAATGATACATTGAAAAAATTCTTTCAACAGACTGACTATAGTGAACTTCGTGTATACTTTCATACAACGTTGTGGTCGAAAAAATTGAAAATTGAAATTTTCATATGGTTTTCTCATAATGTTTCTCCATTCGCGAAGTTTCCTGCATGATAAAGTAAAAAATACAGAAAATGCTTTTTCGCCATTACCATCATCCAATGTAACGCGCTTGCGAATGCTACCAGTGGTTATGTAATTTTCCGTCTTGACGTGATGTCTGTTGTTTCTTCAATTTCCTTCACTGTTCTACCGTCCATGCCTCGTTACGGAGTGCCTGCTTGTCCTCGTCAGATGGCGCTACGTCGATTCTACTGAAAATATCCCTTCTCGCCCCAAGACCAGCTGCGTGATTAATTAAAAATTCTATGAGAGATTATCCACGTCGTTTCATAGCTCTACTCACATTTTTTCATCGCCGAAAGAATTGCCCGATAGCTGATTTTATAGAATCCTCCCGGTCGTTGATCAATATCACGAAACATTCAAGTCCCAGAGGTGTAAGCCTCGAAAAAGCCTACGCGAGCTGATTGCAATCGATACTTTTATCCCGAAATCTCCGTCTCGGCTGATTGGTAGCAAATAGCTTTGTGTAACCTGGGTCGTTGCTTCATCGATTTTAGTTCACGTTGCAACGATCCCACAATCAAACTCCCAGTATCGTCGAGAATTTGAGAAATAGACGTTGCGGTTCACAGTTCGAACTGTTACATGAACCGTTCGTCCATTATCGTATTCTCGCCACGTATTCATATCCTCGTTTAAACTTGCAGCCATCGAACTATTACCCATGTTATTCGTTAAACGGTGCCATTTCTCGGTGGCGATGCTCGACATCATTGCAATGTTATCTGTCACATTACTCTTGCTCTTCCGTTTTTTTTCTCTATCGCACATTCCCGTTCAACGGCTCTCTTTTCTTGCCATGCTAGTCTCACCCTTGCTCGGTTTTGCTGCACCTCACCCTATTCCCATACACTTCCACGCTATTCCAGTTTCCTCTTCCATACGGAAAGACCGATACGAGATATTTGTCGGTGACGGAGGTTGGCGTCCGCCTCTTGAATACGTTTTTCCTCCCCTAGGTGGCGCCCCGTTTCGTGTTTGCTTTCGTCCGCTTCGTGATTCGTATCTCGCGTTAGTCACGCTCGATGAACTTTTTTATTCGGCGAGTCACCGTCGCATTCGAGTTTAGCATTGAAGCGCGCAGAGGGTCCATTATGTTTTCTTCATTCGATATTTCGTTGGTTCATCGATAACGCGCTTGTAAAGAATTTATTACCATCTCATTTTATAATTAAGTCAAACGTCCCAGTAGCCTTACGACGCGTGCGTGCAAGAGACGGAAACGCGATTTTTCATACATGGCCGCTGGTACTTTTTATGTCGCGGTCATTGCAGATTTTGGTCGGATACTCTGTCTTTAGATCGGAAAAGCGCTACGTCGAAAACTATTCGACGGCAAACTGATGGTTTTATTTGAAGCACTAGTGTGTGATTTAGAGTACGTAATTTAATTAATTTATGGGTGTAATTTAGAGGATTGAGTCATCTGCAATTTTCGTGCGTCAGTTACGTTTACTTTCAGGGATGACAAGGTAAGTAACAAGTGTTTATTAATATCTACAAATTTTCACTTGAATCACTGCTCTCGTCCACACTTCTCTTATTCCGACCCAAACCTACGACAATTCTCATTTGTCTGATCACGAGTCAAAAATAGTAATATTCCAAAGTTCTTCTCATAATTACTGGGTACGCCCAGATTAAATTGGTGCGAAGCGTGTAAGCTTCAATCAGGAAAATGGTGCAGCGTTCCCTTCGGCTTTTCTCCTTGCGCTAAGGTCGTAGGATATAAGTAAATTCAACAAAACTAGGAACAACTGTCGACAAGCGTGACTCCCTGTATGATAGGTCAACTTCAATTACGAATGCACCAAATTTGCTGCGGAACGAGTTGCCAGAATAAGACATACGAAGGGATAAGGTCCGAGCACCTACAAGAATTTTCAGCTTTTCTACCTGAATCCTATGAATTTGCACTTACAGCTTGCAAACTTTGACTCACCGTTCCCCTCATCTCTTCTCTCCTCATGATTTTTTCTTTTCGATAGCTGCGACTCTTCGAATCCTTTCGCCTTTTACTATCTAGGTAAAGTTTTTCGATTAATCAAGGAGTTTTAAATAATAATTAGGAGCTTAGTCTTAGAAGATTCAACAAATCATATTCCGGATGGTGAGGGGGACTTCCTGCAAAATCTGCAGCGACCTGGGACGTTCTCTAGAACATAAATCCAAAATGCTGCGGAACGACTTGTCAGAAAAAAGGCATATGAAAGGATAAACATCGAGCAGCTGCAAAGGTTTTCACCTTTTCTACCCGAATCCCATAAACTTTTCCTCCAAATTTTTTTTCTCTTGATAGCTGCGACGCTTCAAATCCTTTTTGCCTTCCACTGTCTGGATGAACAGTTTTTCAATAAATTAAGGATTTTCGGTAATAATTAGGAGCCTAGACTTATAAGATTCAACAAAGCATATTCCGAATACCGAGAGAGACTCGTTCCAAAATCTGCTGCAACAGCCCGGGACGTACTATACGACATAAATCATGTACTCCGGGCTGCGGCAGTCTATTCTGGGGGCCAAAGTAACTTCAAGCAGGTATTCTGCAAGACACACGGGAACAACCACGATGCAGTACTTAGCGCACGATGGAAGTACAGTGCACGTTCTTGATGAATAACTTCTACACACTTTCTCACCGGATGCTGTACTATGTGGGATATTATCGTCGAGTTGCTGCCGGCGACGGGAGTGGATACGGCAAAGGTTCGCTGAATGTATGCACAGGCATCTCTGGTAACGTCGAGGAAAGCAGCGTACAAATATCTAAGGTAGTACTTACATTTATGTGGCAAAGTCCCAAAGCCAGTCAGCCGGTGTTTTTGATATAGGATATTTTTTTTTTTCGAGTGTAATTTTCTCGTACAAAAAAGCTTTCCAATTAAATATTTTTTTTGTCTACATTCGTGACGCAGAAGATTACAAAGGTGCGTAGATATGCGGAGAATTTTTTTTTTTCCTGCTGGACGTACTCACAGGAATTAGGTATGAAAAAATCCACCGAATGTTTCGGCATTATTAAAATTAAAAGACATTTTTATTTGCAAAAAAAAATTAACCGTTAAATGTATTTTTTCGAAAAGTATAATTTTTGAAATATAGGTTTAAGTGACGTTTAATTAGTTTCAAGATAAAGCGCGCTTTCGTTCTATATTTTCGTGGAAATTATTCGTTCTTTTATGCTGAAAAAGTTTGACATGCGCCGGTCAGGTTTCTTTAATAGGAAATTCACCCTAATTACAGGTTGCTTGGACTCGCAGCTCCTGACCGTGCACGACACAACACGACATCTCGGTTACCGAGAGCTTTTCGCCAAATCTGAGAAACTCGAGGTAGTGTCTAGCAGCTGGGTTTGCAGTCTACGGTGAAAGAGAACGCCTCCACCTGACCCCTTTCGCCGCGTCGCTTTGTAAATGCCCTGTTTGCATCTCGTTACCCGACTGACTATTTGTTTGTACTTTGATATCATGCGGCCCTCATGTCGGCCTTGGTCGTTCAAAAGGCTCCATCACCCCCAGCTATACCACTCGCATGGGAAGTAAGTGACGCTGGAACTGGAATAAATATACTATAAAATATTTAAAAAAATGTGGAACCTTTGGTCCACTGTCAGCGACACATTCAACGCTGCGAGGCGATTATTAAAAAACGAAAAAACCACACTTCATTGCCAATTACAAAGAAAATATAAAGAAAATGAAGAGAGCAAAATATGGTCGTCAAGTTGAACTGAGAAGTTTATAAGACTTAGAAATATATAACTCAATATAGTAAATAGTTGAAGAGTGAAATAATGGATAAAGCGAAATAATGAATGAAGTTAAATTATGGAACAATGAGCGTAGGCGGATTTGATAGAAGATATTAAATGCAACATGATATTTGGCGAACAATGAGGCATTATAACAGTTAATACGTGGTTTTCGATGAGCAGCTGGTAAATGGTAAATACGCAACGAAATATTCGACAAGCGACTTAAAAACTATACAAAATAAACGAGACAATTTCGCACATGAGAATAATTCGACGGAGGAATATTCGAGGCAGCGAAAATTTAGTCGCGCTACATTCTATGGTGGATTCATTCGATAAATGGGAATCAACGTAGCGATCACACAATAAATTGAAAATAAATAATGCCGCAACCATTGGTTGGGATTTTCCTGCATCGTTAAATAACGATGATAATAATTGTGACGGAAATTCGAATAATATCTGTAACGGAAACTCTACACGGAGTGGATTGGCTTGGTTTGTCCCACACTTAAAAATCCCACATAAAAACACATGCGTACAACAATTTCTGGAAAGATTTTTCAAAATATCACTTCGAGTTGGAAGTAAAGATTGGCTATTAGGAGGCCATTAAGATTGGCTATTATTGTCCTATGTTTTTTTAGATCCTTCTAAAAATGTTTAAAAAATCCTTCTCGTGCAAATGGAACGTATGCGACGATTGCATCGACTGAATCGTTATAAACTATTCGTCGGTCGCGCGACTCCATGCTCAGACTTAAAAAAAATTCAGGACTCAATATTCATTAGACGAACCCCGGGTAATTGAGATTTCTGGTTGGTGCAGAAAAATTACCGTCCAGAATATTTTACAACCACGTGTATTTCCATCACGCTTGAAAGTCAATCGCATAATGTCTCGGTTGGAAGCGAGTTGGGACAAACGTTTTTTTCATCGCGTTCATTAAATACGCAGAGTACAATATAAATAGTCCGGAGTTTTTTTACACCGTCAAACTGCCGACTTCTCGAATCTGACATTATTACAGAACGACGCAAACGCCCCTGGGTCGTAGATACATAACGCAGCGGTGTTCTAAACCCTGCGCGCCCGCGACCCTTCTTCGTCATTTTCAATTACCCGAAATTACCTTGAATATTAATAATGCTGGCGCATATTTACGTTCCAACTGGCAGAAGGACGGTCGCGGTGCTGTTCTTACGAGGGCACGCTGCGACGTAAATATAAAGTAGTACGCGCCCCAGCGGAGTCAAATAAAGCTTATTAGCTGACTTTCGTCGCTGCGTATTTCGGGGTTGCCGACTAAGACAACTCTTTGTATTCCATAAATAAATATACCATAGAATAATTCAGCATCCGGACGAGCAGTTAAAAGAGATGTCTGTGTAATCTACGATTATATAAAAATCCAACTAAAATAATCCTAATAATAATAGTGGCGTTCCATCGCGAATTCGTATTTGGCTATGCGAGTTAGTAGAGCTGGGTGTACAAGTTGGGACTGAGGTGTCCGGTAGGTTTACGTTTAGTCACACGCATAGCGAACATTTCGTATGTATCGAACGTGCCACACGTTTCGATTGACTCCAAAACATCCCACACACCCGCAGGTGCGAATTTTTTGTTTTTTTATTCAATCAAATGTCGAGAGTGAGCCGCGAGTTTCGTTGAATGCGCGCGAACGCGGTTTTATCGCGATTATAGCCCAGGGAGATGTACGAGAGTCGAAAAAGTTCTCACCCCGCCCAGTGCGATTCTCCGCTACGAACGGAGCTATAACTGAGCGGGAAACCGCACTTCCTCACCAGTTTGATTACATTTTTCGCCGTTGGCTTTCTCGCCCTTCTCGTACAGAGCGCTGTAATACTCGGCTATACATAGACACACCAATATCAGTTTAGACTTTAGCGATTAAAGACGAGAGTGCGAAGGGAAATGACCTCGCCGGCCCGAGTTCCCCGCAGTGCCAGATCGAGTTCGTACAGTTTGCGTGAAACGAGACTCTCGCCGAGCGTGTATCGTTGTTGCTTGCCTTTACCTTGGATAGGGGATTCGTGCTTGATTGTGCAACTCTAATGCCATTTATCACGGCTTCGTTTTTCCACATTGCAGCTAAAACCCCCTTCGTCTTATCGCCTTCCATTTCCACTTGCTACCGGCGTAAGGGCGCATTAGAGACGAGTGGAAGAGGAAACTAGAAGAACTTCTCGAAGCAGCAGCGGCTCCTCGAAGATAAATTGTTCGCGAATCGATGACGACATCCAGTATCGAACCGAAGTTAAGTTTATCTCATCTTGGGGCTCCAGTGAAGTGAGGGAGTCGGCAAACAAGGAGCCGAGAAGGTGAGAAATAGAGTTGCGACGAGCCGACGCTAGACGAGACTCGATAGACTATTAATTCTCGTTAACATTTTTTTCTATTGCTGCAGCTTGTTCGTCAGTCGCTGGGGTATCTGAAAAATTGCGGAAAAACAAAATTCATTATACAACTATAAAAAATAGCGGCAAGTGGCAGAGGCTTTCAAGAGTTTCTTGCACGGCAGAAAAATAAGGGTACCTATGGAGATTCCCACTGGAGCTGGGTCGAATTTGTCACCGTGCAATCTCGTTCTCTTCTTTGAAACCGCCGTTATCTGAGATGATCAACTTGACTTATGTGAACGCTGAAGACCCACACTGACCACGATTTCATTGCTGTAAGTACGAATAATTTGTAATTACATTCCATTGGTATGCGAAGACTATTTTATTGGAATACAATACTTTTTATTAGAATCTTGAGGGATGAATGCATGAACATTAGGATGTTCCGTAGAAAAGAAATTTTTTTTTAGATCAGAATGTATACTTGTTAATGGTGGGAAACCCTTTTTCGTTTTTTTAGTTGAACTTTTTTTATTTTTTGAAGTCGAACCTAAAATGTAAATTCTTCAAATCTTTTCATTGTCATGTGTATAGAAAATTCTAAAAGTATTCAGTAGTCTGAATTAGTAAAAAAACAAAAATTGTCCCCGCTCTCAAAAAGTATATATCAAAATCTCAAAATAAATCTCGCATGGGCCTAAGCAAAAAATTTTCAGAAGCTCCACATTCAAGAAGAAATATTTGTTTCTCCACGAGTGTATCTCGAATCCACATTACACAATTATATAAATTAAGAAACATGGAAAAGTGAAAACACAGGAGTAAGAGGAAATGTACAATCCATCTCACTGTACTAGAAATTCATCTTAAATGTAGCGAGCAGTTCTGTGACATCAGAAAAGACCACACAACGATCTCTTTGCGAGCAACTCAATCTCGCACAAAGCGGGCGCAACAATCTAATTCGTATATACAAAGATGGCAGTCATCTCATTTTTACCGTCTCCTCAATAGTTTCTCGAGAACTCATCCTCCCAGGTCAGAGTTTACTTCTCGAAAGCGACCTAGGTGACTTTGGAAAATTCCTCTCAGGCTGTATCTCAATCCCAATGTTTTCAGAACCACGCCTTCATGTGAGCTGCGGCGAACGATACAAAGGTGGTCCGAGGTCCACTCGCTAACCGTATAACCGAAGCGGCACGATGCTGTCGGTGACGGGACCACCAATCTTCCGACTCTCGATGGACTTCTCGGTTTTCGGACCTTGAGATTTTCTCCCTCGTAGCTCAGTCTCGGTTGTCAACTCGATATACCAACGATGAGGGTATGGCTTCCATGGATCCAAAGAGCCGTTATTTACGAGGTGTATTAGGCAAAGAAACCACGTACCAGCGTGATGGCCCGAACGTTTTGACAGCGCCACGGATATAGCGTCATCCGACGGATAAACGCCGTAGCTGAGAGAACGGTGAAAGTTGGTGTACGGAAGACGTCCCGTGCGAGCCAGACCGGCCACGTTCAGTCGATATTTTCCTTAACGTGAAACAGAGACTGCCGTGTGGCGATGGGGCGTCTCTCACGCCAGTGGAATAGAATATGACTCGGGAAACTCGACGACGCTTTAACATTGCAACCAAACCACCAGCTTTCCTTCACCCCTTCTAGGTACCACAGCGTCGCATCAACCTACCGGAACGTCTCGCGACTCTTGGGCGGAGATGATGCATGCTCTCTCGTTTAAGTCTGAGGAACGGTCGGCCCCGTTATACACACGAACCGCAACGTGCAGCAGGAGTATTCACTGCCGCGCTCTCAGTCTGCTTCGTTTCGGCTACCACCACTAAATCTGTGTTTCGGTTGACGTTTCTATGTAGTCCGAGAGTATCTCGTGTCTCTGACAAGGCAGCTGCAATCTGTCCGAAGCTGGTTCTCGGCTCGCGGATACCACTTTGTCTTTGGGATTTCAGACGCTTGCCAGAGAAATTCGAGCGGTCATAGTTTCTTTGGGCGACAATTTATATGAGGGTTGTAACAACTTCTGTCGTCATGGAATCCTATGCGCTGTAGGTGAGAGCGTAAGTTCTGGCCGAGAATCGGGTTGGCACAGGGCTTGTCGCTGTTGCGAGGATTCGATTGGGAACAGAGAGTGATCGACGACTTTTCATTGAAGTATTTTGTGTCTTTGGTAATTATCCTTTTTTTTTTATAGTTGCGAGGGGTGATTGGGTGATTAGGTAGGATTGTTCATGACATAAGAAGGCATCGATGACCGTCCGAATCGTTCAGTAAAATGATTCTCTTGACACATTGAAATCGTGATCGGAATGTAATTTATAAAATCAACCAACATCAAAGCAGCACGAGGCTACACAACTTAATTTTGACGTCCGTCTGTTTGCCTGATTGGATAAATGTTTCCTCCGTTCCGCACGTTTGGCCTCTCAATTATTCAGCAGGATTTCTTCCAACCTCCTCTTAATCCTCTGTCTTCTCATGCTTCCAGCTCTTTCTTCAATTTGGTATTCGGCGAACGTACGGTTCCGTCGCTCATGCGTTTCACCCCACGACAGGATCAGGAAAACGGCGGAACGAGGAAGTGAGAAGAGGGGCTGCGAGGAAGAGTAATGGAGATCTTGGCGAGAGGAAGATACAGAAAGACCCGGACGAATGGCGACGACGAGTCGTACGATTATCTTGTTGGAAACTATCGGAGGAGGTCGAGATGAGCCAACGAATCGGTGCTGGTTGGTCAGAGACGAATGAAGGAGCAAATAGAAGTCGTCGTAGTCGTAGTCGTTGGCTTCGTCGTCGGAAGGTACAAAAGGATGTTTCGCGCCCAAGAGTCTGCTCGGTCGGTGAGGTGAAAGCAAGCAGGAAGCGAGCAACTGAGACACTAGTCGTTACCTTGGCGAACATTAGCGTCTGCGGGGCCCCGGGATAAGAAGACACTCCCGGTGTCGAGTCGGGGATTACAGAAGCCCATAACGCCCTCGTGCCGCTGGTACCGACCGGAAAGGGTGAAGAGACGAGGTGCAAGCAACCCGCTTGGCCTTTTCACCTCACAATTCTCGTGGGAGGGCTAAACGGGCTTTCTCACTCTCACCCTCACTTACGCTATTCTTTCGTTTCGCTACTGTAACGTCGTTTCGCAAACCACGAATGCACCCCCTGCCGGGCTGTGAAATAAAATGGCGGCGATAATTATCAAGGCGTATTAAAGTTGAACAGGGCGAAGGAGAGGGTCTAAAGTGGCCGCAGGTGAAGTTAAGGTTGTTTCACTATGGGGTCTAAATTTAAACCTTCTTACGCTGGAATTTATCCTCCCGCGTCGAGTTTCAATTTCGCCCACGAGACTCCGCTTCTCAAAAACTGGGACTAAAAGTGGGACGAAGGCAAGTCGTTGATTAATTTTAATACAATCATTTCCACCGTATTTTCACCGTACACTCATTTTTTTTATTACGTTTGTAACAAACTATCCGTTCAAGAGTCGACAAGTGCTTTTGCTGGATTGGTCCCAGAGAAAAATAAATGTCTTCCTTTCTGTTTAGTAGTTACAGCTGCAGCGAGTGGAGGACGGACGAGAGAAAAATGGAGTGAGAGACAACATGTACCGAGGTGCAGATCGCGCGCTTATTTTCTCGCTATGCCGGTTTCACTGGCGACAGAGCGCCTACGTTTGGCTCTCCCACCGGCACTTTTTTAATTAAACTCGAACAATGCCATTGTTGTCACCCTACCGTGCGTTGGCGATGGTTTCCGGTTGCAACCTAGAGAGAAAATTGATCGACGGAGAGAGAAGGCTAAACGAGAGGGACGAGAGAGCGACAGGAGAGACGGAAAGTTCGTGGGGGGAGAGAAAGTGAGAGCCACGCCCGTTGACTGTCTCGCGAATATTCGCATACGCTCGTCCGGTCTGCGTCGCCAAGTCCTTCGCATTGTTTTCCCCACGGGCTTGTCTTTCGGAGTCGCGGATACTTCTGCGACCCCTTCGACACAGAGCGCCCCTAACCATGCGCAACCCTCGCTCTCGAGTCCAGGACAGACAAACGAAATGCTCAGACACGAGGAAAATACAAGGACCTTCGTTCTCTCCGGACGTGCTCACAAGGGTCGCACAGACGCAGTCTTGGTCGTCGGTTCAGTTTCTCCCCTGTCTGGTCCAAGTTCACGTAAAGAAGCGAACGAACGGTCCACTCGATTGCAGGAGCGAAACAGCGGATCCGAATGGTCCTGTACGGTCTTCGTTTGTCCGTACGGAGCGGAGTTATTCTACGGCACGACAATTTGTGTCCGATAAATTCGTCGCCCAGGGGTTTTGGTGAACAACGAGAAAAAAATTCTGTCACGGCTTGGCGAACAAGACTCGCTTCCGCAGCAACTTGGACAAGACTTTCACGACCACTTTCAACTTTCACTCCTCGAAGGGCCCGCCGAAGGAATCTGACTTTTCCTTTCGCAGCGAGGTTCGAAGATCAGGAACTTTAGGGATTTTTTTTCACTCGGATTCTTGTGGCTCGCTCGGTCAGTTGTTTCATATTTCCGTATCGAAGAATCTGGATAAAACGTCGGATGGCTTTGGTGTTGACTATTGGATTATTGTATTTGATGATTTGTTGTCTGGACAGTATGTAAGAGCAATTTTTTTTTGAAATATTGTTCTTTTATCCGAATCAACCTAGTTCGGTGTTGATTATTTCTCAGTTGACAATTCATTTTTTAAACAGTTAAGAATTTTTTTTACTGATAATAATGTCACTCCTTTAAGTTCTGCGTCTTTTCGTAGCAGTGAATCTTATCAATGTGGTAATTCATTTTTGTGAGTCTAATGGAAACCCTTTTACTCTCACAGTTTTCCATCGAGCAATGGTCACTCGTCACACCAGGACATGCTGGTACAGTGACTGCAGTAACCAGACCTGCCCGGGCTTCAACGAGCCACAAAATCAATTTCCATTCCGCTTCGATTCGAGAGGGATGGAAAAAAGCGAGCGAGGGCTGCCGAAGGGAATATGAGACGATCCAATAAAGCGCGCATGAACACATCGGAACACAAACTCGCCGTTCACCTTGCCTAGCATAGTACGTAATATTACTAGTATTGTTATGTCGTATGTGTAGTATTTTTCAGTTTTCATGACTATCTTATAATTTTCCGAGCTCAAAATCCTTGTTTCACCTCTTTGCTTATTTAATTTTTTTTTGTTCATTAAATTAGTATTTCCCAAGATTTCGCATCGAAATCGGAGTAAAATCATTTTACCGAAATTATTTGACTCCTATTTTGACATGAATTGCCAATGATTGAGAATTCGTAATTTTTGTATTCGTGTAAGATTACAAAATAATTGCGGAGTTGAGTTCAGAGGTCGTTGGGCCAAGATTCTTGATTCGGTAATTTTGAGGTCCAAAAATACAGAATTTCTTTAAATTTAAATGCCTGGATTTATTCGGAATAAATTAAATAAAAAGTGTTCGGACGTGAGTAACTTAAATTGTGGAAGCGGAGAGTTTTCAGAGGTAAATATACCGAGGACAAAGTGTCTCAGGACAGACAAATGGAACAGTAAAAGCTAAACGTATCCGAAGTAAAATCAATTTCGGTGATCCAATTCGTGATGCAATTGACGGTCTACAGTGGTCGATTTATCCGTACGGTTTCTCAGACCCTTGCTCATGCTTCATTAATCGTGCACTGATGTAGCAGCTCGTACAGTACTCCTAAAATTGCCATATATCTCCTCGACAGCGCAGAGGCAGCCTGGAAGAGTTGTTCTCGTGGTATCGTGAACGACCACTTGAGAAAATCTGGCCAATCAACTCTGGCTCATCACCAGGATTGATTGGCGAAAGCTTTAGGCATGCGTGGGTTTTATGCTTCTGTAATTGTTTATGGTCTCGCAAAGTTGGTCCTAGCCCGGCTCACCTCGAGCTTTCGAGCAGGTTTAACAGTGCAGAATGCAGTATGAGCAGCGCGCCATCTAGCGTCACGATGGTAAAGTTTCTGGTTACACAGTCACTACATTCTCGCTAGCGCTATAAAATGAAACGGCCACGTGCTCGGAGTACATAGGTACAGATTAAGGTAGGCATAGAGACCAACGTAGGAAAGATGCGGAAACTCGCAAGATGAGAAAGCGGCGGAAGATGGCCAGGACAAGCGGGTCAGAATCAGACCTGGTAGCGCGAAGAGACGGACCGGAGCGGAAACTTTACGAGCATAAATACCCCACGTTATGAGAACATTCATCGTTTCCGTTCTCGTTGCTGTCTCTTGTTGCAGTCCTTTGGCCACTGCAGGATTTAACGGCGGTTTCCGCAACGTTCAGCGGTGCAAGGATGTGACGGTGGGCGACTTTGTATCAAATACGGCAGATGCGTTTATCACCGCTACTGGGAAGGACAATTTATCGGACACGTTCCTGTAGGTTGAGAGTGTTGCAGCCTTTCTTTTGCTTTTTCCTCGTCCCGTGTTTTTCCGACTGTGGATCAAAAGCTCGCTACTGAACTGATTTACAGCAGGTATCTTGGTCACGTGAGTCAAGCTTGTCGCATTGGACCTCTGGGACGTTTGCAGGCTTGGAAGAAATGATTAATCGCCAGTTGACTCAACGATGTTCCAAGTCGGGTCCGTAAAGTATCATGCCTTGCACAGCCTCGTAATTTCTCCTTAAACTCGTAACCGCCAACGGAAGAGACTAATCAAAAAATGATTTCTTCCGGCTCTTCCGGAGCTCCGCTTGAAAACAACCGGTAGTTGACGTCTGGATCTGCTCGGAATGGATTTATCCTAGATGACCAATAATCATTGAATTCATTCTAGCGCGCGACAATTTGCCAACCACCATCGCCACCAAGGATATGCTTCTCTCATCAGAAGTGGAAGTGGTTGGGCGCCAATGAAGATCCTCGACATCCAGATTCCAGATCAGTACGAATATCGCAGACCTCTGTTCGGGGTCGGATTTCGGCGTGACTCGAATGATCGATCAGCCAACTGGCAAGTACTTTCATCCGTTTACCAAAATCGCCGGCACAAGCCGCCCAATTACCCTGCCCCATTACGAAGATCCACATCACTGCCAGGTCTAACACTTTGTCAAAATCCCAATAGATCGCTCGCAAAGGCTAAGCACAGTGTCCAGCACGCCTGAGTGGAAGCAATGGGAATTGCTGTCGACATTGCAGACATTGTCACACCTAACGGCGCGAATGAAGAGACCTGCCAGATAGAAATGCGGACCTCCGGCAGCTACGATAGTTGCTCAAACTTACGTTCCCTGCACGACGGGGACAAAGATCATTGTATATTTTGTATATAACTGTCGGGACGTTCGCCACATCTTGGTCCACACATAGATTCTCCAGTGCGCGGTTGTCCCATGGGTACGAAAATGGCGATAGAGCTTCCTATAACTCGCCATAGGGCGCAGTATAGCTTCTGGTTTGATTCGAGGTGTTCTGTAATGGAAGCCACTCTCTGGCTCTTTACCCGACCGCGTTTTCCCAACGAGAACCGGCTGGAATGTATACCCAAGATGAAGAGGTAGACGGCGTCGGGGTTTGAAGCTTCGATGCCCCGCGAAGTGGGAAAGTGATTTTGGCCATAACAGCTGCTGCTTCTCCGCTTTGCGTCCACCAGCAACCTACCAGCTAACTGGAAACTCAGACTCGGGTTATACAGAGCAGGGTTTCTGGCTGTGCTCGGTACGTGAGCAACGGGACCCGTTCGAGTTTCCTTTGGGAGCGTCCTCGGCTCCTGCTTGTCGGGACGCTTATCGCTTGGCCCCTGCGGACGAATCTCCTGCGAGAACGCGAAAGCATTCCGAGCCGTACATACGGTTGATCCGCTCGCTCTCGTTTCTACTTTGCTCGAGAGAAACGGACGGACAGACGGAGAGAGAAAGAGAGACCCAGAGAGTGGGAAGCGTATTTCCAAATGCAGATGCTCTCGTACATAATATACACACACACATATCTATATATATATACACATATATATATATATGCCATGTTTCCCTCGGTCGCGTTTTCACCCGGTTTCCATGGCGTGCTTCGAGAATCCGTGAATCTCAATTCCGTGCACTCTCTGCGGTAAAGGGCGAAAGAGAGGGAAGTGAGATGAGCATCATCGAGGCAGAAGCAAGCTAGTGAGCCGGAGCCAGTCACATAGACTCGAAGTGGATATATACAGGGTTGAATTCAGGGGGAATTCCCGAGTAGCGAGGAGCCTCGGAGGTGGACGGTCGGGCCGAAGAGGTCTCGCGAGGGCTATACGACGAGGTCACCGGGCGCGCGGAGAGTTTTCGCCGGCTACTCGATCTGCATGCTAATATACAGGAAGCATGGCGACTGTGAGATCCAGCCGTTTAGGTCGGGAAGGGATGAAGAGGCAGAGGTGGAGGAAGAGGTGGAGGATGAGGAGGAGGAGGAGCAAGAGAGACGAAGCGTTTGGGGTTCTTCCGCGCGGAGGTTCATCGCGGTTGAGTCTCTCCGCGGGGTTAACTGGCTTCCGCGGCCCGACTTTGACTTCGCGATGGACGAACGAGAAAGACGGAGAGCGACGAATGTGTCCTGTCCCAGCCTGGCCGAAGGCAGCGGTCGACCGTTTTAATCGAGACAAATTACTCGTGGTACGTGAGTCGTGATCGAACGAGCGGCCACGGATCGCGAGCATAACTCCGGGTTAACCCCAGGGCTACTTCGGTCGTCTCTTCCTCTCTCCCACACTTCTCTCCGTCATCTTTCCTTCATTTTCATTTCTTCTTTCTTATCCCGAAATGTCCATATACTTCGCATCCCCCCTTCCGCCCATCTTACTCCTCGACTTTTCATCCGGCAATCTCTTTCCCAAGGGTGCGGCTCGCGGTTTGGGGCATCAGTCCATGAAATGATATAAGCTGATGATGAAGTGCCGGAGGAAGACGACCCGACCGACTACGACGAAGGGTCGAACCTCGGAGCTCTTGTGTCTGGTAACTTATAGCGTCAGCCGTATATAGCGGCGGTTCAATATAGCGAACGGCCAGTCTCGCGTACTCTGACCGGCGAGCCAAATAGCTTTTGGCCACACATATTACTGTACGTCACATGGAGCGAATCGCGCGAACGCCCCGCCGATGTTCATCCGACAAGGGGGTAGCATGAACCCGGCACGTGGACTTCCGGAGCGGTTTGGATAACAGGGGCGAGGATTGAAAAAAAAAAAAAAAAATGTATATATATATATATATGTCGAGGGAGAAAAAAAAAAAAAAAAAAAAAAAAAAAAAACGAGAATGAAACGCTCGCGCAAACCGCGGGATTTGTCGCCGGCGAACGGTGATATATCCGACCGCGTTTCTCATAAAAAATGATGGATCGACACCGGCACGAGCGGGATTCAGGGTTCTGTCGCACGAAGTGTTATATCCAATGCTGCTTTTGCACTGGAGGAAAGTGAGCGTGGATCGGGAGGGTGGAACGCGGCGGTTCGAGTCACCGACGAGACGCTTTGGGACATATTAAGGGCGTATTGATTTTTTTTTTTTTTTTTTTTTTTTTTTTTTTTTTTTTTTTCCCCGGTGTAAAAGAGTCTGAGCTGCGACCGCGGCTTGGCTCGGGCTTGAAAGAGTTCGATGTCTCTACATCCCGACCCTTCGACGTTCCTGAACAGGGCGCAGCGTGGCTCGCGTCTATATCGCCATTTTTATATGGAGTCCGAAGCCCTCGTGACGATCCACCGACCAGGAGAAATCTCGTGATTGCCTCCGTCAAACTTTGGCCTCCGGAGCGAGAAAAAATACGGAGTCGGAAGTGTTTTTGGTTTTCTCTTGCGGGGAGGCTCGACTCGAGTGGGAGCGAAACGGAGCAGAAATTTTTCGACAAATTCGTCTCGCAGGCCATTCTGTAAAATAAAAAACGAATCGTGGATGATGCGTTGATAAAATACTTCTTCACTTTGTTGAACCACTTCGTAGGAAAATTTGGAACATTCAAAAGCTACGTCGATCTTTAGGATCAAAATGGTTTCTAATCGTGGGAACCACTTTGGAGACAACGATCTTTAATCCTGCACAATTTTTTTTTCAAATTCCTCATCGAATCGATAAATTTTGTCAATTCTCCACTTTCCATAAACCTCGGGATGATTTATTTAGGATCGATTCAGGACAACGATCGTTGAATCGTGGCAACCGCCTAGAACCATCGATTTTTCATCGTACAAATTTCTCCAAAAGCTCACTGATCGAACCAATCTATTTTCCAGATTAATTCCATGCCACGGAGACGAGAAGACAACAGAAAATTGGGAACCGGAAAGGACGTTGAGGCCGTGGAGCGAGAGACCATTGAGGAGGTCGGTGGTGTAACAACTTCTCGTTGTGTACAGCGGGAAACTAATGGAGAAGGTGGGAGTCGAGGTGAGGAGTGATTGCCGAGTACCAGACACACGTAGCGGATCTATCGTACCCGTCGCAGGTGATTAAGGTACGGATAAGGGTCCGCGAGGGTTGCCGCGTCGACGGAGTTGGCGCACCTATTCGTAATGGCAATTTTGTCCGGGACCGTGCGAGTTGGACTGCTCCGTGAGGATGAGTCGGTTGCATCGAGGACAGAACCAGTACACCGGGTCGACTCCAAGTTCTCCCATAATTTTGGTGTTAGAGTCTCGACGTCGTACCGGGCGCGAGAGTCGGTTCGGAGCAAGAGAGGAGAACGCCGAGGGTTTCTGGTGGAGTAAGATAGGAAGATGGTGGGAACGCGGTTGGCGAACGTACAGTGAACGCGAGTGTGCTTCCGCGGCCATCCCCGGCCGTTATTACTTTAATGCACCGGTTGAAGGAGAGTACACGATCCGGCGTTCGCTCGGACTCAATTTTGCACTTCGCCACTCCACGCCGTAATATGGCTTAAGGACGTAAGTAACAGTCCTCGATGTGCACGTGTAAGTACGTACGCGTTCGGGAATAGCGCCCGTTGGCGTAATCACGTTTAGCGACTGGCGCTGCGAGAGAAAAGGACGAAGATCGATAGTCGAAGGAACGAATGGGTACGAATGAAAACCACCGGTCATATCATTTACATTATTTCGCATAATTCCACAAACGCGAGTGCACTTCACGGTATTCGTCACTGGAAACTTTCGTAATTACATTCCGTGGTTGATTTTCAGTCATATCCGTCTGGTTCATGGTCCACGCGAGGAAAATTAGTTACCAGGTTCATTGTGTCCGTGACGATGAAAAAAGCAAATTTGAATTATTTTTTAGACCTTTTTTTTTTTTTACACGCTTAACGTTTGAAACAAAGTTCGACGTTGGGTTTCGTCTGAGCGCAGATCATGAAGTCGAGTCGAGAGCAAGTTGACCCGAATTTTACCCTCGTTTCGTTGATTTATTTATTTTCCCATTTTGGCGTTAAGAGGACCAAATATTTGATCAACGAAGCGGAATAATTGAACTCGTCGACGAGGAAGTCTCGCCGAACCATTGCCATGTGTGGTTCCAATTCGAGACTTTGGAATGGTGGAATTTCCATCGGGAAAGCTCTTATCCGCGGATCTTGAATAATTCGTCATTTTTGGCTTTATGCTGGGAAGCTCTTCCTGACGTGGAGATTCAATTCGCGCAAATACATCGTTCTGTATGCGTTATTGTGTGGTTGAAAGTTGGACGTCGACACAATATTTTCTTACCACGACTTCCAGCTGGTTTTTTGATAAATTTTCGAACGAGTCGAGCACACGAGATCGACCAAATCTGAGCGAAACAATTGCAATTTTTCGCCAACCAGCGTTAAACGTGCGCATACTTTACGCACTGTGGAGACAATCGCGCTCCGCTCCGAATTCAATCTTCATGGGTTGGAACGATTGTTTTCTCCGTACATTGTTCGACTCGGAATTAAGGTCATTGGGAATTTTCGCCAGGTGAAAAACAAATGAAACAATTGGTAAAACCGATGCCGTAACTACTCTCATTATAATTCTCGCCCTCGTGCAATAACAACAACCGTACATTGTCAATAATTCACCGTTGAAATTCTACATTCCGTAGCAACTCGCACGAAAAAAAATATTTTCCTTCCGTCGAGTTTTCTCAGTGGGCGTGCGAGAAAAATATTCCGCACGAACAAATAACACTAGTTATTTTTTCGCACGCTTTCACAACGCTGTACTCATGAAACGGTGAATTTTCGTGCACTCGTTGCAAAAAAGTAGTGTGAGTTTCCGGTAGAAAAAAAAGCGAACTGCCCGTTGGGAATTAGCCAACGGTGGCGTTTAACTCGTACCACGGATAACCCTCGTTGTTTCCACTACTGAACTCCTGCTGAACTCGTTTCCATCCGCGCGATCGAATTCCCAACCTTCGTCAAAAGTCCGCTTTTCCGCACCGGTATTCCAAATCACGAGTTTCGCAATTCGTTCAAGAAAAGTCTCCGCACGGTCGAGCGTTCGCAAACGAGTACAATCCAAAAATGTGTCATAAAAAATCCGCGCGACTTGCGACATTTTTACACGCGGAAACGAAGACCATGTGAGAGACACTTGCTCCAAAAAAAAAAAAAAAAAAAAGAAAAGAAAAAAAAAAGCATATCGACACTTGATTACAAATCTATCCAGAATTGTCCGGTTGATCAGCGGTCGCCTCGTCGGATCTTTGCGATCGCTTGTGACATTTTCACACGCGGAGACGAAGACCATGTGAGAGGCACGTGCTCCAAAAAAAAAAAAAAAAAAAAAGAAAAGAAAAAAAAAAAAGCATATCGGCACTTGATTACAAATCTATCCAGAATTGTCCGGTTGATCAGCGGTCGCCTCGTCGGATCTTTGCGATCGCTTGTGACATTTTCACACGCGGAAACGAAGACCATGTGAGAGACACGTGCTCCAAAAAAAAAAAAAAAAAAAGAAAAGAAAAAAAAAGCATATCGACACTTGATTACAAATCTATCCAGAATTGCCCGGTTGATCAGCGGTCGCCTCGTCGGATCTTTGCGATCGCTTGTGACATTTTCACACGCGGAAACGAAGACCATGTGAGAGACACGTGCTCCAAAAAAAAAAACAAAAAAAAAAAAAACAAAAAAAAAAAACCGGCACAGTCCGGAAACCACACGCGGAAGTCCGAGTGCCGCGGAACGAGGGCGTTAAATTCGCGAAGCCGCGAGCCACCGAGCGCGATCATGAATTCATATTGATGTCGCATCGGACGATAATTATCGTTGGAATGCCTAATTGTTTGCCCGTGGAAGCTGGTTCGAGTGACGGAGTTACCGGCTCGCCCAAAACCGGCGAACCTTCGTTCGGTCTCGTCGTCGGATACAATTTCCAATGTCGATTGTACGCGTGGCACGAGAACGCGTATCGAAAGCTCGAGCTCGCGGCGCATCGCGATACAGTGAATCGGACGTTGGTGAGAGAATTAGTCGGACACGCGGTGGTCCACGAATGGAACAGGAAGGTGGAAGGGACGCGGTCCACGGGCGTCGGCTTATACCGCGGCCGTGTACGAGGATGGTCGACAGGTGCTCGATTCGACGTGGTTAAACAGCCGTGTTCGTTGTGTAGAAAGGACTTTTGCCGATCGTTCCGGGCGTTCGACAACTACAACGCTCTCCCGTTATGATCGCGTGCCCTTCCAACAATGTCTTCCGTACCGCGCACCGCGGCTCATTACGCGGGCGAGCATACGAATGCGATCTATCGCTTCCTCATTAAAATTGTCCGACGGAACACGCGTGGATAACCGATCGATGATCGCCAATGAATCGAGTGTTGTATCCGAGCGAGATAATCAGCCGTGGTCCGGCTATTCGGCGAGACCGAAACCGCGATTCATCGAGGCGATTCCAGGTGGTTTCGACACCGTGAATAAGCGAGATCTCGGTCAGCGAGTCAGATAAATCTTCACCTACATGGGTTATCTAGGGAAGTTCCTGGGAATTGCGGAAAAAGGTTTTGGACATTTTTATAATGATTCACGGCGTGAGAAAAAAAAATTGTAAAGGGTTCATGAGTGATTATCGTTGCTAGTATATAAATGTGTGGTTTCGTTCCAGCCGGGAAAATCAACCCGTTTCCATGGGTTGCTCGCTCGAGTTTAGTTTTTTTTTTTTTTTTTTTTTGTTCAAATCCCTCACCGAATCTTCTACTCGTGACTTCGTTCGATGCAATCCCTCCGATGCGATTTTCTCGCTCCGACATTTCCCGTTCGTCTCGAATGCGTTTTCCCTCAAAATCCACGAAGCTTCGAACTTCAATCGACGCGACTCATTCGCCCGCTTTTTTCTCCCCGACTCTCGGACTCTGAGGAGGAACTCTGGCAATTTTTAATTGTTTACCTACGCCAATCTGATTAATCAACTGTATCGCGAATATAATATTGGAGCGCGGTAAAAGTCCTCGCTCCGGAAGAATTATGTCCGCGATGAGAGCGGAGATTGCGGCGCTCGTGAAACATTACGATGGTGGTAGTGAGACGGAAACGAACGTGCGCGAGCATCGGATCCGCCGGAGGGTTAAGAGGTTGCCCGCGAGTCGGCGGTGTAGTTACAGCGAAAGCACAAGGTGAGACGACGTTGATCGTTGAAGGCAGCGCGAGCTTCGGCGACGCTCGTCGGGCCTCGGGCTCGGCCCGGTCGGTGCGTCGGCTCCGAGAGGGTCGGCTTGAAAAATTACGAGCCAGCTCGAGAGCACGAGCTTGGTTTCCCCTTCGGTCTGAGCTCTCTTGCACCGTTCGTCGCCGGCCATAAAAACAGCACAGGCGTTGTGTACAGAGAAAGCGCTGGAGTGAACGGCGGAGGGAGCCGAGGCGCGAGGAAAGCGCACACGCTCGCAGCTCTCGCGCCATTGCCACGTGGCGGATAGTGACGAACAAGTTGAAAAAAAAAAAAAAAAAAAAAAAAAAAAAAAAAAAAAAAAAAAATGGCAGACGGAAAGGAACGAGAG
The DNA here is from genome assembly GCA_963978505.1 of Listrodromus nycthemerus. Lineage (NCBI taxonomy): Eukaryota > Metazoa > Arthropoda > Insecta > Hymenoptera > Ichneumonidae > Listrodromus > Listrodromus nycthemerus. Next base: position 23,490,439 of record OZ021680.1, on the reverse strand, counting down.
GGTTGGAAGCTGCGGTAAAGTACAGTGTCGAGGAGCTTGCCGATTCTCCACCTTCTCGCCGCAGCCCTCGGGCGTCTTTCACCGCGCTTTTCCCTCCGTTACGAGCAATTTTTCCTACCGGCTCGCCCGCTCGCGGGAGGCTCGTCATCGCCCCGGGCCAACTCACGCGATAATTGTTTAAGAATATATTTCCGAGCTCGGGCGAATTCACCGGACCGAGTTCCGGCTGGCGAAGCGGGGAATTATACAAGCGACCGGCCGAGAGTCGATTAGTCACTCCGAAACCTTGGCTATAACTCGAACTTTCGACCCTCGTTTTCCCGACCTCAGCGACGGAGGATTCGGGACGGAGGCGCGGGTCTCGTTCCGCGTCTTTGCGTCTTGCTTCGGTACCGATTCCCCCGCTTCGACTCGATTTCACTTACTTCCCGTTGCAACATTCTTCTCGGTCGTGTTTCCCTCGCTCTCAACCCTCGTTCCCCGTCTTGCCGAGGGGTGGAACTGTTTTTTTTTTTTTTTTTTTTTTTTTTTTTTTTTTTTTTTTTTTCCCTCGTCACAGTCAGTGTCTCGTGCACGTCTCCGAGCGACGATGTAATTAGTTGTCGGAAAGCGTCGAGGCCACCGTTCCTAATGCTTCTTGTTCTCGGTCTTCTTCTTCTTCTTCTTCCATTCGTTTCTTCCTCCTTGCCGGTTTTTTTATTCCTCCTTGGTCGTCGCATACATATTTATGCGGCGGAGTTTGCCGGGCATGCGAACAGTGAACGGGCGAGCGTGAGCGAGAACGATTCTTTTCGATCGCTCCCGATGGAATTAAGGGCGCGGTTTTGAACGCGACAGGGTGAACGAACGATTATTCTCTTACGCTATCCGAGCGATTTTACAAATTTTTCCGTGGGAAAATGTACAAGACAAGTTCCGCCGGGGACGTCGCTGTAAATCGAGCCACGTCGTGAATCCTCGCTGGGAGCTTCGCAGACATGTGCTGTGCGAGGCCGAAACGGATCCGTCCAAGGAAAATTGTATGACGCAAGTTCTATAAAGTTGGAATTGCGTTTTCCATAAATAAATGTGGTTGCAATTAGTGCCACGCGTAAATCGTATTTACGCGGGGAACTTAATTACGGCGTTCACGTGCAATCCGTGCGGCAATGCTTGACTGCGCTTTGAAATAAATAGCAACACATATTGTTCGCGGAGCGTCTTCAATTTAGTTAATAGAGTCATAAAAAACAGGGATTATTTTGTCCCACTTCGGGCTTAATTTTTTTTTACCAATTTTTTACCTTCCGGTTTAATACGTCATTAAATAATTTTCGGAAGGCCGAAGATATTTTTTCCATCGACGAAATGCAGTAAAAAAAAGGGTTCATTTTACCCCACCCTAGATTGTAACATCGACTATCGTGTCTGAGGACAAATGTTCGATAGAAAACGCCGTTAAAAAAAGGACAAATATTTTTTTAACCTTCTACCTCGATACCTCATCAAATAATTTTCGGAAGCCCGAAGATATTTTTTCCATCGACAAAATGCAGTAAAAAAGGGTTTCATTTTACCCCACGATAGATTGTAACATCGACTATCGTGTCTGAGGACAAATGTTCGATAGAAAACGCCGTTAAAAAAAAGGACAAATATTTTTTTTACCTTCTGCCTCGATACCTCATCAAATAATTTTCAGCAGCCCGAAGATATTTTTTCCATCGACGAAATGCTGTTAAAAAAAGGGTTCATTTTACCCCATCGTATCTGAGGACAAATGTCCGATAGAAAACGCCGTAAAAAAAAGGACAAATATTTGTTTTACCTTCTGCCTCGATACCCTATTAAATAACTCTCACAAGCCCGAAGATGTTTCTTCAATCGAGTAAATACAGTAAAAAAAAAAAACAGGGTTAATTTTGTCCCACCCCAGATAACAACACCGACTTCCGTCCCCGAAGACAAACGTCCGCTGGCGTACAGCAGAGACGTATCCGTTATCCGCAGAAGGGTTGAGGGATCTTCGCGCCGAAGTCGTCGACATCGGCGATCGAAAGCCGCTCGTCTCATCGGAGGTTCCTTCGAGCCGGGGACCCGGCGCCGTACACGCGCGGCTTAAACTCGACGTGGGGTTGACGGGCGTGCATGCCAACTAAGGGATTACGACGAGTTTCCGCAGATAAGACGAAATATATAGCAAGCGGATCCATTACCAGTTCCGAGGGAGTGTGCGGACAAGTACGGAGGGGTTCGGGGCGGGAGTGTGCGAGGATGGCGCGAGAACAAACGGGAGAAACGCGAGGGTGGCACGCCAGACGTCGAATGAGAATGCACGGGGTTGGGAGGTCGGTGTTAGCTCTCGACCTCGGGGCCGTTTCGCGGACGAAAGAGGATAAGGCGTAAAGACAAAGAGGCGCAGAGTCGGCGCAGCGTCGGCGCAGCGATGGCGAACGAGAGGGTTCGAAGGTTCGAGTCTCGATAATGAAATGGATGCCCCGCGGGTGCGAGCTCCTCGTCGAGACCGACGAGGAGTGCGAAACCCATTCGCAAATTAACCTTACTTATTCATTAACGCTAACGACCTACCGCTGTAATTCCGGCACACCGCTCATCCCTTCTCATCCTCGACCGGCTCTCGCCCGAGCCTCGCAAGATTCCCCGTCCCGTTCTCCAGCTCGCGGTTTGATGAGCTCGTTCGCTCGGCCACCCGCACCTCTCTCCTCGCGTCTTTATTCTCTCGCGCCATTCGTGCGGATAATGGTACGTACCCACTGTCGATCCAATCCCGGAGGACGGATCGTAGCATACGATACGACAAACTGTACCGGTGTACGAGGGTTGTGTCACGACCGTCGACGACACGGCACGTTCGGGTGGAGCTCAGCGTCGCGTCCGACCGCTCGCCGAAAGTCCACGGACAAAAAATTGAGTATCAATTTTCGGATACTCGGAACCGTCCACATTCGGTCACATTTATTCCTGCGATTCGGTTGAGATTGCGCGTAAGTCAATTGACAACGCTCAGGAAAGCCAGGAAAGCGGGGTTTCCGCCGAAAGAATTCTTGTCGACGCTGTCGGTGATGAAAAAAATTTCATGACGAACCTCTCCGCACACAATTTTTTTTTTTTTGGAGATTAAAAAAATGAATAAAAAAATTCTTGAAAAAAAATGGCAAGGGTGAAAGTTGCCGTCGAGATAAAGGCGATTGGTCCGACTCGTTGATTTTGGTATTTGTCGTTGAACCGCGATGCGAGACAACGCCGGGACTCATCGTTGAGCCACGGAAAGCGGGAATTTCCGATTTCACCCTGACGAATCTCTCTCTCTCTCTCTCTCTCTCTCTCTCTCTCTCTCTCTCTGTCGATGAGTGGCCGAACAGTGAATTTATAGAACGGGGGTCGACTCGGCCGAGACTGCTTCGGGGCATGGACTGTGTTGGCGTAGCGGGTCTCGCTCATGAGGGAATTGGCGTATCTCGCTTTCCGTACCGAGCCACCCTCGTCGGGGTTCGGAGCTGGCTCGAGTGAGAAGTAAACGAGTTTCGGTGTGAATTCGGAACGATCGTCGGTGCATCGTCGGATGGGCTCGTTCGTTGGTCGGGTTCGCGGGGTTCGAGCCAACGCTCCCGCGAGAACCCGACTGCGCACCAATGCTGGAAAAGGGTAGTTTACATCGCGGTCCTTTCCCCCTTTCGCCGCTCGCTTCCACGTACCGCATTTCGCCGGTTTAGTGCTCGGCATATAAATAAAGTATATACCGTAACATTCTCCGTGTGTATGCGATGCATCGTCCAACGGAATACACGTGTGTGTGTGTGTGTATGTATGTGTGTGTGTGTGTGTGTGTGTGTGTGTGTGTGTGTGTGTGTGTGTGTGTGTGTGTGTGTGTGTGTGTGTGTGTGTGTGTGTGTGTGTGTGTGTGTGTGTGTGTGTGTGTGTGTGTGTGTGTGTGTGTGTGTGTCCTGTACGTCACAACGCGCAGACCAGTCATACGGTAATGGGTGGCGATCCGTCTCTGTCGATCCTTGCTCGTGGTCGACGTTAACGCGCGATAAAAGTAAAACCTTGTAACCGGCGGGCTTCCGCGTTACGGTTGAGCACCTGCGGCAATATTTCATTCCTCCAGCGGGCCGTGCTGCGGCAGCGTAACGCGTTGTACCGAGCAACTAGGAGCGAACCGAACGATCGGATAACGCTTCGCATTTCGGGTTGGGGCCCCGTGCCCGCCCAACGGATAACGAGAGCGAACAACCGATGTGGCATCGTCGACGCACGAAACTCACGGTTTTTAGATACCTCGCAAAACCAATAATCCAGAACCGCTACTCGGAGAAAAGACGAGGCGAGGTGGAGCTGGGAGCAGCGAGAATCCGGCGCGCCGTTCGGGGACGATTTATTGTTGGACAATAGACCGACGGATCGTGACACTCGTTCGATCCGAACGCAAAAACAAAAAAGAGTCTCCGATGATGAACGAAGAGGTTGGGAATTTTTTGTGGCGAGGAAAATTTTTTTTTTTAATTATGCAGCGAAAGCTGTGTTTTTTGGAGAAGAAAATCGTTGCTGGGGATAGACTTGGTCTAAGCGGTAGATTCGATTAAAAGTCAGCAATTGATGGAGCGAGTCAAGGGCTGTTAGGAAAATTCTTTTTTTTTTTTTTCATGATCTTCATATTTTTGTAGGGATTTTTTTTTTTTTTTTTTTTTTTTTTTTCGTTATGTCATTATTTTCTGTTGGGATTTTTTTTTTTTTTTTTTTCAGCGACGTTTATTTTTATAACGGGGGAGATGGAGAACTTTGTACTGTTGGACAAAGATCCGAGGCGGGAGGGAGAGTTGAAGCCCACCACGGCATATGAGTAGAGAAAATGAGAACATTGGTAGGGTTTCTTCAGCTTCGTAACAGCGTTCGGGAAGCGTGTGATCTCCGTTCGCAATCTTGACTTTGAATGGTCCAGTTAGCTCATCGCGAGTCGAGATTTTTGAGGACGTGGAAGAACACAGTGTTCATCCGTGCAGTGATAGTTCTGAGAAACTTGGCTCTTGATGAGACGGTAGACACGAGGAAAGCTTCGAAATAGGTAAGAAGACGCGAGTGTTAAAGCCTGGCTGAATTGCATTAGCACTGCGCACTCGAAGTTAGTCACGATAGGAGTTGCAATCTCGTGTCTAGCTTCTCCTCTGTGACTTTCTGTATAGGTCTTAACGAGTGACACGAACGCACTCGATTTCCGTGCGTAATTCGTTCATCCTAATCTGATTAACGGTAAAGGCTGATGAGAAGAAGTTTTGAGAAACGGGATACCCGATACGATTGACAATGGGAGAAGCCAAATCAGCGGTGCTACGTTTAAGTTACTCAGAGACAACGCAATAATTTACAGTGAAAATTCTCCGGTTAAAAAAAAATATGTATTTCTAAAAAAAAAAAAAAAAAAAAAAACAGACGTAAAGCCGATCAAGAGAAGACAAAAAAGTTGCTTCGAAAAGGATGAAATAATTTTTTTTTTTTTAATTACTAGTATTATTATTATTATTATTTTTTTACGATTAATCGTATTGAAAGATGTCGAGTTTCTCCCCAAAAACGTTCGACATACATTTTTTTCATTGCTTTCTCGACACTATCATATTTCTCCGTATTATCATATTTTATTCTCGTTTCTTACACTGTCGAAAAAATATATTTCTAAAAAAAAAAAAAAAAAAAAACAGACGATAAGCCGATCAAGAGAAGACAAAAAAGTAACATCGAAAAGGATGAAATAATTTTTTTTTTTTAATTACAAGTATTATTATTATTATTATTATTTTTACAATTAATCGTATTGAAAGATGTCGAGTTTCTCCCCAAAGACGTGTTCGACATAAATTTTTTTCATTGCTTTCTCGACACTATCATATTTCTCCGTATTATCATATTTTATTCGCGATTTCTTGCATTGTCGAAAATTCACGCACAATATTATATTCTATGCGCCACCATCCTCAACTGCATTCGCTTTAAACGCTCGTGCATAATCATAAATACAAATACGCGACGGAGAGATTCTTGGCACGAATTCGTAGTCGCTGCAGCTGCACTTTTGGTATTTGTGTAGCGAAGACGTTGCCGGTGCACGGGGTTGTGCGGCAAACCGTGGTCCGGAGAAGTACGCATGCAAGCTCGGAACTCCCGCAGGAGCAGAAATTATTCGTGTCCGCTTTCCGCCTCAGGAAGACGTTAGAAATGCATTGAGTCTGCACGACCGATGCCGAAGTCCTGGCGGTCAAGCACCGGCAGGAGAGTCCGTCGCATTCCCCGTCGTATCCAGCTGGTGGAAAACTGGAGCGGAGGTGGAGCAGAGTGATAAATTCGATGCAAAATCGATTTATCATCGTGTAGATCGACACTCGTCAACCGGAGAACCGTGCACTGCACCTATGCAAACTGTGTCCGTGTACATAGAGTATGATAATATTTAACGCGCGAAAATTCGTGAACATACGATGCGTAGAATTCCGTCGTACGTTCTTGAATAAATACGAGCGTTCGAGTGCGTTCGCAGATTTTCGTGGTAATCAGGCGAATGGGTGAAGAGGAGAGGCAAATGGAAATGAATATTGGATAAATATTGTTGTGGAGTGAAAGTGGTGAATATGGTCGAGTGATTAGCGGGTGAATCGATGATCTATGCCATTTTTTTACTGCGTCCAATGTTTCCGTCGAAATGAGGAAATTATTGATCGTTGGCGAGTTGAAATTCACTGAAATATCCCAGAAATGATCCGTCGATCGTTTCGTTCGAAAAAACTTTTTTGTGATGGGTTTCAATGAGGATATTTTGTGAGTGACAAGCGTCAATCGTACAGAGTCGTTGACGAGCGAATGGAGTTTCTTGAATGTACGAAAAGTCCTCTCGCCGTCGTCGCCTTCATTTTTGCCCGACATTGGAATATTAGGGATTTTTTTTTTGTTTTTTTAAATAAACGACCATATATAGAAACGCCAGTCCTATTAAATCTACTCTCGCACCTCTCTTCTCGGGGTAGCGCGGGCTTCGCGCAATTACAATTCGAGGATTGCTGGATAATTGCCAATCATAGGTCGGTGATAAACAATCGTTAGTTGATTGCGCGTGACCTCCCGCTCCTGATCTCTCACACTCAATATCTCACTGCTACGTTAACCGTCGCTTCTCACCCAGAGATACAGCTGATGCTCCCCTATCTGCCAGGTACCACAGTCGTCCATGATGTTGCCAGTACATTGCCAAATCGCCACGACACTATCCACTTTGGCATATCGGCTCAGCACCGACCGTCGGAGTTTGTTCAACGCGACAATTACGCCAATTTGCACTCCGGCTGATATATCGACCGAGACCTCCAATGCCGATTGACTCTATATCTGTTATACAGCTATTACAATGATTGTCCCCCGCGGTCGAGCGAATGTCGAACGAAAGCGTTTTGTCGTCTCGCATGGCTGATACTGATTTGGCCAAAAGCGCAATCAATCGCCCCGGCGTCAAGGCTTGTCTTTAACTATAATTATTGATGTGGTGTGAACGGAATAGAAATTCCGCATTCACGTTCTTGGTAATATTGGAATTTGTTCATAGTGGAAGTCGGTGGAGAACGGAGAGTCAAGTGCTGAGAGCATAAATCGAAGACGACGGATCGAAGACAGATCGAAAAGGACAGATCGAAGAGGACAGATCGAAGAGGACAGATCGAAGAGGACAGATCGAAGAGGACAGATCGAAGAGGACAGATCGAAGAGGACAGATCGAAGAGGACAGATCGAAGAGGACAGATCGAAGAGGACAGATCGAAGAGGACAGATCGAAGAGGACAGATCGAAGAGGACAGATCGAAGAGGACAGATCGAAGAGGACAGATCGAAGAGGACAGATCGAAGAGGACAGATCGAAGAGGACAGATCGAAGAGGACAGATCGAAGAGGACAGATCGAAGAGGACAGATCGAAGAGGACAGATCGAAGAGGACAGATCGAAGAGGACAGATCGAAGAGGCCAGATCGAAGACAGATCGAAGAGGACAGATCGAAAAGGCCAGATCGAAGAGGACAGATCGAATAGGACAGATCGAAGACGACAGATCGAAGAGGACAGATCGTAGAGGACAGATCGAAGAGGACAGATCGAAGAGGACAGATCGAAGAGGACAGATCGAAGAGGACAGATCGAAGAGGACAGATCGAAGAGGACAGATCGAAGAGGACAGATCGAAGAGGACAGATCGAAGAGGACGGATCGAAGAGGACAGATCGAAGAGGACGGATCGAAGAGGACAGATCGAAGAGGACAGATCGAAGAGGACAGATCGAAGAGGACAGATCGAAGAGGACAGATCGAAGAGGACAGATCGAAGAGGACAGATCGAAGAGGACAGATCGAATAGGACAGATCGAAGAGGACAGATCGAAGAGGTCAGATCGAAGACAGATCGAAGACAGATCGAAGATAGATCGAAGAGGCCAGATCGAAAAGGACAGATCGAAGAGAACAGATCGAAGAGGACAGATCGAAGAGGACAGATCGAAGAGGACAGATCGAAGAGGACAGATCGAAGATCACAGATCGAAGAGCATAAATCGAAGAGGACAGATCGAAGAGGTCAGATCGGCGAGCATAGATCAAAGAGCACAGTGCAGAGAGCATAGAGCGGAAAGCGGAGAGCGAAGAGCATTACCGAATTACGTATTCATAGAAACGACGCTTTGGATCCTGGCGGGTGACGCGACGACGGAGCAAAGTTTACTTAACCCTCTGTCGTATCTACCCTTTTGCTCGTGCCGACCCTTACGTACAGTTGAGACACAGCAGCTTGCTTGTAGAACTGTCTCTATCTGCTGCCTTGTTATGGTCCATGGAGCAGCCTATCCGACGCGCGCCAATCCTTACGAATTACGAATTATTTTGGCAGACGGTCTAGATACGTGCAGCGCGGTCCAATGTAAACTGCGCTAACAGATCCTGCGAGAACAACGTCCCGTTCCCGTAAGAAATGTTTAAAAAGAAATTGACTAAAATGTCAATGAACGTCACCGGACTGGAGTCGTTACAGAACTGAGTATTTGTTAGGCGACTTACGCGCGTTCGCGAACGTCGAGCGATCGTCTAAAGTTACATAATTTATTATGGTTGACCCACGCGCACCCCTAACACGAAGCTTGCCGCTTACGTAATTGGTATCAGTTGCCATCCGTGTTACAGCCTCAGAATGTTACGTCTGGTGAACTTTACGAAATGTTTGTCGATGTTTTACGTTAAAGTCATTTATTCGAGGTGTCGAGGCTGCCGGAAAAAAATCGTCACAATTCGACGAGGACAGACTCATGTAAGTGGAAACCTATGTAGACTAGAACTTGGACGCGGCCAAGTAGGCGTTGCGCCGGAGGGCAAAGGTTGACATGGTGCGGGGTAGAATGGTAACTATATAATTTTCTAATTAACAGTCCGGGCGAAAATCACGGGTAAAATTCCGCGAGCAACGAGAGCTCGGCAACTATTAATTAAACGGGCGTGCATGGCGGTTCTCGTCGACCCACCAACATCACCGACCCGATGGCGAATCAGCGAGCGTGAGAAGCGTGAGGACTGCTTGAGCACGAGGGTTGTTTCGCTCCCAAGTTCGTAGGAGCCGGACCGGTGTAATTGTAAACGAAAATATGCACCTTCCGGGGTTCACGGCTGTTCCCACTTTTATTCCTGTCCGTCTCGCGGTACCTTTCGTATTCACTCGGCCGTGACACAAAAAATAGAGATTACAATAGCGAAAAAAAATCTTTTTTCTTACTGATTCTTCAGACGATGACGGACGAAGCATTGCACGATCAGAAGATGAAGTATCGATGGGTCTTTGGAAATAAACATACGTGTGATAGGTTGCGATTTGGATGATGAAGCGAGACGATTGATCGTGTCTGCCTCGAAACGAATTTTCGTTTAGGTCGGGGCAGAAGAGATACGGCGAGAATAATCGTAACGTTATCCAATGTGACGTCGTAGGAATGTGGTTTTCCATCTTCGTCCTGTGTACGTAAGATTACAACGGGACTATCCTGTGGACCCGGCTCCGCGGGACTTCCGTCAGTAATTCGAAACGGGATGCGGTTCTCCGTTGTCTCGTACTTAGCCATGGCACACCTACTCTCCGAGACAATCCTCCCCAAACAAGAACCACAACCCTCCGGTTCACTCCGTCGGACGTACGATTGCATTGCACAAGGAGCGTGCCCACAACACGATAATGCCTTCAATTCCAGGACATCCTCGTACCAACAACGAAGATGTACATTGCGATGCGATTTTCCATCAAACGACAATCACTGCCTCAGAGTCTCGTTCAAAGACGTTCTTCTTGCATCTCACAGTTGACAGCGAGTCCATTATCATTTTAAATCCGCCGCGACTTCGCGACTAGTTCCGGAACAGCGAGTCCTCGACCGAATTCTTTGCGAGTTACAAAAATCTTTATAAGTGTTTGCTCGAATTCTTGTGAGAATGTGATGGCCGATAGGTTTGATTTCTCCTCGCTTCATCGAATCGGGACGGACTGACATGGGACGAATTTTCGTTGCATTTTCGTTGCCAGCTTCTGGCCCATGAATTCTCAGACATCGTTCCTTTGAGCTTGGCGCCATTTGTTGTTTCCTTGATTGGAGGTTCGTTGAGAGAACGAAAGCAATTACGTTTGTAAGAGAAGAAGACCCACCGAGGAGAAAGATCTCTTCCTTGTCGTTCGGAGCTCCCTCGCTCACCGTACGTTTGTTATCTTTCAGTCTCATTATCAAGAGGTCGAGATAATCACGAGTCAGTTGGTTGGTCGGCTGGTTTACTCACAAGGCTGTCGGTGCTACTTTCACGTTGGAAATAGTGAGCTAAGGGTGCACGATATAAAAAAGAGTCAAAGGGAAACTTCGAGTATGAGAACCAATAACGCCCCGACTCCATAAACCTCACGGAGATGGTCGGGGAAGCGACTTTCCTTGTTAAGAAAGCCCCGGGGCTGAACCTTGCTCCTCGTCAGTTATCCTTTTTTCTTGCGTATCGTACTCTGACATCGCTCGCATCATTTCCTTCTGGAGATTGTTCAGTCGTATGCTCTCTCGACAGTTTCGCGACGACGTAGTCGAACCTTGTCATGGCGCCGCACGCAAAGTTCCGCCATCTTTATCGGTTCCTACGAAGCTAAGCAATGAGCTCAGACCCGGTACATTATTACAGTGAATGACTGTTATTCGATGTGATTCGTTGAATCTAGCAACGAGTTGATTGTCTCTCAGCTTGACAGTGTAAATAATGCGACGTTGATTTTTTGAAACTCGACGGATCAGAAAAATGCTGGATGACGAAGCGGACGAAGTTGACGTTAAACAATTTGCTGAAATATTCGGATGTTTTTTTGCGAAAAGTGACTTTTGGATTTTTCCGTGTGTACTGAGAGGTTTCGTGTGATATTCTGGAAAAAAAATAAATAAAAAAAAAATGTTTTACCGAACAGTGATTCTTCTTCGAGGGAGCGGAATGAAAGAATGAGCGCCTAGCCGTAAATACTTTTCACGAGAGTAAACGTGCTCTTAGACGGTTATTTGAAATATAAATCCTTGAACAAAGTGCGGACCAACGGAAGAAAGGTAGATCGAAAAGTTTCGTTTTTATTACTATTTATTCAGGACTGCATATTTGCCCCAGAAAGGGCGAGTTATACGTTGGCCGCGAATGGAGTTATATATTTAAGCCTCGCGAAAGGGACAACGCGAGGGCTCATCTTTAATGGGGTGGTTCACAATTTTAACTGACCCGGGGGAGTTATTTCATAATTCACAATTTATCGTTTATTATTCATTTTTATTTCCCAATTTTTCCAGCATGGATGAGCAAGTGGGATAAATGGGCTAATTTTTTTTTTTTTTTTTTCGGAATTAATGGACCTTATTTATTTTTCACCTGCTGGAAAGTTATTTCACATCTGTACAACTACTACTATTTTCGATTATAAATATAAATAAAGGTACTTAAATTTCCCCTCGAAACACACATATCGTCTTTTTTAAGATACACAAATTCGCCGTCTTGTTTCCACATCGCGTTTCTGATGTGTTCGATGACCCTTGGAGAGGGAGAGTTTTAATCCTTAGGGGTGTAAGAGTGATCGCAATGTCACGAGTCGTGAGCAGTGGCTTTGGGGGTGGGTCACGGTTGTGGCGTCGTCGAGGAAGAGGCTCTTGATCTCTCGCTTACCTCAGGTCGCTCGTAATACCTCACCAACCCGCGGACACCCCGGTTGTTGAAATTGCGCTTACGCCAGGACAGGAGTCGGGTACGCGGCGTTGACGTGGGAAAAATGCAGGTTTCGAGCTTTACGAGCGGAGCAGGGGCAAGAAGCGGTAGATGGAGGGAAGGCCATCCGCTTTACGATTTCGTTAAGCGACCAGCCTATAATCGCCACCGTGTGCTTCTGCCTCTAATGAAACATTTTACATCCGCGCGTTAACCGCCATTAACCGGGGTTGCTTGACGTTTCCTTCTCGCACCGTTCTCCCGCACATTGGCCGAAGTGCCGCGAAGTCCAGATTCTACGCGGACAAACTTACCTTGGTGTTCACTGCCCGACAGTGCTCGGCACTTCAGCGCTCGGGCCCGCTCGCGTCAACGGAGACTTCGTCTCTTACGACCGAGGGGGCCAGCGAGCTATACCATTTTTTTAAAAAGAATTTAGTACAGCCCGGTCGTCCGTCGAGTGACGATCGCACCGGCTTGCGCAAGACCCGAGGACCCCGAGGTGCGCTTACTAGAGCCGATACGCACGAGAACTCTGAGTTCTCGCATACACAAGCGCTCACCTGGAGCCGATACAAGCGCTCACCTGGAGCCGATACAAGCGCTCACTAGAGCCGATACGCACGAGAACTCTGAGTTCTCGCATACGATAAGCGCTCACCTGGAGCCGATACAAGCGCTCACTTGGAGCCGATACAAGCGCTCACTTGGAGCCGATATAAGCGCTCACCTGGAGCCAATGCAAGCGCTCACTAAAGCCGATACGCACGAGAACTCTGAGTTCTCGCATACACAAGCGCTCACCTGGAGCCGATACAAGCGCTCACCTGGAGCCAATGCAAGCGCTCATTAGAGCCGATACGCACGAGAACTCTGAGTTCTCGCATACATAAGCGCTCACCTGGAGCCGATACAAGCGCTCACCTGGAGCCGATACAAGCGCTCACTTGGAGCCGATACAAGCGCTCACCTGGAGCCAATGCAAGCGTTCACTAGAGCCGATACGCACGAGAACTCTGAGTTCTCGCATACGATAAGCGCTCACCTGGAGCCGATACAAGCGCTCACCTGGAGCCAATGCAAGCGCTCATTAGAGCCGATACGCACGAGAACTCTGAGTTCTCGCATACATAAGCGCTCACCTGGAGCCGATACAAGCGCTCACCTGGAGCCGATACAAGCGCTCACTTGGAGCCGATACAAGCGCTCACCTGGAGCCAATGCAAGCGCTCATTAGAGCCGATACGCACGAGAACTCTGAGTTCTCGCATACACAAGCGCTCACCTGGAGCCGATACAAGCGCTCACCTGGAGCCAATGCAAGCGCTCATTAGAGCCGATACGCACGAGAACTCTGAGTTCTCGCATACACAAGCGCTCACCTGGAGCCGATACAAGCGCTCACCTGGAGCCGATACAAGCGCTCACTTGGAGCCGATACAAGCGCTCACCTGGAGCCAATGCAAGCGCTCACTAGAGCCGATACGCACGAGAACTCTGAGTTCTCGCATACACAAGCGCTCACCTGGAGCCGATACAAGCGCTCACCTGGAGCCGATACAAGCGCTCACTAGAGCCGATACGCACGAGAACTCTGAGTTCTCGCATACATAAGCGCTCACCTGGAGCCGATACAAGCGCTCACCTGGAGCCAATGCAAGCGCTCATTAGAGCCGATACGCACGAGAACTCTGAGTTCTCGCATACATAAGCGCTCACCAGAGCCGATACAAGCGCTCACTGTAGAACGCAAGGACAAGCAGGTCCCCGATTCTCCACCCTTGGCCCTACACCCATCACCTCGGTGAAGGGATCATCGAAATACGAAACGTGAAGACTCAGGGGCCTCGCAATCATACACGCAACAAATGTACACAACTACAACGTGGGTTTTTATGCCGACAAGGCTTTTCCCACACGAGCCAATAAACGAAACGTACTTATTGGCTCAGACGCGAGTGTTTTCTTAATTCATTTACACCCTACGAAAATCCACGCCATTTTCATCCGCAATCATTCCTTGTCTCAAAAAATTCAAACTAAAACTACGAGGCAACTTCGCATTGAAGAAACCTCGACGATACACTTGGAAATTCGTAACTCGGTAAACGCGCACAAGCAACCTTCGATCTTTCACGGTTCTCAGTGGGACACCGAGATGTCTGTGAAAGATCTAAAATGCTTTTTGCCTTTATATCTTTCGTAACATGCGATTTTCTCGTGATACATTTTTAGGATATTTTGGGACCAGCGTAGGTGAAAATTATGAGGTACAATGTACGAATTTTTGCTCCCTTCCCGATTAAATTCCCAACGCCGTCTCACGACCGTCTCTCGACGATGCGAAGGTGCGGGTGACCGCGGACAATTATCTCAATGCAAAGTGTACCGCGTCCGGAACACGGACCAGCCATTGGAATCCGCATTTCAATACAGTTGCGAGATATCAACGTCATCTTTTTTCACGAGCGCTTTATCCGTATTTATTTTATGAAAACATCGGTTGCTCCCGGAGCGTATTTAGGACGTGGACGTAATTGCGTCGAACGAAATGGCGAGCTTCGCGATAACGACACCTTCCGTTACACCGCAACGTGAAGTAATCTTTACTTTCGTTTCGAGGCCGAGTGGAGATTTCACCCGGAAATTTTATAACATCGCTCAACCCCGCCCCCATTACAAAGTACAGATAAAAGATGTCGGGCAGAGGGGAAAAAAAAAACACGGTGGACGAGGGACCGTGGCATTATTTACCAATTTAAAGTTGAAACGGGACTGGGAGTGAGATGCGGCTGACACCATGAGGAAAAGTTGAAACACTCTTGGGAGATAAGCTCTATAGCGGTATATATGTATAGAGCGGTAGTCTGGCAGTGTGAACGGAAGTTGCGAGAAGGGGAAAATCGGTGGGGTTGGACGAATAAAAATGGAGAAAAAAAATAAGAGAAAGGTGAAATTAAAAGAAAAAAAAAAAAAAAAAAAAAAAAATATCATCGCCAGCAGCTTCCATGGAGGGGAAGGAGCGAGGACTCGTTCGGCAGACCGAATGGGGTAGTCCCGAACGAGGAAACGGGAGAGCGATGGTTCGTGCTTGAACCGTGAATGGTTCGGCTTGCCGAGCTGAGAAAACCGAGCGAGAGAAAACTACATGAGAAATGCAGGAGATTCCTCCTGAGGGAAGAATGTGAGAAGGCAGGACGAGGAACCAAGGAACACGTAATTCAGGTCCAGGAAAACGCGGCATCACCGCTACTGCTGAGGGGAGTCGGTACTTGGATTCTTGCTGGAGAACGGACCGGCGGAGGAGAGAAAGTCTACGGGATAGATAGATAGATAGATAGATAAGGGAACGGGAGAAGCGAGCTTCCGGGGAAGGAGAACGCGAGCTTAGCGAGCTTCCCAATTTTCGGCCCAGTAAATTCCAATAACGTCCGTTGCCCTTAAACTGTTCGTACATCACGTTCCGCGAGGTGCCAGTCGATTTATAACGCTGGAATTCGGGGTTATCGATATCTATCGAAGGTAACGCCGGAACGAAGGGCTTTGCGAGGTGTCTTATATTCCATTGTCTCTTTCTCCGCTCAGGTATTCGGTGGAAAACCTCGGGAATAGGGGCGCGAGTCTCTCGGTATTCGGTTGTTTGGCTTCGTGCGTCGCGAAATTCGAGTTGCCTAAAAAGCCTTCTAAGAACCCTTTTTCTCATGCGCGTCTCGAATTGAATGAAAATTGACTGGGTCAAGAGTAAACGGAGTATTCCAAACCGAGTCGACCTAGGTCGGACTCTCAACCCGTTCCGTTCGATACGAATTTTTTTGTTGGAAGATTCTTCAAACTCCAAAAATTATTTGAAATTTTTAAAATTTTTTTATTTAATTTCCATTAATGACAATTTTTCATTGTGAACGTATTGCTCGCCCAAATAAAAATTTACGTGTGCACATTGCAAAGCCTTCAGCGCAATTTGTGTCTCATTACCTACTATTTTATTTTTTCATCGTGTCAAAAAAAAAAAAAAAAAAAAAAGATTAGACAAATTATAAAAATTTTTTCCATCTTCATTAAATATTTTAGAAATTTTACTTTCATCCGAAATTTATTACTGAAATTTACTTTTTATTTTCCAGTCCCATTGATAAATCCTGTTCGACTGAAAAAAAATTATCGCCTGCACAACCCACACATATACTCAGTTAATTATTGAAAAAAAAAAAAAAAAAAAAAAAAAAAAAAAAAAAAAAAAAATTATTAACGCATTCAGAGTTCGTACATTCCTCGTAGCAGGAACATTCTCTGATCGTTCATGAATGCTACTTGTCGAGAATTACGAGTGATTCCTGGAACGGTGACGGCCAGAAATTTAATGATGTCCCTTTGGTAGCTCGAAGCTCCATGTGACTTCGGGTCTTGCGGTTGGTGTCCGTCCTCTCGGTCGGCGACCGGTCGCCCGTCTCGTTATGGGAACGATTTAACCCCCGTTGACCCCGTGACTCGGCATCGCGATGCTACGCTACGCGTTCTCCTCACTCTCGCTCATTCCGCTCTCTTTTCTTCTCGGTCCCGTTCGGCGCTACGCACGCTCCTCCGATACATTGACACACGAGCGGAATGTCCGTTTTATCGTCGAGTTTATGACAATATGCGTGAGTCGGGATGCGCCGCGGGCGAGCATGCTATTAATACGTGCCTCGAGCGAACGATAATTAGATGGACGTTACCCTTCACTGGAATTGGAGTAATTAGATTTAATTGGCACGAGAAGGGGGCTGCTCGCCCGGACACCGGTCCTCGGTTATTGTTTCATTCCGGCCTGCTCCTTCCACTTAATGTCCCGAGTCAGTTTGTAGGCTCGGCATTGAAAATAGCGTCGTCGACTGTGCTCGAGAATTCGCACACGGAAAACCAATAGTCGCGAGCGAGACGATTCTCACTCTCACTCAATTATTTGTGTCCCACGGCAAAAAGTTCGGCACACTGAATCTATTTTTTGATGCATTCTTTTATATTTAATTTTTTTTTTTTTTTTTTCGTGACGAGGAAAAAGTTGAAAGCGATTTATTTTTCTCGTCGGAGAATTAATTCTCGTCGCGGTATTATTATTATTATTATTATTATTATTTTTTTTTTTTCATCAAGATTTTTTCGCGTAGATGCGATTTGCGTCGAAGAAGACAGGGTCCTTCGTGTGACATTTGCGATGGCGTTTATTCCACGATTCTTCGATTTTCCGTGCGTCTCGCATTCGATTTTCGCGAGGAGAAAACGATCGTCTCGAGCACGCAATTCTGTCGGCGAAACGCCGTGCCGTGCGCAATAAATTAATATTGAAGATCGCTCGAGAGCCACCGGGGATTCCGAGACCGGAATTAGTCCCAGGAAACACCCTAGGTCCTTATCGTTGCCATGCGCTTCTCCACTTTCGCCGTCTTCGTTCTCTTACCAACCCTTATACGAGTATCGTTCCAGTCGCGCAGATCTTCCAGACACTCGAGAAATCCCTCGCGAAAATTTATCAGGTACGACACTCAACGATGGCGAATTATTAGCAAAGAGGGCCATTTTTTTTATTTGTCAATGTTTTTTTTTTTTCGATTCCGGGTTCATTTATTGAATCTTAGCTCGATTTTATTTTTATTTATTTATTTTTTCTACGATTTCAATTTTTTTGCCACTTTTTTTGTGATTTTTTTGCGAGAGCCAATTGCAACGATCATTAGCGCGCTGGCGAATTATTAGCAAAGAGGGCCATTTTTTTTATTTGTCAATTTTTTTTTTTTTCGATTCCGGGTTCATTTATTGAATCTTAGCTCGATTTTATTTTTATTTATTTTTTTTTTCTACGATTTCAATTTTTTTGCCACTTTTTTGTGATTTTTTTGCGACAGGCAATTGCAACGATCATTAGCGCGCTGGCGAATTATTAGCAAAGAGGGCCATTTTTTTTATTTGTCAATTTTTTTTTTTTTTTTCGATTCCGGGTTCATTTATTGAATCTTAGCTCGATTTTATTTTTATTTTTATTTTTTTCTACGATTTCAATTTTTTTGCCACTTTTTTTGTGATTTTTTTGCGAGAGCCAATTGCAACGATCATTAGCGCGCTGGCGAATTATTAGCAAAGAGGGCCATTTTTTTTATTTGTCAATTTTTTTTTTTCGATTCCGGGTTCATTTATTGAATCTTAGCTCGATTTTATCTTTATTTTTATTTTTTTTCTACGATTTCAATTTTTTTGCCACTTTTTTGTGATTTTTTTGCGAGAGGTAATTGCAACGATTAGCGCGCTGGCGAATTATTAGCAAAGAGGGCCATTTTTTTTATTTGTCAATTTTTTTTTTTTCGATTCCGGGTTGATTTATTGAATCTTAGCTCGATTTTATTTTTATTTATTTATTTTTTTCTACGATTTCAATTTTTTTGCCACTTTTTTTGTGATTTTTTTGCGAGAGCCAATTGCAACGATCATTAGCGCGCTGGCGAATTATTAGCAAAGAGGGCCATTTTTTTTATTTGTCAATTTTTTTTTTTCGATTCCGGGTTCATTTATTGAATCTTAGCTCGATTTTATCTTTATTTTTATTTTTTTTCTACGATTTCAATTTTTTTGCCACTTTTTTGTGATTTTTTTGCGAGAGGTAATTGCAACGATTAGCGCGCTGGCGAATTATTAGCAAAGAGGGCCATTTTTTTTATTTGTCAATTTTTTTTTTTTCGATTCCGGGTTGATTTATTGAATCTTAGCTCGATTTTATTTTTATTTATTTATTTTTTTCTACGATTTCAATTTTTTTGCCACGTTTTTTGTGATTTTTTTGCGAGAGCCAATTGCAACGATCATTAGCGCGCCGGCAGACGTCGATACACGCAAGTTCATTTCGTAGAAGCTGGCGGCGATTCCGACTCGACGAGGCGCTCGGTTTCTTCGATATTCTCTTTCGACGAGTAAAAGCAGGTGAAGAAGTACTTAGAGGGCTCTTGCAGTCAGCGCCAGTGCATCGGCTACTCGCGCCCTGCGGCAAAAGGATTTCCCAAGTGCACTATATGAATGAAACGAAGGCAGGATTCTATTGGATACAACGAGAGATCAAAGTACGTCCGTTTACGCTCGAACTACGAAGATCTCCCTTCGCGTAATGAATCACAGCGTTAAAGAGACGGACGGAGAAAGAACTGAAATGGACCCCGAAAAAAAAAAAAAAGGACTCGCCACGTTTCCCGAGAGCAAAAGAGATGAATCTACGATTACGAAGTTGTTCCCATCGTAGAATATTAAAGTGAGCATATTTTATAATTAGAGCCGACAATGACGACTGACACGCAATTTGCAAATTCACCAAAAAAACACGGAGTAAACAATGAAAAAAGTATGAAAAAAAATTTAATAACGAATTTATACATAAATATATTTTTTAATTTTTTTTAATTAATTTTTTTGTTTTATTTCAAGTTCAATAAAATATATTGAATTTTCGAGTGCGTTTTATTAAGCTTGAGTATTAAAAATATTACGAATTATGTTCGTTCAATCGTTGATCGTTGATTGAAATGAAAATCAAGACAATTTTTTCATGAGGGACGACGGGGCAATTAATTATGAGCGCATTCATCCTGTTTTCCGTTACCGGATTATTTACGATTAAAAAATTCTCTTCGGATATTCGAGTCTCGCAGCCGAAACGCAAGTTTTTCTCCGTTCAGTCGCGTCGGTAAATTAATTTCTTTCGGGAAGGAGTGCACTCCCGACCTTCGATCACTCGGGTGGAAGGAAAGGACGTCAGTGTCGAGGGTGAAGCAAAAACTATTTAAATTGAAACTGCAGCTTCCCCGGAAGAATATCCCTTTTTTCGCTCGCTTCCTTTCGCGTCGTTCCACTCGTTTCTCTTCATCTTACTCCGTTTGGTTTGCGCCTCGCTTCCCATACTGTTTCCATCGAGCGATTCGTGGATCGCGGCGCTCGAGGAACGAGCTAAGTGGGAGAACCGGTAGCGGAGGCTTCTCGCACTTTGGGAATTGGCTCCTAAATCGCGAAAGGTGATTCCGATCAAGGTAGTTCGTAAATTATCGAGTCTCGTCCATCGGCTTTCTCGCGTCTGAACCCTCCATTTGATTGTTAAACATCGGCGTTACCTCGCTCCTCGCGGCAACTCCAAATCATCGTATGCCCAAAATAAGCGTCAACGATGGGAGAAGAAAAAAAAAAAAAAAAAAAAAAAAAAACAAACAAACATTCGACCAACTCTAACGCCGACGTCTTTCAATTTCTGACGACTCTCGGAATCTCGATTAAATCTTCGCTCACCGTAGGCAAATTGGCTGTCCGTATAAAATATTCAGCGAGAGAATGCAAATGAGCCTCAGCGAGATTCATGACTTCGTTACAGTATAATAACGAGTTACTGTTCAACCTCAATGGCTGGTTGTCAAACCGACATTCATGCATAATAAATACCCTAAATTATTAACCGCCATCGCGTCAGTTTGAATCATTTATCACAGTTGCGAGTCGACGTTCGCCTGATTATTTATCCAAGAAACTAATGAATAAGGAGTATCCAAATTCGTCGAAAAATACGTGAAAAAAAAGTGTGAACTAATATTTTATTTTTGTTATTGCAGGTAATTCCCAAAAGATCGTCGGCCTCGAAGCTTTCGACGATTTGGAGCGTGATCCAATCTCTGTTTATTGTTTCGGTCCAAGACGTGAGAAGGCTCTTTTTTTTTTTTTTTTTTTTTTTTTTTTTTTTTTTTTTTTTTTTTTTTTTTTGGTGACCGTCACACTCGTCTCCGCGTACGGTGAGAGCTGTCCCTGTCAGACGTCAGCGTTCTCGTCGGTAAGTGAAATTTTGACTACTTTCGAAGGGTCCAGGAGAATCCAATAAGGGAGGAGGCGTGGAAGGTCATAACCGGTTGGTTGGGGTGACACGGACCGGCCACCCCACGGAGGGGCAGTTACCCATGCCGGTTTACTCGCAGTCGGAATACGGTCCATTTAGTCCATCGGGGAATATCCGCGCCCTTCTACCTCCTTCGGACGTACCGGGGGGGGGGGGGGACGAGAGTTGCCGCAGTGAGACGGTTTTTATCTCCTCCCGCAGGACGATGAATGGGGTTGCCGTGAAGAAGTGCCGCGACGCCTGGCAAGGAAACCGTGGTCCGGATCCTCGGTTTCATCACTCGATCGCTCTGCTCGAACCGTGGAAGGCAAAGGCAGACGTTCGGGCGAGGCTCGTTCACGGGGGGGGGGGGGGGGGGGGGGGGATGCGAGAAAAAAAAGTTTACCTTCGGATCCCATACTTACCAGGGCACGTCCTCGAATTATACCGATTCCATCTAATTTATAAGAAAACCCGAGTGGAAGCCCCGCCGCATAAGGATCCGGACCTCGGGACCCTTCGCCATTTCTTGGGCGAAGGGTCCCGAGCAGGAAGTTGCGTGGAAATGACCTCCGATGACCGGAGCAGCTTCCGCAACCCCGATTCGTTTATCGTCCTTCCTCGCAAAGCTGAGACCTCGCCGGAATTTTCGTCCATACCTTGATCCATCGAATCCCAAAGTTCCCGTACGAAAATCCCAGGACCGAAGCATTCGGTGTGTATTCTTCTCTCTTGGACCATGTGCTTGTCATTCTCATCTTTCGTATCGACAGCCCCATCTTTTTATCCTCGTAGCTTCCGATGTGCGTCGAATTCCGACCGAATTTCGTATCAACCGAACGGGATCATGATGACATAATTTATTGTATTTAAAAAAAAAAAAAAAAAAAAAAAAAATATCCACTTTGGAACCAACTACTCTGCGACATTTCGCCCCGGTCACCCTCACATTAATCCGAAAAATTTGTCACATCGACCGAGTACTACACGAGGAAACTGTGAGGTCATCTTGCCCGATCTATGAAATCTCGCTGGCAGTCTTCGTTCGTGTTCACGCGAAAAATCACTACCTCTTCATCTACGGACGATCGGAATCGGAAAAGCCAAGAGAATACCCGTGTATTCCCATACGACTGGAATCCTCGTAAATCGGCTCAGCCGGGTCTTTAAAATTTCCTCGTCTTCTCCGGAGAATCTTCTACCGTCGTATTTCTACGACCGTCTCGGTTTCGCTCGAACATTCTCGTTGCTCCGGGGCGATACTCGTCTCCTCGAGTTTTCGTTTCATTTCGGAAACACTCGAGACCGCGATTACTTCCGCAGTGAGGTCTGCGGATCCGGCGACGTTGCAGACTTTGATAATAGATTCGACGCGTTCGAGCCGACTGGGTTGCTCGGACGGTTGGTCGGTGTTGCCTCTCGTTCTCCATAACTACTCCGTTTCTCGCTATCCCTATCGACGTCGGAGAGGAACCGGTAGATTTCCCAATTTATATGTTTGACAAACAGCGCGGTGGGCGTCGACAAATTAAGTCGGCAATGCCGGGCAGGCCCTCGAGGAGCACAGTGGAGCAGGTGCGCGGAGAGTCGAGAGTCGAGAATACGAGGAGCAAAGCCAGCCACGACGTCAACCTCGCGGCACCAGAATGGGCTCGGTTACCGAACACGGAGAGTTCAAAGTCAATAAAGTGGAAAGTTGGTACCGGGACTAGCGTGGTATAAAGCCGCGCCACCCTTCACCCCGTTACGAGCCGGAAAATAAGATGTCGAAGAACGAGACATTTTAATTTCTGGCGATTTAACTGCGAAATTCGAGGAGACCTCGTGTGACCAGGACCACTGGTTTTGAGATGTCGACACAGTTAACATAGCGTTAAGGTGGTGATTTTGAGAAATTTTTTTTTGAAACTACTCTGCCGAATTGAAATATCGTTCACGGACGAATGAAGCGTTCTGCCAAAATGCAATCGGATCGTTGGCGATATTTCGGCTGTCTCCATAAAATATTTGAATTTGACTCGTGAACGATACGATGTTTAGTCTTTGGATGTAAAAGCGTTTAAGCCACGAGTCTGCAACGCCGTTAACGAAATAGGCCACGAAAGGACGAGGTGTATTTATCTTGCTTTAAAGTTGCTGATAACTCTGATAACGAGTGCGAGAGCAGAGTGTGGAGAACGAAAGCGTCTGAACGTAAATTCGGATGCTCCCCCGGGTAGTTTCAGCACAGCGGCAATCGAGCCCGGCGCCTAACGAGCGCGCGTTTCCTACCACGGACGGTCACTGGAATTCAAGGGTTGCGCAGGAGTTGCCACCGGTCTGTTCACGAATCGCGCGAGACCGCAAGGTAATTTCCATGTGGGGTGTAATCGTTTCCGTGGCTTGACCCACCTCGCCCTCGGACCATCGCTCTCACCTTGCCGTTCTCCGTTCGGATCCGCCCGCGCTGTACTTCTGGCTTTAAGACCGTTTGTCCACAATACGATTACGCAGTGGGCGCCACCAGTGAAAAATGTTGTGTGCATTATACAGCGTGTCTCAGAAGTCGTAGAAGAAACTGTTGGGGTTGATAGAGAAAAAAATTCTGAATCGAAAGTTCCTGAGTCAAAAATTTTTTTGGGCCATAGAAAATTAGTTATTAATTAAAAACGGTAGCCAATCAGGAGGGCGCTACAAGAGAAAAAGGAATGAGCGGGGGAAGTAGCGGAGACGCGAGAGTGAGAGCGGTCTTGTAGCGCGCTCCTGATTGGCTACCGTTTTTAATTAATAACTAATTTTCTATGGCCCAAAAAAATTTTTGACTCAGGAACTTTCGATTCAGAATTTTTTTCTCTATCAACCCTAACAGTTTCTTCTACGACTTCTGAGACACCCTGTATATTCCAGACGTATATTGAACGAATATACAGGATGGAAACAACGCGGGGCATTCGAAAGTACAAAAATAAATTTTTATCCGATGAAAAAAATTAAGTCACATTTTATTTCCACGTGAATTTTACCTCAATGATTTTTTTTTTTTCTACATTCTTAAATCCGTTATTTCTGTGAGGATATTTTTTTTTTATCTCAATGTGACTCGGGAAAATTTTTTCGAAAAGCAACAACGACTGATCCGACGAGAAGCTGTTTGTGCGAAATCCGTTTCCGAAAGAACCACAGTATTAAATTTTTTCGTGCACTTCTCGGAGATCGTTCGTAGGACGCGAGAAAGAAAATAAGTGTGGATGAAGGGGAAGGAGCGAAGAGTAAGACAAAGAAGAAAAAGAGAATGAAATGGAATATCGGTCCGCCAGTCACCGTGGAGGCGTTGCGTACCGTCCACCTCGCCTTCAGCCACGGGGAATATCATCGGGAGAGAAACGCCCGGAGTTATTCGGCTCACAGTGCAAACTAATAACGACGTTTAAAAGCTCTAATATTTCCCGCCGTGGGTACACCGACTCTGCCGCTGCAGGGAAGGCTTTCGCACGCTAAAACTTTAGATCTTATAAGAAAAGTTACCATTTCACCCCTTCTCTGTGTTTTTCTTCTTCTTCTTCTACTTCTCTTCTCATACTGTACGTATACATATATATATATATACATATATATATATATATATATATATTCCATGGTACTCTCCGCACCTTGAACCACGAGCTCGTATTCCACCGCTATACCTTCTGATCTCCCTCGTCGTCGGCGTCGCAGTCCTCCTCCTCCTCCCGCTTCTCCTATCGGCTTTATCCGTTTCCCTTCCTCTCAATTTCCCAAGACTGACTGAACTCTTCTCGCCGCTCTATCTCTCCACTTTGCCACAAACTATACTCGCTGTAGGGTAATGCGAGTTACCGTTAACACAAAGAGAAATGATATCGAGACGGAAGTTGTTCCAGCTTCTCGCCAATACCGAACTGAAGTTATCAAGTGTTATCCCACCTATGTTTCTGAGGAAGAATTTATAAAAAAAAAAAAAAAAAACAAAAGATCGTGAAATACTTTGTATTTCGTTCGACCCTCGACACTCGAGTCCGCTTCGTTGAGAGTGTTACACGATTTGTGAATTTTTAATATTCAATTTTCGTTCATCTCAAGATGGACGCGTCGACGCGATTCTGTAAAGAAGAGTCGCGCTTCAGGATTCGTGCGTTTGCAATTCGTAGGAAATTTCGGCGAATCTGAAGATTCAACGTGTCAATGCCGAAATGAAAAATTTCACTGTGGAAAATTGGTCTTTGGGAATTTTCCGTTAATCGTCGGAAGTTATTTGTCTCCCGGGATTTGAATACCAAAGCGGATCAATATCGCCGTGTATTACGAAGCGGTAGAACGTTTCACCTTCCGAGTGTCAATTGTCGAGGAGCCAGCGGCGTACGCACATTGAATCTTCTCCTCTCGTCCATCAACTCTTCAATTTCCCGAGTACAATAGCTTCGACTTCCGCATTATAAAATTCCACTTGACGCCCCCGATCTTGACCTATGGCCTCGTCGAAGTTCCTCAATTTACCGCACTCAACAGCGATGCATCGCGCTCACCGGTCCGCCAGAGAATTAAGCAAACCGAGCCGTCGACCATCAAATTACTTCGTTCCGTTCGCGCTCGTCTCGGATCGCTCGTCTCGGAGCATCAAGCTGGTCACCTTTCGGTGACCAGCCGGTCACCTCCGAGACGATTTTCGATTTTGATCCAGAGTGACGAGTGTCTGGGCGCGAGTTCACTCGGCTGCGAGGAAGCCAGCGGCCGAAACGAAGGAGGAAAAAAAAAGCTTTGGAGCACCAGGAGCAAAGTGGCTGCTCGGTTGCACTCGACCGGTGTGAGAAGATGCGATAGGTGGCGAACCGGGAAGGGAACAGCCGGCGAGAGACGGCGAAGGCGGAGAGGAGGAAAATAACAGAGACCGAGGCTTTTTTGCTCCAGGAGTGGCAAAGAAAACAGGCCTTTATCGAGCAGAGACACTCGGCGAAGTTGGTCAAGTGACGTTGGAACTTTCGCAAATTTCCAACTCGTACTATTTAATGTACCTAACGCATCGGCATATTACACAGTACACACGTAGGCGAACGCTCTACAGTGTCCTGATATCAGGATAATATAATGGAAGCTGTCCGATTTGTTACACTAATTATTTAGAACCATGCTGCATATATCGTAACATTTATATCGACCACGTACTGCGTAACGATCCAACCGCTCTAATTTTCCTCGGAGTCCTCGCTCGCCGAGTCGAGAGTGGCGAATTTTTTTTTTTTCTTTTTTTTTTTTTTTTTCTTTTTTTTTTTTACCTTCCCTCATTCCAGTACGGAGAAACGGGGTATGCGACTAGTGCGAGGGAGCAGGAGAAACTCAATTTCAACCGCTGGCTGCTGCAACGGGTACGGTAAAGTTCTTGATAACAACCGGGGTGTCGAGGCGAAAGTAAGAAGGACGAAAGTTTCTATTTTTCATGTTTCGCCAGATATGAAACTATGTATATATATATATATATATATATATATATATATATATATATATATATATATATATATAGAGGGAACTGAAAATATTACTTTTATTATGCACATTTGTATAACGAATGTGAAAAGAACTTTTTAAGGTATTTAGTTATTCGCGGTGTACGCGAGCCCTGTGGGCTCCTTCCTGAGATAACACGATTCTCATTGGCCAAAGTTCATTTTCCCGAAGATCCCCGGTCCATTTGAACCTCGTCGCGCATTTTAATTGAATCAAATATTTTTCATGTGACGATCAAAAATCTTCCTGTCTGATGAGAACGAGTCCTCAAGATCGCGACGAAATTTTTTTCCGATCGTAAACACATTTAAATACAGAAATTGTATTTAACGAATAGCTCATGACAATGTTTCCTTTTTCTCTCGTAGGGTTTCCATTGAACCGCGAGCGAAATAATTATTTTATTTTTTACGTATCGCTACCTTTTGGCCCGTC
The DNA here is from genome assembly GCA_963978505.1 of Listrodromus nycthemerus. Lineage (NCBI taxonomy): Eukaryota > Metazoa > Arthropoda > Insecta > Hymenoptera > Ichneumonidae > Listrodromus > Listrodromus nycthemerus. Next base: position 23,463,368 of record OZ021680.1, on the reverse strand, counting down.
GACAAATTCAATGAAAATCGAACGTTTCGGTGACGATCGTCAGCCACAGCGACCATTCACAATGTCGGACATCGGACCTGAAATTGGAATTAAGCGACCTCAACCCCCTCACGATCCGTCCGCAACTTCACAGCGCCGAGAGCGTGCTTTGCACCCTTTGCCAATCGTGCCTTTGACCTTCCGGATGATGTGCGATGGTCCCCGAAATCGCCAAGTACCATCCAGTTCCGCAGCCTCATTTCGCACCGATACTTCTCGATGCTGGTGCTCATCACAAAAACCTCACACGGCAGACCTCATTGGAATCTGGCATCGCCCTACGCAACAACCATTTCAATCGTGCGATGAACCGAGCGCACTCGACTTCACGCGAAGGTGAAACACACGCCTCATTCCACCCTGGAATTAAAAAACAATCAATCCCGGGTCACTCGATCGCGGTAGCGGGAGATCCAGTGATCGCGAGCCCTTGTACGTTGCCTGGAATTTTTTTTCCCTGTTACAACGACCAACATAACGTATGGGTCGGTTCTTCTTGTTATTCAGCGCGTCGCTCGTGTCATTCCGAAGCTGTCGGGACGAAGAGGCCGAGGACGGCGGCCAAGAACAGAAGGATATCTGTAGGGGTCGTCGGAGACAGTGGTGGTTGGAATGTGACGATAGGTGTGGAAATAGCGACCGGGGAAGAGAGGTGTACCTGCTAGCCAGCTACTCTCGTGAGCGAGAGCGAGGGGCGGAAAGCCATTGCGGACGACAGTGTGGAAGAGCGGATATCCTGGAGCGGGACCAGAGGGGCAACCACGGGTCGAGCCTCGCGATGCGCTTATTTGACACCCGGAGCGACAAACGGCCGGCTTATTACCTTCTCCCCCCCCCCTCCGCCCCCTCCGCCCCCTCCGCCCTAGAAATAGCAGCATCGACGTGGCGTGGAAAGTCTCGCCGTGGCACGTCGCCGTGGCAGCCCTCGTGAGACCCTTAGCAGCATCAGCAATCGATTCACTCTTCGTCGTCCCTTTTCGTGCGCTGTTCACGTGGCCGCCGTCTCAGCGTTACACCAATACGGCCTCGGCGGTTCGGGAATAGAAATTCTTATTCAAAGTTTCCATAACGGGACCAGTAACGAGTTTCGAAGATACATGTATATATATATATCTATATATATATATATATGTATATGTGTATATAACGAATTTTGAAGATTGTCTGTAGATAGTGAGAATGCTCAAGGAAATTCATGAGATTGACAATGTGGTACGGAAATATTCCATGTGCATAAACGTTATCTGAAATCCTCATGATCCGTGACCCAATGCTATAACTGATATCCACACAGCTACGCGGTATTAAATTCTAGAATGGACGTAATATCTACGATTGTTGGTACGGCGTTATCGCTACGTAGACCAAATCGCAATATCGATATGGATCGTCTCTGCAGTGCGGTACACCGGGATTTAGGGTATCGAGTCTCGAAACGGCAGCTCGGGAAGTAATAACCAGAGTGGAGATGGTCCATCAATGGACACGCCGTTGTCCATACGAGGAGGCTCCGTATGACGTCTTCGTGGCTGCAGGACACCGGAACCGGAACTATCCGTCAAGACTCGTCGGACCTCACCACAAGAAGATGGGAGTTCCAGGCACATTCTTCAAGTCAGATCAGTTACAGACGCATTTCTGTGAAAACGTAATATCTCAAAGACTCCGGAAATTCGTAACGCAAGTTCACGATCCGACTCACTCTCAAGAACCTAAATCTGACCTCGTCAGGCAGATCCGGTGGAATTTAATGTCGCAAAACGGACGCTCTATTCTTGTTGGTGGGTCTCGTTGAACACCACGTCCTGGCTGTTGAAGACTTTGGAGTTTGAATGACTTCAGGCTGAGGACTGGATCGGTGGACGTTGGAAGGCGCAGATCAGAGCTTTGATGTACCTGACCGGGAGGGCTTCGTGGCTCCGAGGAAAGTGATAACATTCGACACGTTATTGCGAATCCCGATAGCTCTGCGAGGATCCCGGGTAGATTCAACTGTGTCCTAGTCCGGTGAGCCGAGGGCTGAAGCAAATGGTAGCTATTCCACAGGGATCGCGTTGATCTCATAGACGCGCGCATATGCAACGTTGCGCATTCGTCCACGCAACCGGAGTTTGCTTATGCTTATGCTATTGCGTAACGTCTCCAGGCGATTGGTCGAAGCTATAGGTTTGCTCAGTGCTCGCCGCATCCTCTTCCTCTTCTTCCACTTCCTCCTTCCCTCAGTTATTCCCACCGTCTTCGACCTCACAGCGAAGCTTCCGCACCGCCATCGTTGCCAACCTGCGTAACATAATCGATCAAACCTCCCGAATAGACGAGCGATTACATGGCGAGCCTCACATGGCATCAAAATACAAAGTACCGCTTGACTGATACTTCAGCATTTTATGATTATAATGCGAAATTACATAACTGCATATTAATGGCGTTTACAATAAAAAAATCGGTTTTTTTTTGTTTCTAATAATTTATTATCTTTTAATTTCTCTTGTGAACGTGGAACTTAACATATCGTGTGTTGCATCTGGACGACACGTCATTGAATAATAGTTAATTAATTATCACTAACGCAACAACGTTGCTTTTTGCATCGAGAGACGCGGATAGAATCTTGACAATTTTATTGCATAAACGTACACGCAACATTACCAAACGTTTAATTTGACAAAGTTGGCGCCAAAAAAAAAAAATACCATGATTCGATAGCAAACAAAAATACAACGGCGCGGAAAATTTTGGGAATTGTTTTGGGCAAATGTTATGATAAATTAAACATGAAAATGTAGAAAATTTTTTATTGCATCTCATGACGTTTCGTCGAACGTTTTCGGTGGAGCAATAATTTTCGACGAGTTTAATTTTCGTGAAGTTATTCGTGTTCGGAATATTTGGGTCAATCCGTGAATAATTTGCGGTTGTCGCGGCGCATGTCTGCACCGATACGACTTGCGTATACAGAATCGCGACTATCTGATACAGCTGTAGGAATATATAAAGTGTCGTCGAGGCCTCTCTGTAATCACTGATCAGCCGGTTCGCGGGTGCGTCGATCGAGCGCTCGCGACGGGAATGGTGATTGGCCGGTTCGCGGGTTAATTAATTAATAGCGACCTCGACGGGTCGGAAACGTTGATCGCGAGTGAGCGCCTGACGGCCCAGGGCGAGATAAACCGCGACGGTGCAACTTCGCTGCGACGCGGTTTACTCCGAAACCTCGTACCGTTTCGTACATTTTCTATTCGCACTCGTAATATCCTACTGAAAAAATATATGTTTCCCTCGGCTCAATTTTATATGCGCGGATCGAAACGTTTCGTCCATGTTTCACTGCGATTGTTATCGTTACATAATTTCAATCAGTTCCGGTAAGCACGCTCGACCGCACAAATCGTCACCGTCTCGTAAAATAAATAACGCACGTGTTTCATATTGTCATTAACAAAGTTTCGGCTAAATTTCTCGGCCACGAATTTTCGCACGTTTCTCTCTCTCTCTCTCTTCTTTCGTCAAAGTCGGCATCGAACAGTCGCGGAGTCGAAATTGAAGGGACACGGAGCACGGGAGATTCGGTTATCGCGCGATTAGATAAAGGGCGAACGAGATGTCGTCGTGTCGGTAACGAATGAGTACGCGAACAACGTTTAAAGCGTTGCAACCTTGCCAACGCCTACTCCTACGCCTACTCGACGCATTTAATAGGATGTAGGTTCGTCGGTGAGAGTCGTGAATTTTGTTGCTGTCATGCCGCCACTCGCGAACTGCCGGACCAGCACAATCGGGGAAACAAGAACACAGGCTGGCAATTCGACAACAAGTGGTGCTCGCATTACCGTTCACCACATCGCATATACCGCGCTTGTTTTCAAAGGGAGCAATAAAATCGTGACTCGCGCTTAACGAAACACTCCGCCGTTCAGGCATTTGGCGACTGCCTAACGATGTATGACTCGCGGAACTTAGCGTACAATCCAGCGACGAACGAATGGAATGGACAAGCGGCGCAACGCTGTAATCGCATTAATCGAACTCGACGATCGCTCGTGTCAGTCAGAGCGATCCGGGATTCCGTGGATACTAAATTAAGCGCCGGGGCCGTCAGGAACGCTCCGACGATATCACGGGACGGTAGCGAATTGAACTTTTTGCTAAATGGGTCGGAAAAAAAAAAAAAAATAATAAATAAATGAAGAATACGAAAGCGTGTATTTCGTGCATTGGAAAATGATTCATCGCGCCCGGGAGACGAGGCGTCCGACGATAAAAACAATTGATCGTCCCCCGATGAGATACAATTTCTGTTCACCGAGAGCGTATGAGTTCGCGCTCGTGAGTCTCTGATTAATTACCAAGATCGAACGAGTGCTGTAAACCGACCCGCGAGGTGCCAAGTTTTTTTGTCTCGATTCTCGTAGCTGCGTCTCCGTTCCTCTTTCATCCATCGTTCTGCTCCGCCGATAGATTGCGATCGCGATGTATCGGGAGCTCTGGATCGGGAGGAGAGCCTGTTTGAAGAAAGGACCGGAGCTTTAGATCCAACGCATTAGCCGGGAAAGCCGGGAATATTATTATTCTTTAATGTTCCACAAATACAAAATTCGATTGATTAAAAAAAAAAACGTATTGTCAAGCATGGTATCGATAACGATAAAATTAATAATTTAACCGTTAGTGCATTCGATATCCGTTCTACTTTAGATTGCGAAGTGACGAGGGACGAAACTTTGGACTCGGAAATAAATTTTCCTTTGACCTATGAACTTCACACAATTTACGTTGTGCCTGAAATTGTCCACCAGATCTCAGATACACTCGTTCGCTCCACTCGGATATTCCAGGCGGCTGTTAACGACTGAGTCGAAGTCGTCGAAGTCGTGATGGAAAACCAATTATTATTGTCTCTCCAGGTTGATTATACACTCGATTCCATAGCATAACCATTTCGCGCGTGCGAACGTACTTTACTCCGTCCACCCGATAAATACATACCGAATTTACATCCGGCAGCGCGGTACGGTTGACGAAAAAAAGTGAACAAGGCTGCGGTACCGTGGGCGATTCCGCACGAGTTCCCACCGCACTGGACCGTGCCCGGACAGTGATAAGCCAATAAACGCCAACTATTATTTTACGCATGATTTGTAGGCGCTCGGTTATTAGCTCGACGATTGCCGAAATAACATATAGTCGTTGTACGTCGGCGTTCCCGAACAGTGCCGGGAATTTCATTCGACGCCCCGCTGTTCGCGATCTCTCGTCGCCGCCCCGCGTTCCGATGCCCTCGCTCTTTGCCTCTCATCCGCGAAATCTCGCTAGCGTGTAATCATACTGTGTAACACTTTATACAGGTACGTTTAGAGCCGTCTCCCTCAAACTTCCATAATGTTTTATCTCCCTTGCTCTTTGCCGTTCACCCTCGCTTTTGCCTCCCACCGCTCCGTCAGCTCGTTTGCCTCGGAACAGCACTGCTATACACACGGTTCAACGCTGGAACTTCTACCCACCTCGTAGAACTCGGAAGCCATATTAATAGTCGGCACTTAAGAGTTTCATTAAGTCGCGACCGCTCGATCACTGCCTCAGTGGGCGCTCGTGTAACCAAGGTTTTGCGCCCGACTCTCGCAGCCCCAAACCCCGAAACCTCCCGCCAGCCATATCTACCCCGTTTAACCCGGCCGAGTCCCGGCGAATTCACCCCGCACTTTTTCTCTCTCGTGCATTCGCGACGAGGCGAATGAGACGGAGACGAAAGTGAAACACAAAAAGCCGACGACGTTCTTCTCCGTGTACCGGTTTCGATCGCGCCGCCCGAAATGTGGACTCGAATACCGAAATCAAGATCGGCGCGGGAAACTTACGGGGAATTTAGGCGATGGCGACGGCGTTGAAAAATCGGTGAAAAATCGGTGAGTTATTAAAATTATTTTTTTTTTTGGGAAAAGATTATTCGGAGTTAACACCTCTGGTTCACTCGATTGTGTGTTAATTTTTTTGGGAATTTTTTGGTAAAATTCATTGAATTTTCCAACGTCTCCAGCTACGAATTACGGTTCTGCTTTTCCTCCGTACCTGTACGCATATTCCCCACGTCTCTCCTTTCGCTGTTAGCTGAACTATGGCAAGAAATTTATGACTCTCGGTGCGTCAGTGATTGAGATGGGCGGATCTAATGGCCGGGTCTGTCCGCGTTGAGGATTTATGCAGCGCCCAGTCGATTCTAGGATCGATTGGGCGAACGAGAGAATAACCGAGGGCTGACGATATCTATCTGCATATAGATATAGGCAATAATAGCGAAGTGATAGAGGAGATCAGGGCAAAATTGCCGGGCAATATGGTGTCGATCTGGAATATAATTAGATCGTGAAAAACCGCGATCTTGCACACCTCGAAATTTTCGTACATCTGGCATATTTCCGAACCGTTTGAATCGATGGGAAAAATTAAAAAAAAAAAAATCATTTGGACAAAATTAATATAATTAAAAAAAAAAAAATTCTCAAATTTTTCTTACAAAAAATAAGTGGGCGATAAATTTTTTTTAGAATTTTTCCGTCGGTAAAATCGGTTCGGAAATGTGCCACTTGAAAACAATGTGGAAGGTTTCGAGTCGATGTCCCAAGATTTTTTTTTTTTTTTTTTTTTCAAAAACCATTCTGTATTCGACGGTCGCGAAACGTTACGCGGAGAAAGTTACAAATGTCATGTCCGATGCGTCGAAAGGAATTGATGTCCGAACTGTGAAAGTTTTTACGCTGTCGACGGATCGTTTTTCCGGAGAGCTCCGCGATCGAATCGTGATTTTTTAAAATGGATACGCCAAACCGCGCCTTTCAATTTGCAAGCTGATGAATTTTTTGAACGGTGAAAACCGGGCCGACTTTCGGAAAAAAATAAACAAGCTTCGGCGATTCGGCAAACTGTCGTTCGGTCTTGTACACATAGGGTTTTCATGGAATAAAATCCTACACGTCCAATCACCACCAACTCGACGCGTATACGTGAAAATCCGCCGATCTGTGTTTACCATTTTTATCCCAAAACATTGTTTTTTTTTGTTTTTATTTTTTTTATTATTTTCATTTTCCGCTTCCGACTGTGTGGTCTCCCGCTGATTGAACGAATCGGCTATGCGATGAGAGCGTGTTCCGATCAATTTCAAATATTCCGAATATCGATAGAATACCCGTGCGAGGACGCAGATGAATCTATTATTGAATGAGACCTGTGCAGGATACCGAGCAGGTGAAACGGAGCTTCGACAACAAATTATTTCTCTCGCATTTCAACAGCTAGCAGGAATAAGGAGCCGATTATTAGAGAACCCCACGCTGGGCGACCCGCTGAAAATTATCCGTACGCTCGCTCGCCCCCGTCGCGAGAGTTCACGAGCGGAATTCCAGCCTGAAGGAGGTAGTCATAAGCTTTCATACCGCGGACCATTTGTCTTGCATCCACATGTGAGCCACTCGTCTTTCGCCATTCGATTCTATCTTCCGGCTTCTTTGTTTGTTTTTTTTTTTTTTTTTTTTTTTTTTTTTTTTTTTTTTTTTTTCCCACGATACACGCTGGTATCGAAGCCCTCGGAAATATCTGGTCTCTTCCCGCCGGCACTCTTTGCTTCATCCCGTACCTGTCGATATTCCTGAATACCCGCACTTCTTCGCGAAAAGACTGGTTGCAGGGCTTATCGCTAGCGTCAAGCCTCTCCCAATGTCGTTCCCTTGCCAGAATCAATATATTCTATATAGTGCGGGAACGTATATCGATGTCTCGCTACAAGACTCGGAGAGACGGATTTTCCCTGATATTTTCCGCGAGGAATTATATTCCGAGGTGCTTTCGGATAGTCCCGAACACCCCGAGGGACTTTTAAAAATGGTCCGGATTCGACGAGGCTGGGACCGATGGGGGGCGAAGTGCCAGTCGATTAGTCTCGATCGCCGGTTCTTTGGGACTAATAAAAAAAAAAGGAGAACACGGCTTCTCGGAGGTAAAATCGAGGGAGCGGACCGTCGAGTCGATGGGTACAGAATGAAGCGCTGTTAAGAGATGTCATCGAACGTCTATTTCAGTCCTTTTCGCCGGCGTCGAATAAAATCAATCGTTGCGTTTCCGGTTGCATGAAATGTATGAAGATTTTTGGGAATTCCATTAATTTTTCAAAACGAATTTTCAGCAATTCCGGTCGGTCTGGCTCATCACGAAAAATAATTTTTCGACGCGACCGAATCGCGGGTTGAGAAAACTTCAGTTTACCTTACTGAATAAAATAGGGATAAGCTTGAGCTTTTTTTTTTTTTTTTTTTTTTTTTTTTTTTTTTTTTTTTTTTTTTTTTTTTTTTTTTTTTAAAGAAGTATCGAGGAATATTAACACCTCTTAATTTTTATATCGGGACCGTAAGGGATTGATTATTATATTCGTCGATATATATCGTGACGAATGTAGAGACGAGGATTAAACGAGACACACGATATAACATGACCGGTCTAGCTCGGAACGACGAGTGACTAATGAGCGAATTATTAATCGACCGTATGATAACAGTCTTAATCAGACATTCAGAGTGAGCAGATGTGTGGCAGTCCGTGCTCGAGTCCTCGCTCAAGATACTTAGCCACGATGGAACTTAATGATATCCGACCCGAAACTAAATACGTGCGATATTCATTAGCGCTGAGGAATTTCTTGAAGACTCGAAATAATCAACGCCACGGCAGTGTCTCGATGGGAATTAAAAATAAAAATCAGACTCGTCTTTGACCAACCCGCATTTATCAAACAATCCACACCGAGCTTCGACCGTGTGTGAGATCGGACCGAAATAGTTCCGAACTAGGAGAAAAATTCTGGTTAATTCGAGACTTCCTCGCCAACAGCGATCCCGTAAGTCAATTTCATTCTCCCAAAAATTCGCCACTTGTTCGGATTAAATCCCGATCCAATCTCACCGTGATAATAATTTTCGTGTGTGTGTGTGTTTCGAAGAGTAAAATAAACCCGAAACCATCGCGCGACGTGTCGCTATTTTCAGACGCAACTCCGCAGGAAACAACGGTACGTCTTGCAGGACTCGAACGCACCGCAAAGGGCAAAAGATATTCGCACAGGGAGCGTAAGAAAACTATACCTTGTTCAAAGTACCCGGCAGCGATAAATAAAAAAAAAAAAAAAAAACAACTATTTCGAATAATACTCTGCGCCTACCGCGTATCAATTCAGCCGGATCTAAGACTTCCCTCTTGCATCTTCCGTCTTCCTGGTGCGGAACGCGACGCGCGAGGCGGAGTTCGGAAGCTGAGAAACCCGAGCCGTGGCCCAAGTCACCGTACACGAAAGCGTGTTATGGCTTTACGGTATTTTATAGACTGCAAACTAAGCCTTCGTTCTATCCTTCTTTCTCATCCTCGACAACCGGCAACCCGCTTTCTCATCCACGGTCGCGTACGCGATAAATACCCACCACTGCATACGAGTACGAGCTGTACCATCAGCAGCCTCTTGTTCCTCCGCACGTATAATTTACGTTCTGCTAACACATATATATATATATATATATATATACATATAGTCCTGATGGAGTAAACCCGCACCTCGCGGAAGGAAATTTAATCGCCCGTCGCTTCTTCGTTTTTCGTTTTTTTTTTTTTTTTTTTCCGAACGTGTCGGTCACGAGTCGGAAGGCTCGGATGTTCTTCCTCAGTCCGTGCACCCCTATGCTCCACGTGCTGTAACCCTTCGCTGGCTGTCCCTTTCCTGCTCGGCCACGTGTACCAAACACTCAGACCCGTGGCACGTACAGTGGAACCCCGATTGAGCGGGGTCGGATTAAGTGGCAAGCAGACTAACGTACGTTTTCTCAGGTTAACAATTTTTTTTTTTTTTTTTTTTTTTTTTTTTTTTTTTTTTTTTTTTTCACGTAAAACGTGAATCAGCGTTTTCTCAGGCGTTGCATAAATACTGGAAACCGTGTAATAAATGTGCGCATGCGCGCAGGTATGTTTCTTCCTCACCGTAGCACTCGGCCACGAATTAATCTGGAATATTTTGCGCACTCGTTCGAAAAAATATTATTTACACGCGCTTGTTTGTACGCTCAGGTTCTCGAGCCTCGTCGACAGTTCTCTTTTACCGGTATCGTTAAGTCCATTAACATATTGACCCTCTCATCTCACCGCGGCTCGCTGAGCCTCCGTTTCATCCTCGGTTAATCTCGCCTTTCACCTGTGTCTCGGACTCCGCTACACACGTGTTACCAATTTTTTTTTTCTTTTTTTCACGCCTATATTTCAGACGGTTAACGCGATGTCTGCGTAAGGTCGAAACCGTTCTTAGCATTTTCGTGTACAAAATGTCTAAGAGTTTAAGGATCGTTGTTCCTTCCATCTCGTTAATTTCCCAGCGTGAAGTCGAGAGTAAATATTAAGTGGGTTTATTGTGTCGAGGCAGCGAATTTGGGGAATTAGATGGGTCGACGAAATCGGCCGTGTGTGTCCGACTTCTCATCCGCGTCGCCCAAACGAGGGCGAAGGTCCGACGAGCAATCTAGAAAAAGGCACCTCGCTCCGTCGCCCTTCGGGCCCGTGAAGTCTGGTCCTGTAATTACGAAGCCGAGAATCTTCGCAAAACGCCCGATAATTTCTCGATGTTGCCTTTATCGTTTAATATTCTCCACAGCGGAGTCTTCTTAATTTTTCATCCGTTCTCTCGCTCGTAAAACACGCGTTGATGGGACAAAATTGGCTCTCATCGTCGGATAATGTGAGACTTCGACACCACATTAAACCATTCGATCTAAACGCATAGCTTTCAGAGAAATTATGTATTTTCGAATCGTTCGAGCAGTTTAGATTTTCACGGAACAATTCGACTCGTTGACGCGGAAAGGAAAAATATCGGCGGAAACACACGTCGAATTTGACTAACATATGAAACTTTTCACGGATTATTTCACATAATATATGTTTCTTATATATTCGAGACGCGAGATTTTTATCTCGATAAGATTTGCAGCGATTTTTGTGAAAAATATATTGCGCGTTTTTTTTTTTTTTTTTTTTTTTTTTTTTCATTAATTCTAAATGCGTTAATTCAACTCATCCGGCAATTCCGCGTGTGACTTTACTCAATATGCTGTAATATTCCAAGTGATGTCGGCACTTGCTATATCTCTGTTAAACGGTAACGAATGACACTCGTATGAATTTTATTTACGCGCAGTTCTACGGCACACCCGGCCGAGATTTGTAGTCCCGCGGGCGTCCGAGGACGCGTTTACCGGCCATACAACCAGAAAAACAATTTATTTGGGAGGCGCCTCGCACATGAATATTTATTCGCCGTGAATAAATATTTATTCAAATGAAATAGATGCTTATATGTGTCAATTAAAAAATGTATTTAAACAAAATAAATACGTATCGGTGCCCGTTAAATAAATGATTTTCCTAGGTGCACGGCCTGAAAATTCCGCGATATATGCAATATCGCTCGTACCTGCGATATTCACAGACTCGTTCGATAATGTTTAACATTTTATTTTTCTCGATAAAAATTAAAAAAAAAAAACCAAGTGAATTTTGAATCCAGGTGCGAGCGCGCCTTAAAAATGAGTCACCTGGACGCGCTCGCATTTACGCGGCCTCGACGTAGACTAAGAAATATTGAATTTAAGACCACGCGGATATTCGAAGAGATGAAAAAGTCCACGATCCTTCCGTGACCGATGAATGGCAAACGATTGCTCCCACGCCATTTGGCGTACGCCACAAAGCTGAAGCCGAAGTTTCCCTCTCCGCTCTCCACTCCCTTGTGCAAGCTCATTGGAATTCACCACAGGTAGCTTTATTGGATGTTCCTCGAAAGTCCCCGTTCGCGAAGCCACTACAGTATTATTAACCCCGGAAGGATTGAGCTCTAACGATGACGTCACTGTATCGGTCATCTCGAGATTAACAAAATCTTTCGATTTCAATCGAACACCATTTCGAGTCTTTGGGGAATCCTCAAAAAAAAAAAAAAAAAAAAAAAAAAACAAGAACAACAATGCGATTCCCTTTTATCCCCCACGTATTCCGGTGACCCCAGGAGCATCGCGGGGGAGCGTGGATGTCTCCCCGGAGATAATCGACAGGGTGGTGTGAGGCAAGAGGGTTTCACGTGCTCCAGGCTGCGCCCACACACGTGCACACTCTCCACCCGTCCTCTCGTCTCGCTCCCGCGCCTGTGTCTCTAAAAGTTTTGCAATCCCTATTTTATACATTTTTTTTCCCTCCACCCCCGACTACAATACGTAAAAAAAAAACCGCATTGCGGGAGCGCGCCGGAGGAGGCCACCCGGCGCAACATAAAATCGCCATTACCGCACGGACGGCGCTCGTTCCTTTCTATTTTTCTTTCTGTCTTTTCTCTTCTCCGCTCACGGAAAGACGGCGCGGCCTCGTCGGCGTTACGCCGAGAACGAGTTACGAGCCCGGCCCTACCGAACCCTCGTCGCTCCCTCTGTATCCACCGGTAAATAAATACGCCATTCCATCTCTCAAAGCCCCTGGGGGATCGAGGGCTCCGGTGCCTCGTCGCCGAGCCCGTGTTATACCTGTGTGTGCGAGCGTCGAAAGCGCGAAGGATGCATGCAACGGGGCTGCCGCGGGTCCGCGCATGGATATGGGTCTTACGCGGCCTCCGACTGCATCGCACGTTCGGCAACTCGTGCAACGTCGGTTATTGGCTCGCTGCCACGCAGAAATTCGACGTCTGGTCGGCCTCGCTCAGTCGGTGGAAAGGTGACGGGGCGAGAATCGGCGAGCTCGCAATGTAGACGGGGTTGAAACGAGCCACAATGAGTGTATCCCGGTGGGTGGATAAGGACTTCCGTTTAACGCAGGCGCGACTGGGCCAGGATGGTCCCACTTGTCGGGCACTTCTAGGCACTCGCTCTTCGGAGAGCGCCCATTAAAATTCCCTTTCGCGCTTTCTGTGTTCTGGGATCGAACGGACGATGAAGCACCCAGGTAAAATTTTCTAGTGGGCAGAGATTCGACATTTCTTTTGGTCCAATGTTGCATCGAAAAATTTGTGATTTAGCGAAGCGTTTGGATTTTACGAATTTTTTTTTTTTTTCACCGGAGACGAATCGGAGGGTTTATTTTAATTTTGTCTCAATATTCGTCACTGCGCTTCCATCGGAAACAAAATATTCTCAAAAATTGTATTTTTTATTTGGGAGTCTACCGGAAATTTAGGCCCGGAAAAAAGAATCAGCTTCTCGGTCCGGAAAACGAAAAAGTCCGAAATGTCGCGGGTTCGAATTTTTAGACGGGAGTCGAAAAAAAAAAAAAAACGGAGCGAAACGTAGCTTCGGAGATAGGACGTGGAAACTACGACTGTACCCGTATGTCCGAGACTACTGACACCTGACGGAGTAAGACGTAGCTCCGGACGGCAAGAATCTAACCGGTGACGACGGATAAGGAAGGAGGACCGAGGAAAGTGAAGGAGCCCGCATAATCATTGGGGAATCGATGTAACACAATACCCAATACTCATTCGTTCAACTAAAAATACGACACGGCCACTGATTGACGCATGAATAATAATATTAATTATTACCAAAATTCTACACTACTTAGAAAAATTATGTTAATTTTTTCATTCAAATTTATTATCATTTTTAATATGTTTTCTCGCCGTCTCGTCGCCCATCGAGTGCTATTTTTCTCTACCACTGTTCGGTTCGCATTCTGATCGTCGGTGCACACTTCAGTGTTGAATGTAATTTTGCCACGAGCTTCACATTCACAAATCCCGCCGACGATTTTTCCGACTATCGTCGACGGGAACTTGAACGTTTTTTTTTTTCATCGAATTTTAATATGTCACCGATGTGTGATAATAGTGAGAAAAACGCGTGGCGGAAAGTGTGAAAATGTGGCGGCACAACCAGTCGGAGATGCGCCGACGTGCATGCGAGAATTAAGCCGTTGCCACGTCGCGAGAGTTGACGTTGCAAAAAGCTGCCACTCTCAGCTGCCGGCGGTAAAAACAAAGGGACGAGCAGTGTCGAGAGAACCTGTGTGACTTACAGCCGTTTAGTTCCATCGTAAAAACCCCTTACAGTCGTCCGTCACTCTTCCTCGTCCCTCGCACTGCGTACTCGAGTCTGACTCCTCGCTCGTACTTGTACTTCCACTCGGAGGTGCACCAAGCACCGAGACGAGCCGGTACGATCGTTCGCGTCTCATCTTATTCTGCTTCACCCAACTCTCCGGTCCCAGTGCAGTTTCCTATTCTCTTCTTTCGCTTCTCGACCGGACGAACAATCGGCGATTCACGTGAGAAATGTCCTGTCCGGTTTCAGATGTTACGATATTTTTACGAGTCATTTCCGATAAATTAGTTTCGTGCAGCGTGAGAGAATGCAGTTTTTACGCACGAGTGTCGTAATGTACCGTTTCGTTCCGGCTCAACACAATTCGATTGATAAAAATCGGCAATTATTTTGTTTTCAAAATATTTTCCAGCGTTGCAGAAATATTTCGGAATATTCGGAGAATTTATAAAATTTCTGAATTGTTTTTTTTTTTTTTTTTTTTTTTTTTTTTTTTTTTTTTTTCATATTTCGTGCTATACAAACAGGAGCGTCGAGGTGGGCGTTATTTTATTGGCAAAGTAAATGAATCCGCCGGGCAGTGTGTGCATTTATTTTACGTCATTCGTGTACATGAAGGATACAAAACAAAGTGAGGGGATTCGAAAAATAAAAATTAAAAGTCAACAGTAGGTTATCGTAATGTTAGCGATTCCGAACCGGGCGAGACAGATACTAATGAATATTGCAAACTCAACCGTGGTTAAGCTTATTTCATAACGGCAATTCACAATCTATTATTTCGTCTCAACGAATGTTCAACTGTGAGCATTGAATAAATCATTAAAATCCGTTAAAATTATTGAGGAAAGTCAACATTACAATATAATTCTCCACGATTCAAGCGAACAGTATCAATGGACGAGGATTTAGTTAGCTGCCATAAAAATTAATACTTTCTCGTTGCGCATTTCAGAATAGATTCCGAATGGTCGTACTCGATCAAAATTTTTTTTTTTTCCCTCTAATTTTTTTAGTGTCTCGGTTGGGTTTTCCCATTAGAGTCGTCTTCTTTTATCTTCGAATCGCGACACAATTTTCGATAGAAATAAATCTCTGAACAAATCGACGACCTTTTGAATTTTTTTTCGTTTTTTTTTTAAAGGTATCCATTTAATTTACCCCTTTGACACGTGGTTAAATAAAACCGAGAGGTTGGCACGAGTTAACCGTAACGAAGCAAACGAACTCGTGTGTCTATCCTGTGTATAAATACAAACAACTCATCGCGAAGTGTCAGTAACGTGAGTGCCTCGAACTCCGGTGCAGGGGCATCGATCGTTTGTGTGTGTGCAACGAGTCACACTTGCGATACTCGTCATTCGGGATCCGCATGGAGTTTCGTATAGGGCGTCTGAGTGTGAGTCACATTGGACGAGGTGACCGAAAGGGCGAAAAGCACGAAGGGTTGCTCTATAAAAAAAAAATAAAAAAAAAAAATAAAAAAAAAAAAAATGGTACGAAGAAAGTCGCAACAAGCGGAGGGGTTTGGAACCCGGTGAGAGAAGAGAAACAAGAGGGAAAACAGCGAGATGGAAACATAATAGACGGGAGTACGTGGGTGCGGGAGCGAAACGCAACTTAACGTACGATGTGATACATAAACAGGCCGCAGCCGAGGCGAGTCTCCGCAACGTGTGAGGATGACAAGCTGACTGGTTAGATGTGTGTTATATGTTTGCTGACGCATCATTTACGGGTTTCCTTTGACGAATTTCACGAGTCGATGTTTACACGGGCGAGACAGAAGGAAACGCGACGGGTGTCTGGCAAGCCCTGTTATACGATCGTCGTACGCACGTGTGTGAGTTTCACTCACACAATTGTACGGCCAGGGAGCATCGAACGAGTATAAGCTCATGGGTTTTGTGTCCGTCCGGTTGCTCGAGGGAGCGCCGTTTTGCGTCCGACTGATTCACCTCGATTCGTGCCGGAGTTGCTCCGACTCTGATACAATGGTAAAGTTCGTACACCGAGAACATAATGAGTCGAGCGGATAGTTGCGTCCGTCAAAATTAGCGACACCTCGACGCAATGAGGCAACGAGCGATTAAAGAGGATTTTATGGGTCGATGGGGCAAGATGGATCAGTCGATGGATCGACACGGATGCGAATTAAAAAAAAAAAAATTACCTCGTTTATCTGCGCTACGGATTTATTCCGAATTGAAACCTTGGAATTTCGATTTTACGATTATAATCGTATTTACGAACGTTACTTGCTGACGAGAAAACAAATTTTGTCTTGAAAAAAAAAAATCTATGAAAAAAAAAATTTTGGAGCAACCGAACGGAATTTTGGATGTGTGTAGAAAAAAACTGATCGAGATGGTATTTTAAGGTCTTTTTTTTTTGGGCGGAAATGGAATTAATTCCGACAGTATGAGAGAGGCCTGAAATTGCCAAGGTCCCATTTGATTTTTTTTTTTTTTTTTTCTGTTCTGATCTTTACAGACCTTGCGTTACCAGAGAGGGCAATTTATTGTGGGATTACTCTCTCGTCCCGAGGGCGTCGAGCTACGTGTACTTTATTTCAGTGAGGAGAGCAATGACGCATTCTTGCGCTCCAACAAATTCGGCTCGTCGCATCAGCGCGGCCCCGAAGTAAACTTCTGGCGCTACACTTCACCGCGGGTCTCTCACGCGAGGAGCAACCTTAATTGTACATCCCTCATTTATCCCTCGAGTGGAGCCGATACAACAATGTACGCTGTTCAACCTGTAACTTCCGCAATAATTGAGGCCCGTGCAACGTCACGCATACAGCTTCGACAAGTCGGCAAATACCGCGAATAATTCGGAGCAGGTGGGCTCGAAAAATCAAAAGAAAAAGTCTAATACAACGCTATTTCCATTATCAGCATCTCCAGAGCAGAGTAAGCGAGTCACAGACAGACTAAAACACACCGTGCAGCATCTCGCTTCGACGATATTAACAAGACCAAGGCGCCGAGTGTCTTCGTACCAACTCTCGGTTTGAAGTTTGACATCTTAATTCGATAATCCGACGGATACGACTGCGAGGTCTTGTTTCTCTCCACCTGCATTCTCGTCATTTCTCAGACACACACCTTGAGAACTCGGTCTCTACCGTCGGTTGGAACCTAACTTCACAATTATAATCGGCTTGAGCGGCAATTCCGTCGATGAATAAAGAGGCCGTAACGAACGAAACGAAGAGGCGGCACCGCCTGGCTCAGACACAGTTGTAATTCGGTGGAGCATCCTTAACGTTCGCTGCCTCACTCCGGCCCGTGCTACTCGGATGTCGTAACCTGTCCGATGCATTAACGTCTCAGCGGGAAGCGGCTTTATGGTTAGCAGATACACAGGTTCTCCAACACCGAGACCACAAACCGCATCTCGCAGCCAACTAGATACGTCTTCTCTCCTATCGTCTATCATCTTCCCCGTTGCTACGCGATACAAGTGCACGAAGCCCTTCCGCGGCGCTCAGTTATGCAATTGTATATGTAACGTGCAAGCTGGGGAAGCGACCAAGCCACGATTGTTCCTGCATAGCCGTACGTTAGGGCGAATATTCCTCCCGATCTGAGGGCTAACGCGACAGTCGATAAATCAATGCTCACACACATTTTCGTCATTTTTTCTCGGATAAAAAATCCATTTTTTCTATTAGCTCCGTTTACCCGATTTCAGTTACATCCGCCATGTCGAGCATGAACTGGGAAGGAAAACACTGTTCGTTAATACAAAAAATCGCAAAAAATTTATACGTCTCTTCGGAATAATATTCAGTAAATTTTTTACGCTGATCCGAAATTTAATACTTTATTTATACGCAGACGAATTTTCGACGCGGGAAATTCCGCCTGTAAATTAAATATTCATTTTCGCTCTTGATTCGTGGATTTATTTTTCGTCGTTTTGGAAAATTCCGAGCGCTTCTTCATAAAATATATTTATTTCTCGTCAACCAGAACAAACTCTTCTCGTCGAGAAGGCAAAATATTGAGAATCAACGTGCTCCATTAGAGTCTTGACTTTTTCGGAGTACGTGAGACGAAGAAATTTTCTGGCTGCGCAGAAGTACTCCATTCGAAATCCTTTGACATCGTCGACCAGCTTGAACTATATTCTGTAATCTTTTTTATTTATTTTTTTTCTCAATGCTCGAGCTGTATTTTTGCACAGCTCGCAACGGAGACAATTGAAATTCGGATTTAGCCAATCGTGGCTTGCGTCAGTGTAATATGACGATCCAAGGTTTCCGTGGTATTATGTTATACACTTTGGAATAGAATTGAAGCGTGCTGGCGCAGTGCACAGAGCGGAGAGAAGAGTAATGGGGAAACTCGTCAAGGTGTACGTCAGGTGGCATCAGCTTCCGTCTTCGGCGACTCTGTCGTCATCGGAGATGAGATCCGCTGTTGGCGCGCGATGCGCGGCTTGTACGACGGGCAATCTTCGGATCCCGTGTGCGCATAACCGGCGAATGGAACCGAAACTCCTCATCAAACTCACGGGAGATAAACGTCGCGAGGTTCCGAGGACGTTCGCCAGTTGCGAGAAACCCGAAGATAGGGTGGTATTGTGGTTGATTGTGTGTGTACGGTAACGCCGAGGGAAACTCGTGATACACGAGAAAATTGCTAATTGTACGATTCGCCGTACAAATCGTGTCCTAGTGCGATCTTTCCTCGGCAACCGACTGTCACTTCGCCTCCGGTGCATCTCTCATTTCTGTGAGTTTCTCAAATTTTACAATTTTTTTTTTTATTTCAATTTTCAAGAATTTTCGGAAAGATTTCGGTTGTCTTTAAATGTCTTCCAATATCCTCGCCAAAAAATTTTCTGCGACGTTAAATTGTTAATTTTTCACAAACTCCTCGATGATGTCAGAGTCATAATTTTCGTCATACGGGAATGTCCATTTTCCCACAAAACAAAAAAAAAAACAATTTTTTTTTACGCCAGTACGTGTGCAATGGGAGATTTTTTTTTTTTTTTTTTTTTTAACACGTCGAACGTACAAAATGTTTTTAATTTGCATTCTGAATTGAGATTTCAAATGAATTTATTTGCGAATCGAGAAGATAACCGATGGGAATGAAGCCGTAAAATAAAATACCGGAGGTTTAGAAAAATGGAGCTAGGTGAAAATGAAGGAAACTCGAAGAAAGCTCCGAATAATCGAAGGAAATTAAAAAAAAAAAAAAAAATTGTCGTACACTGTTAATCGGCGCTGGCTTGCCGACTGGCGATCCAGTCGGGCAGCGTGCTCCGCATCGATGAGGAAGCGGGAAAAGCGATTGGGTGCTCCCGTTCGTTTGATTTTTATCTTGCATGTGCTCACGATGTTCCCCTTCGATACAGGACGTTGTATCCGACGAGGATTGGACCGAGCCTAGCCACTTTATCGTTATCCAGACTGGACTACGGGCTCGCTGTTCGACTTCACCGTGCTAATATCATCCACGGCATTCGTTAACGACAATGCACGCGCTCCTACTGTAGATCCAATATGGTTCACGTTCTCGTTCTCGCGTTCGAGATTCTCCCGTACAGATTGCATCGATCCGAGCGTTTTTTTTTTTTTTTTTTTTTTTTTTTTGCCCTCCATACGTTTTCAGAAAGCCGCATGTGGCGTAGGCTTGAGCTACGAGCTGATGCCGATATATATAAGCCGAACGTATTATGCTAAAGACTCCGGGATTTCCTATAATTATCGTCGAGTCCTGCGAGCGAATAATTGAAGAACAACTTCTTCGCTTGCACGTGTATGGCCGAGTGCGCGTTCGCCTCACCGGCTCGAGGATTATATTCGATCGAGTCACGCGATAAACGAGCGAGACCGGCGCGATTACGTTACAGTCGAAGAAGAAGGCAAAGGGTACGTAGATTGGCGGAGAGGAGCCCGATGAGTGTCGAAACTGCGGCTAATGAGTTCCCATCCGAGCGAGAGACGGTCGATCCTTCGTCGTGCACGACTCGCGTATAAAATTAATCGCGTCTCCGAAACTCGCTGTGCCATTTATCCGGCATCGTTCGCCAGAGCTTCGAACGTGGAATCGATGAGTGTCGTGGACACGGTTTCGCAACGAGTGAAAAGTTGTCTACGACGTGGCGCGGATGAGCCACGGTGAAATCCTCGCGGTTCATCGTCGACGTATTAACGTAGCGTGGAACGTTCTGCTCCGCGAAACAAGCTCGACTATCGAGCTTCTCGCCGGTGGTTGGCTCGTGTGTAACGCAGCTTTTCACGGGACGGGAATATATTTTATCTCGTCTGCCGTTTGTCATACGGCGTCGAGTTTCGCGTAGCGGTTTCGCGACGTCTCGTGATTCATCGCGACTATCGATTCCCTCCCGCCAAATTAACTCGACACTCCGCAATCCAAGCTCCTGATAGAGTCGAACACACCTTCCATATATATATATATATATATATATATGTATATAAGGCATGATATTATGTAAGGATAAAAAATCGTGACGATGAACCGCGGCTTTGGCATGGCGCATCCGTGTTGAATGGAGTCGTCATAGTCAGCACTTTGGTTCCACGAGTTCTTCCCGTACACAGGACCGAACCTTTCGAAACCCTCGACGACAACGACGCAGCCACGATTACTCGTAATTAATTAATGCACGCAGACTGCCCGCCACTTTATTCTCCCGAAACTAATTGGTGGATCCTGCGGCGGAGCTCATCGAAGCCGACCGGCTTGCCACGTGGTTTCCGTTGCGAGCCGACCAAGTTTTGATGACCGTCATGCGTGAAGTCGTCGTCTTATCGCGCGCGCCGATCCATTTTACCACACGTTCGTGTCCGAGCTCGGGTGACTAATCGGAAGAGTCCATTTGGTGTCCGAGCGGCGCGGATGTTGATTCGCGTAAGGTTCACGTGTTAATTCAATATAAATTTTGTGCATACGAAATTATTCGACTGTCGTACGAAATTCGTACGGTTTCGATTAAAATCAATAAATATTATCGCGAGAATTTTAGGTTCTGGATGGTATTTAATATAAATATTGTAAATACAAAAAATTATACGTTTTTTTGTATTTACGATAAACGGTCGTGCGAAATTTTAATGGCACCGATTGCAACGGAACAATTATATGGCACGATTTTTTAGATCGTAGCAGATTTTGAAATGGATCGTTGCGGAGGTGAAATTAACTTCCGTGTTTGAGTTCGTCTCGTACTTTTTTTTTTTTTTTTTTTTTTTTTTTTTTTTTGGAGCTGTCGACAGCAGACTGTGGGATTGTTGACAACCCCTCGGCGTACTTGCTCATATACTCATATATACATTTGGCATTTACGACGATACGGGAAGCGAGCTGGCGGAGCGATAGCGTGTTGACCATTAATGAGCTATGAATGGACAGCCGGTCGGTGAGTCACGCGTGTGTCACGGTCTCCGGCAAAGTGTCACGCACGAAATTTGGTCCCACCGGGTTATTCCTTTGGATCATTGAAACCGGCCATTCCCCATTATCCATTCTTTCATTATCAAAATATCCACGTCCAGCCACCCCCGGGCGTTCGCTTATCTCGCATTGACTAACTTCCGATTCATTAAAAAAATATATAGTCGCCGGGGAAAATTACATATCGCGCTCGAACGTTTTTTTTTTTCAATTTTTCGTTAAGTTTTCGTACGAAAGAGAAATAAAAAAATAAGTCGCATGCGACGTTAATGAAGACTCCGTGTCCGACGAAATTAATCATTTTAATTATTTAAATGGGACAATAATTTCCTTGAAGGCTTTTCCGTTTGAAAATGTGCCACGATGTGTCAGTTGAATTTTTTTTTTTTTTTTTTTTTTTCAATGCTTCCTCTCTTTATTTTATTTCTATGTGACGAGAACGCAAAAAATAATCGCGAAGCATCGATTGATTCTCTCAGCCAGTAACTTCTATATCGCGACAAGATGGAACCTTCGATTCAATCTTCCATCCAATAACAGCTGTGTCGTACCGAGATGAGAGCTTTCATTCAATCTTACTCCCAGTAATCATGAGACACGGTAGCGTCCCGACGTCGAGGATTTAAGGAAACCATGTTTTTTTGTGCGTCGATAAATGATACAAGAATTTTATATAAAGAGGGACTGGTCGAAGACCAGCTCGCCGGTTTGAGGAGTCAGAATTGTAAGCTGCTCGGCCGATAAATGTCGACTGATTCATTTCGGCAAGACTAACTACCTCGAGGTGGAAAAAAATTCTGAGTTTAATTTTTATGACAAAGTTACATAAAAATTTAATTCGTCGCCTTTTTTTTTAGAGCAACCGATTTTTAAATACTTTTTTGGAGTATTTTTATTTTTTTTTTACTAATTCTATACTACACCTATAAAATTGGAAGTGACTTTCAGAAACAGTGTTGCAAGCTTATCGTACAAAAAATTTCACAGTCTGTTCGTTAATGCACAATTTTCCTGTAAATCAATGTCGAAGTTCGAAATCCAGTCACCCATTAAATTCTCGTATCGTTGTCCGTCTCCCTGGATGATTTCTATCCCGACAAGATAATTTCGTCGAGATACGAAAAATCGGAAAAATTCGTTCCTCAATGAACGTCGCTGTACGTTTGGAAAAAAAAATCGAGGTACTCGCAGACGTGCGTAATGAAGTTGCGAATCGTGCAGCGGAGCAATTATTGTCGAAGAGAGAAATGGCACGACGAAAGAGAGAGTGCTTATGGAGATGAAAGAGCCGATTACAATTTTTCCAAAGCTCAATTCCCGCGGTGTAGGCGGCGGATTAAAGAAAGCACGGAAACGACGGCCCGAAGACAGCAGCATCAGCCAGGGTGGAATGCAATTTCCCGCGGGGTATATTCTACTGCTAAAAGAAGTCCACGAAGACTTTGTCACAGAATGGGCGGGGAACACACACACACACACACACACACACACCACTCGCTCCTTCACTTTCTTATCATTCCCTCGAACGAAGCATTCTCTTCACTGTGCAGCGGAGCTATATCGGAGGAAAGGCGTTCACCGAAGGCGAATCTATGCGCGAGGTGGCGCTATAGCTACTAAAATCCGCAATACTTTTGCCGTTGATCGTGGAAAATCGGTTTAATTCTCGTGGCGAGAGATTCGAACGAGTAAATTTCGTCTCGCGATAACTCACCTCACCCGAATCGAATGAGAAGGCGACAGAGCCATCCACCACCGTAACTATGGATTCCGATAATTCTGAGAGAACTTGAAACTCCACCGGAGTTGACTTTATACGGTTTTATGAGAGTTCTCCACGCTTTCGACTCCATTTGACGAACGTTATCGTTACTCTCATTCAGCGCAATCACCTCAATGTCGTGTCATGGACACATCGGGATATTTATAATTTCTCGGGAATATTTATTATGTTCATTGGTGCAATATTTATACGTTAAATGATAGCCGATTTTTTTTACCGACTATCGCATCCATCACCGATTATTCCATCATCTCACAAATTCAATATACTCGCAATGATCACCGAGTATCGAGACTTGAAAAAAAATGATTTCACACTCGTGCCTTTTTTTTTTTTTTTTTTTCAAACCAACATGTGTTTCCGTATCGGAGATGCGTATTTTTTCTACCGAGTAACTATCGCATCCATTACCGATTATTCCATCATCTCACAAATTCAATATATTCGCAATGATCACCGAGTATCGAGACTTGAAAAAAAAATGATTTCACACTCGTGCCTTTATTTTTATTTTTTTCAAACCAACAAGTGTTTCCGTATCGGAGATGCGTATTTTTTCTATCGAGTAACTGTCGCATCCATTACCGATTATTCCATCATCTCACAAATTCAATATACTCGCAATGATCACCGAGTATCGAGACTTGAAAAAAAATGATTTCACACTCGTGCCTTTTTTTTTTTTTTTTTCAAACCAACATGTGTTTCCGCATCGAAGATGCGTATTTTTTCTATCGAGTAACTATCGCATCCATTGCCGATTATTCCATCATCTCACAAATTCAATATATTCGCAATGATCACCGAGTATCGAGACTTGAAAAAAAAATGATTTCACACTCGTGCCTTTATTTTTTTTTTTTTCAAACCAACATGTGTTTCCGCATCGAAGTACCTGAGAAATTGTCGTAGTGCTCGTGGAATATAAAAAAAATAAAAATAAAAAAAAAATAAAAAAAATCGGGGGAACCCTCGTCGTACGAAAAGTCGGTAGATCAACGGTGTAGATTCGACGTGCTCGAGTGGCAAGTCGTTTGCGCAGATGGCAGAGAAAGGTCCTCCGGGTTCGTGTGGCTTCGCCGTGCTCGCCACGCCAAACGTTGACCACACATGGTATTACTATACGATATATCCGCCACAATATGCTGTACGTACGCGAAAGAGCGAGAACGATGACACGCGGAGAGGATCGCTATGTTTCCGCTGGTACCGGCCAGCATGCCGAGGGCCTCGAGTGGGCCGCGGGGCCACAGAGTTCGAGGAGGAAGTCTCGAGGTCCTTTCGCCCTTTCGCAGTGGTACCGATGTGCTGCGGCCTGGCCGGTTTGTTTGGCCCCTTGGACCATCGCCAAATAGGAATTGGCTATTCACCAAGCCAATGGTACCTGAATTACCGCTGCTGCACAGCGTGCCGAGAGGCGTGCGCGCCCCCGATGCCACACCGACTGGTACTCTGTGGGCTCGCGAGCGAGTTACCATTCACCCTCGACTGCGCCATAGAGTACAAGAGGTCGGCGCGTTCACTGTCGTCGTTGTACATAGAGTGTCGAGGTTCTCCGTGCTTGTTACGCGTCGTGTATTCGATTATCTGCGTCGTGGTTTATTACCGAGCTAGCGGTTGACCCCCGTCACGTCGTCGCCTAGCCGTTTCGCGCCCCTCGTCCGCTTCCGCACGGCGCTGCATTCGTTCGCTATTCGATGCTTCTCCCCTTCCTCGTGTCCATTCGTCCGTTTCACGATAGATTTGTGTAGCAAGGATTTTCCATGGGATTCGTCCGGGAACTTTCGTTACGATTAATTCAGGGGTTGATTGGAAATCGCCTTTTCGAATTTCGGAGCAGATTAGATTTTTCTGCATCGGCTTGCTGAAAATTAATTTTTTTTTTTGGGCGGAAATGTCCAGTGGCGAGGTAAAGTGGGATGGTGATTCGTCACTGAGAGCGAGGATTTTTCGCGTAGGCGCTCAACGTTTCGGAAACTATTTCGTGGATATAGCGGGGAAAAATTTAATGATACGATTGGTGATGATTTTTTTTTTTAAACGACAAAAATTTGTGATAAATCGAGTTAAGACGCACACGAATATCAATGAATCGCTTTTGAATCCCGTGAGAGCTCCGTTACGAATCACGACTCAACAGCCACGATTTACGGATGAGGCGAATCGGCATCGCAATTAGAATCCACGAATCTGCCGACATTTAAATCTGTCGACAATTTTCCTTTAAAAAGTATCAAAGTCTAGCATCGAGAACGTCGGAAAGCGGAGCGAAAAGTAATCGCTCTTCACAGATCAGAAAGCATAACCGGGTTATATTGGTTCGGATCGGAGAATTTCAACTTGTTGAACCCGCATCGATGCTTCACGGCGCAATCCCGAGTGACTGGGCAAAGTGAATATAACGGTTTCTCGAGTCGGAGTTGGTCGCCGTTCACCAGCTGGGCATTCCTTCGAGCTTCGCGTCCATCGTCACTTGGTTCCGTTGAGCGGACATAGCTGCGCTCCGGGTGAATCTATTTCACGACAGAAACGACGTGGACTCCGCCCGTGCGGATACGAAGGGGCAGCTTCGATCGCTGGGGAAGCCCATCGTCGAGTCTGTGCGAAAGAATAAGCGAAGAAGAAACAAAAGAGTGGAGGGTTGGAGCTTCCTTCGGGGAGGGGAAGTATAGGAGAATAGATGGAGTGCAGTAGCGGGCGTTTGCGCGAACGGTGTAGCGCCAAGGAGCTGAGAGGTAAGTCGAGGAACCGAGAACAAAAACCCAGAGGTGCCACTCGCGCCATGCTTTATATGTATGTATGTATGTATGTATATGTATAGCAAACTTATACAGCGAAGCACGAGACGCGACGGAAGAAAAATAGAAGCTCTCGTCCGAGACGAATTTTCACGGGGCGACAAGTGCTCGCCGTTCCAACCCTTCGCCCACTCGTCCCACGCCGACTCACCTTATTCCCCGTTGTATATTCGAAGGATTTCCGTTAATGAAATAATTAAAATTACAAAGCTCCGTTAGAGCTCCGCTTAAGTAAGCTTCGCTGTGAGTTTTCGTCTCGCGCCAGAACTCTCGACGTTTCGATGTACATTCGAGTCTCCGCGGCGGATGTTTGGTGAACTTTCTGCGGATTTTCTTCGTCGTTGCCAGACGATAAGGAGATGTTAATATGATAATGAAATTCCGCTTGTTCGAATCAATAGTTTGAATATACTTTGCGCCGTTGCATTACCAATTCAATGACTCTTTAGTCCCGCGATTGCGCAACTTGTACGGACATCGGTGATGACTTTTCCGATCTGCTTTGGGACGATGTGAAACACTTTCTCAGCGAGTGTCTTCTCGCTTCGCCGAGAGCGTCGTGCCAATTTCTCTGACACTTTGTCGTGTCACAAATATTCTGGAGGAATTGCACTTGTGATTCTTCGTTTGAATTTTGAGCCCGGCCTGATTTATGTTATTCCGTTCCCGTACACGATTCTTCTGGAATTCTGGGACTCGTTGAATTCAACGTGATTCGTCGCTTCGATGCAACGACACGTTTCCGGCTAAATAACAGGACAACTGAGAAGTAACATTCTTCCGTGGAGGAACGATTCATTATCGTCAAAATTAAATAAATCAAAAAATCTACGAATTATCTTCGGATATAATTTTTTTGCTCTGCGACACCTAAAAAATCCAGAAAAATCTGCATGTTTCACCTAATTTTTTTTATGGCCCGTGCGCCAAATTTGGGTTCGGCTATTTCGGAATATATTTCGGAAACGTCTTCACCGGTCTCGTATCCAAAGAGGCTTGACCCGAAAGGACGAACTTTACGACTCGAATAATTCACCGCTCGCGATGATAACAATTCGAGCAACCGCACAGGGAATGCTTTTTGCTCTTTGCGACCAATTTTACGGGAGAGAGCCTCGGTGCACTGTTTATTAAGTAATAATTTAAATAGCAGGGTTCCGCGAAGGCAACGGCGAAGATTGGATAGGGACGGGAGCGGCGAGGATCGTCTCCAGGGAGAAGAAACCACCTCGGGGATTTCGGGTTCGCTGTTTCGATGGTGAAAAAGACACGGAACAAAAAGCCAGTATCTCATACGGGCGGAGAGTTCGAGCGTGCCGGGTGCGTTGCTCGCGTGATGCGAACGCGTTAAAATATCGACGAGCCTCGCCGCGGCGTTTCGAGGCTCTTCGTAACTCGCTTATTTAGTAAAATGGACGAAAACCGCGAGGACGATGCTTCTAACCCGGCGCCTAACGCGCATTTTCACCTCGTTAAAACTTTACGACCAGTAAAAGATTTTGCAGCCTCTCTCGTCCGACTTTTTAGCCACGGTTCCACCACCGAATTTGCTTCGTTTCGCACAAGCTCCCGTGGCAAAAATCATCGAGCACACGCAGACACGGTACCGAGTCAGTGATTATGTAAAAAAAATTTACTCTTTCCGATACTCAATATTCGTTCTCGATAGGCTCGGCTGAATTTTCAACCTAAACATTTCGCATTATTTTGCCGACTAAGTTAATTCACATCTGATAGGAAAAAATATACAGGGTGTCTCAGAAGTCGTAGAAGAAACTGTTAGGGTTGATAGAGAAAAAAATTCTGAATCGAAAGTTCCTGAGTCAAAAATTTTTTTGGGCCATAGAAAATTAGTTATTAATTAAAAACGGTAGCCAATCAGGAGCGCGCTACAAGAGAAAAAGGAATGAGCGGGGGAAGTAGCGGAGACGCGAGAGTGAGAGCGGTCTTGTAGCGCGCTCCTGATTGGCTACCGTTTTTAATTAATAACTAATTTTCTATGGCCCAAAAAAATGTTTGACTCAGGAACTTTCGATTCAGAATTTTTTTCTCTATCAACCCTGACAGTTTCTTCTACGACTTCTGAGACACCCTGTATATACATATATAGCGCTGATACATAGAAACAAACTATCAAACGGTGTATTACTAGGTTGAGCTTAAGTAAAATAAAAATAAAAAAGCGAACGGGCCTGGATGGAATCTTTTTAATTCGAACGAGTCACCTGGCACTCGAGACCCACTCACATCGGATGTCATAGGGTTTGAAGGACCGGATGGGCGCAAGCTCTCACGGAAACCTCTCGACCAACTAGAGAGCCAATAAGGAATGACGCGAGTTGATGGTACAGTATCTCCGGTTAAAGTCGATGGCTGTTCTACTCTGCACACTCTAAGGTTCCCCTAGTCCTTTCTCTTCTCGTATCCTCGCTCATCCTTCACTCATATCCTATTTCTGGCCTTATAGGGGCTGTCGGAGAGTTCCTCCCGTAGTAAACACCCTATAATCGAGCCTGTCGTCGAAGGTTCGGTTTCCGATTCGTTGTAGAAGCACGTACCGCACGTCAGTTCGCTGAAGACGGCGGAAAACGTCATGGAGTAACGAGACGCATAAAGCCAGCCGCGGTGTCCGGTCATGAAGCGAAGAAATTTATTTAATTTTTTTAATTTTTTTATTAAATTTAAATTAATTTATTTTTTTAGGTGAAGGAAATTTTAGCTGGATGCTGCGGTCCGAATTTTTGTATTAAAAAAAAAATAGCGTCACTGAAATCAGCGGATGCGCTTTGCTCCGCGTACCGGAATCGCCATAATTTGAAAGTTACCGGAAAATAGCGTCCCGTCTCGTTATCCTGTTTAGCATCTCCGTGCCATTTTACCCCGCTCACTCCCTGTACCTTTCGTATCAATACCCGATTGATATTCTCGACTGCCGGAAACCGGCTTTATTATTTTTCTGAGTATCAAAGGGAATCACCATGCTTTAATGTATTTAATAAAATTTAGCAGTCGCACTTTGAATCGACTCGGAAACGTAACTCGAGCACTCGCGCCAGCCTCGAGAGGGCTCGTGCCCTTCCAATCTTCGCTACCAGCACACAGACACCCGCACCTCTGAAACTTCGCGGCTCGCTTTCCCTCCGCTTCCCTCCGTCCGGGCGTCTTTCCGCCTTTTTTTTTAACCCTCTTATCCGCGTCTGCTCATCCTCCCTTTAACTTTTGGCGGTATAAATTATCAAACGATATCCGGGACGGAGAAGCTCGCTGGCACAGAGTTTTCCGTACGATAATAATTCCGTATACCTGTATTTATACCGTGCTTGCTGCTGCTGCTGCTGCTGCGGGAAATCTGTACGAGAGATGAGCCGGATCGTCGGCTGTGAGAGAGACGCGAAGAGGAGGAGAGGGAAAAAGAGAGAGGAGGCTATAAAAGTTCGCAGTCACGTGTAACCGGGCATGCATCATCGAGACATCCGCGAGTGAATAATCGTCGGCTATGACAATTAATTACATTTTTTTTTTTTTTTTTTGGCAAAACCGGAATATCATATATTTCTCACTTTGCGTCGTGGTAAAATTCTCGGTTGGAAACTCGTTTTACAGCGACGCTTTCTCGTTATTTGTTCTTTACATAGCGTGACCGAAACCGGAAAGGCGTGTCCACCCCGATTACGCACAAAAATTGTGCGGTTTTGATTTTAAATACGCGAAACAAGAAACAGAATGGAAAACATTATTATCATTTTGTTTCCTTTATTTCTGTTTTTTTTTGCCTCCTTTATTTTTCCAGTCGCTCGCAAAGCTCCCTCTGTCAGGAAAGCTAAATTGGTCAACACGCTTTTTCACGAAGGCTTTGTTTCCGGCGGTGAAAAATATGGAAGTAATGCTCTGAATTTTTTCAAACGTTCTGTACGTGTTCTCCCACGTGTTCCCCTACTTTACCCCGATGTATTTCGCTGTACGCATTCTCAACGTTACCCCCGTGCAACCGTAATTTTGCTTTTATCTTTGAGTTGCAGAAATACTAAAAATCCACTACGACCCCCTCTGACAAGACAAATAAAAATCAACTCTCCGCCGAGCAGGTTAAACGAACGCATTATAAGAGTATAAACAAACACAATAAATAAATAAATAAAGTCTGATAAGCTCGTTTGAAATTTAAAAAAAAATTCTATGCTTAGAAACATTGAAGCGATTTTTTTTTAAATTTTATTATCATTCACCCAAAAACGATTGCATGATTTTGCGTAAAGAATTCCTGAGGGATTAATGTTGGCTTTTCTTTTAGAGCGAGATTCATGAAATGGTCAAAAATCATGTGCCAAATCCGAGAGGTCAAGGACCGGACCCAGGTCGACTACGTACGGAACGCCTCGTATCGTCCGGTTCTCTTTAAGTGTTTCCGTGACTACGAGCGTTTCACATGTCACGCGCCGAAAACCACACGACTATCACGACCACCACCATCGCCGTCGACCAGGATAACCAGCGGCACCGTGTCCGGACGACGGAAGGGAAGTTGTGCGCGCGAGTCGACGACCTTTCTCGCTCACGGTTTTCTCGAGTTACGACCTCGGATCTGTCGTCACGGGGCCGTCCGCTCGTTCGATTAATTAATTAAGCAGTTAATATTAATTCGCCCGACGGGAAATCCGGCTATGCGAGGAAAATGTGAGCCGGCTAGGGGTGGCGATTGCGCCACCTATCCGCGTGCTCTCGTCCGGGCTTCGGTCCGAACTCGAGCATTCCACAGATCGTGCTCGCTCGCCGGTCGCCACGCACACCACCGAAGAGCAACTGCCTTGGCCGTTGCAATGGCACGAAATCGTACGAAGTAGATACTTCGTAGGTAGCCTCGTGCTCCGGCATAATGCCCCGTGCTCCACTCAAACAGCGTACGGCGAAAGGAAGCGAGTTGTCTCGCTGCGTTTCACACGTTTCGTTGCACATTGATTTCCGTACATCCGAAACGGAGCTTCGGCCGATACCGATTCACATCGATTCATCGAACCCCTCGACGTTTTTTCGAATCTCTCTCATTTGCTCGATAACTGGGCATAATTTTTTTTTTTTTTTTTCAATCTTTGGAAACCTTGTTTTTTTTTTTATTCTCACGTTGTAAAAAATGCGATTTTTGAGAGTTACGAAGAAATTTTGAAAAAATTCGTACGTGTCCTGGAAAATAGATGAATAATTTTTGTGGCAAAGAGGAGATGATTTTTTTGGGCGCGGGACGATGATTTTCGTTTATCTTCGAGTGACAAGCGAGTTGTGGCGACACCGAATTGGACCAAACTTTATCGCTTCCTCAATTTTTGCCGAGGTCCGATGTAGCGTGAGCAATTTCGGTGAGCGTGTAATTGATCCACGCAGAGCAGCCCCATCGTCGAATCCAATTCCATTAAGTCATCTGCAAGAGAAATAGGATCAAAATTTCCGGCTCTCCCACGCTCGCGCTCATGAGCGCGTTCGAGCGACGAGGGGACATTAGCTTCGCCTCGAAAACATCGCCGCTGTCGCATCTCCCCTCGGGATTTATCCGTATCCAAGTTGACGTGTTTTATCAAAAAAAAAAAATAATACACGAACAAATAATCTCGTCGTGAAAAACTCGTCAACGATTCATAAATCCATTTAGACCCGGATCGGTCCAGCTAATCCGTAATAAAATGATTAAAAAATTTAATTTAAATTCCAAATCCATACTGAAAAACCGAAAGCATTAGCAGCGCATAAACCTAACTCCAGTCTTTGGCTTTTTGCGCACTAGCGTTTATCGTGCAGCCATTGGCCTTCGTGGCTATTAGCGTCATCGAGTCGTTCACCTGTGGATGAGTTCTCCAGAGCTACCAGCGGTATCGCTGAAGTAAAAGTGGGCGCGAGCTTAGTCGAGTCTGAATGAGCAAGCAAGCAGCAAGCCCGAGAATAAACGGACAGTGAGAGGGAAAAGCTAAGTAACCTAAGCACCGACCAGTCTTGCCTTCTCGCCGCGAATCCTCTTTGCCCAGCCGAAAGTCTACCTTCGTTGGGTTTCGGCTTATGGCTCTCATCTCCTTTATTCCGAGCGAGCGCCAGGTGCGAGCGATCTTCCACATTCCCCTTTCCATCTTGATTCGCCATCGTGGAGTTTCCTTTTAGGAAGGTTTCGAGCCAGGCACGAAATCGATCCATCGGTGATTAGGACGAGCTCCCTTCGCCCTTATGCAGCTTCCAGCCTTGGCAGTCCATCGAAGGATCCACTCGAACCCTTATATATCGGTTACTTATCTTCTACTTCAATTTCACTTTTTTTTTTTTGTTTTTTTTTTTTTTTTTCACGGCCTCTTTCTCTCCCGCTTTACACGCTGTTTACTTTGGACGAGAGAGGCAAGATACCACCCAACGAGCTCGTGATTCTCAATGACGAGCCGAGTGGGTGAACCCGCAATGCTGGCTCTGGCGCAACCTGTCGTTGATCGTTACAGACGTTAACGAGCCCGGACGACCAACCCGAGCGTACTCTCGCGCACCAGAAGCACGCTTAATGATCCGGCATCGCGAAAGAATATAGAAAGATAATTAGGCCCAGGGCGTTTCTCCATAGGACACACGTCATCGGCAACATATTTTTTACCGCGAGTGAACGAAAAACGCGAGCGCGATCGACACTAATAACCCAATTGTGTAAAAGCCTTACACTTGCACGCTCTGCGTACACGATTATGGACTCTTTTTGGACTTTTTTTTTTTTTTCTTCGAGTTCTAAATTTCTTTGAGTCACATATTTTTTTTTTTTTTTTGTTGGAAAATAAAAATGTGAGAACGAACGTCTGTTGAGAAATTTGGTGGCGTTTAATGAAAAAAAAAAATAATTATGCGCAGTTTACACGTCCTTTTCTAGTTTCGAACAATTTTAAGTTTCGATTTTCGGGTGTGGCTTTACAGACAGGCTTTGCTTTGGGCATGTGTCGATTTTTTGGTTTTTATATCGAAAATATTGCGAATCGTCGTGTGTCAAAAACGCCATCGCACATTTGCTACGATATTGAATCGTAAAATGGCGCGTACAGATTTGCATTAATTTTGATGTTCAGAAATTACGCGGTCATGAAATTACATCTCGAAGGCGCCCCGTGTCGGTTCGTCTACGGCAGCTTCATTCTCATAATTCAGGAATTAATTAAGGTTACTAAGGTTACCCAGAGCAAGTTTCACGCCAGACATGTATGAAATTTCATAATATATGTATTGCTCTTTCGGTATTGCGATCGGCGGCAAAAATGATGGAAAGTGTTTGACGAAATATATGGATTATGGAATAACGAATACTTCAACGATATTAACGGCGGGCGTACAAGAGAGTTAACGATAATACAAAAGCGTCGGTGGGCGGTTTCGAGCGAGAAATAATAGAAATCGAAAATGCGCATTTTGCGTTGCCGGCCGAAATATTCAGCCGGAGGCGATAGATGGTGGTGCAACGGAGTGGCCACGGAGGCTCTTTAATGAGAGCTTATCGCGTTCGGGGGAAATATCGGAAAATGTTTTTCATGGCAGGCACAGTTTGCCCCAAACGTTCCAATCCATTTACCGACCATTGTCGACGACCGATCCTCATTCGATGAGCTTGTGCGCCAACGTTGCACCAGAAATTTACCGAACCGCGTTGTATACCAAACAACCGCGGTAACGATTGAATTATCCATTCGTAAAACTTGCTTGTTCGTCGATCGCATACGAGATGGGATCAGCGATATTTTATGATCAACGAATTTAAGTTAATAAAGTAGAAGTAGAAGAGCAGTTGTGCTGCTAAAATCCGGACGCCAAGACGACGAAAGAATTTTTTAAAAATTGAATAAAAAAAATTCGGAACATCCAACTCCAAAGTGAAAATGATTTTTTTTTTTAATTTTCTTGAAGCCTAGTGTGTTTTAGATTTTTTTTGCCGGTAGCGACATTTAAAAATTCATTCATTTCGGCACCCCTCGCACCTGGCTTTTTTATTTTATAATTTACGATAATGAGAGGTGGGAGATTAAAAAATGTTTAAATTTTCTGAAAACGGTAAAAAAACGTAAAAACGGTGACGTTGGTGCAGTGGTTATTGGTTTCTCCATAGAGACCAAAAAACCATATTTAAATTCCAACCGTCACCATATTTTTATGATATTCAAATTTTTATCAGCCGTCACGTCATCGGCTTTTTTTCCGGAGTCTCCGCCGAAAGGTTACACACTCTTACGTTTATCTCAATTATGACGATGGCACCGATCCTTTGTTCCGCTCTTTTTCAGATATATTCGAGTATACGTAATATTCAACGATAAATATTAATCCGTTTTTTCGTTTATGATCGACTAAATATATTCGGAAATCATAATATTCATCTCGCTTTACTCTTTGCTTCTCGTTTTCTTCTCCCTCCATTATAACAGCTGTCACGTTTAATAATGTGTTAAAGCGGCTCCATCGAATACATTTAACCGGTTGCCCCTTATGAGATTCGCTCTCAACGAGTTAATAAATCCTGAGCTGTATCACGAAAATGAGTTTCAAAATAGGAATATTGATATGACGGTTAGCCGACAGAAGGGTGATTTATATTGATTAAGGCGTCCCGCAATGATGAGACGGAATCTCAAAGGAAGAAGCCGACCTGCTTCTTTCATTACCTTTTATCGACTTTCTGCTGCTGAGCGTCCATTACCGAATTTTTCTATCACCTTCTCACCGAAATGGTTCAGTATGGCAAATAATGGTGTAAAAAAATCCCGGCGTAAAAAATAGGCGAATATTCGAACAGCTATTTATTATTTATTATTTATTATTTATATTACCAAGTACATTTGGTGTGAGAAATATATTGGAAACGGATTTACCTTAAGAAAACTTGAGTTCACAATTTTCCCACGCCATTTACAATATTTTTGGGAGTTATCCGGTATTATTTTGCAAAGTTAACACAAAATACTTTGACTCTCCTCATTGAAAGTAAGCGAATATCATAAAAATACCAAACGCGTGACAGTTTCGTAAATAAAATATAATGCGGCAATTTATGAATTAAACAAGAATCCAAATAAAATTGACTATATATTTCTCTTTCCTTAATAACAGTCTTCGTCAAGTCAGACGATTGTTCTCTGAACGAACACGCAGCAAAGATTGTTGCAAATTGATATGGTGCGAAAATTAATTATCTCACTAATTGGGTTACGACGCCAATCAATTAACGTGACATATTTCCCAATACTCTACAAAAGCAGAATTATGCATCACGATAGACTCGAAGACCGCTCAGCCGTCAATCTAAACAACCCTGACTAAACAGAATTCCCGATCGCAACCCTTGCGAGCTCACAGCCACCCTTATTTCCATGAAGCACCGTTCGATATCGTCTCTCCGAATCGTTTATCAATACAGAAAAATATAAAAAAAATGTCATCGTTTTTATTTAAAAAAAAAAAAAAAAAAAAAAAAAAAAAAAAAAAAAAAAAAATCAGTATTAAATTGAAGGAAAAATTGAAGTCCGGAGGTTCGAGGACGCACGATTTGACATCCAATATCCTGTGTACGCATGTGCGAGCCATAGAGGAAATGGGAGAAAAGCCGTGAGCGGCGTAGGATTTTCCGGTGGACGATTTCCGCTCGGTCTGGAGCTCGCTATTCCGGATTCGAGCGGGGGGGAAACAAGGAAATCCTTTTGGCAACAGTTCACGGTCCGCGGAATAGAGCAGTAGTGTTCGCCAGTGGCCGAGCTGTTCGACGGTGCGGCGAACCCGTTAGGCACATGTAGTGCCGACTACGCTTATATCGATGCCGAACCGCGTGTGCGGGACCGAAGTAGCGGGGCAAGAGCGTGCTATCCGCGAAAAGGGGGCGTTAATTAGCTTTCATTATAATCCCGATGGTTTCGGACCACATGCGCAGGCCGGCACGAGGTAGGCGAGTGCGTGAAGTGGTGGCGGTGGCTTAACGCCACGCGCGTTCTCTCGTTGCGTGCAGCTGCGGGGTTTACCTGTGTGTCTCTGCCGCTGCTTACCGCACGTATCTGCAACCAGCCAGCGACCCGTCTATATTCTATACGTGTGCGCCGTGTGTCGATTCTATCCTGTTATCATTCGCATTCTGTCCAACGTCCACATTCACTTATCCTATTTTCCTGCGGCGCGCGCACCGCGCCGGATCAAATTCTGTCACCGCTTCGAAGCCGGAAATGCGGAATACCAAATCGAAAATAGAAATCGTCCTGTAAAATAATTGTCGAACGATGACACAAAATGGTCGCCGGCTTTGTTCGGTTGTTCGCTTTGAGTTATGTTTTTTTTAAATCGAGGCAGCCTCTGGTCTCTCATCAATTACCATTGAAGATTCCATTGATTATCGTTAATTTTTCGTTAAAGGTAATTCAATGGGGCACCAACGGTACCCTTCCCTATTTCCATTGCCATTAAACATCCCATTCAGTTTTCCCCGTCATTTGTATGGTATTTTTGTTTCACTGGCGTTTATATTATTGACGGAAAAATATACCACACAAAATTATTCCTACTGCGAACGACCGATCGAAACTGCAAGCGATTCGAATATTTGAGAAATGAGCACTCACCTACCAGACGAAATTTCAATCGACTTTGAGTTCACCGCCTCAATTCCAACGAGTCTTCACAATTGTCCAAATCGAATCTTCACACCGGTAACCGAAAAAAAAAAAAAAAAAAAAAATTGCGAATTTTATTTCTCATATCACCTTTGGATTAATTGTAACAACGGCAGCCCGCATTGATCGCTGGCCCGCATTGGCCGATCGCCCTAACTCCCTGTCGGCCGTAAGCCGCGTTGAGCAGTCACCGGACCGAAGGGGATGCTGCGAGCGGGGTTTCCGCACCGCGCGAAAATATTCAATTGGTCGTTTGCCGCTTTATCCCTTAATTTGTTGGTTAACGGCCAATTAATGATGGTCCCCTTCGCACAGCGTGTCGCGTACCTGTGTACGACACGCGCACACATCGCCACGACAAAATGCTATCGAGAGCTATCGGCGCTACTGTTGCGGCTGAATGCTGGTGGCTCAACCGGAGTGACGTTTCGTTCGGCGTGAAAATATTACGCTCCGCTTGCCGTTTCACCCCGACTGAAACCCTTGATCCCTCTCCCCCCCCTCCCCCTCCTCCTCCCAACCCCGCATTCAATCATTCGTCGTTTTATCCGGATCGATCGTCTTTGGAGCAAATTATCCAGAGCCAACTCACCTGCATACTCGTACGCGTGTACAAAATTTAACTCGTTGGTACGTTATCCGCCTGCACTTATACGAACCAACCCCCCGCCACTACTCTCTTCAACCCCCGTTCGATCCAATGCTTTTCGCCTGTATTCTCCATACAATTTCACACCCTAATAGTTATCAGTGAAATATATCTGTACGCAGAGATAACTGCATCGCGCGTATAGTGTAGAGCAGATGCAGGCCGTACATCCAATATGGAGTGGGTGAACGCGATCTGGCCGCTATTATTTTTGGGTACGTTCCCATGCGCTCGTGCCACCCGGACCTACCATATCATGTGGGAATGGAGGACTTTGTACTTTATATAAACTCCCGATAATGGGACAGCAGTAAACTATTATTTATCCCCCCGCAGTTTGGTATCACCGGTACGAATATAATTGTTTGTCCTATATTTTCCGTATTATCGTCGGTCTGCGTCTGTGTGTTTACACACCGTGTCTGTGTACCGACGTAATAATAATCGCCTGACTCACGAGGCTCGGCGTGTACACACGTGGGACCCCTCTGATTCGCTCGGTATATATAACGATTATATTTCGTACAACACCTATTATGCGGAGCAGTTTAATCCACATCGGTGACTCCGGTGACGTCAGCTTAACACTCGGGGTTACCTGTGTCTCCCTATGTCCGACACGGACAGCCGTGACTACTTCTCGCAGCCGCGGGTCTCGAAAGGCCGTCGTCAAAATCGTAGCGAGGGTTCCGGACGACGGCGTCGCTTCACCCTACTGGTCAACAGTTAGCCCTGTTTCAGAACACTCTCGGCGACCCCCGGGACCTGTAGCGTGTTCTCGGCCCTCGCTCCTTCTCGCGGTACGCCTATATCCCACATGGCTCATGGGGGTACCTCGGAGATATCCGAACGAGCGACGCGCTAATAACGATGGACCATGGTGATTTATCGAGCGGTCTTGTACCGGCGCATCGGGAACCGTGGCGAGGAACGGAAGCTGGAAATGGCGGGGACGTCGGCAATAAGAGGGGCGGAGGGAGATCGGCACCCCGAGGCACGGCTCGTGCCGCGAGGGTAATGCATTCGAGCATCCGACGATGTACCTCAGGGGCGCGCACGCCGTCGGGGGTTGATATACTCGTTAATGAAAATATACGCTTATATGCTCTCTCGTCGGTGATGCAGCCATAGCCTCCAGGGTCTGCGCTAGACTTTCCCCTATACGTATATACGCCTCGACACTATAGTCACGGGGCTTACCCTGAGCCTTGCTTATTTTACTGTACTGTAACCAGCCACGCTTCATTTACCATAATTCTGGGTAAATATTGTTTCCAACGCGTTTTTCTCGCGCCCTCTCGTCTCGCTGCCTCGGTTTATCCTTACGGAAGTGGAAAAGTTAATGAGCATGGCGGATACTCTGCGGATCGTGAAGCTCGGGCTGTGTCTCATTTTTTTTTTTTTTTTTTTTTTTTTTATTCTTACCGACGAATCAAGGCGACACTGTCGTACGATTCGTTGGGTTGCGGGGTCGATGAGCATCGACTCAATTGTTATTTTTTCGCGGGGGTAAATCTTTATTTCGCTTTGGAGTTCCGGGCATCGTCGGCAGTGCATTTTTGGTAATCCGAGACGCAACTACGATGGTGATTAAAAATCATGACGTCGCTTCGAAATATGCTGTAATGAATTTGCGACCGCGATCTCGCTTCGTAGTGTTATTTTTGTAGATGAAAATGGGACAATCGATAAGATGCATGGAACATTGTTTGTTTAGCCAAAATTTCAAGATTTCTATTCGCACTCGATTGGATTTTTTTAATTTATTGGTCCACCTTCCTTTTCACAAAATTGTGCGCGGAAAGGCACTTTTTCGCATCGGGATCGGAAAAAAAAATGTGCATATTGTTGCGAACTGCATCTTCATGATTTGTTTCACTATAGTTTCAGTCAAACGATATTAAAGGTCAGCTGCATAAGTCATCGCGACTCTATATTTGGGATTTACTTATAGAGTTTCACTAAAATTGGTAAAAATAAAACCGCCGTCTTCCACCTCGTTAGACGTCTGAGCGCTGGCTCGCGCGAAAGGAGACGGCGACGACGCGTCGAGTTTACAAAAATATCCGAACCGAAGTCGGGATCGCGAACGATTTTTTTGAATGAATCTTCCCTGGCTTGACGAAAATAATATTAATTGGACGACTTTTTGTTGTCCAGAGAAACCAAAATATTTCGGGGCAAAACAAGAACGAAAAGAGCTGGCCGCATAAATTATGATAGCGGACATTATCACCCATTGAAAGTCGGGTGATTGGCTTTCACGATGCGCGCGGCCAATCACTCGCGAATATGGTGAAAATTCTATTAATTGTACAAATATGAAATGTTCAATGTTCGAGCCCCGAGCACTAAATTCTGCGTACCGCAAGCTTCGTGGTAAAATACATAAAACCCCCATGGAAATTGAAATACGTGTAAAATATATATTTCCAATGTATACATAGGATTCGACGATTTTATGTGTATGACTGTTATGTTAATCGTACAGATTCTACTCCGTAAATATTGTGAAAAATTGTTTACGTTCGGTAAAAATTAAAAATTTTGATGGAACGATAATGAGACTCGAAAAATGGAACCGTCGTTATTTTATTCCTTCTTATTCCCCCGCAATCTGCTGCTCAGACTTCAAACAGACCCTCAAAAAAAATTTATATATATATATATCTGACGAGATATGAGGAATTTTACATATATTAAATATACCTTTTACACAAAATTTTATAGCATTTTTTTGTTTCTCAGGAAAAGTAATATTCAGTAGGTATTTTCAGAAAATTGGAGTAAACATTATGAGACCCGAGCTTAATTCGCTATTTCCTATATTTCCGTGTGCGTTGTATCTACTCGACCTCCCCGGAACGCAAGAGAACGAAGCGGAGATGATCGTTGAAGCCTCACAAATTTTTCCGAGTACGCGCACCCATTGTTCCGGATCGCCCTCGGGCGATTGGCATTTCAGCGCAATTTTTTCTTTTCCTTATAACATGCGCTATACATAGTAATTTTTTATGAAATTCTTTTTTTTTTTCTTACAATATCTTAGTAGGAATTTTCGGAATTCCAAAAAATTCACGTTAGAAATATCGAATGATTGATATATTGAAAAATTAAATTATCAATGTGTCTGATAACGATATACGTCGACTTAGTTCACATCGAACCTGTTGAGGGAAAGCGGCATTGGGTAACTGAAAAGAAAAAGATTGCTATGATTCCATCGCAGTTCAGCCATTGTCACCGGTTAATTCTTCGCACACCCTTATGGCCCTTGAGTATTTTTTTTTTTTTTTTGTGGGCGAGAGCCAAACGTCATTTAGTTTATTTCTATTGTATTATTTTTTTTCTATTCCTTCGTACACTCTTTAGGGTCTTTACACATCCCAACGTTCTTGATTTTCTCTAACACTGCCCACCCGCACACTCAATCCATCCAATTCCCGCTGCTTCCGTGGCAGAGTCGGCTGTGCCGCACACGTCGACGACACCGAGCTGCATTGCTTTGATAATCGCAGAAGCGATTTTCAAACAAATTTATTTTTACAGATGTTTGTTGCGGCGACCGAGTACAAAAATATTTTTAAATGGTTACGATTTTGAGCAATTAAATACCGAGATGGACACGGAAGGAAAATTCATTTTTCGACGGTCATCGGATGAACCTAATTAGGCGGATTTAAATCGACTGCGCGCTCTCGCTGTTAGTTTAAGCTGAGAATTTTCGAGAATACTCTTTGCCGAGGCGATTTTAAGTTCGGCATTTTTATTCGTTTTGCCGGTTACAAAAAACGAGTGAGTGTCAGCGTGATTAAGAAATAGTCGAGGAGCATTTTTACGGGCTTAAATAAAGAAGGGATTGAATGAAGAAGGGAACAGTCGGGACTCGGTCGTCGTCGCTGAGATTCGCGTTTTGTTGGTGGCCGATCGATAAATCTTTTCTTAATTGATTTTGTTATCAGCGAATAATTATTTATTGTCTAATCGCTCGACTTTATTGATATTTTTTGTGCCCACTCATGTCAGCGTCAATCTCAATCACCGCAGTTTATAGGCTTAATGCATTTATCCGTAAAAAATTGTATTATCGGAAATTAACGATCCATTCCAAGGCGTTGAGGCGAGAGCGACGGGGAAACAGTTTTAGAATAATTCCAATAATTTTTCGACGCTCGTTGGTTATTTAATTTTACAAAAAAAAAAAAAAAAATCGTAAAATCAACCTAAAACTTTATAAAATGAACAATCTTATTTTTTTTTTTTTTTTTTTTTTTTTTTTTTTTTTTTTTAAATAAAAACATGAAAACAAAAAAATTGTCTACGAGCAACAGACATTGTTGAATAATTTTGCCGCGCATCGAGTCGCCGGGTCGGCGCGATAAATTTATAACGAAATCGGGAGCGCGGGCAATCGTCGTTGCACATCTCGCATGCTATAAATATTTCTCGTCCTCATCGATACTCGCTATCAGAACGTGACGTACGCGACCGAATCGCGACCCGAAGTTGCGCAACTATTGCTCGAAGATAGCTTCGGTAATAAAACGGAGCGGAGAACAAGCCGGAAGTTTGTTCCCGGGCTCGAAATCATCGGTACGACGAACTCGAAGCGATCTATCTAGCGCGCGAAAGGACAACGATGTTGCGAGCCGAAGTAACGTTGCGAGCCGGTATCCGAATGGAAATAATGGCTCGTCGCCGAATCGTCTGTTCCCGGCTCGATACCAAAGTATTCTATTGTCTAATATCACCCAAATGGAAGGATCGAACAAACTATAGGTTGAGGAGCGGCGAGTTCCACGGCGGGCAGGTCACTGAGGTCGACGAATGGGCGCTTGCGGGTGATGGTGGGGTGCCCGGAGTTGCGACGCTGCTCGGAAGCGCAGAGAACTAGGGGTCTGGGCGCCTCCTCGCGCCAGTGTTGAGCCCGCGATCGTGGCGAGCGTACGCGTATCTCGTACGCACCGTACGCAGTCTCGACCCCGCACAAAAATCCCAAAGCACATACAACGCAATCGTGAGATATTAAAATTCGTCGACGAGAAAAAAAAAAAAAAATTAAAAAAAAAAACAAAAAAAAACGAAATTCCGCCGTTTAACAAACATTTCTCGTGATCGTCGAACCTTCGCGTTAGAAAAAAATAAATAAATAAAATAAAATAAAAGGTCTCGGATCGTTTATTACGGGGACCGAAAAAAAAAAAAAAAAAAAAAAACACCAAAAAATAAAATCGCAGTCGAGGCAATTCTGGAATTGGTACGAGTTCACGTAATATGCAATATCTTGTC
Source organism: Listrodromus nycthemerus (assembly GCA_963978505.1). Lineage (NCBI taxonomy): Eukaryota > Metazoa > Arthropoda > Insecta > Hymenoptera > Ichneumonidae > Listrodromus > Listrodromus nycthemerus. The sequence goes on along the minus strand of OZ021680.1, from coordinate 23,420,620 downwards.
GATCCGATCGCGCTCTCCGAGAGTCTTCGGCGATCGTCACACGCATTTCGTCGAAGGAGATACAAAAAAAAAAAAAAAAAAAAAAAAAAAAAAAAAAAAAAAAATTACCATTCGATGATCAAAGCCTCGTTACGATTCACGATAAATTCGATAATTTTTTTTTTTTAATAGTGAGAGACCAAGTGCGGTTTCACAGGATACGCGTCGTTCTGGTCGATCGACGTTACGCCGCGAATGGGATTTCTCGTCGAGGTTCTCCGGTTCGAGAGAACCGGAAGTCACCGGGCCGATGTGTTACTCCGGGTCTCGAACTCTTCCTCCACCCCCCCCCCCCCCCGCCCGCGAGTTCAGGGGATGTTTTGTGGCTCGCTCCGGGCTAAGAAAGCGGTCGACGTCGCTCTCGCGTAACGATATTTCTCGGGGACGAAGAGCTCGGCTTCGGCGTGCGCTCCCGTCCGCTTCCGTACGAATGGTCCAATTTTCTACGTGACGCCGTTTCGGCCGCGTTGAATCTCGCTGCGAAATCTCGCTCGCGAGACACTCGGCACGGTCGCGCGATATATATACGCGAGCGAAGAACGCGCGTTGAGGGCGACGATAGAGGAAATTAAATAGGAGAATACAGCGAGGATACCGCAAATTGGAGCTGGGACGGCGGAAGCGGAGAAGGAATTATGGAGGAATCGAGCGATGTATCGGAGTAGCGAATTTATTGAAAAAAAAAATAATATGGATCTGTCGCTAGGAATCGAAATTCATGTCGGATTATGTGGGTCGCGGGGAAATTATTGCGAGGAAATTAATGAGAGAGTAGCGCGATGAAACCGCGCGTAGGTGCGCCCTCGACGGTAGATCGGAGCCGCGCGGTCTTAGAAAAAAAAAATGTATATCTACGAATTGGTATTTATCGGATTTCACATCGAATCATGAGGAAATTATTGCAAGGAAATTAGAGGGAAAGAATTCCGTGAAATGGTAACTGATCCAGAGCTGGAGAAGTAGAGAGAAATTATAGCGGAATTGAGCGGTTTATTGGAATCGGACAGTTTTTGAATAAATTCGTATTCACGAATTTTTATTCGGGAGAGATGTCAATATTTGATCATGAGGAATTTATGGGGAAATAATAGCGAGAAAATACAACACGTCGGAGTGCCGTCGATAGTAAAGTAAATTACATTATCGTAACTGTTCTATGATTGTAGACGTAAAAAAAAAAAAAAAAAAAAATTATAGCAGAAGCCATCGCTATTAAAGTCGCGCAGTACACGAGAAATAAATGACGTGTATTTACGAATTGATCCATCGGAGTCGTCCATATCGGATCGTGTGGTTCATGGGGATGTCATCAGGAGCGAATTAAAGCTAGAGAATATAATGAAAATAGGACGCACGGCAGGCCTTCGATAGATGATTAAATCCAGTGCACTATCATAAATGGACCCGTAAAAAAAAAAAAAAAAAAAAAAAAAAAACTAGAGAAGGGAGAAGGAAATTGCAGGACAACCAGGCAGTATTAGAGTCGCGTAGTATCGGAGAAAGAAAAGATCCACGTCAATTTCCAAATTGACTTTTGTCACAGTTGTCCGTATCGGATCATAAGGAAATTATAGGAAGAAAATTAAAGGGAAAGAATACTATGAAAATACCACCTATCGGTAGATTAAAGCTGGTACATCGACGTAATCTGTTCTAGAATAATAAAAGTGAGGAAAGAATGATAGAAAAATCGAGCAGTATATTGGAGTGTGTAGTACTCGAGAAAAAAAAAAAATTTATATCGACGATTTCGTATTTATCAGAATTGTCGATATCGGATAATGTCGAAACGGTGAAGGGCCGTGCATAGATTTCCTGAGAGTGCTTCACCCGCATGTACGGAATACGATCAGGCCTAGTCTTGGATATTCTACATTGACTTTATATTTGCAAAACTATTCGCGTTACAAAATTTCCACGAGCTTTGCAAACAAAATGTGCCTCGAGCGTCGACAAAATTATTAAACCGGATCGCGGAAAATGCTTCCTCAGCAAACCGGTCTATTCGATTTTCCGGATTACGCCGATTGCCAAGCTGAAAATTGCACGGCGACAGAATCGATTCGCAATTTTTCAGAAATAACATTCGTACCATTCGATTATTCTTACCGCTTGTTCCTTTGCCCGAGTACCATTTACGAGGAATATTATTTTTCTCGCAAATTTAATGATTTATTAAATTAAAATGTAATTAATAATTATGGTGCGTCGTCGCAATGAGGCGGAGCGAAGCGATATCACGACGCTTTGACCCGCTTCCGGTGGAATAGCTGGAAGCAAAATTTTGGGCATTGGGACTTTTATTCGTAATTTTATCTTGATCAGGTCGAAAGAGGGTTGCAACGAAAAAATTCGGGTCAGCGATGCGTTCAGTCAGTCGCCACCCGGAGGGGATTTTTGTCGCTTCGCCTCTCCACCTCGCCCACTCTCACGGTATTATTGCATTGTCTGATTGCTGCGCTGTTCGCGAAAGAGCGACGAAGATATCGCGAGCATAAAAAACATTCGTGCTGTTCGTTTAGGGAACGCGCGTTTTCAAGCCGATATCGCGCGACCGTTTATGACGCATCGATGCGATTCCATGTTTTGTATTTCGCTCGACGCACGCGTAAAGTCACCGATCTCCTCATTCGGCGATGAAAGAATCCGCCCGAAAATGCGTGAGCTCTTTCATGGATTTTAGTACATTTTGGTCAACGGGAGTGGATCATAAAGGGAAACATAGCGGGGAGCGATACACGGCATCTAAAGTGTGTGTACGAAAGGGATATTCGGATGTGAAACGGGAACGAAGATTTAATTTCGGCTCGCGCACCACGATCGCCCGACGACTCCATCGCGCCGTGAAAAGTAAAGGAAATTGGTGGCCTGAATTCCCGTATTGGTTGATGCATTCCCTTTCGGAAACCATTACGGTATCTCGCGACTCTTTTCGACTCTCTCTCTCTCTCGAACCCCTTGGCGTAGATTCGAACTCAGCTCACGTCCAGGCCAAAAGAATTTTTTAAAAATAATTCACATTTTTTTTTTTTTTTTACGTGGAACTATGCATCGCCGTAGTTTATAACTTTTACTCCACTTACGAAATTCGTCCTCCGTGTTTCCGGAACTTTTTTTAATGTCCCCGTTTTTTTTTTTTTTTTGTAAATTTTGTCGGTTCTCAAAACGAACTCGTCGACATCGACGCCGATGTCGTCGATCGCGAATATCTCGCTGTATTTTTCCGTCGGTCCTCGTTGATCCAATTTTGGAGTGGACTTCAAAGTCGTTCGCGTTCGTCTCCGTCGACGGTTACATGGAAGAAGGCGGTGAACGACTCCGGTTCGATAGTTTTCCTGCGTCCGCGAGCACCTGATGCGAGCAAGATCCTCCCCTTGGCTGCAGTTCTGAAGTTGTAGCAAAGCGAGGTTGGAAGGGAAAAAAGGCGCTGGCAAGTTTAGATGCGCCGGTGTGAAAGGACCGACGAGAAGACGAGCCGAGGGAGGAAGCGATAAAGAAACTCGTACGCGGCTCGGCGGTGTAGCGGGGTTGAATAAAGGGCGTTCGAGATAAAGGCGCCGCTCCCGCGGTCGGAAGGCAATTAATCACTTAGCGATTTCATTTAATTATGTCATGACCGGATTGTCGGAGCGGAGGCGGCTGAGTGTTCAGGTGCCTCGAGCACGGTTATACGTATAAAGTGTGAGGAGTTCGGTGGTGGTTGGTTTTCGCGGTCTTTCGACACCGACAGATTCAAACGGTGACGTAGCTTAATGAGAAGATGACGGAGGGGGAGGTCGAGGCGAGAAAAATAAACAAGTTCATGACGGAGAGGAAAAAGAGTCTCCGGTGAGTTTTCGCGCCATTGTAACTCGAGTTCGAAGGCGCTGGGCTCATTTTTTCTCCACCTATTCGCCTCTTCCGTCAACCGGGAACCCTGTATTTCCGTTCAGGAAAGATTCCACCTGCGCGGATTTTTCGTTTATTTTTTCCTCCGGACTTTGCGCACGCGACAGAAATTTCCCGAATGCGAAAGAAAATGGGCGAAGTTCACGGGAGAATATTTCCGCAACACTCGTGCCTATGAATCTTCCGCTATGGTTGTACTCGACGGTTGCGATGGGTCGTCCTCACCGATCGTGATATTTCGGACCGAGAAAGAAAATTAATCCGCCGCAGCTCTCCTAAAGTCGGACTTTCAGGAGTCCAATTAGCGAGTCGCAGAATCGTTGGACTTTCCAGACTCGCGATAATCGGTCTCGGCGTCGATAATCACGTCGTCGGCGTTTCGCACAGTGCAGATTCCGTCGAGCGTTCCGTTCGCCCCGAGAACTTTTTTCCCCGATAAATGTAACTGACGTTGCAAGCTCGCGCGCCGATGCAGGCGAAGAGTTTAAGTTACCAGTGATCCGCGTTGTACCGCGCTAACGGCACGTTGGAAAGCGGTGCCATTGGAGACTGTGATAAAGTGAAGCAGGTACACAAAGAGTCGGATGTAAGGGGAATAGAGATTTCTGGCGAGGGTAGCGACGGTGCTTTAGTTCCGGGGTGGCGGAACCTCGCGAACGAGCCAGCGGTTCATCTATCATCGACGATAAAATCCACCGAAAAAGAAGTCGATTTACCTTTCCAGCGAGACGCACGAGCCACGGTCGTCGGTGAGAAAAAACGGGAGACAGTGTGGGAGAGGGTGAGCGAGTGATGGGTCACGAGAGCGGGAGACCGGCCGACGCCTTTCCCGGTACTCGGTACAGTGGCTCAGTAGTATAAGTAGGTGAATACACCGACGCCGCTACGGATTACACCAGCGGCGGGTTTGCCGCTTTGATTCTCAGATTATTATACCTGCCGGGAACTCGCGTTTCTTGGCACTCAAAGAGAACTCCGAGGACGAAGACATCACAGAGAGTCGGGAGAAACGGATCCGTTACGTCGTCTCATTCCGAACGCGACTCATCTACTTCTCGTTCTCGGCGCCTCGAGCCGTGCTTGCTGCACTGGTAAAAACAGTCATTTGCGGCAGTCTCCCCGACGACTACGACGTTTTTTCGACCCCTTTACTCCACTGTTCGAAGTGTACTTTGCTGTTTCGTCTCGTTATCCTGCCGCTCGGGTTTCTTCTCGGTGGGGCTGCCTCGAAGAATTCTGTTACGATCCATAGGGACAAATAGAAAGCGGCGTACCGACTCAGCGAGAACGTTGATGCACCTCTGCAGGATCTCTGTATCGCTTCCTTTTTTTTTCATTTTTTTTTTTTTTTTTTTTTTTTTTTGGTTCGTCCCTAACTATCCTTGCTCGCAGTTCTTGAGCGCAGTCTGGGGTGTAACAAGGGAGGCGGAGAAAGCTCGACGGACGCGTCGTTAAGGGTCTATTCACGCGAAATTTCTCTCACTGACGCTTCAGATTGGTGGGTCCGAAGTCATGCACTTTCGCGGACCACTGCGGGATGCAAGGACACGACCAAGGATTGGTCCTTATTCCCTCGGCGACGTATATACCTGTATGCACGACGGAGGGGTAAACTTTTAGCTCATATTCTCCGCTCTCGCCTACTCGCGAAGTCTCGTCGTACGAGGAGGTACGGCCGCGGTTCCCGTTCCAGGAACTTCAAGTTTTCGTTCGTGGATGTCAACTTTAGTATCCACAATGTATACTTTCTCCGCGAAACTGGAAATTCCGAGTGTAACTGGAAGAATCATTGAACCCGAATGAAAGTTGCAGAGTTATTGACGAAAGCAGAATTAAGCAGGTTTTTTCAAAAGGTAGATTGTTGAAATACATTGTAAACTCAACGAACTGGAACTATGAATTTTCTCGCATTATTTACATTAATGAAAAATTAATCGACGTTTTTGTTTGTCAAATTAACGTTGAAATTACAAATCGTTTTTCCGACATTTACAAAATTTTTTATTAAAAGTCAAAAAAATTCTGCAACATTGCAGCTCACGTGTGCTTGAAAATTCAGTAACTACTTGTGTCAAAAAACTTTCGATGCCATTCGTTAATTTCCAAACGAATTTATTTGGCAGCGTGTAAACCGTGCGGTGCCGAGCAAAATTTTTGTGATAATTAACGAATTTCGGTTGTGCAGATATTATGCAGATGACATTTAACCGCAACGTTGTGTAGAGAGTTTAAAAAAAATTGGATGAGTGTCCAACGCGTCCAGGTTCACTGACGATCAAACGAATTCTTAGTGCGACTAGAAAATTAGTTCGCTCAATAATTATTCGCTTTAATCGAGAGACGTACGCTCGAGGCGATAATTGTGTTTGGTGCACGAACCAAATACAAAAGTTCGATTGAGAGTTCGTTAAAAATTAAAAAATGCATACAATGATATTGCATTGCGAGTCTCCGCGTTCGATAAATCTGGGGTTTATGGATTTTTTCATAATTCCGCCATTAACAGTGTTATAATTAAAAAATCGTGTCATTCCGAATAATGCGCTTTTCTCGCTCGACGCTTATTTATTAATTAATTTTTTATTTTAAAAACCATTGCCACCGATACGGAGGGTTGGCTTTGAGCGGCAAAGGATCGTAATTTCGATAATGAAATGAATGATAAAACGTGATGTGTTCCTTCGACGAAATCGTTGCGAAATTCAGCGTTCACCCACCGAGTCGGTGCAGTGAACGAGGGTGCATTGCATCGATTATAGGTAGACTCGTATCCATGCATGTCGATATAGAAATATTAGCAAAGGAGACTCTCGAGAGCGTCTCGGAGCCGGGTCCAGAAGCAGCCCGATGACGGTCGAACCTTCGACCGGCGTTTGACACCGCACGGGTTTGTCCCGAAGCTCCCTCGCGCGTCAATTTTTCAAGGACGTCTTGAGGCGTCCGAGGAAAACTGCGACGCAGAGCCTCGTCTGTACAAGTCACCTTTAACCCTCCGATTTCAGGTGAGGAACAGCTATATCGCTCTGACCTCTTGACCTCTTGGCTCCGGACCAGGCCCTACTTTCACCACGGACACACCTGTACAGTGTACACACTTTTACCGTTACACACACCTGCGCCACCCAACGGAACTTTGCTCGATAAGTTTCGCTCTCGACGTTCTCGCGGTTCAATTTTAATTTTCATACCTAACAACGCGAGGCGAGACAAACTCTTCGTCATCGTCGATGGTTCTACGAGTCTCGTGTGATGGGCGAGTTCTCCCGTACGTCCGAATCCTGAAGTGGTGAGGTGAAATTTGCGAAAAACCGGCAGAAGGAAAGAAAAGACATCGCAGTTCGAAAAAATTTATATATATATATATATATATATATATTTTTTTTTTAAACCGCGAAAAACGGATGCGCGTGTACGTTGAATCGTGATCGAGTGCGAGAACGCGAGCTGGCGAGAAGAAGAGGGTGGCTCGAGGTGGAAGCCGAGGAGGCGTTAGCAGGTGGCGGAGGCAAAGTGCACCGAGTCGAGGAGGACGAAGGTGAAGAAGCAACGACGACGAGGACGCCGCGACGCGAGGAGTACCAGCAGAGGACAGACACAGTGGAAAGATGAGGTACCATCCGGTCACCGTTCTCGTCGCGTCCCTCATCCTCGGCACCGTGCGCGCACAAGGTCAGTCCCTCAGTAATTTATACAAGGAAGAGTTATGATTTCCTCCCTCCTAGCTCCCAGGATCTTCCCTCCTACAGGCGGATTATCCAATCTTAGCCAAAGTGCTGCGCATCCTGGTGGAATTATTAAATTGCTTCACGAGAGAAAGACGTATAAGTATTAACGCTCCGAGTCTGTCGGATCGCAGTGTTTCACCCGATAAACCGTCACTCAATGTGCTACCAACTTCGTGCATTGTTCGTCAAAGAGCAAAGAGCACAACGGACTCGAGAATAGCTTAATGTTCTGTGATTTACAAACAATCGGACCCAGCAAGATTGAACAATTGGCGATTATTTTTGACCGACAGAATCGTTGTTCACCGTCATGAAGGACATTGAAAATTGCATAATACAAAATGATTTAATCGGTTCAATTTCGTATGAGGTAAATGTGGTGAGGTGAATAAATCGCCGAGCTTTTACCGTACCTGAGAACGTATTGAAACGAGTCTGAGACGGTAGCGAATTTCAAGTTGATACGAAACTTTCTGGGCGACGGTCAATTCCGGCGAACAAAATCCGTCGAGTCCTTTTGACGAAACGAATTCGCGATTATTTTTTTAACGAACGCCGAATGTCGCTCTGCCGGTGAAAATCACCGAGCTCATCCAATTAACCACTGTTATTTGAAGAACGCGAATGAATTTTTTTGACCGTCCAAGCGGGTCAAGTAAACGAAGTACTTCGAGAAATATCAAATGTCGAATCAGCGCCCAGTTTTCCGACCTTCAGCACGCGATATCTCGGTACTCAATTTTACTCCCCAGTTCAAGGTACTCGAAGTCCATTTCGACGCGTAATTCGATCAGATGATTCTTCGACGGATCCTTCGAGAACCGCATTGACTTGGCTCTGGTCCGCAAGCCCAACAATTCCATCGTCCGTTTTTCAAATGACGATCGTAACGCGTCCGACGCTCTTTTCTCGCGGCCCCACCCCAGTGACGAGACGTTTTTTGATGATTATTGAAAGGCCACGGACAACGGGCCATCGACTCGGAGCCGTTTAGCCCGCGGCTGTACGAACTATTCGCACAGCGACTAATTGCGATGGGTCGTTTAGGCTCGGTCGTGTAATCGAGCCGCAGAGTTTGAGTATTGCAACGCCGCTAAATATATGCCATGTGCGCGCGCGGCTCTTCCGATACGTTTGTGTAAGCTTCCTTGGTACGGGTGCATCGTGCAACTCGGTCTCGCTCGTTCGCTCTCCAATTATGTGTTGCCGTGTATTACATTTAAACACATCGGTAGCCATTGTGTGGCGCGCGTGACGCGCAACACTCTCGTGTATTAGCTGTAGGGACGTTTGCACGGTTTGACCGAGGCTGCCGTACCCAGTTTGCGGCCGTCGAGGCGTGGTCGACGAATTACGTGTCGGTGCCGCGGGCTTCGGGTGGCGCGCTGTATCCACCCTAGATAGTTCGCCCCTTGTCAACCTTGCAGTTCTATAAGGCGTGAACGTGAACGTGAACGTGAACGTGAACGGGTGCGCGATGAACGTAACGTTTCACGCCGCGCGCTTCCTCGCTTATTCGTCATCTTCATGGTCTCCGCTCGGAGTTTCCACGTATCTCACGTCCCACTCTAACCTTGATTCCGTACGTACACGTAGGTGTAGAGGTTTCAGGTTCTCGGCACGCCAACCGGAGATAGACGCGTGTCGGTTTCCCTCTCTCGTACGCATCGCCGCTTCACGGTCGGTGGTCTCGGCGCGTGCTGGCCTACCCTGACAGGAAGCTGAAATTCCGTATGATTGCGTACACATCGAGCCCAGCCCCGTTCCTTTCTTGTCCCCTCGATACTGCAGTGGATGGCAAAAGTATCGACTCGATTGTTTTTTAATTGCAACCGGAGTTGCACCGTTCGACGGTGATGGAAAAAGAGGGCGTTGAGAACTCGAGTAGTGTTCGCACCCGGAAACATCATTTATTCAACGAGTATTTCGCAAACAAATATTTTCCTAAAGCAAATACACGTTTATTTGTTTTTAATATTTTTCATTATTATTTTATTGCGAATATCGAATTTAATTTTTTATTTTATTTTTAAATTATTTATTTCAATATTTGTTTATTTTAAATGAAACATTTATCTTAAAATAAAATAGTTTCCGCATTACGTCATAAGCTCCGCATAATCGCTATACAGAGATGCTAAAATCCACGCGGTTCGTGTGTCGGAAAAAATCTCGCGAATCGACTACCAGCACCGTGTCGCGAGGGGAAAGGATCGCAGCAGAATTGTTTTATGCATTCCGAAGTTACGAGAGTTTAATTATTACAGATATCATCGTTAGCGACAGACTCTCATACGTACTTCCTCCCAGTCATCGCCATTTTTGTTTTTTCCCCTATACTCCCACCCAACCCCCCGTTCGCTTCGGAGTAAAACCACCCTTCTCCCAACGAGGTATAGCGTGCCGCTTAATTCTTCCACGCTGCAACCACCCCCTCGACCGCAACGAGGAGCCGCGAGGCGCACGGGTGGCTGCCGAGCTGTATCGCGACGCTCGCTCGGCTACCTCGTGTAAGCCCTCCCCTTCAGTAACGCTCGACAACTTTTCGTTTCAGCATTGCAAATTGTTTGGCACGAGAGTTTCGCCCGGTGGCTACCACAGTAGCGACCGCGTTTCAATGTAATCTTTTCTCTCGCCGCTCTGTAATGCCGCCGCGGCGTTCTCTCCTCCCCCTTCTTTTCCACCGCCTCATCCCTGTTCGCCCCTCTTCGACTACTTCCGACACTGTGTTTCTTCGCATTACCGTTGCATCGCGAGAAGGTTTCCTGCGATACTCTTGTCTTTCCACCAACGCGCTGCATCTCGATGCAATTGCATGCTCGAGTTCCACCAAAACACGGACAACGATCTTTGCCGTGCACGGTCTGCACGCTGGATAGTTTTGCAGGACTATCCAGAGGGTTAATTCCGCCTGACTCTCTTCCGGTTAAAGGATCGAGTCAACACGTCTCTCTCACACACCGCTTCTCCACTACGTTTCTAGCTTCACGATCTCTTCCGTCGACACTTCGATCGTATTTCGATTGTTCACGATGCTTGTCAAGCTGGCTCGATTCCTCACGGCATGGTCAGATCACAATCCGATTGTCCACACGCCAGTGCAACGCATCTTGATACGCCACGTTCAATCCGCCACAAACGTTTCTGCCGCGTTTCGATCGTGCACATTTTCGCCGCTGATTAGCTCAGCCACAATGCTCAGAGTCGTCGCTCACCGAACCGAGTTTCCAACCAAGTCGTCTTGAATCGGAATTCCAATAAAAAATTAACGGATCGAATTGTGTTACTTAATGAATTTTTTTATGGACATTTCGATCATGGAAAGGAAAATCTGACGGGAGAGTCATCTTGTAAATTACAGTTTGGCGGTGAAACAAACGTATCGGTTCGAAAACCACCATCTCGAACCGATACGTTCGTAACGAGGGTAATCGGAAACCGACTATTAAAAATGCGGAAAAATTTTGTTCACGGAGGAAGTTGTGTCGTTGTCTTCAGCGAAACTATGCTGCGAACATTCGATGCCGGTTCTTACGTCGTTCCTTCTCGTTTCACGACTCGACGTTTTCACGCGAAACTTCCGTGTGTCCGTGCAATTCTTTTCAGGGTAACCGACACACACTTTGACGCTCACGCACGCGCATTCATTCATGTTGAACCACAAGGAAGGTCCAAGATGCATGGACGTTGTTGCCGAAGAAACGGAAGCACCGTTCGCGTGAGACGGGAGTCGGTGGTAGTAGCGGTGCTGGGTTACCGTCAATTGCTTTGCACCGGGAGCAAAACCCGCGTGCCGTGTCGTAGTGGCGAACAACCCTCTCGGTGTTCACGTGTCCTTCGGGCTGGCCAGCACGTTCATAATTTAGGTGAAGCGAGCGAGTGGTCGCGGAACATGCCACCTGGTTCTTTGCCGATAAGATCGCTCGTAAGATCCCCGCAGACCACGGTACCGCGGAGGAATAGAAAAAAAGCGAGAGGCAAAGTCACTTCATGCATACGTGTATGTTCACATACACGGTGATCTTGAAAGTTTTCGACCCCTTTTCCTCGGTGACGGGTGGTCGTGGCCTGACTAGAGTTACTTAACCATTTTTTCACGTATTCGCAACGGTTACGAGTTACAATTTTTTTTTAAATAAATTTATAGCGTTAGTTGGAGTGACACGGCCGTCCGTCGTGGCTTTCAATGTTGAGCGTTTGTTGCAGTGAAAATGATCAGACGTGTCTTTAACTCACGCATAAAAAATATCGAAAATTCCGGGTGAATCACATCGGTTCGCTGTTTCCAAAATTCCGTCGCGACAATATTTTTTAATTTTTTTTTTTTTTTTTTTTTTTTTTTTCAACGTTGAAACTCCAATGATCATTGTTCGAAAAATCCTGGTCATTTACAAATTCGACTATCTCGCTATTTTTTTATTTCTCAATTTCTGAGTAACGGTCGCGAATTTTTATCGAAAAAACAAAAAAATAGAAAAAAAAAAAATCGGCCAACTTCGCTCAGGGGACGATCAACTATGACCCGCCATAGAGTGTAAAAAACTTTGGGTATCACCCTGTACATAACAAAGTTCAAGGATCCCGGTGTCCTTCGCCAACGAGCTCGTGGTTGGACAAAAATGTCCAGATAAAGCTGCCCCGCCGCTTCTCACGTTGATTCCGTTACACTTCATCCCACAGGATTCCTATTGGCTGCTCGGTTGAACAACAAAGTTTTCTCCCCAGCGATTCGTCCTTCCCGTTGTACTTTCACCGAAAACTTGACGATCGCGCGGGTTGCCCTCCGGCCAATAATTGTCCTTGCTCGTCGGGAGATGAGAGATCGAGACAAGGATGAGTTTTCGTTCGTTCTGAGGAGGGTGGAAAGGAGGAACGAGGGGAGGCAACGGGACTCGCAAGCTCCGGAGGAAGAGCCTAGAGCGCAACTGCCAAGCTCACGCCAGTGTCCCTTTACAGTTTCCCTCCAGCCAAGGCAGCGACTTGTCGGAGAGCGACAAGGGTGTAACTCGGTGTACAATTTTCTCAAACTATTTTATCGCTGTGAGAGCTACGTCGGGAAATAATCTGACCAATTAGCGTAGGTTGCCCCCTGTGAGAATGCCGGCGGACGTTTATTAGCAACGTTATTAAGATCGGAGGGCGCAGAGGGGAAACGTTGAATTCGGTCGAGCGCGCCCTACGTCGGTGGCCATATTATTTATGATCGTTGAAGGTAGTCGAGGTCGCGCGAGCACCCACGCCAACAGGTTCAACCTAAGGTCGTTCGGTTCCAGGTAGCTAAATGCGAGGAACTTTAAATTCTATAGGTATAGAAGTGAGGCGTGCAACGTGGTATTGTGCTTGCGCGGCGCAAGTGTTCGTTGCTCGCATCGGTGAGCACGAGTTCAGACGGATCAGCAGCAATCGCTTCGGAGAGTTTGGCTCGCGCTGAATTATCAACGACCAAGGTTTCCTTCAGTGATCATTGTCGGCGATCGTGAGAAGGAAGCGATGTGCGAATTACTTCGTTAGTTTGGAAATATATTTTTCGCTGATATATATATATATTTTTTTTTTTCGTTGGCTCATCGATTTGGAACCGCGGACTGTCGAAGTGTTTTAAGAATAAACGTAAATAGGTGAATTAATTGTCAATTGATAATCAATAATTTCCCGATAGACCTGTGAAAAATAAGAACGTTCCTTTCGGTATCGGTGAGGATTCATTTCATACGAAATCAATTCCATCGTTCCTCATAAAATTCAAGCTGATTGCGACAGGTTATGAATATTTTTGGTTCTAATTCATTATCTTATTATACTCGGAACGGATAATCACATTAAATCGACTATCATTGAGGTCATCGTCCAGTTCTCGATGAATTATTAATGTTTCATTGCTTCACATGTTCTCGCCTGCGCAAGACATAAATTTAAGTTTCACAGGTGAATTCTCGTTGTCGCTTCTCATCACTTAAGATATTTGATGATTAATGTCGATCAGCCTTATCGGAACAACCCCCGAACGTACGACACGTCTCCACGCTCGCAGTTATATTCATAAAATAAGAATTACGATACTAGTGCGAAAAAATATTTTCTCCGACTTTCGGCACGAGCCGGAGGCGTTGAGAAAACATTTGTCGCACGATCACCGTCCAAATTGTATTTCTCACGTTGCCAAAAGGCACGTTAACGCCACGCATGCGTAAAAATGCACTTTACGCACCGGTTGATATAAAAAAATTCTATTAAATCGAGTATCATCGACATTCCAATGTTCGATGTGTTTTTTGAGTCATTGCTTCAACCGCATTCAACTGTGGGGGTGAAAATTCGATATAGCGTTCGACGCTTTCAGAAATTTCGCGATTCGTATCGGCGTTATCCGTGCAACCGCTAATCGCAGGTCACGGATCGGATCCACGCAGGCACCGCGTATTTATACCTTTTAACGTGGCCCCGAAGCATTGTACACTCGCTCGCAATATCCTCGGCGATCATTATACGGCGCACAGGTTGCATATATGTATCTCGACCGCCTAGGTACGTAGCCCGCTAATTGTACGCGCCAATTCCACGCATCGGGTATCCTAGCAATACGATTATCGTGTATCGGAGGCCAATTAAGGGAGGTATGTCGAAGGGGGCGGGGGTCGAGCCCCTCCGGGTGAGATCGTACAATCCCGATGCGGGATCATAGCGAGCTCGTTCACTCGATCCTTTCCCAACAGCGAACTCTCTACCGCGATCCTGATATCGTCGTCGCTAATACGATGCATCTGAATTCCTAGCGAGACGCGGAGACTCGTGGAATTTACACCGACGAGAATCGAAGGGCGTGTTGCTTACGGAGAGTATAACGCTGTACATTCTGCAGTTTCTCATTAACCGGCGAATTCACGTTCGAGTAACGTCGGTGCGTCGAAGGGGTTCCAGGCTGACACTACTCGTATCGCCGAGGAAACAGCCACGATAGATGAGCGGAACAATGTGTAATGCGTTCAGCCGCTAAAAACACGATCGACGCGAAAATACAGTGGGAAACTGTGAGGTGTGACCGATCCCGAAGAAGTGTCGAATTAAAATTTACGAAATTGTCGTTGGATCATTTGTGTTGGGTTTTCTTTACGATAGTTCTTGAAAGTGGAAATCTTATGAAAAAATTAATTACAAATGAAATTGTTCAAAAATTTGGCTCGTTTATTTTTTTAAATACATAGGACTTTTTTCGGATTTTTCTGATTCACTCCGAATTTCGTAACTTCGCTCACACGTTTCTCCGCACAAACAAAAAAATCGAAGATAATTGAAAAATCTGCAAAAAATTCACACAGGTTCGGAAAAATGAGCGAGTGATTTTAATTGAAAAAAAAAAAAAAAATGTTTCCGAAAGATTTTTTCAAAACAAATTGAACTCATTAATTTTTATAATAATATTTCGTTTAATTTTTTTTTTTACAATTTCCTCGAATTTCCCTGAAGCTTGCGCGAAGTTATTTGCGCAGCTACCTCGATTGAATGTGAGTCGCTTTTAATTTTTCCCGGAGGTAAGTGAATGCCGTTACCCTCGTGTGCGAACTCGATTGGCAGAGTTAACGTAAAACTACGACCAGGTGCGGCCCACTTGTCCAGAGTGAATCGGATAAATCCGCGTCAAGACGAGAGCTTCGGCGATGTGTCCTTTGCGCCTGCGTATGTGCACACATCCAGCAAAACTGTAATTAAACGATAATTGATAGTCCTGAAGCTGGCTCTCAGAATTTAGGACTAAACGACTGCACCGGAGAGTCAAGAGTAAAAGTAACGAGACGTGGTAGTGGTAAATGGATATGAATTTTGGAGGGAGATCGCGGGAGTAAAGCAGATGTAACACGAAAGTGCTCTTGATACGATATAAGAGCCTTTCCACCCTGTCTGTCTGGCAAACCCGCAACTCCGTGGCCTGGATATACACAACGCTCGCAGGCAAACGCACCGACCCGATTGCACACTTAGCGAGTGGCTCCGGAGTGAGAGGCGCGCAACGAGAGATCTCGAAAGTTTCAGCAAGAAAGGAAGAACCGGAGATCCATCCAGCCCATTCGTTCGAGGCTGGAACGTTCGCGGCATGGTTCTCCGTTGTAAGAATCTCGTAAACCCTGGCGCAGGCAGGCGGTGCAGGTGGCACACGATAGAGCTGGCGCACGAAGTTGTGTCATGGTGGTTCTTTCCGACGTTAAAACCGCAAGCACGAAAGTATAAAACAGCCGAGTAGCTGAAGGAAGCGAACCCGAGATCGGCGGAAGATGTGGAGTGGAAAAGTGGAGGATGTAAGAACTACCAGAGAGTATTTGAAGGTGGGTGAATTACAGAATCCAGAAAAACGTGGTTCGCGAACCTCGTTAATGTGCGTACGAAACAGAGATCGGGGAAGAAAATGGAGAAGTGAATTGTCGGAAGTAAAAGTGACGATTAGTCTGCTTGAGGGAAGCAGAATAAACCGAAGGCAGGGCTGGATCGTTGGCTTTGAATTGTTTTTATTAGGTTAATACTTGTAAAATATATCGGAGGAATGCAATATTTTACAGACTGGCGAGAGGAAAAAATTGAGGAATACAAATACACTTTTTTAGGGGTTCCATCGACTTTAGCGGATGCTCATAATCAATCTGTATGGAAATATTTTAGTCGGGCATTTTTTTTTTTAAATATCTTTTTATTTGAATTCCACCTCAACAAGGTACTTCGAATATTTTCTTCACCGCTCTACTTAAACTTTTTTCTCAGTAAATCTATTTCAACCAACACGATACAAGTTTCGTACGTGGGCATATTCAAGCATCAATTTTTTTTCGTTTACGACCATTTCGAAAAATTTGTCGCAAACCACAGTAGAGCATCGATGTAAGCGCGAATGTCCGAACGAATCAGGTACAACCGAGATAAAATCGTTAACGAAAAAATGTGCCAGTACGAAACGAGCGAGGGCAGTGGAGACCTTACAAACTGCAAGCCCGTAACTTGATCTCAAACTTGGTCGCACCGGCGCTCGTCCTTCTCACTCAAGTGCTGACAGGACATCTCGAAGAGGGTCAAAGTTTGTCACACGTCGGTCTACAACAAGTAGGTTCTTAGTTCAAATCCAATTGTTCCATGGTCAGTTTCTCCTATGTACGGCTTTCGTTTCGTGGGCTCTCACTCGATCGAGTGTGCGCCGTTGTACCGCGGACCTGGTCCAAAGCATTCGTCTAATTAAATTCCTACGGCAGGTATAGACATCCGCCACGCGCTTGTACTGCATTGTGCAAAATAGGATGCCAGGATGCTGTTGGGCCGTTGGGACACACGGCTTGCTTGCCGTTTGAACCCTTGCGGTTCACGTTCTATCTACCTTGTCTGTTGACTCGGTCTATATGTATGAAGACAGCCGCAGAGATCGCTAATTCCCACGTGTTGTTGTTTATATACATGCACGGTACGTCCAGCTTCCCGATTCAGCGTAACATCCGTAAAAAATTAATCTACCGATTCGAGCCAAACGTCAGTTAGTCGACTGGCTTGAAACGATTTTTTTTATATCACACGCTGGTACGAAAAAAAAAAAAACAAAATACAGACGATAGTGAAACGAAATAGACGAGAGGTGAAACATTTATAGCGTCTCTTTAATTTTCTTCCTTCGTTTCAGTCTCGCCTCAATTCCGACCTTCCACTTCACGTGCCATTTTCTTCTGGCCGGGCGGAGGCGCATTCCGTAAGAGCATCTTTCACCTTACTTCGAGGACTCGCGACGTTAAGCGATGCGGACTTTTTACAAATTGATAGCATTCTCATTGTTTCCGGTCTGAAATGGTGCAATAGTCTGTGCTGTTTGGTGCAGCTTTCTAGATTGACCGGCGATAGCTCTGACGAGAGTCGATCGTATGTTTGAGACAACGAAATATCGCGAATAAAATAAACTTTTGTCGCACGGCCAGATAAACAACCGGTTGACGCGCGATCTGAAACAATTAAGTGTCATTCGGTAAGTTGATTCTGACGTAGCTTCAGTGCTATCTCTACTTGTCAGTGGAAATATTTTCTTTTCGGAGTGTCATCGTTCGAATGTATTTTCGAATAAGATCGAAAATTCGCAGAGATTCACGATTTTTTTGCAACGACATTCTATTATTGTAAAAAATTGTAAAATGAAATTTTTTTTTTTTTTTAACCTCTAACGCTTCGATTTATTTTAATTTTTAAAGGTGGAAACGGTAATTACCTGCGTAATTCGCAAAATCGTGGATAATCGAGGAGATTATAGAACGAAAATGAGGATTGAATTATGAGGCGGAAATTATAAAACGATTTCGTCCATTCGACACCCGGCTCGGTGACCTATGAACGCGGGATAATTTCCACGTTCATTGGTCGCCGACCCGTCTCTCGAAGGCAATAAAAACGGTTTTATAATAGTCTCAATTCGTGATTCACCGTTCCTATAGCTATGGCAATGTAAAGTGATTGACGATAAATCGGACCCGCCGTTACTCCAGCGTGCCAACGGACCGTGACAAATTTTATTTCTTCCGAGGTGTATCGGATCCAAAGCGATCGAGGCATCTTTCGTTATATTTTGGATTTTTCAAAAAAATATTCAGCATCCAAAAGTGAAAATTTTTCGTCGTTGAAACAAGCCGTAGTAAATTTTCCCTCGGTAATGTCAGCTCGATCGCTTCATCTCCAGTGGAATCTCAACTAAATTAGGACGGACGTAGTAACGTCGATGTCGGTGGCAAACTGTGCTGAGCGTTACGATTTGCTCCTCCTGATGTACTAATTACTCCATATTACGAATAAACTGCGATGGCCTCTATTACGGTCGGACCGATGGTCACACCTTCCATAACAGCGGAGAAATTGGACGGCGCTGGTGATAGGGCGAAGTTGGCTCGTAGAGCTGTATCTTCAGAAGTCGAGTGGTTTCATCGTGGCGGCTAATTTGCGGGCGAGCTTGAAACGCAGCGGTCTTTCAGCCGAGCACAGAACTGGTTTGGCTGTGGCTGGCGTATCCCTTGACAGACAAACGAACATGAGTGAGCAGCTTGCCGATAATGAAACTACGGTGTATAAAACCACGAGAAATCATCGTCCTTTTGCCGTCCATACAGAGAAAAAATTACATGGTGAAAACAACAACACCGATTTTTTACCGTGAAAAATAATTTTCAAGGGGAACGTTTACATTTTGTAGGACAATGACAAAAAAACGTCATGGTTGCACCGATAATTATAGTTTACCGAATTAAATAAATACCATCGGAAACTATATTAATTTTTCGCTTGGGATCCATTTTTTTACCGTAGGAAACACGTTGCAATCGATGCGAGAGTCAGCTTTCCATTAATTTGCGACTTTTTTTTCGTCACACAAAAAACCGTCTCCGTCTCAGAAAATTTTCCATTTTTTCTCCGTTGATACAGATCTCTGAATTATGTTACTCCCGGACCTACAAACGATGCATAAACTCGTGTTACACTGTCGTATATATTTCCCTTTGGGACGTTTAAATTCTGGACAAATTCGAAACTGCTTTCCAAGAAAAAAAGTAGTCGAGATGGTTGGCTTCGCATAAACCGCACTGACGAAAAGTTTCGGGGTGAGAAAGTTGGGCAAGGGGTGGGCGACATATGTGGTACGGCTTGAGACGTGGAACGTCGTTCGAAAGTCATACCCGGCTAACTTCTCACTCCGACATTCGCACCGGAGCAGCAGTCTTTCTCGTTATGTGCTTTCCGCTGTAAGATTCTGAATTAGGTGATTAGGCAAGCGCGCAATACAGATGCACAGTGCCTCGAAGTAGGGAAAGCAATTGGATCACGAAAGAGTCAAGGCATTCCCTACTCGGGCAAAGTATCAAATTACCAAAAACTTGAAGCACGTTTTACTTTAAATACCACGTTCTTCATGCTTTATCGAGTACTTGATATTTCGAGTAACACGTTCTTAATGGCTTATGAAGCACTTCATACTTCAAGTACCACGTTCTCATGGCTTATCAAGTACTTGATATTTCGAGCCCCGTCGTATACTTCTGGTAAAAACTCTTTATCAACTATCGGTGTACCGGACTTTATCCTAAGCGCACATCACGTTATCTTTTTCGCTTCGATAACTATAAGGATGTTCACTGTCGATTATTTTCTATGCCATCAAATTAAATATGTCTTACAATTTGTCTGTTTTGTCAACGACCATTTTTACGACTCAAAACACTTACGATACTTCAACGACATTTTTTTTTTTTGTTGGAAAAAATCTTTCCAAGTTCAATCTTTTTATCGCTGAGATAAAAACAGTGATCAAGTGTTTATATGGTAATTGTGTTCAGATCCGTAATTAAGATTATTGTAGTCCCGAGAGTTATTATCGTCTTTTATTACTTATTTTTGGCTTCTTATGTATATGTCATTATTGATAAAAAAATAAACCCGGAAAGTTCGTAAAAAAAAAAGTGGCTGACGATAAGCGTGACTATAGGAAACAAACACGGGATTATCCGTGCTCTTTTTCGTCGTTACAGATCGTACTGAAAAATAAAGTTGTCTCTCGTTACTTCGTACTCATTCTCCCTTTGATACGTTGCATTTCAGCCAATGAAGTTAGCGAACGAACGAATATTCCTGAAGTAACGATACGAAGGACCTCGTTACGTCCAATTGCCTCTGTCATTTCTTTTCCGTATCTATCCAATATTTTGTACTCTCCTCTTTCTCCTGTTTCACCTCTTCCCTTCGAATAAAATAATTAATCTAATTAATCCATGTCCGAGATATCCGATAGGACTTCTCCTCGAGTTCACGTCGTATCGGTGCTGCTGAGAAAAGACTTTACGACTCGTGTAGAGCCGAATGAAACCTCTCATAAATAGCTGATAATATGACGTCACCTTTCGAGGAGATGAAGTGGTTAAAGGGGCTTTACGTATTCTCAGTAATATTCTCTCTCATATAACGTGATGCGCTTTATCATTTCATCCGATCGGTTGAACAGTACAGCGACCGGCATACACGAAGCCAACCCAAAGCGATGGAGTTATCTCGATCTATACCTCTACGGCCCTATCAAAGTCGACTCCAACTCCGTCGCGTGCATCGAACATCAAAGACACCTCAGGCATATTCCAAGAACGTGAGAGTATGAGAGATGCTCGAACGTACATCCATTCAAGCATTATGCGTCCAACGTTGCAATCGGATTGTCGCTGCAGATTGAAAATCCCACGTGTGTAGACGAGGTCATGATCGCTGCATCAGGTGTGACATCAATCGGAGTGGTAGATTGATTTTTCGAGGGTACTTTATTTCCATACGTTTTTTTGTTGTTTTTTATTAGTACTCTTGGGCTACAAAATTCTAGCTTGGGGTGAACCGTCATCATCGAACCACTCAACAATAAGTGATTAAAGTACTCAATTACCAAAATCGCTACGGGTCTGGAGTGAAGTCAATTCGCGCGATCAATTTTTGTTGTCGACACGCCACTTCAATCATGATGGACCGTCATGGTTTTTGATTCGTGTTCGACCGATCAGAGTGCAATTTGGTTTTCGACTATTTTTCGATATTTCCAATGAAGCTGAACCGTTTCGCAGCGGGGCGCGAAGGCGACTTTAGAATTTGACTACGTTCAACGAAGACGATGCAAAGCTTTCGAACTATGAATGTCCTTGCCATTTCCGTCAATTAATTCAATTAAAATGTCATATCACTCTGTTCTAATATCGCGATGTCGATAATCGATTACATTATCTTCCCTCGACACGTGGAGGCATATTTTATCATTTAACTTTATTAAAATACTGGAAATTTCGATATGACTTTTTCATTACGAGGAGATGATTTTTTATGATCCGTTCAATCGGCTCGTCAGCGTTACTCTTTTATTTTGCCAACTCGGATGTTCAAAGCTTCCTGCGTACCTTGAGTTTATGAAACTTCACTTTTTCTAAGAAATATGAGAATTCGAGGTGAAGACGATTAAAGTTATCCGTATCCGATGTTATAAATATCATTATCGGTTAAGAGACTGAGATGATGCGCACGGCCCTTTGTATTCTCAATAGTGGTTTCCGGAAACGCATTCTCACCCTGCCATTTACCTATAGCTATCTCCGTTTTAATGGAGATTCCACAAATCGAATTGGAGATTCTACACCAATTCGGATCTCCCTTGGTGAGGTTATGAATATAGATAATAATAATGCCTCGAACGCTTTCACCGTAATAATGCAGCCATTGTGGGTTCCTTGCTTCTACACAGATGGCGCTAAAAGGACGCGCGAATATTCGATACTCTGTCAGTGCATTGGATATTTATTTAAAGCTCCATTGTAGCGTCTCCATTAGCGCTCGAGTCTTCTATAATTTTCGAGCTTTAAATCGAGGCTTCGACTCGTGTCTAATCGAATCAGAGTTAAGTACCGAATGGAGATTTCCGATAGAACTTTGTCTTTAATCGATGACTCAATACGATTTAACGAATTGTCGATACATGTAAAAAAAAATTGCACAATTTAAATTCTGTTGAGATTGGATAGAGATACTAAAATTTAAGAAATAATTCATGCAGATGCGTCCGCAAGGATTCCTGAAAACCCGCTATGAATATACTTCTGAGAATATTCATTATCAAATGCTAGCAAAAACATTTAAATTAAATCCACATGCCGCAATAAACTGCCTATTTGCTGGCGGGTCGTTGACGAAACGCAATCTGGATGCATTTGATGAAAAAAAAAAAAAAAAAAATTACCAAAAGGAATTTTTGAAACGTCGACTTACCGATTAAATTTAATAATGACTCGTCAACTTGTCACGGTATCGAAATAAAGATACTTTCCTCTTTTTATTTTTCACTACAACCACTATGGCATAAAAATACGATTCTCTGAGATATCGAGCAAAGCGTTATACGGCGACACAATTCTCAACCTCAATTTTCGTACTCTGAGATCCGAGCGTTCGCGTATCACAGCCAGAGAAACGCAGGACAAAGTTTCCTGAGTCTATCGAAAATCTACTGGGGTCCAAAATAAGCGGCGAAAAAAGAGTGGGACAGCTCCGAAGCCTGGTTATCGCTGTATAAACTCCGAGCACAAACGAAAGTTGCGATAGCTGAAGAACTGCACGGATTTGTTGCGACTGTGTGAAAACATTTTGCTGGCACTCCGGCGAACTACCGACACGCTGGTGCGGCGATATTTCTGTCAAAACGACGAATCTTTACCGACTTACATCTCGAGTAAGTCCGAAGCGACTCACCCAGAAGGAGACTCTGTATCCTCTCGAATATTTGTGAACGAATTTATCCACAACGATCGGCAAAAAAGCCGATACACGCCGAGTGAGTAGACAAGAAGATTTGGAAGGTTTCCGAGTTGTTGAGAAAGGTCCAGAGTGGATTCCACTATCGCGTGTATTTTTGTCCCATTTAACATCTCTCGTGAAGCAAAGTGTAAATCCGCTGTCCCGCTTCGCAAATACACCTGGAACTAGCGTCGAAACGAACACTCGACGCATGCACATTTTTCACACGGAAAGGTATGAAAATAAATAAAATGTCAAAAATCATAAATTTCCCCCAAAGTGAAAATTTCAATATCGGCTCCGCGTAATTTTTCTTCCAAGTTTTCGTCCGTAAAAAAAACAAGGGGAATTATGAAATGGATAATTTGCTGAAATATAAGCTGAACGGTTTTAACGAGAAAGCTGCGTTATCGTCAAGTAGAATTTCGATAGCGATATCGAAAAAAATTGTATTATGCACAACAATAAAATTCACTAAAAAATAAAAGTGAAACAAAAAAAGTCCCTCTTGTTTGCATGTGCTGTTTTTCTTCTCGAGTATCGTCACAGCCAGCGACTCATGCCCCATAAACCATTGTCATTAACAATTATTCCTTTCCGGCTGAGTTACGTCTCCGAAGGAATGACCAGCAACAACCTTTCCGAGTCGCCTCTCGATATCTATGTGGCATAGAACACAGAAAGTCCTTTTGTCTCTACGAAAAGAATGGACACTTCCTTGTCACTTCTGAGCCTTATTCGATCACCGATGAGTACTAGAGTAACAGCATCTTTAATTGGAATTTCACCAACCTTCCGCACGAAAAAAAAAAGATTTGGGAAAACTGAACAAAATTGATTTAAATCAATTAAATCCAGCGGTTGTGGATGGCGATGGAAATATTTTGTTAAGCCGGATAAAAAGGTACTTTACCGTTGGAAAAAAAATGTCCGTTGGCTCAAGTGGAAGTCTTGAAGGTTCTGCAAACGAGCAGACATAATAATGGTTCGATATTGCACTAGAAAACGAGGCGGAGTCACGAGTGGCCACGGTGCCTTAAACCACTATGAGAGATTGTAACTGTGTAGCACATTGATATAACTTCTTAGGGCTCGTAACTGTAACTTTGTGCATAATTTAACTTCTTATTAATTGCCTGTTAAAAGTTCGATCTTCGACTCTAAGAGTGGGTATTGTTTTATGACCACATCGATTGCTGATCGCCATCTATTACTGTATATTAGGACATTGATAAGCTTTAGGAGTAAAGTCATGATGATCTCCAGATGAGCCCTTCAGCCCTATGGAATTATGCTCACAGGGCCATTTTATTATGCAGGTTAAAGAGGAGTATCAGAAAAAAAAAAATTACGGCGCAACGAGTTGACGATAACCGAGCGCCGTGTACAATCCTGCATGACACACCCCATACTTAACACGATTTACCACACTGCGCCCCACTGAACCGCGCACCGTCCACGGCTTGAGAACAGTGCGAATTTATCGCACTTCATAAAAAAATAATTAATGCCACGGTAATTTCACCCCTTTCGTCAGCAATTGTGGGTCAAGTTCGTTGAGAACTTTTTGATCAATATTTGCCGTACTCCATGTTCCACGAGACTTGGAACACCAAACCCCATTATCTCGTGTAGATTTTACTGTGCTTTATAAAAAATAATTAATCCCCTGGTAATTTCACTATTTTTGCAAGGAATGAATTCAACGAATTCAATAAAAATCCGTCGAAATTCGCGCGATGCTTCGGAAAATCTCGATAGTCGAGAAGATGAAGGGAGTAATAGGTTGCGCATAATCGACTTCACCTGAGACTGCCGTCTGGTTCCTGCGTCGAGAGTGAGCGGTTGGGGTCCAAACACATTATACGTCGGTCTGGCAGAGCAAATAACGGGGTGTTACCCCATCAAATTGACTGGTCGCTTGCTCGACCATGGAATCTGTTATAGCGTAACACCTCCCCTTCCCGGAGTCAACTTAGACAGTTTCATTGACCCATCCTATTATACCGTTCCCTCCAACGTTCCCCCACTGTACTTATAAAAATCTCCCCCATCTGTGCTCGAAAACTGGTCGCTCGCAGCCGTGAACAGCGAGCTCTGCGTCGAATGGAAGGGACCGGTCGATTTCGAAGCCTGTCTTCACCATCCCGGCCCACCGATTGAATTTCACGAGCTATCGAACACTCGTCCGTGGGTACTCTGGTAGAGCGACGACACGGGTCCATCAGGAAGTGAGCGCGAGAAGAAGGACAACGAGAACACGGTGCTCTCGCTCGGTCGTCATTATGTGCTTTAATCGCTCGCTTTCACTGAACACTGAACAATCTTCACTCTCGAGCGCCCGGATAGGCGACCTTTTGTAAAGGAAGAGAGAGAGAAAAAAAAAAAAATCATCCGGCGCGTCAAGCGATGCGTCATAATTCAACGAGGAGAGAAGCGCTCGATAACGGAAAACGGTGGCTCTCGCTTCTGTGCTACCTGGCGTGCTTTTGGTTACTCCCGATGTCGACGGAATGACAAAAATTCTCCAGCGAGGCTCGAACTCCGCGGTTATCTCGGGAATCGATTACACCGCTCGCTCTATTTATAGCTGTATATTCTCCTACGAGGATTACGTTAAATTCGTATTTTATGGATGTAGACACGTGAACCTTGCTCCGATACAGTGTTCACCGCGGTATCCATCGACGCGTTGCTATTTCCTTGCATAATGGTTTCGATCGTGCGAAACACTCTCGAGGCCGCGATGAAGTTGGCAGTTGGACCGCATAAGCGCCTTTCGAGATATCGAAACTTCAAGTTTAATTGATGTTTGATGCTCGGCGCGCGAACGGGCGTAACGACCGCTCGGTTGTACCGGCTCGGCGAGTGGTCGGGGCTGAGCAAGCGAATGGGATTCACCTAGCGCATACCCAGTGCAGCTTCGTTATTCGCAGGTGTAGATGGAAAGGTATGGGTTAATGCGTTTAATAACTATTGCATTTCATACAGAACGTATATTGTCGAGTGTTATTACCTCACCAGTGGACTATACAGCGTTCAAGGGAGGATGAAAGCCACGTATCATAAACGTCGGAAGGTACGATTGGTGGATAGTGAATTAAAAATAAAATTGCACGGATAAAATAGACATTTTTTTAATACATTGTATCGTGGCAAAGTTTCTATATTTTGTACTGTTGCGAAAGAAAAATTCTTTTCCGATGTTTAAAACATTACGTAATTCTTGAGTTTTTCGTTAAACATTTTTTTGAAGTGCTCCAAAATGTCGAAAAATCACATTCGGATAAAATTCCCTCCTCATGGAAGAAGCTTCGCGCATAAAGAAATATTATGAGCGATAAAAAAAAAAAAATCGTAAACGAAAGTTTACGATAATTCACGAGGCTCGATTCACGGCTCAAAGTGCGATATGTTTTTGGACTGAATGACAGTGCAATCACTTAGGCTCGATACGAGTCATTTGTATGACTTTGCAATGTGCGAGATTGTCCGCTGAGCGCTATGATGTCTGTTTCCCGAAGCCAAACAAATGCAATCCGCTACAACTGCACTTTCCACACCCCCTGAGCCGAACGCGCACCCGTCAATACCCGGAAAAACCATTTGTACTCGGGTTACTGGTAATCCTTGAACAATATGTAAATCGATTGATATGTTCGTGTTACGTCGTTGGGTCGAATGTGCCTGACCGCATGATCCGATATCATAAAATCTATTGATCGGACTGTTATTTTATTTATTTGTCGAATAAAAATGACCGAAGATCAGTCACGGGATAATCGGTAGTCGTCCAAACAAACAGCTGCGATTAAGAGCCGCGGACAACACGTTAAATTGTTCAGTGGTTTGCCAAAATAGAACATTCGCTCTTCATCGTAAATTCAACCACAGAAGCAAGTGTAAATTGGACAAGAAATAGGCGTGACGATAACACAGTCGCCTGGCTGGGTTATAATAATCTTTGCATTGTCCCTTGGAAAAATTAATGGAAACATGAAGCTAATCCGAATCTCATGATTCCGTTCATTGCGAGAGCCCTCGAAATACCACGTTGCAATTCTATGTCACAGTTTGTTTTACCGACGCTTTACGGTTCTTCGAGTCCATTTAACACAAGTTGCTCGCGCCGCGTTCGAGCATGGTCGCTCTTAACTCGAATGCGGTGTCCACCCAGCATGAAATTGTGACGATTGTTGACAACTCGTAGCGCTTTGGACCGGCACTTGAGCGCGATGACGAGAGGGCCAGAATGTACGCTATGACCGATCCTTGTCCGCGATAACGGCGTCGGCCGAGTTGGGCAGAAGCTTCAGTATCGAGCAGAGCGCGCACGACATTTCCCGACGACTCTTACGATTTAAAAGTACAACGAATCGTTGCATTGAAATCCTGAAATTAATCGTCGAATAATTCTGCACATTCCCGCGTGAGATAAATTGACTTCTCGTAAGCTCCGACGAGCGTCGAAAGCTCTTTCTGTACCGCCCCAGACCCAAGTTTCGCGTATCCGTTCGAGTGAATTTTTCAGTCATACTTTTCGATGAACCGACCGGGTTTTTTTTTTTTTTTTTTTTTTTTTTTTTTTTTTCGGGTCTACTTTTTTCATCCCTTATTGTGCTTCGTCGAGTCTGAAATCTGACGGGGAAACTCGACTGACCCGACGTATATACGTGACGATGACAAAGTACAGATATACTGTGTGGCAATAATCCGAAAACGATCGAACCCGATACGGTTCTCGTTCCCCCGAACTATATTTCTCAACGCGTTTCGGTACGGCGGTGCGAAAGCTCGAGCTTCATTTCACTCGGAGTACAAGCTCTGTCTCTTTCACCCTTTCCACTCTCCTCCGTAACTCGATATCTGTGTGCTAGGTACTTGGTGAAAGACAAACGCGGGTCGAGAAAATAACGCTATCCGGAAAATTGAAGAGAAATCTCGTTCGCACTGAGAGCCCTTTCACGTACCTGAAATCGAATAGTTCGACGTCTCGTGCCATTCCTTTATTGTTTCTCCCGAAGTGGTTCCCCCCCCTTTTTTTTTTGTCTTTTTATTTGTTTCAAATCCGGAAGCGTTTGCGAAATGAGTGTGTTCGCGATCGGAGCTGCTTTCGTATCGAACAAACCAATGTGCCATGTTTATCGAGCTTTTCTTACGCGATCTCACCGTCAGTTAATAAGCAATGAATGTGTCTCGTTTCATCGACCTATCGAACGGAGCCGATTACTCATGTAGGATAAATGGATGCGTCCGACGTTCTGGCCAACCTCGAAGTCCAAAGTGCCATCGTCAGCACGCAAGCTTAGGCTGATGACCTATCGACTGATTTTTTTGACCGAGTTAATTTTCGACTGATTTTTCTTTTTTGACCGACTGATTTTTCTGAACGATCACCCTCACCTTCATCAAAGAGGAGAAGCTGTAGAAGAGATCCGGTAACAAGTCCGTCGGATCCTGGAATTATTGTCGTATCAAAATAAATTTGATTTTTATCGAAGCTTTCTCTCTGACATTTCAACGATGTGTTATTTTTATCGTTACCCTTCGCACTTTATTTTTGGCCTCTGTTCATATGTTTGGGCAGAGCTCCATTGCTCCTACGGGAATTGAGCGAAGGTTCGTCAATGGCGGAGCTCGCGAATATACTGGCAATAATGATGCTTCTCTCTCAGACACCGTTCGCTGAATGTTAATTGACGCAATGAAACTGGCGGAACACGTTGGTAGCGCACCAGACTTTTTCCATTTACAGCTGACCGTTAACGAGATTAACGGGACTGTTTATTGACCAGACTCGTCTCTCCTCAATCTATTTTCGTATTTCCACCTCCCAATCTATCTCGTCATCCTTTCCCGGCTCCCGCGGGCTTGTTCGTTTCGCGTGTATCGTCTTTTTTTTTTTTTTTTTTTTTTTTCTTTTTTTTTCTTTCCTCTTCGTTATTGCTCGACGAGCCGAGCGCGCAGCCAGCTCAGCCATCAGTTACGATATCGTAAATTGATAATTAGATTCTCCGGGCTAAATTGATTTGGTCGGCGGGTCGCGGTCGAATGGACCGAGGCCGATGGCCCTCCATGTCTTGCGCCGCGTCGGATCGAAGCTTCCCGGTTCGTTCTTCGATATTTCGCTGCCGGGGATCCGCCAGCCGAACGAACCCTCTCGACGAATCAATGGTGATTTAATTAAAGATTATGCCTTAAAGAAAATTAAGATTAATCGCGCAAAATGTTGGCTCGCCGCCCGGCAGCCTACTCGCTGCTCCCTTTTACCAACCTCTTTCCTTTCTATCACTCTTCTTCTCTTTATCCGTCGAGGTTCTCTTCACGTCGGGGCAGATCTTCTTACGGCGAACGGCTGTAATTATTCCCAAGGCGTCGTTCGTAACACGTCGCTCCCGACGTCTCGGGAGGCTTTTGTCGAGAGCTCAAACCCGATACCCGAAGAATGGAAACGAGGTCAGCCGAGCAAGGGACACGGTCGTGAAGGGCGGCGACGATATTAAGGAACACCCAAAAGTTTCAGATCTCTTTAGAAGAGGAAAAAAAAAAATGGGTTAAAAACGAGAAGGCGAGAAAATTGTGAGATAGGATTTTCAAAAAGCTTCGCACCAACGACGCAGTCTCGGGAAATTATAGGATTTACCGTAAGAATAAATGACGGCGTAATTCGAGGTTGCAATAACGATGTGATACGCTTTCACATTATCAATTTCGATCACAAGTCGAAGCCTCGGAAAGGTGGACTCTTGGAAAAAATCTTGAGAGGTTCCGCACTTGACGTCCGCGTTCCAAAAATTCGTCAATTTCTTAATTTTATTGCTTTTAACAACTTTTAACAATTTTTTTCAAAAGGATGGTAGAAAAAAATTTAACAAATATTTTTTTCAAGGAACACCCAAATAAATATATATATATCTATAGTCATTGAAAGAATTCATAAGTAACTTCCATCGGTGTAATGAAAATTTAGATTAATTATTCAAAGGGGATTACCTCTTAAAATGATTTGCAGTCCCTCGTTCATTTGAGCCGCGTATTGCATTTGCAGTCGACTAAATTAGCGGGACTGTCACGATACTATTTTGCCGAAATATTATTAGTTTTTGGATGTACTTTTGGAAATTAATTCCACGGTTTCATAAGTTCTTTTGAATTTTTATTAATGTCCTTGCACGCGGTGCCACGCATTATAAAATAATTATTCTGTACGGTGTAATAAATGTTATAATCGACTTGTCACGATTTCATTCCACACAACATATTTAGCAGTAGCGAAGTCCTACGAATCGAAACACGGTACGTACCGAAATCTTCATCGAAACGATGAGTTCAATTTAACTGAAGTTGAAACGTCCAGCATTTTTTAATTATCCCATTTCCTTGCAAAAGGAATGAAGACTTGCTAATATCCATCCAAAGCGAACAAATTATTTCACGAGCGCCCAGAAAATAATTTTTTTTTATTAAAGTTTTTACCTTAGCTCCCCTCCTGCCCTAAACGTGTACCTATTCTAAAACTTTCCTATCCGTATTCGCCGAGGACACAAGCAACATACGAAAAACTCATGTCGGCCACCCATCCAAACACTGACGGTGCAAATAAATATTTGATAAATCTGAAGGTTTATTTAAATCAAATAAATAACTGTCCGCGTGATATTCATCAAATAAATTATTTTTCAGGGTACGATCGTTGCCCTAGTGACATGACTTGTCTACCTTTAATCATCCCGTGCACTCGATTTTTCGCCAAAGTATTGACAGCGTGTCCTTACTTTTTTCGTCGCGTAATTTTTAATGAATATTTCTTTGGTTCTTACGATAATGCATAACCAGACAATGATACAGTACACTGGTGTTGGCCTTTGGGTTCAACGCTCATCTTGTATGTCCTTCTCCGTCGACTTCGAGTGTACGATTTCCAGGCAGACGAAGCGGTTAGAAAATCGAATCGAGCGAGGGAACGAAAATAAAAAGATAGCCGTTGATGCGGACGCGGCGACCGGGGTTGGAGCAGAAAGATTGGAGTGCATGTCGACTCCTAAGAGGGCTCCGCTCCGGTATATCTGGGGTTGCAGTGGGCGACGCAACAAGAAACCTCGGACTATCTTTTCTTACGGTTCTCCGCCTTCTCTTTTTTGTAGGTCCTGTTTTCTCTCTTATAGTGAAGAGGAGACGTTGGCGTGGAGGCGGCGAGGGGCAGCACAGTATCGATATAGGTACAGACCCAATGCATAACCGTGTAACAAAAGGACAAACTTCACTCGCGTCTCGCCTCTCGATGAGGATGAGTCTCGAATCCTCGAGTCTGGTCTCGGGAGCGTCGACTCCCTCACCGAACGCTTTACTCGAAACATGTATTCTTATTTTGTCTCCGCCATTTTACCACCAATATTACCGTCTTTCGCTCGTCCTTTTACTCGACTTCCAGTCCAATTTATCAATAACAAATCGTAAGGGACGTGTACGACCGAGCGATGATTTCATACTGTAAGATTTCAGTTTCCCAATCGATCACATTTTTTCGATACGATAATGGCACTTTTTTAAATCACGCACGAAAAGTTACGTTTCTCGTACTTGTACGGTGTGGCAAAAATGGTGCTTTCTAGCACACGTGCGCAATACATTGTAGCGCATTTTTAGTGCATTTGTTGCAACATTTATTTCGTATGGCAAGAGCGTAGAAGGGAATTTAAGCGAGTCGGGTCTCTCCTTTCTGCGATCACTTCATTCTCCAAGTGTGAAAAAATTGAACTAATGTCATTTGCGTATGCGCAGCACTCTTATCGCGCTATTTTCTACAAGATGCTATTTTCGCCACGCTTTGTAGCACGAAAAGGGGAATTTTCTGTACATGAGTCTTTTCTCGGTACTGACTTTATCTTACACGGTCCTTCGATTTTATGGAACAAAGCTGTGCGAGTGAAACGAATGGCCGTACGAAATTGTGAATCAGGCACACAGGCGTTGCCACGAGCTTCATCCCATCGTACAGATATTACATTGGTTACCTTCGCAACTCGCTAGAATCGCCTGTATGTTCAGCCCAGATGCAGCTAGGGGTTCTTCGCAACCCACACTGTACATACGTGCACCCCAAAAGTAGAGAAATCAAGTTTGGGTCTGCGGCGGCAGGAAAGATTGAGACGGTTTCAACGCTGCCTCCTTTAAGGCTTTTTCGTTTTCTCTCGTCTCTCCGTATCGTCATAAGTACAACTCTCTCGAACACACTCTCGGTCCTTCCACTTTCCAGTATTCTCCTTGCCTCACCTCGATTTATATATCTCGAAACGCACCCCTCTATTCCTTATTCGAAGGACCGGGAATCGGGCGGGGCAAGCGTAAAGAAAGGATCTTGAGGACGCGCGTGAGTCGAAGGTCGAGTCGCGGTGGTATTGCTGCAAGGTCCTCTATATCACACCGTTCGGTTCGCTGGCAGTCGACAACCCACTTTCCTTCTCTTTCTCCCAGTCTACTTTGCACTATGACCCGACTGTCCTCTCACGGGCTCTCCGATTCCAGAATACACGCGATACCAAAGTTCCCACACTCGGACTCGTTTCCCCCCTCACGATCTCGCCCTCTCTCCCTATCTCGTCTTCCGTCTCCCTCCTTCGCTTCTTCGCGGATATAGGAATCGAGTTCGCCGACTCGCGAGGCAATAAGACGACCGTGTGCACCACCTGGTCCCAAGTGTTATGAGACCTCTCCCGATCGCACTTTTGTCTTACACCTACCCTTGCTCCATATCACACGCGTCCTTATCCTCGCCGTTTCGCAGTGCCGAGCCAACCCCGGCTGGCCCGGTGCCGGCCGTGCAACCCTCTCGGTCGACTTCCTCCCTGCTGCCAATGGAAACCCAACCCACCGGTCCGTTTTCTCGCTCACCACGCTCCGAATCCATGCGGCCTCGGCAAGCCCCATTACCACCCCCTTCGTTCCCACTCGAGACTCTCGCTTTGGACGACCATGGGCAGGCTGGTAGACCTACCGTGTGTAGTGCAGATGGTGCCTTGGCCGCTGTGTGCTTCTCGACTCCGTGCCGACACACTCATCTTGACTCGTGCCGGAGGCTACGAGTGTTCTTGCTGGAAAGGCCGGAGCGAGAGACGATAAGAGGACCGGGCGGCGGTTCAACCGAAATGCCGAGAAAGAAAACTCATGAGCGACATTCCACCGCGACAATCTTGCTTAACCTCCCCGAGCTCGCCGACCTCGTCTGGAAATCAGGGCGTGTGCTGCGCGCGCCGATCTGCCACGGTGAGAAAATATGTCCGGTGAATTTTCCAATCTCGATTGCATGTTCCTCGTTCGATGATCAATTTATACACGGTCCGTCGACGCGAATTATTTTGGGGTCGGTCGACGGGCATGCAAAGAAGTTGGAACTGTCTGGATATTTACGGAAAGACAGTTTCTCGGGTATTGCTGTATCGCGCGAGTTCGAGAAAAGGATATGATGGAATTTATGGTAAAAGTGATAAAAATCGAGGGGACTTTATTATAGGTGGGAACCAAAGCGACATTCTGGAAAAT
Organism: Listrodromus nycthemerus; assembly: GCA_963978505.1. Classification (NCBI taxonomy): domain Eukaryota; kingdom Metazoa; phylum Arthropoda; class Insecta; order Hymenoptera; family Ichneumonidae; genus Listrodromus; species Listrodromus nycthemerus. The sequence continues at coordinate 23,387,120 of OZ021680.1, read as the reverse complement.
ATTCGGATTAAACCCAACGTATACTGCGAGAACACATGGTAATTTTCCGTTTCACGGATATTCGTAAGTTAATCGAAATATTCTCACTTAGAAAATATGCCAATCGGTGGCGTCGTGAACAGTGGAGAATTCGTTTTTATTATTTTTTTTTTTTTTTCACCGTACCAGCATTTCATGACGGTAAGATTTTATTGAAAATGTATTCACAAAAAAAAATGTGATCGACGATATTCTCATGTTTAATCCGCGAGATGCTCAGTTTTAATCCACGAAATTCTTAGTTTCATCGACGAAATTTTTTTGCCAGACGAGCAAGATTTAGGCAACCCGCCTCGGCAAAAAATTACCATACGGGTCGGATAAAAATTGCCCTTGTGAAAGTTTCGCGTATAGCCGGCGTCGGTGTGCCATGTTGGCCGTTCGAAAAATTACCATATAACTCGATAGTTTTCCGAGATCCTTCTCTCAGCGTAACAATAGAATATAACGTATGTTTGCGTAGATTTCAGTGACGATACGATAATACCGCCGCGTGGTATTCTCGATCGCGGTTAAAGCTCGAGAGTCCGCCACGTTCGATCGTGGCGGAGTACAAAGTCGGGTGTGCTTTCGGGTAGCGACGATCAAAACGGTGAGCCCTATCGGTAGGTGTTGGTTCTCTCAATGTGTATTCCCAGATTAAATACATTTACGGAGTGAATGGCGAAGCTAGTTGCTCGTACGAGAGCCCGATTGTGGGACAGTGTGTAAGCAAGCCAGCAGGTTGCCCGGGCACACAAGTCCAGGACATCGCGGACCGTTGAACCGATAGGCTCCGACAGCCGAAATCGCGTTGCGGAAATGGTAATGCGGTCGATAACGTCGTTGACAGGACGAAATACTCGGGGTTTGGAGAAGAGAAGGCGTACGGTAGCGTCAACGTGACGTAGTTTATATACAGACATAGTGCGACGGGTAAAGTATATGTACATCCTAAACTAAGGCCCCTATGAACAGGATCACCGGTCGCTGTTTCGACACGGCGGTGCATCGACGGAAAGTACTCCTTCCATGCGTTGCTCTCTTCCCCTCTGCGCCTGGATCGTGTAGTGTACACACGATAGACGTTTGCATTAGCGCGATACGGAACTCGAATACGCCGACAAACTCCGGGCCCCTTTACCAGCCTCGCGCTATACCTCTTTAACTACGTTGGGTTTGTAGTCCACCGTCACCGATACTCCACCCTATGCTCTGCGTTGCCTCCACCATGCGAGCGTTAACCGTTCGCATAAAATCAGTTTTCGGTATAGCCTATCCGATGCGAGAGTACAATCCCAGCATGCTGTGATTAAGTTTTGCCTTGGCGACGGCGATTTAGCTAAATATACATCGCACAATGTTCCCGAATCAATGCGTTTCGTATGGGAGAAATTGGACATTGATTTCGGAGATTTTTTTCTCAGAGGTGTGGCCGAAAGTGTCGCTGGCCATAATTTTTGTCGATCAAGTTGAAAGTATCGACGAGTGTCGCGATTTAGCAGAATATGGCTTTGTCGTTAATTTAATTTATAACAAAAACAAAAACGACTTCCATGTGCGTTTGAAAAAAACGTATGAAATCAGTTCCATATTTTGCTCGACTTTCCAGTGTGACAGTGTGGATTAAATTTTGTAAAGGCGAAAAATTATGGAGCTGGGTAGATTTCTGTTTGATGTTGCGTACATTGCAGTCGTTTATTTTGTGATCCTCGTGACAAAGACATTCCTGACTATACTGTGATATATTTATCGATCATTTGAAATTAGTCCAGAAAAAGTATGCATTTTTTCAAAGATCATTGCCTACTTACTCCTGTGCGTGAAAACGTTTAGGCAGGGTTGTACAGAGTAGATCATACGTATTGCATAAATCGTAATTTGAGAATTTTTTACTTTGAGAATTCGTTAAATACTTGTACATAGTGAAAGTTATTTTTTAATTGCACAATTACAATAAGTGATTCGGCCATTGAGCGAGTCAGACCCCAATAGTGCCATTGACTCTCGTGAATCAAATTGATGAAAAAAAAAAAAAAAAAAAAAAAAAAAAATCTAAATGAAAAAAAAAAAAAGTCACGGCAATTAGTTATTTATTTTCGTTATTCTATGATTTTCTTATGATTTATCTATGTTTTTGTTACAGGGGTCCCGCGAACATTTTCGGCTAGGCCTTTCCGAGGAGGTTGGTTCGTTTGTTTGGTTTGCAAATTAGGATATAGTCTGTAGATTTTTCTCTCTATACTAAATATATATATATATATATATATATATGGATTATATATATATGTAAAAAAAATATATATATATATATATATATATATCCTCTATCTTCCTCGAACCTTTCTCTCTCTAACGAATTCTCAATAATATTGTATCTACTATACCCGCTGACTTTACAACAACCGACTTTCTCATTGCATCGCCTACCTCTATATTTCTATCGCTCTATCTATCACTCGCTCTCGACTCTCGGTCATGCAACATACGCCACTAAGCATCAGCGATGACCGACAGCCACAACATACCACTATCAATGAATATCACATCTGCCTCCCTTAATCCTCATCGTCTAATAGCTCTGAAATTACTTCACCCTCCGGATTTCTCTTTCGCTATTGTCTCTATTAATAATTATTATACTAATACAGAAAGAAGAAAAAAAAAAAAAAAAAAATTAACAATAATACCTACGTTCACACTGTACACGTACAATACTATTTTGTTGTTAGCTGCAATGTGTGACTCACTAGACTCCGATGTAACGGGAGATCATATATATATATATATATATATATATATATACATATTTGTATAAACATACATATCTCATATATATATATATATGTATATACATATACGTATTATAGATTGTCCCTTTACCGAACGTTTTGTAACCTATATATTATAGCATATTTAGACGATCGATGTTTAGATGTGTGAACATATTTTTTTTTTTTTTTTTTTTGTGTGATGTGTCTACACGAATTCCCACTACCAATTCCTTCGGTCCTCTCGGTTTGGTAACGGGACGAATTTTGCATTTCACATCGCACACCAACCCTTCTCTCGTTGTCGTTCCGTCTGCTTAGCTCGGGAGAGACGAGAGTATCGAGTCGCGGGTACCACCCCTGTCAACCTACCCCGAGACGTGATACACGAGAACGGCGACTTGCCCGACGACGTCTGTCGTCGGCATGTTTCACAGACGCCCTCGCGGCCACCTGTCGATATAGTATCACGGAAAAGGAATCTCGCTCCCTTGACGTAGACTTCACAGAAGTCTCTTATACATCGTCCTTCGCTTCTGGTTGGGTCCTCGATGATTCTCCCCCTTTACTCCATGCAGAAACACGAAAAAGATTTTATCGACATATTCGGGTCCGATATGAAAATTCACTGCGAAGAAGGAAACTCAAAGGTAGGAACATAAATCCTCGATAGCCATAATTCACTGCTTGTCGATCCATGATTCTTTACCGTTTCTGTGTATATATAATGGACTCGTATGTACTGTATTTCAGGAATTTATCATTTCGAGACGTTTCCCCAACTCCGCGATTGAAGATTCCGATTGATGAGGACAGAACGTTGCGCTACGCTCGTTTAAAAATCATTTTTTTTTTTTTTCAGGCTGATGTATTGAACAATGGACATAAAATTGTTGTTCGTTCATTTCGAAATATTTTCAACAAGTTTAAATTCGAATCTGAAAAAAAATTGAAAATTAATTAGCACATGGCTTCCTCTTTTTTTTTTTTTTAATTTTGCATATGGTTTAATGTATAGGCAGGTCCTTTAGACTATTCCGGCTTCCTCATACAGGGAGATACGCTTATAACGTAACATCCACAATGTATTGTCAAAAAATACCATATTTGTTCACTCTTTTGAGAAAATAACTTCGGATTCACGAAATTTGGCGAATTTACGATTTTCATTGAAAGCTGACCTTTTATTCCAGCGTGTCATCGGGCGTGACCGCAAAAGTGCTCTAGGAAGAGAATTAGCGATGCATAGAAAAGATAGAGAGGACTGAGTGAGAGGAAGTACAAACTTGCCGTAGACCAAGGCAGCCGATCGTTCATGCTAAAGGTCAGAATAATAGAGCCGCCCGCGCTGCATATTAAACGTCATTCAATTATAGTCAGCTCGTTGGATAGTCGGCTCGCGCCGACGAGCTCGCGGAAGCAAGACGCGTGCTCGGACGCACCTCTCGCCTGCTACCCGTTTGATCTACCCCTTCCCGCCCCAGCCACGATGTTAATGAGCATCGCCATTTACCCTCCTCGATTCGTTGAGCGGAAACACGGATGCGAAACATTAATCGCGAATTACAACGTAAAATTTTCATTGGACAGAAATAGCCGATGGAAGGGGAGGGAAAAGGAGGTCTCGAACTAGAGATTCGAGTGGACTTGGAAAAGGTGTCCAGAAATCTGTAGATACCCTCCTCGATTTTTATCAATTTGCGGATAGCTTTGCATTGGGATATGCATTGGGATGATCGGCTGAATTAAAATTACGTCTCTCGACTGTACCGAAAATAATTAATCGTCCTACTCGGGTCATGTTCCTAATTGCTGAAAAATTAATATTAATTAAGGTTGTGAACTTGAGTATTTTGTCCTCTTTGGAGTCTTTTTGGATTTTTTTTTTTTAACATTTTGATTACAACTTTAAAAATTTAGAAAAGCTAACCGATTGAAGAGCATAACGGACTACAGGTCGTGTAAAAATTTGAAAAACATTTGCGATCCCGTTTTCAACTGCCGTTGAAAAATCAACGCGACGATCTTTTCTACCACACTGACTCGGAATCATCTTTTTCTCTCGTGACTTTGGCGAGAATTGCTTCTTCTGCGAGAAAGGAAAGAGGGACTAAGAACAAATTTGGAGTAGATTCGTTAAATATATGAATAAAATATCGGCGAGAAAGCGAGATGGCGAACGGGAGACCGAGAGAAAAGTGGAGGAGATCGGAGATGCACAAGCGGGATGAAAAGTTTTCGTGCTTCGGGAGCGAATGCGTTCGCAGGAAAAATGTTTGTAAAGTGAATTTTATGATTTTATGTTACGATGTCCGTAGTCGGCGTTTGCACGACTATACCTTGAAAATACACGTAGAATGAGGAAGCGTCAGTGCGAATGGCAAGAAGGAGAGTTACATTGGATAAAAGCTGCGACGAATATAGGTAAAGTAAAGAGGAAAAAAAAAGAAACGTGTGCGAAACGGATAGAGATGACGGGCTTTGGTAGAAGATGGAGACTGAACTCGGGCGTTTCTTCCGCGGATGCAAGAAGCGAGGGAGAGGAAAAGCTGTTGCCTGCGAGAGAATGGCAGATTTATTCATTTGCGAGGAACAAAATTTTGCGCCCGGCAGTTCCGCTCGCCCCCTTTTCCACCCTCCGTTTGCCGGATGAATGGCTCTGCTTTCTGGTACTTCCCACACCGCTCTCGTTTCCATTTGCTCCCGGTTGCACCCTGCATGTCTGCGACCGACCAATCCTGGCCATCCGAGTGTGTGCAGCGCCTCCGGTCCTTATCCCGCATGACTTTTCTGCACACGCCGTGCCATCAACTTTCTCGATGAAAACTGCATTACCAAGTTTCGTAGCTGCCTAACTCGAGCGGGTATACACGGACCGTGTGTATATACACGCTACTCTCACGCGAGGTGGAATTCCATCTCAGCATTATAGCGCACTATATATTCCGCGAGGACATCCTTCCGTCTCGATAACCAACGTCGCTTTGGGTGACATAACGTATTCGCTCCGATATCTCTCTCCCAAGTGCACGAGAGGAGCCACTGCGAAAATTCGAGTGTGATCGCTGTCGGCGAATCATTCAAAGAGAATTTACGAAAACGTCAACCTCGAGATCCGCGGTCGTAGGTTCTTAGGTGGGATTCTCAACCACTCTGTCTCGTATAGTCTAATGGAAGCGACACACCGGCTCAGTGTCGCTCCAGCGTTGGCCAGTGTTCGCCCAACTCTGACCAACACCGGTCTCGTCTGTCCACCACTCGATGTATCTACTTCGTTCCGAATTATCTTCCCAGTCTTGATTACAATTGATTCCAACTCCACCGTACTCTTCAATCTTTGATCACGGTTGTTTTGTTCTAATTTCAGGCCACCTTTTTTCCGGTGTTTCCCCCCTTCACCTCTTCGCTCTTTTGCGCTTTCTGATAACGACCACCAGCGTGACCTCCGCATTGACCCTCTCACTTGCTCGCCGTCCGCCGCCTTCCTCCAGCTAACGCTTTCCCTGCCTCAGCGTCCCTTCCACACTGCCGTACCACGTTTCCTCGGGGTTACGTGTTCCACGAACGAATACGTGATTTCATTTACGATACGAACCCACGATCGCTCCACATCCGCTGCAAATATGCCCTCGTCCTCTTCGCTACCAGGCTACCACGCACCAGAATCAGCCAACTCCATCGGCACCCTTCCCTTCCGCGTTTGTCGGGGTCGCGACGAACCCCCCTGCAACCAATCCGCTTTACCCATCGAATCTCCGCTCGACTGTGCACGCTCGCCGTGTATATCTAACGAGAGTGCAAACTTTCAACCTTTTATGCTCGCCGAGTATAGTGCCCCGTTATAGTGGTAATCTATACGTCTCTCTTTCACTCACTTTTAAATAACGAACCACCAGTACCGCTTCAACGAGACCATTGCGTAACTTTTTTCCAATTAATCCTTCAGTTCCTGAATTGAGATGCACTCGACGCTAATCCCATCTGCAAATAGAATTTTTATGGTCACTCGATGACCGTGTCGGAGCTCGGTGTCATGGCAAAAAAAATAATTAAGATCCATAAGCAAAAAAAAAAAGGAAAAAAATACAACAGAAAATGTACGATAATTGCTGACTGTTGTTCTTTCATCTGGAACATACGTAACGAGCCAGGAAATGGAGTCATAAAAATTAAAGCGTCGATTACCTCGATGCATAGCTCAAATAGTTCTGTCGAAAAGGTTTATCTTTGGGTGCTGAGTAAACGTCGAGTCCCGGAAAAAAATTATCGTCATTCAGGATGAGAGTTGTTTGGGAAAGATGTGTGAGCGAATTAATCGCGACGTGTCCATAAAAGTCCCTGTAATCGTCCATAAGAGTGTCCATGACAATCCATGGGAATCTCTCGTGGACAGTCTCTCGTAACATTCCAGTTTAGGTTTGTACGGATGAGATGACCGAGTGTTCTTTCGTATCCCTTCACGAGCCATGAAAGTGAGCTTGCATTTTATTATTAAGTAGACACGGTAGGTGTAAACGTGAAGTTACACTTGCGGCCTTTCTTCGTGGTTATCTTTGGATAACATTATAATAACTCGTATGGTGATCCCATAAAAGATGTTACATCATTGTCCCGAGTGTGGGATACGACTCGCTCAGAGTGAAACGAGTGACTCTAGGAGTGTAGAGATTTTTATCCGGGTGAGGCGACATCAACGAGTGACCGTCTCGTACGGTATGGCGGAGCAAAACACAGTCGTGTTTTGCAGCAAAACACAGTGTACGAACGCTTGCGAGCCGAAAGCCGACAAAAGTGGCTGGACCACCCGAAACACTGAAAAATGGTCAGCCATTGTCGACCAAAGGGTGCATCGCATCGTGCCCCACCCTTACAACCAATCTCATCCGCAACTCGAGTTCGGTACTTTCGTGGTAAACCTTTGATTTTCGTGCCGAGAGAGAAAGCCGGAATGAGGAAAAGGGAGTGAGAACCACTCTGTGGCACATTCCATGCGCCGCGTAACTATTGAAAGCCCACACTTCCTCTCTCGTCTCGCTGACCCATACCGCTGAATACCGCTCTTTACTATCATGCTGCTTCATTGTCTTCTGCTTTTTTTTTTTTTTTTTTTGATATTTCATTTACGCGCCCTTTCGTTGAAATTTTTTTTTGTTACGTTCTCCGTAGGTGGGATATTATGAAAAAAATTACGATTCGCTTGATCTTTATATTCAGAGTCCAGTTTTTGAGCCGCTATTTTCGATTACGTAAAGTTGGGCTGAGCGGTCGAAAAAAATTCCATAAAATGATGCATATTCGCGTCGAATATTCAAAATGCATATGAGAAAAATTTTCAGATCAATATATGGAAAGAGAAGTGTCGAATAGTAATTCCCTCGGGATCGCAGCATTCTTGAAATATTACGAAATCAATGGGGTCCGCCGGTTTTCACGGAATGCGGTCACACAGAAAATATGCATTTTCCGTCGTAAATCTCCGAAACTCCATATTTAATTTTTGGAAAAATCCACATCGCGTACTGCTCGGGTTTTAGAGTTCTTCACACGAAGGCATTAATCGGCCAGATTTGGTCGTTGCTGGTAGATGAATTTTTCGTTAAGTGTTCGATGTATATTTGGCAATCGTATTCGTTGCGGAGAACGGGATAAACTGGAACAGTTGGGATCAAAACCCAATTTTCTATTAATTTTTGGATGCCCCATTTTTTTTCAGCGACACACTTGGCAGCCGAAAATGATTGTAAAATTCCAATTCATCGCATTATCCCGTTCCGCCCCACTGTCCCGTTTTGCCCCGCTCTACTCTAGTTGACTGAGCCGGAGACCAAGCGCGGATCTATTCTAAAGTTTGGAAACAAACTCCGCGAAAGTCACAACACAAATCGAGAGTAAGTTTCCGTTTACAAGCGTGTGCTCTTAGTTTGCGTTCGATCGTGGGACTTTAATTGAGGTCCTTTCTTCCATCGCTTCGATCTTGTAAATATGACGCCAATGTCGAGTTACCCGATTGTACCAAAATCCCTAAAATATCCGTGCTCAGCCCGTAAAACGAACGATTTCAATAGCCGAGTACAATTACCAACTTTACATCGTTGTACCAAGTCGGCGCAGCAGAGAAGCTTCGAACGAGATTATGCTGTGCGAAAGCTCCGTGGCGAGGTTCGAATTTAATTAGGATCATGTCCGAGAATAAGGACAGGGCGGAGCCGAGCGATAAGTCGCGAGCTCGAACGAGATTCCGTGTCCCAGTGTACGACGAGGCTGCAGCTCGTGTCTTATATCTTGTCCTACCTGGGCCTGACCGCCCAAGAACTTGGACTTGGAAGAGTAGCTGAGGTGTATGGGACAAGGTCCGGAATAACAGGCAAGATACATAGCGAGTTGGTTCTCCACGGGTGTACGTAGTCACACAAGAAGGAGCTACATGGATCAGGAAATAATACCAGTGGGCGCTCGCACTGTAAACCCTGTACGACCAACTGGCGACGAGAGGTAAGGGACACTGATCCTGGCTGTAAATCGTAGCTACCCAGGTTACGCGCGGCCGGAGTGGCCAAAGCCACGACGACAGGAATTCGCGGGCACGTTAACCAGGAATAACGTCACTGGGTCGTTCCCGTGGGACTCGTGAGACAATCCTCCGCGTATCTCTCGGTGTCGGCCTTTCTAGTTCTCTCGCTGTGCTTGTCTTTCTGGGCTTAGGCAGGCTTCGGATCCCTTCGAGACTGCGAGCCGGACTACACCGAGAAATGGATCGTGTGTGTGTGTGTGTGCAGTTCTGGAGGAGAAGCTATGTCGATTATACTGAAACGAGATGTTTCTGCACGAACCGATTCTAGACACACACGAATCTATAGGAGATCCGAGGGCTAAACGTGACGCACTCTCTTCGGGAGTATAAAAACAGGATTTATTTTTCAATCTGTCCCGAGCACCGAGGTAGGCGATCACGTGAGTGATACAGTTGAGTCTCAATGCCACGGATATATCGAGACTAGGTCAAGGCCTTAATATAACAATCCCCGGTGCGCGTTTCCCCCCTTTGACGCTGCTATGACTCCCTCGCCGCGTACCACTGTGGTTGGGTTCGAGGGGCGAAGTAGGGGGAATGTCCGCGATATATCTGATGCGTGGTCGCGCTGCGCGAGAACAAAACCAATTGCTCCGAAAATATTATCGATCTATTGGCTCGTCTGTAATACTTTTTTTTTTTTTTAAATATATTATTTGATTTATTGCATAACAGACGACCCGAACCACTGTAACAGATTTTTCGGATGACAGAACCGGCGGACAGACGTAAACGTCGAAACTTTCTATCGGCTTTCAATAACACTTTTGTTTTATAATTCGGACAAATCTGTGGCAGGGCTTAGTTGCGGTCGGAGCAGTTGAATCAACGCTGAGATATTGGCATTGTGTCCCGATGAAAGACCAAAGTATTATAAATGTCTTGCAGACTTTAGACAGTATGCCATCACCGTTCGTATGTATCAAACATATCAGTTTCGCGTAGCACATTTATCTTGATAAAGAGGGCTTCTTGTTCCCCGGATCCGGAGTTATCTTAACGGCAGGTGGTGATTTATCCAGGAGAAAATAGAAGGCTCTTTCCATGATTATTTCAATGAATCATGTACGACAGTTAACGTTAAAAAAAAAAAATTGCAGACCCGGTTCTTTTTTACACCATGAATATGATCGAAAGTGTGGATTACATGAATAAAAAATACGGAAAAATTCGCCGAATCACTCGGTTCGTTTGATGAAACTTTTTGCAATTTTATTTTTACATGAGATTGTTTTCACCGATTTTTCGTGTAAAAAAAATAGAGAAAAAATTTGGTCTTTCGCCGTTGCTTTCACGTGAAAAAATAAAATAAAAATCGTGAATTATATTTACGAGAACATCGTGACAACGTCACTCATTGAAAATACGGGATTTGGGGAGGTAACGTGAGCCGTCCGGCCGGTCCGTCGAATACTTCCCCAAACGATCAATTCGTCATTCCCATAACGCCGCAGCCCCCAGGGCGAAACTACGATAACGAGTTTTTATTCGGAGGATGATGTACACGTGCGTGTCGGACGGCTCGTGTCACTTTTATTATTTTACGTGAGGTGCTTGGCGAATCTGTGAGGTGAATGAATTCGTGAAAGAGCGAGCGAACGAGAAAACGATAGGGCGAGGTGACGGAGGAAAAGTTGCGGGTTGCAATTGTACGTGAGTTGAAACGGGGGGGGGGGGGGGGCGGTGCGGAGGAAGAGTAGAAACATGAGGGAAAAAGAGATCGAGGGAAGAAGGGAGGGGTGGAAAATCGAGTAATAGAGGAATGACCGAGGGAGACAAAAACAAGAGACACGGATGTGAAAACCCCGCAGCCACGGGCTGCACCGCACGAGTAGTAAATCAATTAACTCGTATTGTAAATAAATCACCGTTTTACAACTCTACCGGACCGTTCCGCGCGACATTCGTACGAAATTTATCGTCGCTTCTCCCGTTTTGTTTCCGCGGTAGGAGATATGAGGGTGAGAGGTAGACGGCTGGCAGATAAAGAGGGCTTCGATTGGAAAATGAGAGGATACGCGCGTTGCGCGCGGTTTCTCTCGCACCGTCGGGGTTTCCTCCGAAAATCAATGGGCTTGCAGTGAAATCTTATTTGCATTACGACAGGCTACATCAGCGCTCGGAACCCAATAGCCTGTCCTCTCGAATTGCCGTTTCGTTCCGTCTACGATTGACTGAACTCTCTCCCATTACGCCGCTTAAATAAAATATAGTTTCTCGGCTGCGGTTTCGCAACGACCAACTTCAGATTTTTTTTTTTTCCGGGTGTTTAGTCAGACATGCGATAAATCCAATTTTCATTTCACGCCTATAATTTTTCTTAAAGTGCACGAAGGCGACATATCAGATACAGAGACACAATTATTCCCATTTTTTACTCGTAACAATAAGGAGTTTATGAAGAGAACCCGGGTCAGGGTTGAAATGTACAATGAAATGAAATTAGATTTGATTGAATAGTCATCGGACGTCCGAGATAAACCAATTTAAATTAGTATATTATAAATTCCCAACTAAAAAAAAAAAAATTATACTCATAAGCCACAGCTTGATCAAGCAAATAAATAACTTCTTGTTTTTAACAAAAAAATGTGTCCCGTCACAATAACGACTCTCGCCGTTATTGCTTCCAGCTTTACGGCAATATCCTGCAAAACATTGCACAAGTACTTCTCGGTGTTAAAATCGATACCGGAGCTTATCGTCCGCTCCGTCAAAGTTTTCTCGTCTATATATATATATATATATATATATATATATTTACCACCGTCTTGCAGCACCGGTTCACACACTCGAGAATACATTTACACGAAATGAAATACACGTGTAAGCGATGCAATACATATTTTGATGTTGTTTACTATTGTAACGGAGTGCTCGCCAGGTGAAATTTCGTTTCGTGAATAGAAGCGAGTTGAGAGTCGAGACGGTCGGAGGTTGTGCACAACACGACTTGGTAATCCAACAGGAATTCCAGGGAGAGCGGTATGCCTAGCTGATTGGAGGTGAAACAGACGAGAAGGAGAAAGCCGTGGGAGATGGAAAACCGAAAGGGTGGGGCGCGTATGGTTTCGAAGCTGCGCGGATACGGGCTTCGTTGCAATTTCAGGAAATAGCAATTTCCAGGCCAATTAGTGCGCGAAATATTGCAAAACAATGCGCGGAGCTTGACGCGAACACAATATGCCCGGCCTACATCCTCAGTTCTATACAATGGCACTGGTACCAATGGCAGTCACGTTTATACAGTGCACACCTATTGCGCTGCTGTATTATGTGCCTATATGAGAGCGCGGGGTGGCGGTTTCCCATTGAGGTGCGTACGATGCACGGGGCACGGGACGCGCTTTGTACCAGCTTTCCAACGGTAGCTACATCGTTCTCTCAAACTCCCTCGACAGCTTCCTTTTTATTTTCGCTACTCTCTTCGGCCACTGTTGCACACCTTCTACCGCTGACATAGGAACGAATGTATTAGCTCCGGCTGTTGCCGACGTCCCGTTCGCTCCGGGGTCTCCGAGCACGGGACAACGGCATCAATGATCGCTGGCTCTCGGAATAAAGGGTTGTTGCGACTGTTGATGCGACGAGTCGGACTGCTCCGACTGCCCGTCGAAGCGCACAGACGAAGGGATGAAAAATTTGGGCAGCGAAAAAAATTGTGGATTCCATGGGTCGTGATCGTTCTGAAAAATCTTGTCCGATTTTTTTTTTAAATCGACTATAAACTCTTCGCGACTGGTAGTCATACATACGACTTTCGCGCTGAAGCTCTCATGCTCCGACATTATTTCAACGATTTATTTTCCTCACGACACGCAAGTGAAAATCTTCGAGTGAAAATTTGAATATCAACGATATCTTTCTTTTTTTTTTACATATAAAATTATGAAAATCCTGGATCCTATCGGGAAATTCATTGCCACGGAAATTACACGGAGATTCACTCTTACATACTGACACGTGTTTACAGACGGGTATGATCCATACATTCACTGACTCCCTCTCACCATTGATTGTATTATACGAACGGGGATGCGCCCCTTGGGGTTAAAACCTCACTCTGTCCGATAGCGAAGTTGCCCATTGTTTTTTAACAAGCACATTCGAGGCCTCTCCCGCCAACGTCTCGGTTTCCGATACACCAATAATACCGTGATTGATCCGCGATAGCCGGCAACGAAAGAACCGAAAGTAATCGCGATCGACACGTGCCGATGCAGCCGCACAGTGATGCGATAGTTTCCATTGACGACCTCCGTTCTCACGAATTCTCGCCGTAATATCCAGCCGTGTCAGTGATACGAATATCGGAGCGGGGCTCGTTCAGTAGGGATATCGTTGTCATCGTCGGCGAGCGCACACTCGGCACAACGCGAACGTGTCCACTGTTTGCATCGCGCTAATGCTAATGCTAATACCGATATTAATGACGTGACGAAGTGCGACGCCAGGGTGGCGAGCCGGTGTGACTCGATTCGGCGTGGAAGCATTGTCGACGCGGTGCGGAACGTCACACCGAGCCCGGACGGTCAGCCCGTTCGCAGAGCACGGATATTCTCGCCGTCGTTATATTTTCCGCGTAGCCGGGTGAAAACGATCGTGTAGATACGTCGACGATAGAGGCGGGGGGGCGGCAACGGCGCTGATATAGTCGAGCTTGTGAGAGCATAATCTCTTCGGCATCCCGACTGCTTTTACCCGATGGATAATTGATTATTGGCCATTCGTATAATTCGCATAAGCCAATTCATTAAGCGGCCCAGGTCATCTTGCGTCATCGTTTTGGCCGGGGTGAGTCGCGCCTGGGAGGGCGACACTATAAACCGCACCATACACATTCCGGTCCTGTAGAGCTACTTCGCTTCGGTGTGCGTTGAACTATGCGTTGGACTATACGTGGCCACAGAGCCTCCTCCCCGATAGACACCCGGAATATCGGTAGATCGATATAAAGGGGATTGCGGGATAACACCCTATATGCGCCCGGATATTTGCATATACTACTCGTAACTTTTAGCCTCCCTCGTGGTCTACGATCTCGTTTTACGCCACTTCGTGTTTTTAAATGACCGGGCAAAATCAATTTTCTCACATACGCGTATCCGTCTGGGAAACCGAGAGTTCTCACTCTTCGCGCCGCAGGGACGACACAAGATATTCATTATAAATTTCGCCGGAAATTTTCATATTTTTATCGAATTTCAAGGAAACGTGTTTGTCGGATGTCGAGTAGCGAATATTTTTGGAATAATCGTGGATGTTTGAACTCTTCTCGCTGGGCATTTTTTGTGGTAAGGTGAGACTGAAGATTAACGCTTGGAGGAGAAATTATTTGCAATAATCTTTACAATTGAATTATTGAGATTTATGGGGGGGGGGGGGGGGTGAAAAAATTGTAAATTGTAAAAAATGTTTTTGTACGTGCATCTTCGGTGTTGGGAATATTCAAGTGAATTCAAACGAGGTTCAGCGTCGACCCGTCTGATAAGACTATTGTTTCAATTTACATACTTTTAGAATGTAAACCATGTTAAAACAACACTTTTACGTTTAGAGTGCTTCGCGACCCCTTTCCGCGCGGAGGTTCCAAGGAATGAGCTCGTAATTGAAATACTTTTTAATATTGGAAGGAAAGAAGTTTGAAGAATCTCCTCTTTGAATATTTTCTTGTGTGGGTCCTTAAGACTGTTGCCATTCCGCATGGAATACATAAATACATAAATTGCAGTAGCGTTTTCGCGACTTTCTTCACTTTAGACCCTACAAGTTACTTCGGGAAAGGATCTGAAAGTCTCGGACTCTGCTCCGCGGACGACCCAATTTTTATCACTCCTTCTCATTGCAGTAAAAATAAAACATTCAGAGTGTCCACCAGCAGAATTATATTAACTTGTCCTCTTTCATTTAGACGATCATCCTCGAATAAGTTATATCGCTGAGAAGAAAGAGTTGGCTTTACGAAAAAAAAAAAAAAAAAAAAAAAAAAAAAATACGAGATACGAGATGAAAATACGCCCAGGTGAATGCACGTCCGCGTGTGACTTTGCAAATAATTTACAAAAAAAAAAAAAAACAGTACATTTATTATTTTTTGCTCAGCGAGAAACGAGGCACCTTGATTACGCCGCGATTAGCCACTATTCGGGGTCGTTTTAACCACCGCTTTACGTTTCATCTACGGCTCTATTCAGACTGCCCCGTATCGGGGTCGTGGCCGAATTTCTACCCGGGTAGTGGTTTACATACGAGTCATCCCGAACCGACTCTCATCCCTCTACAACTATGTCGAAGGAACGAATTAACAACGTCGTCGCTTTGGCTCGCGGAAAATAATTGGCAATTTGGGTTGACGTTTTCCGTATTCTGCACGTACACTTTGCTCCTCGCGCTTGCTCAACCGAGCCGGTTCCATGTGGCTTCAACATTTTCGCTTTCTCTCGGAAACGCGGGTCGACAAAACCCAGCGTGTTGGGTTCAGCGGACCGAACTGTAGAACTCGAATCAAAGTCGAGTCGATTCGCTCGTCTCCTCGACGTCATTCTCGGGAAACCGACGGAGCTACCGTGAGTGTACCCGTTAGTATACCGTCAGTCGTACCGTTGAACGCACATCACAACCAGCGGCGGTGTGTGGCATTTGCATAAACAGCTGGGACTCAATCTCTATGCTAATCGAGACGATTCGCGTCCGAAAAGTGCTCACGGATGTGTTGCTGCAGACTCGTTGGTGCACATAGACGGAGCATAAGGCTGCCGAGAACGCAGTGGCAAGCGGTGCAGTTCGGGCGGACTCATCCACCCGGATCTACTTGCGACCAGCCATTCGTTACCGCCTCGCTGCAAAGCTCAACCATGCTGCCGGTTCCCGATCGAAGACGAACGATGAAGTCGGAGACGAAGGGCGAAAGCTCGCGAGCTGCTGGAAAACAAGGATGCTAATCGGCTTTTCAATTAAACTTCTTTAAAAAAACCAGTCATGTCAAAGAAGCATCCGCACCTGCAGGGTCATCCAAGTGGGATGTTTCGGGCAGAGCCGGACGATTAGACTAAGTAGAGTAAGTTAAGTATTGAAGCATTGAGTACATTAATAGTTTGATCATGATAATTTAAAACCATTATCGTCGAAAATTTGAATTCTTATGGAAAATAGGTTAATTTCAGTATTGTAGGGAAAAAGATGGTGGACATTGCTGATTGTGGGAGTGGTCCAGAAAAATCAAGGAATTTTGATTGCTGTATTTTTTTTATTCATGACGAGCAATACCAGTTTTATCACGATAGCTGTTGTACTTGGCTCATTCTAATAATAAAAGGAAATCGAAGGAAGATACACCTTCGGGCTTACATTCGTAACTGTAAAACTGCTACTTACGTTCTAATTGAAGTCGCATCAGCAGGTATCGAAGACTTTGATGCCTTGAACCGAGGAAATTCTATTAGTTCAATTATAATTGATTAAGTCGCTATGACGTAACTTTATTAATTTTTTTGTATCTTAAGAGCCCGATTGATAATGAATCAGATTACACAAAAAAAAATGCTTTCGGAATTCCAATGAAAGAAATCCACCAGGTTCTCTGCTGTCGGATTTTATTATATTTATTATATTTTATTTTTATAACAGGAATTTCTCTCCTCGCGATGTTGATATATTTCAACCCTTTCATGACTCGAACGCGCGAGACGTATCGCTGGCAAAGGAGTGAATGACGCGCATGTGATAGTGTTGGCGTCGCAGGTGAAAGACGCGATACGCCAAGTGTGCAGACACGCGTACACTGCGTCAAAGCAGGAAGATCGGTGGGATCGGATTATACCCGATCCAACCGCTTTTCCTGCTTTGAGGTCTTCCGGAGCTTCATCCGGAGAAGGTTAATATCGCGCTGGTGGATTCCACATTTCGTTAATTGGAACAGCCGAAGTTTTCAGCATTTTCTCGATTATTTTAATAAACCAAAAAAATCGACGTGTCAACTTTTCCGACTCCACCTCAGTCGACAATTTCTCGATTAATAAATATAATTATAAATTTTTTTCTTTATTCATACTTTTTGATTTTTGGAAAAAAAACGACTACTTCAGACGCATATTTCCAGGCTGACACGTGATCCGCCGGGAAATAATGATTTGAAACGTAGTCCGAAATTTCGGAAGCGTATATTTCGAAAATTCCGTGACGTCGCGGAATTAAATTACTCGCTTCCGGCAGACTGAAAATGTGACCGCAATAAAATATTGCAGAATGAAGAGAGCGAACAGTTTGCAAAATGATCCCGGAGGGATGATTCTTCCGGTGTGGCATTTTTTTTTCTTCCGTTGGCCAGACCATTATAGTTTGCTCATCTCAATATGGCACACACGTGTGCGACTCTTGGCGGACCGGGACGGGCCCAGTGAGAGGAAACAAATGAAAACTCCCTTCGTTCTACCTGGCTTTTCGCTCGACTGACCGTCGGACCGTAGTAGAATCGTGGACGCAGAGCGTACACGCGGGGATTGTTTTCCGGCATGGAAGTCCTCGCTCTTCGGCAACCCTCTCGACTTTACCCGCCGAGAGGATAAACAGGGGGTTTCGCAGTTTCGCCATTCTGCTGCGACTACTTCTACCGCGATGTCTCGGACAGAGTACGAGGGTTGGTCGGGCACACCACGAACGCGATGAATTATTTAAGTTTTCCAGATTCCTGTAGGAAACATCGTATTCCACAGAGCCGTCAAGCCCCTTATCCAGTCCGCCTCTCTCCGTTCCTTTTCCGTCCTGCGTAACACCAGAATTTCACTGCAAAGGTACCCTGAAAATTGAAGGAAAATGCGGTCGCGACACAAAAAAAAAAGGTCACTCAGATTGTACCAAAGTATACGTCTTCTTAACCCTTTTGGTATTTTCTGCTAGGGAATTTACTGTCGGACAAGACTTTCAACGAGAACCGTGGATGTCACAGATAATTCTATTCATCGTGGAGAAAGTTAAGACGGCCGAAGAACGAGACGTCACAGCCGTCTGATTATTATACGATAATTGAATCTCAGCTGGATGGACTGTAACGAAGAATGATTGGAGTCGGGGGAATCAGGGAGAGACATTTCCGTGGGACAATGCGGACAACCTCAGCTTCGGCTGTTATGGCTGATTGCTATTTTGGCGAAGTGTGCAAAAATAAGGGAAAATTCGACGAATGAGCTCGTACCGGCGAGACAGGTCCTCGGTTGTTGTACGAAAGTCCGGAGCCAGAATAGTGGCCGACCAGTCCGACTTCATCCTCGTCGACGAGCGTCTTCGTCTCGGTTGAGGGTCCGCTAATTCCATTAGTCTAAAAGTTACTCGACGCCAGACTGGGTATATGTATGTACATATAGTACGGTACCAGTTTAGTGTCGAGACGTCGACAGGAGCCAAGAAGGAGTACCTGCTGCTGGGGAGTAACGGGATAAGACCTATAAGGGTGAGTAAAAGAGACGGAGAATCCGGAGTTTCAAGAACAGTTTCACATACATACGGACCGACAAGTTCTCCGGTAATCTAACTCCAACGGAAATCCAATCGAGGTCCGCCCTTTTCTGCTCTCAATTTCTCTTCTCGCACCTCCTTATTTATCGCCTTTCATCGAACCGACCGCTTCATCGTTGCTGACAAGTTTCCTTCCTGGTAATAAAAAGCCTTCGGGTTCTACGTGTGCGGATGACTGCTTTGACGCGCCAGAAATGTCCGCTACACACGTTTTCACTCTACCGCACGAAGTGTGGGAATGACACTTTTCGTTCAACTATACAGCATGACCAGTTTTCCCGGACGTACACGGGCGGAAATATCGAAAGCTTTCAAACCATGCAGACAGACAGAATCGCATGACTACTTTTTCCGTTCATACGTCGTTGAAATAGTAGTTTCTGACACGAGTGCGGAAAAACGCGGACCCGTCACAAGGAGTTGGCCGAGCGAGCTGAAGTCGAGCTCCGCATACTTCGTATTCTTCCTCCTCGTCCACTTCTTCGCACTCGTATGAAGTAATAGTTTATGTAACTGATGCGAAAGTTCCCTCTTGATTTCTCGCGAAGTTTGTGAAAATTTAACGAGACTCTCGAAAAATTGTGCGACGCGTAATTACGTGGGGACGAAAAAGTGAAAGAGGTAAAGAAACTTGTGGACTTTTCGCATGACGTACTTCACGGCGCCACTCTCGGCATACTTTGCACACACGACAGTGGGGATTTTTTTGTGGATGCGCGACAAAATACTACTTTGCGATACTTGTGTGAAAAAGCGACTTTTGACGAATTTTGTGAAGTCTTCACGCACGAGCGTGAAGGAAGTATCCCATTATTCGGTGTTGTGCTTTAGTTGCCTGTGTTACGAAATAAAATGCGCGTGTTGCTCAGTCTGCAACCGTCGTCCGGAATCTGCTTTATTGTGCAAGTACCGCACAACTCCTTTTGCATTAAACGCAAAAAAACTTCCGCTTTATACTTGTAACGTGGCGAGACCGCGGAAAAAAATATCCGGAGTATTAAAAAACATGCAAGGAAATCTCCAGTGTTAAAAAAGATTCGTGAAATGGTACATTACGATACTAGTGCGATAAAACTTTTTCCGAGTAATGCAATAACTCGAGTTAAGAAAATATTTTTTGGACTGGTATCGCACAATATTTTATTTTTTAAGATCTGATGTTTTCAAGCGGAGCGTGCGCAAAACTGATATTTTTGCACCGAGTGCAAAAAAACTTTCCATATAAACGAAACGCACCTGTTGACTACTATTATTATTAAAAAAAAATGAGAAACTGAAAAGTAAAACAAAAGCGAACGATCGAACAATATCCGACATTAATTAATATCGTCTCCTGAGTATTTTGGAGTAAGTGCGCAATATAATGCAGCTTGGCAACTGCATCAGAGAGACGAACAATGGCCAGCAGGAAACCGTGGCTTAATCAACGTTAAGAGCCCGATGTGCCACCTGAAATAAAACATGAGTGAACACATTGAAGATGGAAGACAATGCCCTATTGACGAAAAGAAACCGACTTTGACGGGGTACGACAGTAAGGTTCTATTGACAGATTAAAAAAAAAACAATGCTCCGCAGACAGAAAGAAACCGTCTATGACGGGGTTGGACGGGCCACGAGAGGATAGCGCGATTTCCGCTCAGAACACACACGTGGCGTATATACGATTTCTGTCGACAATGGACACAGTCCAATGAAAGGAAGGTTGTGCAATTCATCCGAGACCGATGAAACAGTTAGCGTCAGCATTTTGCAACAACGAAGTACGCAAGGTTGGGAAAAGAAATCGCGGAAGCTTTGGCAATGTTGATAGCAGATTTAAAAAAAAAAAAAAAAAAAAAAAAAAAAAAAAAAAAAAAAAAGTGAAACGAGTACGTGGAGAAGCATGGATGGAATCGAGGGAGGAACGATAGAATTCGAGGGTGCAAAAGGGGATGAACAGAGTGCGAGGTGAGGTGAAAAGCATGCTTGCCGACTCTGTTTTTGTGGCGTTACTCCAGTCGACGACGACAACGAAGATGCCTTGAGCGGAAAAGCTCGACGGTGTGACGCCTCAAGCGGGCCCCTTCCATCCGACGGATGGCGTTGTTTGAAAGAATACCCACTTTTAATCTGGCAGCTTTCGTCTCGCGTTAGATGGAATCCGAGCGGAATAAACCGAAGTGGCAAGGGCGGGCAAAAGGTATGGCCGTGCGGAGGCTCTGTGTGAATCAGAGTGAAAGAGACAGATGATTCAACAAGTAAGAGGAAAAGAGTGGTCGAGCGTGTGAGAGAATGGAGATGGGCGAGGAAGCGCGGTGAGAAATAGGTGAGGGAGGAGGCGCGAAAGGAAGCGCGTGGATGAAAAAGGGTGCCGGAGGAAGAGACCACTTTTTACCCAGCTGATCTGACACCGGGCATCCTGCTAGATCTATTCTACTTCCGGCCATTTTTTTTTTTCCCTCGCCAACGCGTTTGCTTCACACCCCGTCCGTTGCCTTGCTCTTTTATACCCGTCTATTTTTTTTCCATTTTTCTCGCACGTCCCCGCTCACCAAGTATATAAGTTCGTCGACCGCTCCTGCCCGAAGCCGGCTACGGACGAGCATTTAAAGAAAGCTTTCGGGCGAGGGGTTTCGGAAGCTTCTCGCTGCTCGGTTGAGTCGGTGCATCGCTCGAAAGCTCATGCTGACCAATGCATAGATGGGGTTACTCCTCCTTTTTTTCCCTCCTGAAATACGAGCTCTCTGTCCGTGGTATTCTGACCGGGCCGGATCACTCGTCCGGTATGCCGGGCACGAGCCCCGTATACGGAAAGACGCGCGACAAGACGCACCTGGGGAAATCCTAATACGCCGGAGATCGTCGCTCACCGTCCTCTTTCCGTCCCCTCCGTATCTATCGCACGAATTCGATCAATTTTTCTCAAAAGATATTTTCCTACATCGTATGTTTAAAAATGCCTTCGAAAATTTATTTTTCAGTGCAGATGACTCAGGTCGATTTATATCGGACTTTATACGGATTTAATGCCAGCGAATCGAAGATGAGAGAGTAAAAATTTAGCTACCTGAGCACTCGGGACATAATTATAATTATTTCCACGATGATATTTCGATTCCAGAAGTAAGGCGGAATTTTCGCTGGGATAGTTTGTGTACGTGCGAGGCAGGGAGGAAAACAGTTTTCCGCTAATTTTCATGGGTCTCTGATGATAACCTGCAGCGCTTGCGTGCTCATGCGAGTGAACCGATATTCCGGAAATAATCATGAGTGTAACGAGATAGTTTGCTCAAAGCTTGCGGAACGCCGCGCCGAAGTTTGGAAGATGAGCCGTGGGTCGCACCGTGAACTCGAGTATGACAGGTTGGGTTTTAAAAGTTCATACTGTCATAAAGTCGAGCGAGACAACTAAAATACTTACTCAAAATAACGTCACAACGATAGTTTTGAGACATTCATGCGTAACGTTACTTCCGGTTTAAAAATGAGATTTCAAATCTGAAAATGACTTCACCGAGAAAATGTTTTAATTCATCACGGCTACGCGGTATTTCAATTTTCGTTTATTTTCCTTAACACAAAATAATGAGTAAGCTTTCTCATATGGCTGAATTACATCGCCAGACAATTTATTTTTACAGTCGGACTCCGGAAATATTAAGTTTTTCGGTCACACTACTTCGAGCAATTATGCGAATTAGCTTTCAACAAATTTTATTCAAAAACCACGTGCACTTTGTAGACTCGTAAAAAAAATTCAATTATTTGAGAATTCGTTTAAGATTTTTTTTTATACCATCCACGATACTTTTGGGAGATCCAAATAATGGAATGTACGATCTGCTATCGACGATCGACTATTTCGTAAACCTCGAGAGGTTTCCTCACAACAGTTTTTTTCTAATGTTTCCGGGACTCCGAGACGACGGAGAGTGCCAGCGAATTTTTTCATCACAGTTTCTTCACCGCATTGTGCATAGTCAATGCACAGTCGTGCATGCGAGGGATAAAAACAAGTACTATTGAGTTGGAAGTTGATGCGAGTGCTGGCGGCTAAATGCGAGAGAACTGAGATACAGCGACAACAGCGAAAGTAGAAAGGGTCGCAGCTTCCCGCCGCTTATTACCGCGAAAACTTTTCTCATTCCGGTGTTCTGAGAATTTAAAATGTATTGCGACGTGTGCCAGGATGAGCGGTATACGCTTCGCTCCGGTCGCCCGGTGTTGCAACGAGAAGAGATAAAACGGGCGAGAAAGAGAAGTTAATAGAGAGGGAGTGAAAGAGAAGCAGCGGGGGGAAGAGGGGCAAAATCCGGAAAGTAGCATTCGGCGTGCGAATGTGAATGTCGCGTACGTCGTGTTCGGGTGGTTCACTTCGCGAGGATTCGGTTCTTGAGTTTATGGTAGTGTGTTTATGTACGATACGTATATACATCACGGTATAGAATGGCGAGGATTGGTCCACGAACTTTCCCAATGTCCTCGTGCATGGGAGCGAGGTAGCAGAGAGAGAGAGAGAGAGAGAGATGAGCGGGTGGAATACGCTCGTAGGATTGGAACGAAACGAATGACAAAACGCGGATTTAGTTACCAACACGAGGAGCAGACGGAAAATGTCGCAGGAACTGGCGCAGTTTCTGGCGATTCCAACACTGTCTCGATACACCCTCGTGTACGTAACAGACGAGTTATCCACGATGGTACGGTGTTGGAGACTCCGGAGCACACTACTACCAGTGGCGATCGTGCGTACGAGCTCTTTGGACACAAGGGGAAGCGCACGAGTAGGCGCAAACCCCGGCTCGCTGGATGCTGACTGATTTCGGTATTTCCCAAGACAAATTCCAGGTTCACGGACCGTCTGGCACTCTCGGAATCACGGCGATAAATTTTTTTTTTTTTTTTTTTTTTTTTTTTTTTCAACCCCGCGAGTTTCTTATTAGCATAGACTACGTATACGGTTACGGAACACTGTGCAGAGGGTTAAAGTGTCGGTGACGTATCTACGGTAGAATCGCTTTACCCGAATACCACGAGAAGCTAAAACGGCTTGTCTACCGAGTTCCGGAACGGATATACGTAACGCGGCATATTCGGGTCTCGCACCGTTCTCCGGCACTTTCGGCGTATGAGTCTGTAATCAGCGAATATATTAGCTCACCCAAACTCGCTGCAGATACCGAGGGAGAAAACCGCGAGAATGCGAGAGGAAGAGAGCAAAACGGAGGGGGTGCTTGGGTGGTGGAGGAGGAAAGGGTCGTGGAGGATCGTGAGATACGAGGTGCTGGGGATATTCGAGCGCGAGGAGCATCGAGGGGAGGGTTGGCGAGAAAATCCTCGGCTGGCCCAGCTTCTCCGCGACCCCGGACGAGAAATCGGTCCCGGCTCACTGCCGTTTCCTGCGCGAAGTCGAAGGGATGCACGAGAAATATGGTGGGGATTTCGCTCGGAATGAACTCCGTATTACGCGTCAGACAAATGCCCGTTCATGAAAACTAAAGTTTACCTCGAGCTTTGAGCCGGGTAAGGAAGAGAACCGGGGTGGCGACTGAGATAACGATTCTCGATGACTTTTCGCCAATTATTACATCGTCGAAACAATTGATCGAAAGTCACGAGCGGACCTCGAATTTCACCGATGTCCCGGTGACCGTGATTATTGCTTGGCTGTGACTATTCTTCTGATTATACTTCTACGAAAGTTTCTCACTTTGAGCGTGTAAAATTGTGGGAGTTAAACAGGAAGGACCGAAACTTCCATTCTGTGAACCCCGGAACGAGCCCTATCAATTGTCAATTATCAATTGTAACCCGGTCACAAATTGGGAGATTGTCAGAATCTTGGTCCTGACTTGAATAAATGTATTCCGATTAATTTCTATGCATGCGAGCGACTGATCGCATAAAATCGGATAATCGAAACTTGTGTTGTCTCTTGTTCCATCAATTTTCGAAACCATAGCGAACAGCCTCACTCTGGATAAAAGATTCAGGCGAAGCACTCGCATACTCCAATAAGGTCACCCAGGCTTGTTAAGATAGAGAAGCCGGTGTTCGGAGCAGAAGGAACGCACACGCTTCGCTGCCCAGGAGCCTTACACGTGCCCGCACGTGGTCGTGGAAGAATAATCGGTAATCGGCAATACGAGGTAATCGGATTGCTACCCAGTCGATTCTCTGTTCCATCCGGTCGAATCGCAAGGCAATTCATTTGTCACCGCCGTCGATGGATGGAAGCTACACGACTCTCGCTTTTTCTTCGGTCTCCCTTTTCGTTCGCCACGTAAGTCCGACTCGCCCCTTTCCTCGTATGTCCCACTTTTGCAAACATCCGATTGATACCACTTGGAACCATTTGTTCGCCCGATATATCTGTGTTCACCGTTTTTCTCTCTTCGGCATCGCGTTTAAAGCTTTTGTCGAACAGCGATTACACCCTAGTGCTTTCCCTTTATGCCGTACGTGTCCAGAGGTCAACTTCCCCCTCGTTCGCATTCCCGTCGACTTCCGTCTGATGTCCGATGACGATTACGACGACTCGCTCCCGAACGGTCACTTTAAGGAGCTTTCCCATCTACACTGAAACCGCTTAAGCCTTTGCTACTGTTACACCCTAGCGATACAAGATTCTCACGTCACTCAAGCTCGCTTGCTTCGGAGCATAGATCGATGTTCCGTAATTGACTGGGGATTGTCGAGCGCAACCGCTATTGTCCAATCTCGCGGGTTTCACCACTTTGATGCCTAGCGTTACTGAATGTCCCTGGACTTTAGTGATTACGACTGCGCTGTTCGATGCGTCATTGACGTGCGTTTGTAAGCGAACTGTAATGGATTTCCGCTATTCTGTAGAATAACGATACTCCACCTGATGCGCAGGATCGGATTTTAATGAACGATCTGGGGCGTCATTTATTTTAGACAGTACCGGATTTATAATGTTATCGTAAAAATCATCAACGTACTGATGTGTGTCATAATGATCTTTTGTTAGATTATCGGTAAAGTTCACTAGATCTTCCTATTTATATACATTCGTGTACATCGAGTAAAA
Source organism: Listrodromus nycthemerus (assembly GCA_963978505.1). Classification (NCBI taxonomy): domain Eukaryota; kingdom Metazoa; phylum Arthropoda; class Insecta; order Hymenoptera; family Ichneumonidae; genus Listrodromus; species Listrodromus nycthemerus. The sequence goes on along the minus strand of OZ021680.1, from coordinate 23,361,214 downwards.
ATGATTAATATCGCCCGGTCCACGTATCATTAATTCACCTGCTAATCATCCACATTCGCGTATGAATACTGGGCAACACTCTTGTCACGTCCATCTCGTTTCGAAGCCTTTTGGTTTCGATAATAAAATATTGATGGGAAGGTGAAATGAAGCTGGAAATAGTAAAACGGTGAAGCAGTCCGTCTGATATAAAAACAAAAGGTCATTGAGTCGGAAATAAGTGAAACGGATACGTGTAAGATACGCATAGAGAGATGTGAGATCTACGAGTGAAATAGAGTTGCGTCAGTCGGAGTGTTGGTGAGAATCGAAGTTAGATATCGAGTTTTGGTAAAGAGGATTCGACATCTGCGAAAAAAAAGTGAATGTAAATCGGTGGAATTGGTGGGAAGGCGCACGTGAGAAACGCGATGTGGCACAGTGGAATTGGGCCTGTGAAAGTGGAATATTGCGGCGGGTGCCGGATACCAAATGCGAGTGAAAGAAGAAAAAGCCGATGACGGCGGTAATATCTTTCGGATAATCCTTTGCCAGGAGATTCGGGTCAGGAATCTTTAATCTTTGTCGAAATCAAGTCGATGCAAAAAGAGTGAGAGAAAAATCGGTGAACGTGTTCGACGTCCGCGCCAATATCGACACAGGGGTCGTAAAACGACCGCAAAGGCTTCATGGCGTTGGAGAATTCAAGGTGTTATCCATGCACGTACGGCTGGAGCAGAGCGGCGAAAGAAAGCGAAGCTAACTAGGATAAGACAGTGTCTGAGCTGTTCAGTAGAAGAAATAGTAGGAACGATGAACGTTGCAGTTTGTGTCGTTATTCGATTGATTTGGTAGGTTCGGTCCGGATAGCCAAAAATTTACACTAATATATGTACTGTTATTATTAATTAGATCGTTCAATGGAAGTTTGTTTTGTTTTGTTTAACTTTTATCTGCGGAATCGATTTGAAATCAGGCTAACCACTGTGCGGAACATGTTTGACTCCAGAATGTTTGAGAGAGTGCAGGAAATTATACAACCCTTATGCAATGAAGGTCGCACAAACGAACTGCTAATGAGTTCATGGTCGTATCGGTCACACGGGTCTCACTTTATTTTCACACACGCTTCTCACATCACCGAGCTCAATCACTACGCTAAACACATCGTTTTATTTCATTGATTACACAGGCGAATATATTATTGTCGCATAATATTGTATACGATGATTTACATTTTCGCTTCGCTATGGCTTTGAAACAGTGGTCTATCGAGTGTTACGTAAACGAGGAACGGCTCAATGAAAATAGATGTGAGGTACGCAAGAGCCGGCAATGCAAACTCTCATTATTGGATGGAAAAACCTCTTCATCCAAACCGTCGACGTAAAACTCCACCTCTCTCCGGACATTCGAGTATGCTTTCGAGCGCCCCCTCCCCACTTGAAAGCTCATTTGGTAGCTATTTAACTGTGAGTAGGAGTGTGAGCGCCGAGTTGAGATAGACAGGTGAAGCGAGGTCTGAAGGAGGCACATGAGCGATTTTCAGTTTAACCTGGATCGGCTTGCATTTCCCACTTGAACTATGCTGCACTGGTTCGAGCGTTAGACCGTAGGGTCCGCGTACATGCACGAGCAATAATTGCTCCCGGTGAGTGCAGTCCTGACCGCGATTTCAGGCCATTTCGATTAAATACTCATGTTGAACAAACTACTCCGATAATTATTTATGAGAATTCATATTATTGACTTTTTGATAGCTAATCTAACGACGTACCGAAAATGAAGAGTTGAACCAATTAGCGATTGGTCGCCGTTGAATTTCCGGAAAACTTGGGACCTTTATAGCAAAAGTAAAGATTTAAGGAATAATTCTCCACGTGAAAGTTGTACCACGACCGTTTCCAGTATTTTTCTTTTATTTTGTGTTACATTATACAAGTGTTTCCGCAACGGCCATTGGCGCGACAGCTGCCAATGACTTCCACAAAAAAAGTATGTAGTTTGAATGCCGAATAACGTCGCGTTCTTATGAAAATTCCGAGCTTACTTTGACTGAGCGTTCATCGCAAAGGTTTTTAGTAATATAAGCGACTCCGATTTGGAGTGACTATCAAGGGATTCAGCATTAATAAGGCGCGGTTGATTAAAATTCTAAAAATTATTTTCACACTCACCCAAACAATTCGCTGTGGGAGCGGAAAAATTTTCTTGAACTCTCGAAAAATTCATTAAACAGAACGACATTAGAATTCAGGAAAAATGCAATAAGGACTTTATATATGTATATGAGGACTGAATACGTGTATTTCTGCAACAGCCACTGGCGCACCAGCTGCGCATAACTTTTGTAAAAAGAGTAGTGAGAGAACATGCAGACCACCGATGCGTTCTTACAAACTTTTTGAGCTTACTGTTGGTATCGCCATTCCAACCTACATCATACCCCTATGAGCATCGTTCCATCTGACAGCCTGCGGAAGCACCGGAAGACGGATGATACGTTGTTCAACATTTCCGTCGACGGTACGCCACTCGGCAGCTTGCGCGAGGATCGCGAGGCTGCGCCGAGGCTGTCGACATGGCGAAATAATGCTGTTGCATCAATTCAGCTTTTCCATTCATTCTACCTCTAGATTCTCCCATCTTCCTCCCTCAGATATTGCATTCGTTCTCGTTTCATCTCGTTTCATCTCGAACATCTTCAGAGAAAAAAAAAAAAAAAAAAATACTGTGAAATACTTTCAAGAAAAATAAGAGCCGAGATAAAAGACGTTGCTCCTCCGTATCGTTTGACTTTGTAAATCCCACACGACGAGAGACCTCAAGGGTGCAAGATGAAATTATTCTATGGAACAAAAGCTCGCAAAGTAAATTCATTTTGGGTGGACGGAATCGTTTGTAATTTTAACAAACTTTACTCGTCCTCAAACGTCTGCTAAGATTCGCTGTTCTCGCATCAATGTCATCTGGAATCAAATCATTAAATCGATGGTCTAACGTCAAAAAGTTGTATTCAAATAAATTCATACACTGCCGAAATAGCCTTGTGACATTGAATGTCGAAAATACTGTCAAACAACTTTGCAGGTGAACAAATGCTTCGAGTGCTTGAGTATAGAATTGATGAGAACCCAAAAAATGCGGCATCGCTCGAACTTTTTCAACGATCACCTTCAAGTGGATTTTTCATCGGTAAAAATATATTCTATGGGGCAGGAACTTGATTTTTCGAATTTTGGCATTAAACCCAAAAGACCCCGATTTTTTTTTAATTTGTATACAGAAAACATTGAAAATATCTAGTAGGGTAAAGTCGTAAAAAAAAATCTTTTCACTCTCTCGAAGTACAGATTTTAATTAAAAATAAATGCTCGCTTTTTATGGAGTTACTTTTTTTTATTAAATTCTATACTTTGGAATTCGGCTTTTGTTTCCACAAAATTGACAAGTGTGTACAGTAGAATTCTCAGGCAGTAAAATCGGCCAATGTTTCCGGCAGAAAACTGCCGAAAGAGTAAGGGAAGAATGGTCTACATCGACGGATTCTCCGATCCGGGAGTACCGCCTACTGGGAACTTTGAAAAATACGAGATTCGGCGGCGGCCGGGTGCGAGCTACAACATTGTTTCATTCTCCGGCCGTCCTTCTTCTCTCGGTCGGCGATTCCATGTTTCTCGGTCGCATGTTCATGGACTTCCTCGCCGGTCGACAAGGGTTGCGTCCCCGGAAAGTTTGGACCGGGTCTACAGCACTCTCGTCCTCCTTCGCTCTTACCAGTGGCTTTCCTCGGCCACTGAGAATCCACTATCGCTCGGGCCCGCTTTTTCAGAAGCGCTTTCGCTCTCGACTCTCATCTCCGCCCATATACAGCTTTCTTCGTTTCCACCGGTTCCTTTTCTTTTTCTCTCATTCTTATCCCCAGCGTAGCCGAGACTCCTCGCGCTCCTGGGCCGCGGTAAATTTAAAGCCGCAAGTGCATTATCGGGTAATTTAGAGGGCGCACGGGAAAGCCGGAGGGCGAGCGGAAACAAGAGACTGCGGAGGCACTGAACGAGCTTTAGGTTTGTAAGGGAATGAGAGGACCGCTTCGTGTTTGGCTGATAAACCAGCGAGAGTTCGACAAGCTTTCGCAGCCGGGCTATCCTCTGTAGAAATCGAGTGTGGGAAGAAGAGTACAGTGGGGCGGGGCAAAAGACAGCTCTACATTTCGAAGGTACCATTCTATACGTACGACTAAACGCTCTGGACCAAATCGAGTGAATCGAATGCGGGAGCGACGGAGAAAATATAGATGAAAAATCGACGGGAGAGAAAGAGGGGCTTCGGTGGCAACCGGGCATGCCGAACGCTGCGGAGGTCGAGCTGCGTGAACGCAGAGAACCGACCGCAAAGCCCAAAAAGCGGGTTAATGCTGCCCGCAAACACTAAAAGAGCTTTATCCCACATCGGGTCACTTCGATAACCGCGGTGTGACGTCCGTACGGGCGCAAAGGTTGGAACCGAATTCGCCACATCTATGGACAACAGCAAGTGGGCCGACTGTGTCGCGCTCTCGTTCGAATAGATACACGCGGAAACACACGCACTCATTTCGCCGGGCACATTTTCCAATCTCCTGCGCACCATCTCTTATCGGCAGTGGCTGTGCATAAAGTATCGCCCTGTGCCAGCTGGCGTTCGTACTCCGTTTATCCACCAAAGCCATCGCCTGCCCACAACAGCCAGTACGCTTTTTAGGTATACGCACTGCGCCCCATATACTACCGGGGACCATCCAACATCGGCAGGCTACGCTCGTCCTCGTGACGGATTAACGCGTTACGGTAAATAAATGATGGCAATAGGTCGTGCGGATAAATAAATAAACGGAATGTGCACGCGAGAGAAAGGGGGAGTTATGGATAGAAGGGAATTTGTGGTATGGGGTTGAGAGGGTTGCGGTGGAAACGCGGTTCAAACCCTTAACAAATATTATCAACACGGATTCTACGTAATTAACGAGGATTACGAGTTATATCGAGAATAAAAATCGTCGTTCACTCGAAATCAATCGGCAAGCACTGTGTTGTCGTCGAATTCGATGCTGTTTCAACAAGATATTCATATAATATACGGCGCACCATTGGGTCCGGAATGGTTGACCACCGAACCAATATTCCGATAATTATTATATTTATTGTTTTTTTTTTTTTTTTTATTTGGTAATAACGCTAACGAACGCGTCGTCGTAACACGAGTTTTTCCGTCATTCGTGTCGTCTCTTCGTGTCTATTTACGCTTCGGCGCTGAAACGTCACAGTTTTTACGGACAAGGTAGCGAGTCTCATGGGTCTGGTGTAGCATCGATGTTCGTAGTTGCCGCAGCTCTGCACCGGAAAAACCGGCAGGTAACAAACTGCGAACCTTTTTCCGGGTAATTTTTTTCCCTCAACACCTCACGTTCGTTGCGTCCGCTCGAAGTCAGCCGGGCCTCCACGTCACATTCCCGTAGCCTTTCTGTCCACCGGTGCTTCCGTTCGTCGACGTATTTGTTCACAATTTTCCTGCAAATGTGTCGTTCCAGACACTACGTAACGCCCATCACATTGGAGTGTCGACCCCAACCACTCTGCAACTTCTCTCCTTCGGATTCCTTGATCGAATTAGTTCGTCACGATTTTCATCCCCGCGTTACGAACTTTCCACCGCTGTCCCGGATCCCGACGGCGGAACTCCAATAATTCTGGTTGTCACATCGTCATTCGAAAACGAGGTACAAGTAGAAAATACCAAATTATTATGAAGATATCAAACACCGTGCCTTCGAAAATTCAAAACACACAACATAGCGAAAACTCGAAATAATGAGTAAAAAAAAAAAATCACCGACTTGAAAAATTCTAAATACGAGTACTTAAAATTTGAAACAACAAATTTATTATAAAAATATGAAAACCGGTGACCGAAGGTTCACGCTCTACGGCGAATTGGCACATGTGTGATCTAAGTCTTGATGCTCGCTTGGATGAAAAGTGCGGTGGAGAGAAAGCGTTCGCCGACGATCCCCCGCGCGATTCGCGCTCGAATTGCGCCGAGGGAGGCGATAATGGTTTGGAAACGATCGAGCGCTACAGATACGCGAATCTACGAGTGGTCGGTACCGACGTGAAAACTCCGTAGAGCTGCCATCGCAGAGCACCTCTGCTAGCCCCTTATTCGTATATTTTTTTTTTTTTTTAATAACCAGTGTCACGCAGCCAGTAAGTTCAAGCGCGTTACTCCAACAGCGAAATAGACGTGCGCGGGGCTTAACTATGCTGCTTTCTCTCGCTTTTTTTTTCTTCTCCTTCCTCCCATCATAGTATAGCTTCGATCGTTTATCCACTTACTTACCCTCCCCTCGATTTTCGCTGCACACGATTATAGACTGACGAGAGAGAAACGGACGACAGAGAAGCGAGGAAGCAACGGGGGCGGCGAGTGGGAGCGAGAAGAGCGATCGTGTGCGGGGCAGGGTTTATGGCGTCAAGCCATGTGCAAACCGCCGGAGGTAACGTTGCTCTGCAAGCTTGCGGACCGGCCTCTGCCTATAGCAACGGCCCGGAGTGTGAGGATCGATTATTCGTGTTGGATCGGCGAAACCGTAGCGAGCGCCCTAGGTTGGCTTATCGTTGGTACGGCGACGGGGCCCTTACGTGTATCGCGACAACGTCCGACCTGGACGCGGTCATCGATCAAGTTTGGAGCTCTTGCTGGCTCGGTTTCTCGGCAAGGTATATCTGTATCGAGCGTACCTACGAGGATCGAGTCGGTATGCGAAATAGCGTGGTTGAACCGTGCTGGAGTGATCCACCGCAGGCGATGGCCCAAAGGCACGGGACCGTTCTCTCGTCCTCGTCGTCTCGGCTCGTACTCGACTGCCTTAACGCACCACACATGAAACTTTCACTCCATTCCATATCGAGGTGGAACGGTTCGCGATCGTTAGGGAAATTCAACGAAACGAGGCTACAGAGGAGACCGGGGTCAAAAGTAACATCGATTTTTTTTTTTTTTTTTTTTTTTTTACCGACAAACGCAGGACTTTAACGCTCGGGCATCCAATGGCATGTCATTAACCCACTTTTAGGTACCCGGTTAAAAATTTTTAATCACAAAATAACATCTCCTCCGGTCTGTATGTTGTATTTGTATAAAGAAACAGTTGTATTTAAAAACGGTCGGGAGATTAGAAGTTGAAGGCAAATGTCACAAAGTCGATGTGGATGCCTGAGCCGCAATATCCGCTGGTTACGTATATGCCGGAAGCTCCGTTAGTCGAGCTTCGGACATGCAATGACAGAGCCGCGACCCCAGTAATCCGGTGCGTAATTCAGCGGAATTAACTCTGTTGTAGAAGGCTGTTTCATTTCTTCGTCTTAGTGCAGGTGCGGAAAGCGATCACTAAAGTTTCTGATGAATACTTGGAGAATGTCAACGGCTGCGAGTGCGAGTACGACTAGATCGATCTGAACAGACCGATGTTGAAGCAAATTACATTCGGCGCTAATAAGATTATTGAAAAAAGGGCAACAGGTGTAGCGACGGAAAGTATGCGTTTGCGTTTCCGCGTCGCCGCGATTGCTCTCGCGTCGGCGCAACTGCGGCTGCACCCGAGCGTAAAACCACCTCGATAATGCTAAATTCATGCACGCAATACAAGAGACCATCGTGTGTCCAATTGACAATGGTAGGAGGTAAATAGTGTTGTATTTCGCTCCAATCTCCACGATCTCGATACACACTATTTTGTCGTTACTTCACGAAATAGTCACGGTTCCGGGTCGAATCGTGCGAACACAGACCAGAATTCTCATAAATATATTATTTCCCTTGGGTGAGATTATTGCGATCTCCATTTCAGCCGGTCTTGCACTCGAGCCCGTGTATCTCATACCTTACATTTCAGAACTGCACTGTAACTACCCTGAGAATTCTATACGGATTCACGAATGTGCGGTCTCTGGGGCGAATTCTCTATCCGCGGAGTATGCGCCAACGCACATTGATCTTTACTACTACCAAGTAATATCCGCTACATCACAGTCTCGTCGCACGTTTACGACCAACTTCCGAATTCGATCCTCGCCTCTTGATCTTCCTTGCTCAACTAAAAAAAAAATTGTTTTCTAGTATTTTCTAGATTTTTGTTTAATTCTTTCGTGATTTACGTCGCTGCAGTTACCCGGAAAACTTCGCCTTTCGCGGGAGGAAAGCGATTGAGCGTATTTTAATCTGACCCGCGGTTGCTTTATTGATGCATCCGCAACTCTTCCTCTCGGCAGAAGAAAATTATTACTTTTCCAAGTTTTTATCTGAAATAAAAATCTAATAAAAAAATTATACGGTTTTATTGTTCGAAGCTGAGTTTGTGTGCTGGATCCGGCGCAGTTTCTTTCATATAGAGTCGATGGAACAGCACTAAGACTATCGATGCAGAATCCACAGTTATGAGATTTAACGAGGTATCCATATTTTATCTGACTTTGTCGCAGTTCTCCCGAGAAAGCCTCAATGACCGAAAGCAATATTTATACGAACGGAATATTCTCGAGACGGCGTTATTAACGACGAAAAACAATCAGGAAGTGATATGCAAATTTAATGTGCAGCACTTGCACCTTGTTTTGTGATAAACGAGCTCGATCAACATCCCAGTGCGGTTTTGTCTACATTAAGTGTGACGTTTTGTAGGACTTCGGGTCTAATCAGATGATTATGATTAAAACTTCCAGCACGGAGTGAGTAATTAAATTACGGAACATTTTTCATTACCGTCACAGCGCAATGCTAAAATATTCAATTCGTAACTCACAGCTAAATTGTGCGCATTTGTATGAAAAATCCCCGTCGTTAATACCGGTTCAAAAATTTGCGGGTCTGCTAAAATTTGAAATTCGCAGATAGCAGACAAATTATCTTCTTCGGCAATTGGAAATTAATCCGAAGCATTGTTAAAAGTTCATTATCAAACACGGTTATACTCGTGTCTCTGTGAGCCTGTTTTCATGGCGGGTGCCAAAAATCCTACGTCTCATCCCCTGAATATTGTGCCAAAAAATTTGCGGATGAAGACTCTCAAAATTTTTCCATCCGTCGTTCATAATAGAACAGATAAGAGACTGTATTTGAGCGTGTCCGATGAATCCTTGTGGAATAAATAAGGAATAGGGTCGAGGGAAAGCCGGAATGTATGTTGAAGAAACCGCGAGCCCCAGGCGGTCGCTTTGCGTGGATGATCGTTCTCCCCGTTCCACATCGCTCCTGTTGTTCGTTTCTCGAGCTCGCCGTTTGGACGGGGAATCCTCTCGAAGACGACCGGACAATTCCGTGCACGTCCTCGAGAAGAACGAGAACTCGTGCCAAAAGAAAAACAAATAGGGAAGATCGTGAGGAGTGACGGTGAACGAGACGGAAAGGGGGTTGAACACGAAAACAGCGACCGCTGAGAACTGAAATACCGAGAGTAGGCTTAATAAGGCAGCAGGTGGTGGGCAATCGGGGTCGCGGCCAATGGCCGGCAAGCGTGTGACAAGGACACTGGCGCATCTACGGAGACAAAAAAAAATAGTGAGGACGAAAAGAAAGAGTTGGAAAAATAGAGAAAAATCCGCCACCGTAGCACGTCGGTACGAAGACAAATGATGATTGCAACAAACTTCCGAGGGAGCGTGTAGGTGTATAGGGTTCGTTGTATGTACACGATACACGTAGCTACACTTTTGTGCGCAGTGTGATACGGGACGTTCCGCTTCCGGCGTGGGATCAGAAAAGGGGTAAGAAAAGTATACTATATAAAAAAAAATCTATATATATATATATATATATATAGAGAGAGAGAAGAAGGAAAAGAGCAAAGAAAAGGGAAAAAGAAGGAAGGGGGCGCAATCTTTTTCCGATGGTCCGGACGAATCGTCCTTACGAAACCCGCGCGAGCAGCAATGCAGTATCGCAGTTACAAGCCGCCAGGCCCTCCTCACATTCTCACAACTCAAAGCTTATAACACTTACATTTTCTTCTCGCGTCGTTCGCTGCACGTCTCGCGCAGCTGTAAACGATATCTTCCGTGTTAAGGCGCGCGAGCTTTTTGCCCGGTTCTACATGTGCAACGAAGTTCCCGGGGGTTTCCGTCGCGAGTACAGTTCAGAGGAAATATATTCCTGCTCGAAGAGATCCGTTCATTTGGTTCGTTCTTACAGAATAGTCATTGAAATCCCAACGCGTTTCAATGTACGCGACTTTGCGACCGTTTCCGGCCCAGCTTGTCTCCCGGAAGACGCATAAACACGTTAACGCTCTCTCTTCCAGGGTGTTCGACACGGGAGATTGAGTAATATCGACGGTACGTGGTTTATCCGCGCCCTCGGAGTGTGACTTCTCACGAGTGACCTCTTTAGAATTATCGCTCCCTCGTCTACGCACCGTATTTATCCCTCAGCGCCGATCTTTATCCTTCTCGAGGAGGGATTCATGTCCGATCCGTACTTTGGCCACACACCTAGCCACATGTGTTTTTCTCCAGACTCGTACGCGACGCTCCCCCACGCACTTCTTATTAGCATAGGCCCCGAGGCGATCCACTCGAGACTCGGAATCCGCGCGAGAAGCCTCGCCGCGACTCGTCCGACCTTCCCTCCTCTCTCGTTTCCGCTTTCCACAGCGAACGAGCGATATTCATATCCGTCGCGGTACACCCGGTCGTTTCGAGGTTCCCGCAGGGTTATTCGAACCCTCCAGCGACGAAGAAAATATTTGTGCTTTCTATATATAGAGCCATGTTTCGTGAGAGCACTCAATCTCAACGAGACGCATTCCCTCTGTCCGCACCTTGCTCGCAGACCCGTGCGTTTTCCCCGGTGCCGCTATCATCGCTCCCGTTCTCACCCTCGTTCAGAATTTCGTGAAAGTCCGAGACTCCGCACTCGTATCATCTCCAGCAGGGTCCTCCGGTAAAGGGGTTCCGTCTCGCGTGCTGTGTACTCTCTCTCGGGCCGTTGATGGCTCTGTCTCGACTTACCGAGCACGGAAGTCACCCCTCGTCTGCTCGCTGCCTCGTCTCTTACCCTTCGGAATCCTTAGTGAGCTTACGGCTATTACCCACTGCGACTACAGAACGTTATGCTGTACGCGCCGCTCGAGCCAGTGACGAAAGCCGCAGGTTACAGCGCAGTCGGAAGTACGGCTAATCCGTCGTTCGGATCAACGGAGATGGGACGAAGGGAGTCGAAATCACCGCTAGGGGAAGCGAACCTACGTCGGTGGCTCTAAAAATAAATGCTGATACGTCTGTTGCTAATCGACTGATCTACTAAAAAAATTCTATCAGTATTCTTCGAAGAATTCCTTCTCGTGCAAGATTCCGAAAGTTGAGCTATGTGGTGGATTTTTCAGGGACCAAAATTCGTACGCCTAAACTGGTATGTGTCTAAATTGATTTTATTTTTTTTTATTTGCATTGTGCGAAACGAAAAATAATTTTTTCTACTTCGGATTGATTCTTAACGTGCCAAATGTTTCGGAAAAATTAGAAAGTTTCGCTCGAATTGGATAGATTCCGACCAAAAGACGGCTGAACTCGGAATGCTACATATATTTATTTTCACATCTTGGCATTTTCTGTCCCGCTCCTCCGAACGCAACGCCGGTGTTCCCGGCGCCCATTCTCACCGGCTCGTCTTTTTCACACCGGCAAATGCATAGTCGCCAACCGGCAGAACACCTTCGCTTCTGTTGGTACGGAATCCTTCTCACGTACTGCTGATTTCATAATTTCGGCATCTTGCCAAGCCCATCCCTCCTCCCAGTATTCCTCCCTCATCCTTCCGCATCATTCGTCCTTTTTCGCGCCGATGCTACTTTCCTCGTTCCCGGTACGTGACTCAAGCATTGCTGAAATCGAGATCGAATCGAATGCTGGAGAAGGTTGTCACTTTTCTCGCTTCGGTTGTCTGGAGTATTCAGGAATTTAGGTATCGTACTCAGTCATAAATATAGTAAATATAAGCCTGCTGGTAAAGTCGGCCGAAAGCTCGATATAGCGCGGTTGTACTATATTTTATATTATATTTTTCATATTTTCCGTGATGGTGTCGCTGGACTGCGATTCGACAATATGTGTGTGTCAGTCTCTGATTAGCATTTTCAGCGTATCTCACCAATTTATTCCGCCTCTCTCTAATTTTCCCCAGGTGACATTTTATCGTATCCTATTGCAAATTAAACCGAGAATCGGTTAATCAAATTAGAGGAATGAAATTCAATAGGTATTCACTATTTCGAGTTCTGACTACGAATCATATACCTGTCACTTTTTTTCTCACTACTTTGACGTCTATCGCAGAAAGTAAAACGCTGCAGCTTTAATCCGTTGAATACATCGCCCTTTAAATTTAATAATGGCCAGATATGATCCTTATTATTCATGACTTATTTTGCCTCATCATTCGTTATGCATGACATGAATAATGATGAGCAAGGTTAAATAATGAAAATTAATAAAGTAAATACTATTTGTAATTGATGATTTATTATTGTCTGGCGCTGAAACCTAATGAATCGAAAAATGAATTTGGAGGAGCCAGTTGAATATCGGAAATTCGGCAATCGGATTATGTTCGCCGTTCTTTCACTCTTCTCGTTTGATTAAATAAAAAATCAAATGAATAGTGAATGTCGAATCGTACTGACGAATCGTCGATATTGAAGACTGTTCGGATGGAATTTTTGGGAACCTTAAATCTAGATTATTTTGCTGTTCCTTGCTGCATTGTTGCATTGTAAAATTACGACACTTCTCCCAATATAAGTTAACGTTGAACTTGGGATTTTCGAGCTCCCGTATTCGTCCGAAAATGCACCGATTTTATTGCCTCAACCGATACTCACTTCTTTTATTCTAATGAATCAATTCCTCTGATAGCGCTAGGAACAACTTGGTTTGATCTGAACCAACGACAGACAGCAAATATAACTATCCAATACCTAGTCAGCGATGGAGTAGAATTTCCGCCCGGTTGGTTCGTATTCCCGCTACCTTTATTAAGCTCGTGCTCTCTACCAATTGCATAAGCTTCGGTAAGGGAAAACCCACCGAAATATCCCGGTACCGATGTTCCCACCTGTGAATGCGATGTTCGGCTAGAATACAGGTGACACGGATCTCGAATTTAATTAACGTAAAAAAGAAAGCGTGTTTGACGACCTCGGCGAAAAAACAAAAAAAAAAAAAAAAAAAAAAAAAAAAACACACAATACACACAGTGAATACAGTACCACAGTAAACCCAGTACGCATCAGTCTCCCGTGAGATTTTCATCACAGGTTCATGTACACAGTACAGGGCACATAAGGCGATACAGGTATAGCGGAGGTATTTACAGTGAACTACTGTGCGCGAGTGAATATCCGTACATAGAGAAGCTACATAGGAATGAGCCGCATCACCGACAGTCTCTTTATTACTGTTTGATACCCAATGATATATATCCCTGCCGTTTCGTACCGACGAATGAATATAAAGTTGACGAGAGTTCGAATGGAACAAAGGTAACGTTGTCACGAGCATACGATACGCGCTGTCGAAGGATTCATGCGACTGCACACATAGCTTATCCACCTCGCTCACTAATTCCCGTTGTACCTCGTGTATATATATATACCAATGGAATATCGATTGCTCCTCTCTTTACTGTCGGCCATCTGCCCGGTATACATTTCCCCGTCGACGAGCCCGTAAAAAAAGCTTTCGTAGTTTCCGCTTTAGCGGGATAAAAACAAAGGGTAATTAATGAGAGCCCGAGAGCGATATCCATGGGGATGAAGGGAAGTTAGCGGGTGGAAGTGGTGGTTCGACCGAGAGCTCTGCCATTACAGCTGGGTACGGGTAGCAGCATCATTAACGTTACGAATCCCTCCCTACCGTACGGCGCCGCGGCTTTCTCGCTATCATCATCGCTATCTTTTATCTCGGTATATCTATAGCTTTGTCTATTCGGGGACGTACACCGGTGGCTCTGTCGAGCGATGGCACTCAATACAGTGGCATGATTAATGGTGCCAATATGCATGCTTGTAGTTTCCCTACTGAGTTTGCATAACCGTGCAGTCGGCTGCTCCGGAATTCATAGACCGGCCCAGCAAATTTACTACGCGAGCGAGGACCGGCAGGTGGCTGTCGAGTAACGGAGAATCTACTAAACAGACACCGAGACGGACGGAGAAAGCCTCGATGCGATGAAGACCTTTAGTCCAGAACGCCGCCTCGAGCGAACGCACCCCGAATTCCAGACACATACGCTGGTCGTCGAACCCCTCGAACAATTGTCACACGATGATACCACCTGCAGTTTCCCCGACTAATACGGGATGGAAGGTTGGATATATAATCTGTACGAGCGGCCACACAACACTGGAGAATGCCCCGACCGACCGGATGCTCTAGATATATACCACTGTCTCCCGAGAATGCCAAACGGAATCTCCGTATCCCCGTCGGTCGGGCTGCCACGGAGAAATGTCCGATATCGCGCGACCTACTCTACTGCGGCGCGCAGTGGCTGCACTTCGGTATAGATTTATTGTATCGCCGTCGTCGTCGACCGGGAGAAAGGGATATTCAACTGCGAGTCCAAGTGACCGTGGGCATGAAGCAGCCTCCGTCCGTACTGATTTATTCGAGCTAGCGAATGCTAATCCGTTCGGTGCGCCGAGTCAAGAACCTTGCCGTCTCTCGATAACCTCTCATATTCACCCGAATCGTGAAGAGTCGGATAATCGGTATGGAGAACTATGCAGACTGGAAACTGGGGCTCGATTCTCCGGACAATAGGTCGAACTGACACGAGGCTAAGACATTTCAGAGAAGCTCCAGATGTTGATACATCAATAAGGGAAAATGTGGTGGACGTGTTTCAGGGCTCGCGTGTTAAAGAACGGTAATAGTTGGTACGTGTCCCGTTTAGACACACTCTGCACGAGGACTGGCCGAAGATTCACGAACAAAATATGAGACCGTTTGATTCTGATGTTCTTTCGGAGACCCCTCGACACAGTTCGTTGGCTTCGATACGATTCACCGCGTCCCACCACAAATCGCTTCCCTCCGTTCTCTTGCTATTTTTTTTTCTCTGAATTCCAACATCGATTGCCATCCGCCCGACGCACGCAGGGTCCGTGCGTGTGTGTATGAGGGACAGCGGGGTAAAACGGGACAGTGTCGGCAAAACCCAATTTTCTGATAATCGTTGTTTCTAATAACCGATTCGCTCCACTCACCAGCACAATTTATTGGAACATTTTGTCACGTTACCCCGTTTCGCCACACGATCCCATTTTACCCCATTCATCCCAACACACATGAGCGCCGTTTTTACGGAGTGTCGTGCACAAAGTCCTTCGCAACGAAACACACCGATTTTTCGTTTTCGTATTCCCCCGTCTCGCATACCGAAGACGCAACAACGCGGACCGGGAAATCCCGCGAGTTAATCGAGCTTGCGTGGCAGCAATTCCTGTCCACCGAGCCCACCATTCATGGCCTAAGACTCCGTGAAACATTTTATTTTTTTTCCTGGCATATCCGTCGTAGGAAGGTTATTATCCGGCGATCTCCCCCGAGAGATGAGAACCAAAACTTCCCTTTTCGTGATTCTCCGAGGTTCCTTCCTCCCTCTTACCCTCTATCCTGGTAATCCTCTTTTCCCGTTTCTGGCTAAACATATTCGCGTCATTCCTCTTCGTACTCTTCGTTTTTCCTTCGCTCTTCCCGGGCAAAAAAATTCACCTCCCGAGTGTGCACCATACGGGCGCGGACCCTGTCGGAGTCTTATATCTCGAACGAGGGGTTTCGTTGTAACCCGGAATAAAGATACAAAGATTCCTGCGGAGGGTCGACGGTGAGGTACGCGGGGCTTGAGCTACATTTGCAATGATAAGCTCCACGGCACACGGTATACATAGTATGTAAACATAGTAATGCCGCGCAAGCCCCCTCTAACTTTTTATACCCAGTGTCTACACGTAGCAACAGCCCCGAGCGAGAAAATCCTGCGAATCTTGTTAACTCAGCAACGTATATTGTACCATCGGCAGAATTATTATCTTAGCTTTTTTTTTTTCCCGTCGTGATCTCGCTCTCCTTTCGTCGTTCACGATTTCTGAAAGTGATTGTGCGCGGTGATTAACGACACATTTTTTTTTTCCTCTCGACATACCGTGAATTAAAAAAAAAAAATAACTGTACCGGATTACTAGCAAAATCCGCAGGAGAAAATAGAAAATAAATGATTCCAGATTGAACATTTTTAAATAAAATATTTTTATAAAAATATAAGATTCGCTGTTTATCAATTACGCAAGACTGACAGACGAATATTTTTTTCTCCCCGGAAATAACCTCCGAGAAAAATGTAATGGAAACTCGAACGCGTTGCCGAAGCTCGGATAGACCTTCGGCTCTCTCTTGAGATGGATTTAAAGAGAGATTTTTTTTTTCTTCGAGTTCAGCAATCCCAGAGTGCTTGTGCCGTGACAGTTGAGACGAAGGATTTATTTTTCTTCGCTGGCACAAGTCCGATGGTACTAGCGTTACCTCGCACTTGCTCTAGCCGGGTCAAAGTCGATACCGAGCACGCGAGGCTGGCATTAAGACGCGAACGGGGCAACGGTATGTGAGGGTGGCTGGGCAAGGTATACGGGCGGCACGTTTCTTTGAGCGTAACTCCCGCCGGAAACGGCCTCTCTCGCGGTTAGCTCCACCGTCCATTCGCCCTGTTCCTTCGCTGACCGCCAGCCCTGCTTCCGCGCAGTACCGCACCAGACATTAGGGTAAAGTATTTCTCGGTTTCTTACAGTTTCCTTTCCCATTCTCAAGCGTGACACAGCCGCTGTGTTCTCCGCTCGCTCAGATGACTGCTGTGTACGAATCGAGTGGGAAAAACGCGCTACGACGAAAAAACACGAGAGGCACCGACCGCGTGATTGTTACCTCTTGGAATTGTAACTACCGCCAGGACTAACGATCATTTTCGAAAATGTATGGTTCTCCCCCGAGCGAAATCACCCGGTTTATTGTAACGTACATAAACATGAGCATTAATAAAAACTTTTTGAACGGTACAGCGAGAAGAAGAAAATCACTTGCGGAATCTCAAATCCCGAGTAGGAATTTTCGCTCGTTACATCGAGCCCCGATAAGGTCTTCGTGACGTCTGAAAAGGTACTGATAACGCCCTGATGAGGCTTTTTTCAGGACACTATCTTAAACCAAGAAAAATCCTCGCGGGCTGTCGAAGAAAAAAAGAACTTTTTTTCAATTCCACTTTAAATTCCTACAGCTCCATCTGATATTGAACCAACGACGGCGAGACTGCCGAGGTGACCTGTTATCGTTTCAATTGCACCTGCATTCATGAGAATCGAAATAATTTTTTCATCTTTGGCACACGGCAAACTGATTTTAGTTGAGTCATGAATTTTTTTTCAGCACTTTCGTGACTCCCTCGTGGTCGGGTCTCTTATCGGTTCGTCGCGCACAGAACTGTGACGATGTTGTTAAAAAGTTGACGACACGATCAACGAATCTGAGCGCGAGGTCGGGAGATGGAGATTGCTGCAGGATGGTCGACCGGAACAAGAGAACTATTGGAATATAGTGCGCCGCGAAATGGGGGCGCCGAACAGTTGGGGAATGAGATACTGGGGGAAGGGTTGTTTAAAATGGATGAGGTCTCGAACTTGCCACGAGTGGATTACGAGGAGGGCTCGCGGCTATCCGTCAAGTCTTAGAGCGGAGTGCTTCGACCGTAGCGGTGAGAGCGTATACGTAACCGAGAAAAAAAAGTGGGGCGAAAGATAAAGGAAAAGTATAGAGGAAGACAGGGCGGACATGACGATGGTACGAGTGGCTGCCAGGCGAACGGATTCTCGCCAGCGACCGCTCGGGATATCCGGAATATCGAAGTAATCCATATAGCAACTGAGATATTACGCCTTTCGCGCGGGGGGGGGGGGGGGGGGGGAGCGTTTTACGAGTTCATAAATTGTCTGCCTGCGTAGTACAGTTAACAAGGGTGACTTAGTATCGCGAGATCAGCCGTTCCTTGCCGTAGGGTAAAACAAGACACACGAATGTTGGCTTTCGCACTGTGTAGCGATAGTTAGGAACAACTGTTGTAGGGTGGCTCTGGTTATCCCAAGATCAATTATTCCTTGCTGCGACAGTCGTGAATTTGGACTGATCGTTGCATAACTGATTTTCGGATTAACAGAACTGGCCCATATCCACCACTTTTATCCTATCACCGTGTACGTCATAGAATTGCTGAAGGGGGAAGTGGCACGGGATAGTGTCTCGTTGCCAAGATTGTATGCGACACTAGTAGGTTTTTTGGCTCGCGCGAATCCAACGTTCATGGCTATGCTCTTCGTAGTCCAAAGCCTTTCCGACACACGTCAGAATCCATTGGCGAAAACCGCATGTAGATCGATCGAGCCGTTGAGCTTGCCGTACAGAGACGCGAACCTTATATTTCGTGTAAATCAGCGATTAACTCGGAAGAACCGTTGTTTCTTCTCTACAAGTGTACTTTAAGGTCAATATGCTTTACGAAGGATTTCATTAACATTCCGATCGACGAATTTCAATCCTCCATTGAGGAAACTGCTATCCAACAGGTGATTTTTTTTAGAAATCCAAATATAAAAAAAATACGAAAAAAACAATTGCATGAACGCGGTTAAAAAAAAAATGCATTTCATTGCTGAAGGTTGTAGCGTTGAAAAAAAGTTAATGAAAAGCGGAAGACCGAAACTGTTTCTATCCGGAGAAGTCGGGGAGAGTTATACGAAGACACTTCGTCGTCGAGATGATAGCATGGCCAAATTGCGATGGAGCATCGTGAAAAAGAAAGAACCAGCGGAGATAAGAAAAGCGAAGCCTGTGGAGAACGAAGACCCGCGGAAGCGCCTTGCGGTGCTTTGGGCAATCACGACCGTCCCATTCAATTTAACCTCCTACCGTGCAGCGAAGGTTCGGTCGCGCGGGCCTCGCACGGTGCCCGGTGAGGTCGTCGTCTCGCTGCGGCGAGCGGCACCGAGGGGGAGGGACGACTTTGAAATTTTTTAGCGAACGTTTCGTTAAGGGATTCCGAGACGGGACACGCCAGCAGGGACCGGAGAGACAAAGAGACACCGAGCTTCGGCGTCGCGAAGCGATGTCGCAAAACGGGGTCGTTTCAAACCCCTCGGGGTTTCGATGCGACGAGAGCGAACAGTCCTACGGAAGTCACGTATAATACAGATACGTACATACAACCCCGTGCCTTATTCACTCGTCCGCCTCGAAGCATCTCATCGGGATCGCCGCGACTGCAAGAACCGCCGATGGTTCGCTTCTCGTTTTTCCCTCGATTTATTTTGCCCGGCTTACCGGATGAAGAAATCATCAGAGGGAATCGCGAAAAACCGTGGAGATGGAGGGAGGAAACGAGAGGGCGGACTGTTCGGACAAAGACGATTAAACAGCCGAAAAAAAAAAGAGGAAACGTTACGTTGCGGAACTTCGACGATGCTGGAGCATCCTGCGGAAGCTTCACGAGCTGAGGGGGAGCGGGAAGGTCTGAAATATTGAAAAAAATTGAAAATTTTTCGGTGTTGCGTACATGTACAGTTTTGTACGTTGGAAACATTTGTTAAGTCAGCATCACCATTTTTCAAAATTTCCCTTCGTTTTCCGTCACTATGTGATTTTTTTTTAGTATTTTCCAGAAGGCCAATTATTTTCACTTTATCGTAAATAATATAAAGTGGCTGACTTTTCGGTCGGGCACACTTTCTTGATCCACTTAACTCCAGAACTCGTGTATCAATTTTTTTTTTGCCTTTCAACTCATAACGGGGATATATCTATGCCACGGGTATTGTAAGCAGTAAATGGGGTTTGCCGCACATGAATCTTCTTGTTTTTTTAATAAAGAGGCTGTTTTCGGGCATATTTGATTTTATAAAAGTTCAGGGGATGAAAATCACACGCAGAGCTCTACGCTTAACGAAAGTTGGCGAAAATAACAATTTTGTGAAAAAAAATGTAGTCGATCAATTAAAAATTGTCATAAATATTATCGACAAATATAAAAAAATTATTTAATAAAAATAGCGACCTTAGATCTTCAAATTACTCAACGACAAGTTAAATTTTATGGTTCCGACGAGAAAATCACTGAGGCAAAACCCCAGCGGGTCCTCGAGAATGAGATGAATTTCGTCGCAAATCGCGCTGCGCTTTCGTTCTCTGCAAAAACAAACAATCAACCGACTATTCAAGTTTACTATCGGCCTGCACGTATCGTCGGATAGTTTGTTGAAATTATAGTTCAGATCTCGAGTTGACAATATCAATTTCCACTTTAGGAGCGCAGTTTGAATATCGTCTGGGGTGATTTTCCACTCCGTACGTGAGTTTCGGAGTCATAAAAGGTTTACGATTCTGGTGTCGAACGAACGGCACCGGCGAAGCACAAGAGATAAAAAATGTCCGTCGCAACAGCCAGAGATCTACGAATTCGCCAAATCGTACGGCGCGATAAACAAAAGTCGCAAGTGCTTTGCCATTCGAAACGAGGAATCCCACTGATAGTGATAAAAATTAAATAAACAGCGGCAACGACAGTATTTTCCGTGCGAGAAGTCGTCGAAAGATCAAAGAGAAGAGGGCGGTCCGTTGCGGTAAATCACTCTCGAGGCTGGTGAGTGCTCTCCGCCGGATTCCACCATCATTACTCGTGTTCCGTGTTTCGCGCCGTCAGCCAGCTGGCTCCGAAGAGTCGTCAAGGTATTCCCTGCCCTCCAATCTTCCCGCAATTTTTTCCTCCCCGATACACAAATCATTGAAACCCCTCACATAAATAACATGGTCCGCGCATAACAGAAATTCCTTGTCCTGCCTCGAATCCCGTAAAACAAGCGTAGCGTTGAGTGCAATTCGGAGCAAAGAGGGTTGCCGACCACATTGTCCTGACAGTTAATTCACCAACGCATCAACGGCACGTTTATCATGAAAATTTCCACCCGGACTTTCGGTCTCTCTCGCGGCCGTAATGAAGCACTTGAGGTTCAGTTATTATCAAACTACTAATGTGTCGGAAGATTTTAGTATCCGACGTCGTGCGCCCCATTCTCCGTGCAAAGTTCCTCACGCCCGTAACTTACGCGCAAGCTTACGGCCAAGTACCTTATACAGGAGACAGGAGGGCTCTTATGACTCCGAACCACGCTTCGGTAGCTACATCGAATCAACGGCGTCTTGCCAAGGCTTTTAAGAAACACTTTTGGCTCCGGTGTGGGAAGAGTCTATATTCACGGTATAAATTTCATTCGGGCGTGCGACTCGCACCGCCGCGAAGATACGTCGAATATTTCATAAGCAAGAACTCGTCCATTGCCTGAATTTCAAACGTTGCTCCACGTTCGTTCTCTGCCTCCGTAAGCCTTTGCTTCCTCTCCCCTGAAAGTCTATTTTTCCCTCTAGTCTACCACCCCGGCGAATGCCCGCCCTTCCTCTAACCCCCCGTTTTTTTTTTTTTTTTTTTTTTTTTTTTTTTTTTTTTTTTTTTTTTTTTTTTCGATGCCTCAAACGGAATTCTTCTTTTCCCCGCACGATATAGCATGGCTTCCTCTTTTTATCTCGTGGATCCCGGGCTTTTTCCCTAGCCTGCCCGGCCACCTTTCTCTTTCCCGATGTTACTCTTCCTCTTTTTCTCTTCGCCCATATCTTTTCGTAACCCGCACGTGCCTGCGAGATAGCCTCGCCTTCTTCGCGAAACTCGTTCTATGTACGGCCAACACAGTACTATATGGATAGTACGTACAAGACGTATCTACGACGTTTCGTATGCCACGCACACAAGGAATATTACGGCTCGCACGTGCCACGCAGTTTCCCTTCTAACGTCGCTATATTCTCGCGCCTATAGTGCACCAAATGTATACGACGCCTCTCGTGGAATACCTATGTTCGGTTCACGTTTCTCCGTGTCTTTCTCTCGCTCACCAGTTTCTCTCGGCGTAATTTGCAGAACCCATTTTTCCGTCTGTCTTTATCATACCGCCATGGGGAATCCATGAAACGCCGTTTTGCAACGTGCCTTTCACACGTTCCTCATTCGATCCACGCAGTCACGTATCACTCGTGGTCTTTCCGACAACTGTTCGCTTCGCTACACGCGCGATACAGTAATTCCCATTCAATTTCGAAAAACCAATCGTTCACCTGTTTACCCACAAGCATTCACGGCTGAGTTTCGCCTCTGATCGTCGGTGCGCCTTGCTTCGAAGATTTCTTCTATTCGATAAAAATTATTTTCGCGAAGAGACCGTCATTTATCGAACGGTTTATTGTCACGCTTTTAAATTAAAAATTTTTTATTCCACGTACTTTTTCGAATTTTTGTGATATTTTTTTTTTATATTTTAGAGAAAAAAAATGCAGTAGTCGATAAGTAAAACTACTTAAAAATATCGATTGTTAACAAGTTACACTAATACATTTTTGACATATTTCTTGCACGGAATTTTAAAACCATGTTTCGAGGTAGCTCCGTTCACAGTTTGGCGAATTGGAAAAATTAGAAAAATAGTGAAATTGTACTTAATTTTCCGATTTTAAGCAGATGATACTTAACAGGGATTGGTGTAGCCGGTATTTTCACGGAAAAAAAGTGCGAAGAATCGTGAGTGAGAGTTACCACAAAAAAATTTACAAATTTCGATAAGATTTATTACGATTTTTTCGGTCGACGATCGCGAGTTTCATAAGACCACAAAAAAAAAAAAAAAAAAAAACTGCCACGTGTCGCGCTCTACATAAAAATTTTTCTCTGGGCAAGACCCCGGTCATGCGCGATTCCGTTAGACTTTCGAGCGTGTGTGGTGTACCGGCGAGTCGGAAACTCTCGGGACAATAAATATAAAATGCGAGCGAGAGCCAGGAGAGCCGAATGTTCCGACGTCGGATTTCCGTGTTCTTGCCGCAAATCCCGACATACGCGTTCCCCGACGGCGTCCATTCTCCGGGACGTAGAGCGGCCGCTCGACGCGGAAATGGACATTGTCCAGCTTGGGTTTGGTAGCCGAGTTTGGCTCGTCGAGTTTGAGAAACCGGCGACTCCGGGGTGAGGAAGATCGACAAGGGAGCGAGGCGAAGGAGGGCGATTCTAACTCGCCGGCTTGGGACGTTCGTGTGTGAGGGAGGGCAGAAAAAGAGAATAAGGGAGCGAGGAGAGGAGCATGGCTTTCGCAGCGAAAACTCCGGCACATTGCCGGAGTCGCTGCCGCTGGTGGCGGTCCCACGAGATTTCAGAGTCGTGTATCTTCCTTCGCGTATTAGGTACACAAGGTAGGAACCGTGCGGCAGGGTGGCATACGTCTGCCACGACGGTGAGCTTGAATAAAGCCACTCGCCTACATACTTTTCCTATGGCTACATAACATCCGAGTCCATGTATGTACATAGCGTGCTTGCGGAAGCCGCGGCAACGAGCTGCTTTCGCACACACGTCCTTCGAGAGGCTACTCAAGCGTGGATACAACACATCGCTTCTACACTATGGATGCACATCGTACACGGAAATGTGCAACCGCCGCATCATTTATATATACATATATACATATATATATATATAAGAATTTTGTAATGATCTATATATATATATATATATATATATATATATATAGAGGTATATAAGCATACACGTTGTATGGCCGGAGCGAGCGAATGGAGAAGCGCGCCGGTCGCGAGCTCGGTCCGCGAATACGGATGCGAAAGCACGAATGCGAATATGAATATGAATGAGAGTGCGACGTCCCATGCACCGGGGCCCTCTCTCTCCTCCTCTCCCCCAACATCCGTCATACGTCTAACGTTACTCATACTCTCGGGACTCGTCCCAGGGGTTCCGCGACCGCCGGCTCTGCTTTCTCGAAAACCCAAACGCCCTTTGCCATGAACTACGCTTTACCGTACTGGTTTGCGCGGATTATATCGATGGTGTGTCGCTAGTCGCGAGTTCTGAGACGGTCGGTTCTCGTCGTCCTCGCTCGATAGAATTCTCGTGTATTATCTTTAGTAATATCCCTGGTGAGTTCAAATGGAGACACGGAGTCGTCTGCGAGGATCAAAAAGGGTTCAGATTCCTCGCGGGAATTCACTGCCAGGAAATTTCGGACGGACTCGATATCAGCTGCGCGGGGCGCGCGAGATGGGATTGCGTTACGTGTTATGTAGTTCAGTTGCCTGCTGGCGGTGTCGAGTAAAAGCGATCCCAGTCGAATATCGCGGGGGCAAGATGGAAATTAAAAAAAAAAATCGACAATTTTTTTGGGACTCGTTAATGATAATGTTGAAGTAGTCACGTGTACGAGACGAGCGGAGAAATGCCCTTTTTGCACTCACTTTACAGAAAAGTGAAGCGGGACTTTCGTCGCTTCCGCTCGAATTCTTTGTCGCTGTCGAAAGGCTTCGTACGATTTAGACGTCTCTCGCTAATTGAAAAAACGACGTTGCAAACTCGAACGGGCCAGATTAACAGTGGGATTTTAATTGACACTTATGCAATCACCCTTTGCATACGGCACACGCAAATCATGCGACAATTACGTCGCGTTCCTTTTCGGATGACTGTCAATTTACTGAAAACAACCTATGAACAACAGACGCATTAATGATTCATCGAGAATAGAGGTCTGGGTTTTGCCCTAAACAATAACGTTCTCGTATGGATCGCGTATGCGACGGGAGGGTTCGAGCGTTGTTAATAAGGGTGGGTCTGACGCCCTTTTCTCGGAACACTCGGTACTTTTGACAAGAGTCGTGGAACCGTACCGCGACTACACTTTCAATTTCGTTTCCCACCCCGGCGCACCGACACGCCACCAAAAAATATCGTAGGTAACACACAGTGCCGCTGTGTCGGGTACGGAATGGTCGACCGACGAATCGTACATGGTGACAGATGGGGCGAGGGACGTAGTGGGGTAATTCGGTCTCGGGGGAGTTTTCCGGGAGGACAATGGCTAATAATTGTCGTCGGTGCGCATTGCCCCGTCGTCGTTCACCACCACCAACGAAGACACTGCTGGAGCCATCGTCGCCACGGGATAACCATGTACGAAACGAAGTTTGCGAACACGGGAACGTGTACGACCGAGTCAGGTCTCGCGAGTATTGTTATCGCGTTTCACTAACGCACCGACGTTCTCGTACCGTCGTTTTTTTTTTTTTTTTTTTTTTTTTTTTTAAATTATTTCTTTTCTTTCTTTTCTGGTACTCTGTCTCGGCGCAGCGTGGAAGAAAAGACAAAAAGGGACGTACACCGGGTCTCTATACCCGAGGGTGCAGACGGAAAGAAAAGATAACGATGAAAAAATACAAAACCTGCGACATCGGAGAGGGTGTGACAGACAGAGCCGTGGGGAGGGTTCCAGTTTTCACCCTACTAGTTACTCTCCGACTATGTGAATTATGCTTTCTCTATCGATCCATTGTATCGAACTGGAGTGCAAGTTCTCTTATTCGAACTCTCGAGCACACATCCTCGCAGAGCCTGCGAGTTCCATATTAATTCGTCCATTCGATAGATGAACTATGGGTATTAGTTTTTTTTTTTTTTTTTTTTTTTTTTTTTTTTTTTTTTTTTTTTTTTAAATTCTCTGTCAATATCGGACTGTGGAGATAAAATTGCCGTATGGGAGTTTTATTCTATGGCAGTTTTATGTCCATACTTGGGGACATGGCGCGTCGCCAATAGGACGCAAATCAATTACGCACGAGGATTATATTCATCAATTTTAGTCTATATATCACATCGTTGAATCCCGGCCGATTTTAAAGTGAATTTATTTGTCTGTACACGCCGATGATTTGCAATTTAATATTTTTTTTTAAATGAGTTATTCGCTGCATCTTCGTGAACTATTCGGCGAATTGACTTTCACCGCGGTCGATGATGGAATTGAATCGTCGTGTAACGAAATATACAAAATGCCATGATGTAATTTTACGGTGATCGGAAATTTCACCGACGCGGTTTACTTCCACAGTTTGAAACAGTTGTCTCCATCGAATCGTTCCTCGCTCCTGGTCCAGTTGGAGCGCGGAGATTGTCTTCGTCGCTTGCCTTCGTGAGCCACCGGTAGGTAACGGCTGAGAGATTCCACTGTAATTACAAGCTTCGCACAATGCCGATTAATCTTCGGAACGACCGAGGATAAAAAAAAAAGGGCATAATTCATCGCCGATGACAAAACAACTGTCTCAGTGCCAATCTGTTCCAACGGTCGAGCCCCATTTTAGTTGCGACTCCCGAGAGAGAACGTCTCTTCTCTTTTTTCCCTCGTATTGTAAATGTGAACACGGCACAAAGAAGGTTTAGGAGCGGCAGGGATCATCACGTAAAAGCTGACGCTAGTGTCACAGCACAGCGGCACAGGAAATCTCTTTAGGACGAATGATCGCTCGCGCATGTACGTTCGCTCCAGAGCGACCGTTTCCGCGCCAGCTCGACGTACTTCCTTTTCCAGACACCATTTCGCTCCTTTTTCGTATATCCTTCAGGACCGTAGGGTTACGTGTCGACAAAAATATGACTGCATACACATACGCATATATATATATATATATATATATATGTATATGCATACATACATATTACATAAGTATATACAGTACGCTATGTGATATATACCGTATCTGTATTACCTTTCGTCGAGCAAGGTCCACCACTTGGGTGCATTGGAATATCGATAAAAATACGATCTTGGGACTCAGATAAAACCTGTGACGACCTTCTTCAGCTCCCTCGTGTTGCTCTCGTCCCTTGGCAGCCTTATATTCATCGTCATAACCATTGTTTCCGATGGTCGTTGTCTGATCCTCGTCCGGATGAACGCCTTTAATATCGTCCTCCCGTTTCGGCCGTTCCTTCCCTTCTGTCCTTTTCTTAAGGCTGGGAAAAACTAATTCTCCGGGTTGCCCTCTCGCGATACTGCAATATCGTTTACCGTCCCATCCATCGGTAACCCCTTCAAAATCAGTTCTTCAATGACATCATCATTGCAGCGCTCACGGAAAAAAATGAAAAATAAACACGACACTTAAAATTGAGGATTCGCGTGAAGATTTCTCCCGGTCGTATCTCCGGAAGTTCCTCGGTCACGAGAGCGACGAAGAAATAACATCGTGGCAACGGGACACGTCGGGGCTCTCTACGAAAGCGGGGAATCCCCTCGAGGCCGACAAAAGCGGACAGCGAACTCGAACCTCGCCAATGAACCAACCGGTAAAACTTATTTGTCCGGAAGTTGGTTACTCCCGGGGACTTTCCTGTCAACGGCCGACGGCTCAGCTGTTACTCCACTTCCCCGGCACACTATATAGACGAGCAAAACGAGCGTCAACGTCCCGGCATTAACCCCGGTGTGGTCATTCGTTGCCTTCGGTCGTCGTACATAATACTCTGCGGCACAAAAGCGTGCTATATCAAATTATTATAGTCGTCAGCGGAACGCGGAGGACTTTACGTCAGGGGGGTTGTGATACATCGCGATAACGAAGAACGACGGGGCTGGTGGCCGTAGAAACGCCCGGCGGTTCGAAGCCGCGCGTGAGCTTTCTCCGGCCTCAACGGAACTCCCTGTTTCGCAACCCCCGAAAGCCTACGCGCCCGCGCGAACTATTATGGCGTAAACTGGATAGGATATACCTGACAGCACTTCCGCTTATGCGTGACGAGCCCGTTCCGCATGATTCCACGACACTCTACGATAATACCCTGTACAGGGTATTCCACGAATATGGCGAGACGGCTCTTGGCTTCGCGGCTCCGTATCGTGGAATTTCGTTATCTAGTATCGTGCAAGGAGTCCACCATATTTTTAGGTCCCAGTTCGTTTTTCATCAGCCCCGTTTTTTTTTTTTTTTTTTTTTTTTTTTTTTATTGTATTCTCCACAGAAAATATATTCTCTGTAGCTACGATTTTTTCAGTAAAACCACTTTTATGTTTTTCGTCGATGTTAATATTTTCGATTATTTTCAAAAACAATTCTCTGTGTTACTTTACTTCGGTTTGGTACCATTATTATTTGTGTTGCTCTCAGATTATTTGTACATTATTGTGAATGAATCACGTCAATTTTTTCAGTATTACGCTTTCCTTCGAATTTTCTTTATACTTGAAAAATGATAAAATCAACCAACAGAGATCTTGAATAAATGAAGCGATGTAATTTATACTGCACGCTAGCGTCTCTCGCGAAAGGCTCGGAAAAAAATGTCTAGTCACTTTTTTAATAGCCAGTGAAGAGGGATCCATTAAGACCTGCGACAATCGGACGTTCTTGACACGATCCCGAGCCGTGACATCCCGGACAGGCGACGCGTTCGCGGAGCTCCGACTAAAACCCCACGCAAGTATCTTTACAATCAGACGATAACGCACGCAGCGACTCGGCGATTCTGGGAATAACATTAGCGGAGCGATAAAACCCTCGGTGACAAACCACGCGGTGCACACACGCGGTTTTTCAACGCCCGCTCCGTCGTTTCCCCGGAATCGTCGCGGTGTTCGCTGCCAACGAACCGCGAGAAACACTCCACTACGGAATCGATATTAAGGGCCAGGTGTATTCTCGTTGTGGAAAAATTTAATCATACACGATCAGGCATACCGTCGGCGTGAAATTATCGCGCCGCTGTTCGACACAACCGTAAACAGACAGGCGGTTGCTTCACGTGACTCGGCTATTGTTGATTCGTCGGAAAATACATTAATACGCGGCGAGTTTTTATCAGTTAATGGACCTATATGGACATAATATTTGCTGCCATTCGATATCTATATCCGATGATGGCTATATCGGATTACATTTGCCAACATGATCCACGAGAGCCGCTTGCTCGGCAGGGTACGAAAGCAAGACCCACCGGTGGGGAAAACGTCGCAGCGCGATGCGTCACTCTGGTTCGTTCGCTCCGCAACCGAACTGCCCAGACGAACAGGGCCATCAGCGGGCGCAGGCGCAGCGGGCAGCTTTGGTTATCTCCGAGTCGAAATCCTATCGTTACCGATTGGTAACATCCACCGTTTAGGTATCATATTCCATAAATTATTTGTCATCGAACGAGGACGCGAAGCCGCCGAATTCAGCGTGGTAACTCGCGCGCGAATGGTTGTCGGAAACGCATTCTGCGATGGGAGCTCGACTGGCGTGGGGACGACCGGAGATCGAAAAGAACTCGGGCAACCGGAGAGAAAATTATTAATGCACGGAATCAGCACGGCCGATATTGTTCCAGCGTGTTTCACAGACGAGTCGTTGGAATAAAAAACGAGAGGAGGGCAAACTGAAACAACGGGAGAACGAGAAGTGGCGGAATCGAAAAGGAAATAAGAAGATGAAGTAGCTGTACGCGAACCGCGATGTTTGATCATTCTTCGCATGTACATCTCCCGCCTCGTCCTCCTTTACTCACCATACCGGCCGTGTTCTCAGATGAAACACGATTCCATCATCCTACGGAGCTTGAAAAGCGTTTCGTGATCGCTTTAGAATAACCTATTCTTTGAGGCTTACGGAATGGGAGCTCAACCGAGTGAATCCAAGATCTGCTGCTGCGTGCTTTTTTCTTCTTCCTCCTCATATTAATATTATTTTCGTTCGTTCTTTTTCATTTCCTTCTAGACCCGCTCATTCGTTTCTCGCACGAGAAAAGTCTCGATGCGATACTCGGCTCGCGATCCCGGACGAACGTTCGCCTGAAACGCACGGTATGTTACGGCGAGACGTACGCGCTGGTGGATGAACACCAAAGAAACGTACATATTACCGTTTTATATACGGTTGTACCGAGATAGTTATGTGGAAAATTTATGACCATCCGTCATTTTACAAGACTAGTAGAAATGCCATTTTCAGAAACGTTCAACCTTCGTACGTGTAATATTCCTGCGTGCGCGATACGTTTCCTCCTCTGTGGCCTCTCCCTCTGTGTACATTTGACTGCACCCACTGCCATTTCGATTACGTATAACATCACCCCGGTATCCCGTGATGGAAGAGTTTGTGGAAAGCTCGTTCTCTTATTTCTTCCTCTCGTTGTCTCCTTCCCATTTCAACGGCAAACGACCGAGGCAATATCTCGCTCTTCTCTTCTCGATGTTAAAAAAACAATTTCCCAAACGGAGCGTAGGCAGCCGTCGCTCGCCGGAAGGGACAATGGAGAGAGGCGGAAGAACCGGATGGAATGAGATCCAGGAATATTACGTTGCCACCTGCTACCGATCCCTACCTATACGAATAAATCACAGCGGCGAGGACGGCGCATCGGTGGCCAAGAAAGAACGAGGGCGAGCAAGGGAGAAACGGAATTAGGCCCTTATTCCTTTTAGAATAATATCGGCCGTAACGTATACGACCGCAACTTCGGGACACAAGCGGTGTACCATAACACTGCACGTTGCCATCCGCAAACACTGTGACACTTTTTGTCAAAAGTGGTCAAATTGCGATAACGGTTCGGTCGACGGTCCTCGAACGGAGCGGTATCAAAATGAAATTGACGGCAAAAATGAAATTCGAGCGGGGCTTTTTTTTTTCCTCCTCACTCATGATACGAAAACAGACGGCCATTGAGTAAAGTACCGTGATTTATGTTGGCAAAAAGAGAAAAAAAAAACACTTTATGAAGACTATACGTTATGTCAAGGAGGGTTCGAGGAAATTCACAAAATGATTTTTTTTTAGCAGGTTTCGGAACGAATTCTCAATCGCGATCGTGGAATATTATAAAATTAGGACGCAGTTCACAGATTTTGTTTTTATCGGAGGAGACGAGATCGAATTTATCGGCTGCGCACGACGTATCGCGCGATATCGGTCTCGTGATTTCGAGAGGACGCGAGATCCGAAGGGTCGGACAAGCGATAGATTACAATATATATACGTTCATCGAAGAGCTCGCCTTTGACACTTCACAATGCTTCTACTTCTGACCACCCGCTCTATTGTAAGCTTCGCTTTATATGTATCTTGCATCTTTCTTTCTTTTTTCTTCTTCTTCCGCTATTTCATCCTGTTCGTTTTTTTTTTTTTCGCTTTTCCTTTCGACGACCAAGGCACCTTCGTTCGCCAAAGCGTTTTCTCTCGGTTGTCTCGGCATTCTCGCCATACCCCAAGCTCCGTCAACTCCACACGGTTCGACAGAGTCCAGAGGCAGCTTCGGGCTTCGAGGTCTCGCTTCTCGAGGCTGCTGCATCGAGGTCACTCGCTCGAGGCCGCACCCTTGCACACCCTCGCGCACCCCGTCGCCACTTCGGTTTTACGCCCGTGAACATGAAAGGGATTCGCGAGCTGTATCTAACGCGCACATATACGCGTCTCGAGGCTTGCTTTCGCGCCGGTATATGCCGTCTATATAGACTACATATGTACTCGTGGTGGCGCGTATCATATTTGTCTTCCATGTGGCAAAGTTGAGCACACTAAAACCCCGTATTTTCTCAAGGGTCCGACGGTTTCCGAAGAATGTCTTGCCATCGAGCGCTCACTCACTACCGCCACTCTTTCCAAATTCTTTTTCTCCCGCAGTAACTTTTTAATCTCAAGTATGAAAAGAATTCACCGGTTCTTTAGGAACACGAAAAAAAAAAAAAAAAAACTCCAGATTGTCGACGTGAATATCAATTTATCACGTGAATCGAATAATTACCTGAGCGTTTGTTCAATTCATTTTTTTCCAGCCGTCATTATTCACGTTCGTGTCGAAGAATTTGACGCAAATAACACATTAAATTCGGCGATTTTTTGGGGTGGAATATATTTTGCACGGTAATTCTCATATATCGAATTGAACGAATTTTTTCTGAACTAGAATAAATATTTCATCGATATGTCCTGTGTGTGGTGTTATTTTATACTGTGGTTTTATACTCTCGATTTTCAGCTGCAGGGTCCAACGTCAATCTTTATATATATCGAGTACGAGACTGGCTCGTCACATTTTGGATTACGGTAATCAGCATCGAGCCCCTGCTGGGTCATCTGTCCGGTCACGGACGACCCCACCTGGGTCTACCGTTGTGGTACTTCATGCTCTAGGCCGTCACTGCAACGACAATGTCTATGTATGCGACAATGGCCTACAATATCTCACCGACTGCAACGCGAAAAGATTGTAACGACTGTAGCGGTGACTTCTCCACCGACCATCTGTCTCGTCCTTATTTTTCCGTCCCGAGTGGATGGCGTCAAGACCGAAATGGACGGTCCACTCGTCGCGTGGCAATATCTACCTTCCGCCTCCACGCCTCGCTCACACGGCCTCGGCAATGCCACCCACTATAGCTAAGAGCTTCAACTCATTTTTGTTCTATTTCTCGTATCGCAAAGTGAGCTTTCACGATATGATCTCCCAGCACTCTCCTCAAACCCCTAACGCGAAAAATAGGTCGAGCAAAGAAGTATCCGTATATTAGACAAAACTGTCTTCCACTTACCTCGATTTCCATCGGAAATAATAATTAGCTCACGATACACACAATGTACGTTCGCACATTTGTTTTCATAAAAATAGGAGCTCGGTTAATTCCGCATCGATTCTATGAAAGACGGCTTGTTTCTTTAAATGTTTATTCTATAAATGTTCGATCGTGTTAAATGATCAATAATTTATCGTACTTAACTACAGTGCTCCGGTACCGGAAGTCGATCGAATTTTAACGTACGGATAAATCCGGACGGATGGGGAACGAATAGGGGGAAGAGAAAGTCCGAGGGGGAAGTCGCAGCGAACGCTGAGCCGGCTGAACACCGATGAGGCTGCCAGAGCCGGTGGCAGCCTAGCCGGCACACTTCGACCCTGCTGGCCTGCAACTACTACAACTACGCAGGTTACGCGTCTCTGCGACTGACGTACGAACGGAGCTGGGCGTAATTCCACGTTGTAAATCACGAAGCAACGCGGGCTGCGAGCTGGCTCGACCGGCTTTCGTATCTCGGCAGGTTATGAGATCCTATAAACGTTGGCTCGATTTAGTGCACGGGATGGTCAAAGGGCGGAATCGTTCCTATGTGCTCGAATCTCGCTCGCGTACCTCGCGCACTCTCTGGCTTTCGGTATATTGTCACGCTACATGGTGCACCCCGGAATATCCCTGACACTTGACGCGGAAAGCGCTTGCAATTGAGCTACTGAACGTACCTAATCTTCTGCCATGAACAGAACACCCGAAAGCGCAACGGTGACAATATTTTTAGTGACTTGCTTCGTCAACATCGCTTCACCTCTCATCGTATTCCGTTGGCTTTTACTGGCGAACTTCAACGAGACCAGACCTCTTACTCTGCGCTGGTTGCAGTTCGCGCAGAAATGAAAATTTGGCTGAGATAATTTTTTTTTTAAATTATTTAAGTCTTTGTATACGAATGCATAGGAATCTGAATCCTGCAACGTGCACCTCGTCACAAATTTCTCGATGTCGGCGCAGCTCTCGCGATTACTACTACCCGGTCTTTAACTCTCTCTCTCTCTCTATTGTACATTGATGTTCTGTCGTTAGTAGATAGATTATACGTCTTAAAAAAATGCGAAAAAAAAACAAACAAATTGAGTATACGAGTCGTCACGTACAGTGTCGATACACCCAGTCGACCATTGCGTCTGAAACAGACCATCACTCGTCGGTACGCGAAGCTTTCGCGGCCACAAACCGAAAAATGCTTTCGTTATACAATCAACCACCCTCGAACAGCCCCCCAAAAACCAGGGAACCATGACGGAAGAAATCGACAGTTCCGACCCCCGCTTTTGCGGAGGAATGGCGCGGATTTTGCACCCTCGACATTTCAGAGGAAAACAGTGACGAGGAGCCTTTATGAAAGCTATGAGGGTGTGGTATCGGCGTGGTTGATCCGCTTGCTCGCGTTTCGCAATTTTACGCGCCATAGGCCACAGAGGCGATACGCCCGGGACAACGTCCCGGCAACAATACACCGAGAAGAAGATGGGAAAAACGAAGAAGAAACAACGTGTGTCATGTTCTCCCCCTATTGGTTCTGGCTTCGAGCAACTTCCAATCTCTGAGAGAGGTAAGAGAACGTTCTTCAGCGTTGTCACACCTTCGACTTATTTCGATGAAACGCGCGCGTGTCTGCGATCACGCCATCCACGCCAAGCCCTTGGCCGTTTTTATTCATGCAGTTGGATAAACTTTGTGGGTTCCAGTGGAAATGACGCTGCGAATAGTAGGGCGGTGAACTGAGCAAAAAGTGAGATGGAATTTCGTTCTGCGACGGTGAAACGAGGAGATAGCGAAGAAGCCCGGGGCGGGATCCACTCCGGGTCATCTAGGTCGTCCGGAGCTGATCGGGTGATTAAACACTCTTACTCGGTGGTTCTCCTGCCGCATCGTCTGCTCTTTTTTAACATCCTCTATCACTAGGTCGTATTTTATCTTCGATACAAAATTACCGCGAAGAGTCGACATGCAAGCAAGAACTCGTCATGCTCCGATATAACGTCGGACCGGTCAATAAGAGTCAGATAGAAGTAAGCCATGGTTGCCAAGTTTATTTCGGGGCGCAGAACTGTTGAACTTTAACGAGAGCAGACCTCTGACTCTACGCTGGTTACGGTTCGTATACGGGCAGAAATAAAATTCGGCTGAGGTAATTTTTTTGTGATTTTTTTTTTTTTTTTTTCACAATGTACATAGCCGAGTGGTTAAAATCGTGAACTACTAATTGCTCGGTCATCGCTTCAAATCTCCATCAGCGAGGAAATACTTTATTCTCAATTTTTCCAGCGAGGGTAAGAAACGATAATGAAGCAATTTTTAATTATAAAAAGTATTCGGCAGTTCAGCGCTATCGCAGAAAGAAAAAAAATTGTGCCCGAGGGATTTTTCTCTATTGGCACCGCGTAGGCGTAAAAGGACGTGACCTATCGTAATCCGACAGTACCGCAGCACCAGCGCGGATCGATGGGATTTCGTTTTCATTGACTTTTTTCATTTCACGTTGGCTAAACGTCGGCAGTCAATCCTGGACGACCAATCCAATACGAGGTTGGTCCCGTCATTCCAAAGTGTCTACGACGCGCGTCTGTTTCGCGAATCGGACAGATGGTGGTGGCCGACTATTGGCCCGTTTCGTAACCAGCCCTGGCATTCGGTACGGCGCCGTTGATGATTGCAAGCACCGGAAAATCCCACTAATTCCAGCCTAGTACTTCGCGTTCGATGTAAAGCGAACGTCGACGACTGGCGGTGCTTCGACACCAGCGCCAAACCAATACCGCACGAGTACCACACCGTTGTGTAATTAATGTATGGAAACCTCGTACAAAGTTTCGCTCCGGTTGGCCAAGAGTTATTGTAGCGACACGATTAAAATTTTCATTCACCGTTATGATTCATCGCGCTCAGCTGCCTCAGACTACACGACTGTACGAACGGTGGCGAACGATCTCAAGTTGTTAATTGAACGAGGGGCTTGCGTACGGGATTAGGGCTCGTTGGACCATCGTTACTAATACACAGCCGACATCGACGTCATCAAGAGAGAAGAGACGAACACCCGGCGCGACGGCTTTCACGCCACTACACAACAACGATCCACTTCCAAACGGCAAAGTACCATGTACTTCCATCCTCATTCGCCGTCCGAGTTTATCCTCTCGACACCTCTCTTCGTTTCACCTCTACGGTACACCGCCTCTAATTATTATCGTTTATACGAGGGAGCGAGTCGCCAACGCAAAGACGAAGTCCGACGACGGAGACCCTCCAGAAGCGGCAAGCGATAAACGACCCGGTAAACGTTCGATTGTCGAGCGCGACGGGGTGCCTCAACAGACTTGACCCTCGAAATAATGTGGGCCGAATATTTACGCACCGTTCGCTCCGCACGAGAATCGTCGTCAGACATCTGAGAGCACAATCACTCACCGGACTGGCACTCGTCCCCGTAAGTGTAACTCTCCTGGAGAGTTACACACGGCGATTGGCTCTCATTTTAACGAGCTACCCCAACCCGCTGCGCGCGAGTCCCCTTCGTTCAAATGATTAACCCACACGTTCCCATTCTCCTCTTTCTCATTGTATTTACTTGCTACCCGTCATCGCCCATTTTTCTCTCCCATCGACCCTCATATTTCTTATTTCACTTTTCATCATCGAGCATGAAAGTCCCGTGAAAGTGGGTCGTGCGGTAATCATTCTCTTTTAATCTGCGACAGGAGTTACGGTACGTAGTTGAGCGACAAAGCGAGCGTGATCCGGGATATGCCGCAGTACGGTGAAGGATCTGCACACTAGTTTGGGTAGACTGCGCCATGCAAGGGTTTCGCTCCTGATGGACCTGAAATGCTGCTGCCGTCACGAACGCGGTGTTCTTTGGCGAGGCGCAGCGGATCGTGTGACCTGATTGCTACCCTATGTGTCTCGTGTACTCTCTTGCTTCGCTGTAAGACAGCGCTGTATACCATGTTGCGCACATGTATATGCATACAGTGGTGAATACGGTCCGATGCGCATATCATCGATTTACGTCCTGATCGGTCTCGGCCATATTCACCACTTTTACCTTCCTACTACATAAAACAAACAAAAAAACCGAAAATGAAGTTGACAAAACCGAAAAAAAAAGTTATTCACCCACCAACTTTTCTGATATCAGTCCCACCAACTTTCATTTACCTCCGCAAATATCGAAAATATTAAAGGCAGGATTGGTGCGTAGCTAAACGTTCAACCAACCAGGAATGAGCTCTCCAACGTTTGTCAACCGTTCTCGTTGGATTCACCCCGATATACCGAACTCCTCGCACTATAGAAGTTGCACATACTACACACAATCCCATAATTATTCCATTTTCATGTTCAAATTTGACCGGTGGTACATCTTGCACGAATTACCGAGCATATATTTGCTTTGCGGATGACGATATGTGACTGACCCTACTTTATATACCTTCGTGACCCTGCTTAATCCACCATTCTATTTTTCCACATGTTCGTCGGTAGAACGAGACGAATTTTCATCGATTCAAAGATCGTCGTGAAATTGTGCGAGCTGCGGCTGTCGCGGTGGAATCGGTATTCCTCCTCGGGCCTGTCAGCGACGATCCATGGCCAAAAGAGCGAGGGGCGGAGAGGCGAAGCAAGCTCGTAAGCTGTATAACGGCGGTGGAGCTGGAGACTCGTAGCCAACTCTGATAGAGGGTGGAGGTAGAGCTCGGACTCGATGGCCTGTGAATGGAGCATTGTCCGCCGCGCTCCGGGGGTGGCTCGGCACCAAGCACCGTCGACAGCTGCGGGAGTACCACCGGGGGTCCCACCGAAATTACACCATCCGCTTCTCCGTTGCTGGCCGGCTTGTGGATCTCGCGCGCGTCGTGTGTTCTCTGCAGCTATTCGTCCCGCACTCCTACCTCCGCAGTTCGCCATTCCAACACCTTTGTAATCCACCCTTCGCTCCTCTTGCCGTCTCTCGCCCGCAGAGCATTGGCGAAGCTGCTCCACCATGCAGCAATGCTTTGGATCTGCGTATCGCCCTCTAGTTCGGTACACCGTAGTACTACAATAGTTCGGACTTGAAACGCGTACACACTCCCCGGTACTGTGCGGTATAACGGATCCGTGCGCAGGTATGTCTATAGCGCGCAGGCAGAAATGGCTGATCACTGTCACCCTATGACCTGGGCGTATAGTGCTGCTTCACGCGTCACCTGCGTACCTACGTGTACCACATGTATCGCTGTATCGTACGTGAACCTCGTGTACTCGTAACAGCCGGATAATAGCCAAGCACTGCCTTGCGCCGGTACAGCTGCGGTTACAGCGAATCCGACCGATCGACCGTCGGAGTGACAAAAGTCGCCGAGTTCGTAAATTCATTTTTTTTTTTTTTTTTTTTTTTTTTTTTTTTTTTTTTCAGGCACAGCGAACGATCGGCGATAGGAATTTCGTCGATGTTGGCCGGACGATTGCAACGTTTTGTGGAGTCGACGTAAAAAAAAAAAGCGTCCGGCTTCATCCGAAAACCAATTTGCCAACACAATTTTTTTATTACATCAAACACACATTGCAATGTCGGGGCGACCAGCAGAGTTCAAATAATGTCGAACGAAAACTCTATTCGGTAGAGACGTTTAACAAACAGCTGATGGAAAAATTGGTGTTGATTGCATTGCCGTGAATGTTTCGGTGTTGATTCTCCGTGTTGCAGAAATACGATATTCATTCAGTGAAAGCTCGTGGAAAATCTGAAATATTTTCTTGAGTCTGTGCGACGTTCGCGTGGTAGGAAATGCACGAGATCATGGGGACATTTCTAGCTGGAATGAATTCTTCGCTCGCTCGTTTATTTTCATTTTTGCACTTGCCATTCCGGTGGGAACGCTGTACAGCAAAAGAACTCGGTCGACTGAAAGTACTCCAGTCCCGCATTGCTACTGTACTGCCCAAGGTCCTCGATAGCACAGACCGCGAGAACGGTACGTCGTCCCTTTGAAGTCTCACTCCTGTCGCCCGAGCATCGGTATCACTCTCATTCCTCACCTCTCATGCCCGACAAGCTCTTGTCCTTCAGGCATTCCTCTTGCCAAGAGCTCGCAGCCTTTATATCTCTATCCACTAACGCTTGGTCCAGCCCGTTCATGATCCGGCGCAAAAAG
Organism: Listrodromus nycthemerus; assembly: GCA_963978505.1. Taxonomy (NCBI): domain Eukaryota; kingdom Metazoa; phylum Arthropoda; class Insecta; order Hymenoptera; family Ichneumonidae; genus Listrodromus; species Listrodromus nycthemerus. The sequence continues at coordinate 23,322,490 of OZ021680.1, read as the reverse complement.
GAACAGTTCAGTCACGATACCGACTTGTAAAAAAATATTTGCAACTGTACGAAACTTTAACCAATATTTATTGTCCTCAGGACTTGATAACATCAAGCGATCTACATTCCGATCAATAAAATTTATTCGTCAATTATTTTTTTTCCGACTCGGACACCGTCCATCGTTTGACCCAGTTTTTCTCGTTGTTCCGTCTTGCCAAGGATCTTGCTCGATGAACTTGACATCGAATACATCAAGCGAGAAATTCAGCAAAAATTGATGTTTTCCAGAAGGACGCTCAGGAAATAAGATATTCATCAGGAATATCCGTCGTTTGGCAAAACATTCAGCATGCGTCGGTGCTCAAGGGAAAACGTCACTAACGCCTCTTTATTTCGGAGCAGGTGTCGTTATCGGGTCGAGTAGTGTGCGATGTTACCTTCGAACCAAGTTCAATGATGAAATTTCCCTCGGCATCGAATTCTGATTAAAGATATGGTCTTTATGAAGCATGATACGAAAAAAGAACAATAATTCGAACGCGTCAGGCGCAAGTCACGAATCGCCCAAGCGGGCGAATTTCTTGGACTGAAAGAAGTAGAAAAGAATTAATCCCTTGGTGGCAGTAAAATTATACTAGACCCATACAGTATCCTCATGTTTCTGGATTTCATATACCTTCTTCCCGCTCGTATTTTACTCACCCTTATCCTCCGCTCGCCCTCGTTTCCTCTCTCGAGAAATTAGCCAGGCGTCTTTACGAGTCCTCCGAGTGTGTTTAATTTTTTTTTCTACCTCCCTGCACCGTGCGTTTCTCGTTGCTCTATCTGCCAGATGCCCAAGCGTACGTGCACACACCGCTTATTCTTATTTCTCTCTTTGCCCGGTTTTCTACTCGCGGCCGAGTAGCGCGAACCCAGCTCGGGCCACGCGCGCGCCTATGGAAATATACAGTGGTGATAAAGTCGTTACCAACGATAAGCCCAGTAGCAGAACCAGGACTAGACGCGGAGCGGAGCAGCGGTACTCGAGTGTGTGTATCCAGGCCAATTTTATTTACGTTGCCGCAAGCTCAGGCGTTTCGCGGTCGTTGGACGGTTAACGTTTCTAGTCTCGCGGTACACTCGAACGCGCCCAGAACGGAGTAACCGAGACCACCCGAGAACTACCTGCACACCATCTCGTCGTCGATAAACGAATGGTTCAAGCCCGACGCTTCACTGAGCACCATTCGCGATATCGCTGGCCATGATTTAACAATATTCCTTCGGCAAAGACGTAGCAACGGTATCGAGCATGCCTTTTATCGTACGATAATCCTCTGAAGTGATAAGAGCATGAATCCGATTTTTTGCACATTATGTTCCAAAAATGTCAATTATGGAAGAAATGCAAAGAATATATTTTTAATTCGTTAGAGTGCTTTGGGAGATTATTTGACGAATATCGGACTGTGACTTTAAAACACTACGATATAACGCGAATCGATCCGGACTGACGAACCATCTCCGAAAAAATGTTGACGATTTTATCCATGTGAGAAACAAGCCTGAGCAATATAATCGACATTCAGAAAACAGTCTCCATCGAATACGAGCAACGCCGACTCAACCGGAGCAATATTTTTTTCATCGAACAACGCGGCTTATCAAATCTCTTTGAGCGCTCCGGTTCGCCTGGATACGAAAAAATAAAAACAATTTCAAAAAGCTTCGCGAATGTTTGCGAGTGCATGCCCGAGCGAACGTTCGTATGCGTACGTATGAATGATTCGTGTACACACAATTTCGCTGGGCTTTACGTTGGGAATCCTCTCAGTTTTTTTCAACGCTCACCGCGGGCTGGTTCTGACGGATTTTTTCGAAAACGACGAGACTACAGACGCGAGGGTAAAGGAAAAATAACGACGACCTTACGGAGTACGTACCGAGTAGATTTTCCACCTGGGAACGAAACTGGATCTAATTTTCGGAGTAAACAATTGCATTTCTGATTTCGAAAGAGTGAACAGTTAACATCTCGAAAGTGTTGGAAATGCCGTGGTGAAGTGAATTATTCCTGGGTATTAGCGCCGACAGGCGATTATCGTTCCAGTCGTCGTTCTCTTTTTTCACGTTATCGCGCTGGCAACCCTGAAGCGTTTATTGTGTGTGTGAACCGCGATTCGAATTCCCGATACCAAACAAGCGACACGAGGTTGGCCGCGCTTTCCACTTTCGATCGAGCTCGATCGTAGATTTGGGTTTGGCTCAATCGGTATCGACGTCTTTATCGTACCGAGACCACAGTGCCACCCGAATGACTCCGATCGGTTCGGACAATCAGGCGCGAATCGATCTCACCTCACCGATAGTAGTACCTCGCTAAGGACTGCAAAAACGATTAGTTCACCGCAGCTTAATCTCCGGTACAGAGACGCAGTTGTACGTGAAACTCGACGGCAGCATCGCGCCGAATCTTCCGTGTGTACCTCTGCAGGAATCTCGAGGGTGGGCCTGGAGATTCCATTTCGGCAACCGCGAATCTCGTATCGAGATTCCAATCTCACAACTGTACCATCTACCTTTTTCCTGTCCGCTTTCGCCGCAACAGTGGGGAGCTAAACTTTTCAACAATCTGCTTTTGTAGGTGAACCGCTGACCAGTAAAGGATAAAGTTGTACAGGACGACAAGCACTGCACTTGAAAAATACAAAGAGACAAATGTACACCGACTACACCGCACTTTAAACGGAACGATAGAAAAATAAAGAATGCTTTGACCACGGAAACGCAGTCGGCATTCTTCGTTCTTTGATTCTTAGTAACCAGTTCTCCGCCTCAGAGTTCTCCGCTCCGTCTCGAAACGCTTTTTGATTTTTTTACCCTTTTTCTCTTTTTTTTTTTATACACGGACAAGTTTCGAATATGGTCTGACCTAATGAGAACGCGAATCAATAATCTATTGACCGAGTCGTCATTGGGACTTTTACTATATAATAGATGTGAAAAATACTGCGATGAATTAATTATTTATTGAGAGGTTTATTAATCATATCTGCTCCAAAATCACCCGTTCTACCACTTAGCTCTGTCGTAACATTGGTGTCGAAATCATGATTCTATATATATATATATTGGTTCTGGCCAAAGAACGAAAAAATTCAAACGTACCAATATTAAAGGGACCGCAATGAACCGTCTCGCGACTCCGTTCGTTTAAAGAGAACGCCAAAATTTTACCACAGTAGTCTTTGCAATCGTTTCGGAGTTTCAATTTTCGAGAGAATATTGGTAATCGAGCTTACGCAGGCCGCGAAAAATGTGTAAGATAAGGAGGTAGTGCGAGATGGAAATGCAGAAAAAGTGAACTCAATTTTTCCGAATGGCGAGGCTTGGAGCGAAGAGGAAACGGAAAATTTGCGTAGAGGGGTCGAACGAATTTTCGGTCGTTGCAACAATATCGGAAGGAGGATACGAAATAGGGCATGGGCCGACAGACGGAGAACCATCGTCGCGTATCACTGGTTTCGTGTAGCGCTCCATCCGTCGTGCGGTTGGGTGTGCTCAGCGAGACCACGTTCTCGCCGCAAAAACGGGATGCTGGAGATGACGACGAAATGCATAAGCTGGCGGGGTTGATGGGGTGGGTTTGTACGACGGATTTCTCGGTACATGGAAAATTGTTTTCGCGGAGGTGTACCGGACGCGGAGAGTACAGAGGATCGGTAGTCTGCGACCGGTTCAACTCTATGCTTCTCTATGTTTTATGCGGCCAGTATGTTGCACGCTCTGGTATCCGGTGTGATTTATGTTCGCTGCAGAAGGGGTTCCGAGTGTGGATCGTATATACATAAAGATGTATCCGGTGTAGGAATAGTTTACTGGTATAGGAGCCATGCAAAGTTTTGCACGTACACGGGCGATATTATTACGAGAGGACCTCCAAAGGACGCCTCAAAGATTTTTCAAGTTCTGTTGAGGCGATAATGCACCTGGCGCTAAGATCCACGGAGCTCCATTAATAACCCGGGCTGCCTGATCAGGCGAAGATCAATTTTCCTCGCGTGTTCTTCACGACACGGAATGACGTGATGCACAGATAACCGGTGAGGTGTACGCGGATACCGGAAATTGAAGGGAGAGAAATTGATTCAACAAATATCGAGGATTGATCGTAAATTAGCGGATAATTTATAGCCCGTCGGGGATGAGCTGTAGAGCCGGACTTTCTCGTTCGTAATATCGAGTTACTGGAAAAACGTCTGTAGCGTTAATCGGAAATAGAAATGGAATTCATGTATCCGGAGTACACGAACGATATCAACCTGCGTCGATGTATTCATTGATCAATTGAGGCTCAGTGATCAACGGAACCGTCAATAGCAGATGGGTATCAGCTCCGACGGACATCTGTTATCATTAACTGCGTTATGCAACTGATGAATGGAGCCGTAGGTCCGATTGCTATGGGCGTTTCACGTTGATTGGAGTTGCAATAGGTTCACGTAGTCTTGCAGCAGATCCGCCAAAAGCAACAGCACCAGCGAAGCGACGCTAACCACGGGAGAGCAAGAGGAATCGCAGGAACTGCGGTAGGCTTCGAGTTCCGTATGCGGAAAGGCGCACGTTCGTCTCTTCATAAGTCGAGTGGCGACCTACGCACTAGTGATTAGCTACTCCTAGTGATTGGTTTATGGAGCCTGTTCGACGGAGCCACGCGAAGCAATGCCAATAACCAGTGCTTGTAGTTCTCTGTAATGGTCGAGCACTGTCCGGTCGATACTTCATCGCTGGGGGCTACGCAAAGCATCAGCTCCGGTCTTCAATCCAACCCCATTCAATAACTGTCACAAGGGAGACGGAATTATGCTCACAGTAGGCACTTCTCTCTCACACTATAGAGGTGATCATACAACTAACTGCAATTTCGTATGGATGACAATTATGCCATGTAATTTTGGGTCCCGAGGTAACTACCGACTGAAAATAAATTGAAAAATTAGAATTTTGGAAAAAATATCGGAGCTGATTCGTCCCACGAAGCATTCATATCAAATTTGTAAAACAGATCATGCGATAGATTAATAAGGTCGGTTAATAATGCCGAAGAATCATTGCGGGGCCAACGAACTTTCAAACGGGTTTGTTGCTGCTTCAGGTCATGAATCTACGAAAGTAAAGACGTCGAGTCATTGAGTTGGCGGACGGGAAAATCGGGGTGATTTGCGGAAGACTTTGAAGCCAAGTCGCGTATAACGATCCTATAGGTCTGGCCAGTCAACCAGACATCCTGTGCCTTGCTTCCTCTGGAATCGACGTCGTCACTCGATTGGGGAATGTAATAAGATCAGGGCAGAAGAGGCGGAGCGAGGGGAGCTCAGCTGGTAAGCAATAGCACAGGACGATCATTTGTCTAGATTAAATCGCTACGGTGGGTTGGTGCTGCTACTCCGGCTGCTGCTGACTGACTGCTAAGGGTTGTAGCTGGCACAGTTCCGTAGCGTGACGGGATCTCCAGTCTCTCGCTCTATCGTAGCTTCTCCATTCAATTGTAATACGTACCGGGTTCCGAGATCTGTTGTTCTCTTTCGATCATCCATTCTCGTCCTGACTTATCAGATTCTCCGATAGAGACACGTGTAAGGGAAGCTGGTAAGGCGCGTGTTCCGTCAAATCAGCGAAACTTCTACAATAGAATCATTAGAACCGCTACGACATGACAATAATCGCAACTGCTAACATTAGACCCGCTACGAATATTCACGAAAACATTGATCGCGTCACGAAAATTGAGTCCTAAATTACTGATGGAGGTACATGGGAACACACAGCAGAATTTTATCGGCAATCGCCTATAAAATTCTAGCACGTGGCGCTATTGTGATGCAACCATGGCCATGGAAAAGATGCCGACGTAGCGGCGAAAAAGTTGTAAAAAGACAGTTGATAGTTATGAGAAAGATGATTCCCTGCACGGGGTATATTGCTGGGGCTTTCGGGCTAAAGGTCTTTTTACCACAAACTACCAATTTACATATTCAGCCCCTCATACAGTTAGTTATGTTGATTCTTCCATCTCTGTATACTGTTTACCGCCGAGCGTAGCCTGTTCTCATCATGCATAATCTATACCGTATGTATCAACGTTCCACGGTGTGCATATTGCACACAGCGGCATCGAATCTCAGGAGAGTCGGGGGCAAAAGCGGTAGCGTCGGTGGTTGCGGTCCTATATCTCATTCTATCCATATAGAATTATCCGTGAAGTACGGCTGTCTGGTTAAATACCTATGCATATCTCGGGGTTGGAGTTCTGTACTTCTCCGGTACACACAAACATGTATGGAAAGTAGAATCGGTCGCATCGTTCGTCGACGCCCTGCACTCGCGGCTCTGTCTTACAAGGCGAGGCTATGCTAATTCGTATGAATATGCATCGATGACTCGAGACTGTGGTCTGTGTGTGCTTGGAAGGTAAAATAATGCCACGGATTTATGGGGTTAAGTCTCGAGGAGACTGTTCAGCGCCGCGCGGCGTTGGTGGCGACAGCGGTAAGGCAACGTGGCTCGTGGCGCGGCGTCAGTTAGTAGTTGCCTCGCAGCGAACTCGCGACTGCTTTTCATACGCCAATATGTAGCGTACACATATACATACATCTACATACGCGCAAACCCATAGGATTCATATATTATTCAAAAGATCTCGGCTTTGCGAACAAGTGCGAGAAAACTTCATCTCAGGTTTTACCGTCAACAGACCTTGTGTGTGGTAACGGCATTGACACGGCGACACGATGGCGTTTAGTGATTTAGGGGTGAACCGACATCATTGGACCACTTGAGAGAGTGTTTCAAACGCTGAGTAAACTCGTTACACTTCTCGCTTGTCGTAGATTCATTCTCGCCAAGATATTAGACTTTGATTGCTACCAAACGAAGACGCTTTCTCTTATACGGTCGAGGTTAGCACTTTGCATTACCTTTCATATTTCGCCTATGAATTGAATAAAAATGTTGTGACTACGTCTTTCCTGTCTACGGAATCGCGTTTCCTCGAAGCATTGCTGATAAACAAAAATGGTCCATTCATCAAACTGATCTAGCCACGTGGGAATTTCCGAACGAGTCTTCACTGCCTACGGTTCGGCAGCATTCATTCTCGCCTAAAGAGCTCCACCATTGCCCAGATATAGACTCAACTAGCAGTTTGCTAGCGTGTTCCGGCAATTCCCCAGCTGCGGGAGAAACCGATATCACTATAGACAGTGGCTATGCATATAGTCAACCTTCCAATTTCCTGGTAAAATCATGAATTCAGATGGAAGATGGAAGTTCCCGGGAAGGAGGTGCAAGATGAGGGCTTGCCACGGAGGAAGGGGGTTTTTCGAGGCTGCTTCCACCTGTGCCGTCATCGCGGCTATCTCATTCTGGAAACCTCTATACTTCTCGTGTACCTGATCGAGCCACCTCGAGGTAATCTTTGCCCGGTAATTCGTGCGGCCGTACGGCGTCATACGCGCGCCGACTGCCGGCCTCTCTAAAGTCGGCTACCTCATTGAACGTAGTCTCGCAGATTGGTGCCCGACCTTCCATTAGTGCGAGGCACACCTCGCCGAGTACCGATATTAGCCCCAAAGCGGACGATCGGATTTCGGTTATTCCGAAACAGCGGTAACATGCAGGCGCGAGTTGGTTCATTAAACGGCGAAGTAGTCCAATTCAGAAGTTAATAATTATACAGTACTGCGACGGTATCGATAGGTGTGTGAGAGTTTATCGTACTTCTGTCTGTCACGGCAGCTGACGAGTCAGCATAATCCGGATTCGATGAGCGCCGGATTTTTGGCCGAGTTTTGGAGCAGACTGCAAAATTCCATCCGATACCCACTTCACGGATTTTCAGGCGACTACGGATCGTAACACAGGTGGTTACCCTTTCACCTTTTGCCAGAACTTGTTCATCAAATTCTCTGCATGAACGGTTCTTGGTCAACAGTCGATCAATAGCCGGGTTAGAACTACTCCAATTTCAGTATATTTATCCTCCAGAAGCATAGCACACTATTCGTCCTAGCGAACTCTCATACATAACATACCGTGTAGGCAACCGAATGCGAATATAGAGTGGCGTGTCCGATTGAGCGGTTAGCTTATAAGTCCGGAGATCGTGAACGGCTGTTCGTTTGAAACGAACTATCGACTGGCTTTGAACTGCCTTTATCTACTCCGAATTCAATTATTCCTCGCGCCTCATTTCTCAGCAGCCGTTTTTTCGGTTTTCTCGATTAGCTTCATTACACTGACACGTTCTACTGTCAGGGAGTCAACTGGAGGAGGAGCGATCTCTCCATTACCCCAATGTCAGTAGGTGAAAATATCGAGGGCGCGTAGCTGTAGTGAAGGTACTTTATGAACTAATAGTTGATTCGTATGTGAATAGGGTGGCTGAGTGCAAAGCGTTAGGATTCCGTTCTCGATGGCTCTTCCGCTCGTAGCAAACACCCTTCCCCCTCCGTTCGTCGGGATCTCGTTATTTATAACCCGCAACCCTCTCATAGTCCACGGTACTCATCGATCTGAGTATGAGGGGCCGGCGCTTTCCAAGCTCAAACGAAGTCCTCCCTCTCCGCGCAACCGTTTCTATCGAATCCACATCCGCTACTCGTACCAGAAACTACCTGTCTATATCGTATAACCCTTGGACTCTCAATCCCAGATCCTTGACGAGCACTGCGAATGCCATGTGCGTTCTGTATTTTTTTTTTTTTTTTTGTTAATGCGATAAGAACTTCCAATAGTCGATAAAATCATATGTTGAAAGACAGAAGGAAAATATGAGGAATTTTACGGTTGCGATCTGCGCGTAAGAATTCTACCGTGGATACGAGGGAATAATTATGGAAAGGTTGGCAAATGAAATTTTGGCGTTCTTTTCTATTATTGCGATATGACGTAACAATACTATCGGTTGCACGCTAATGGCATCGACTCCGGATGTATGCATAATTAACTCAGACTCATTGAAACCCGTTCAAGTAACATACCTGATGGAACCATAAATTGATAATAAATGCCGTATATATTCGTCAGCTTCATTCTGTATACGACGAATTATGACCGTAGTGCAAGATCGAAACCACGGCGACAGGATACGCTATAATATTCAGCGATCTTGTGTCTCGAAGCTCACAAATATTCCCATCAAGAAGGACCATCAATTCGTTGATGCACGTCGTTATATCTTCACGATAGAGCACAGGGATTTTCGAATGGCATCGAGCTCCATCATAAACTAGATCTACCTTACCTGCTTCGACACCTGTGTACGTGTGACACGCATACCAATAGATCCAGAACTGGTACGGTTCATCTACCGTTATAATCGATACTTTGGAAAAAAAAAAGCATTAATTTCGATTGCAATTTAGTTTCAACTCATTATTATAAATTTAATAATTATGACGATTTTAATGAGTCTTCGGCTAAATTTCGTTGGCAAGCAAGATAGATTGTCGCTTGGAAAACACCTCCTGATACTTTTCTAATTATACAGAAAAAGTAAAATTTTCCAGGTAGGATCGTCCCAAAAATTGTTCTTTTCACGAAGCTAGTGAATGTCTTATTTTTCCAGCGACGTAAAATATACCGCCACCTTGTAAGTAACGTGAATCTCCCATTGTTGGTATCCATTTTCACACTCGATTTTATATAACTACAATCGCAAGTGCATTAAAAAAAACCGTGTCTTTATGTTCCCTTAGAAAGCTCGTTTTCCTTTCTTCATACGGAACCGTGAACTAAGATATTGTTACACTCTTTTTGGATACGAAGAAAACTGTTGGGTGAAACTCGGAAATGGCTCTGGGCGAGGCAAGAAACGATTTTCGTTTGTACAGAGTATCAACAACCTAGAACATCGAGTATACTGTATGTACTGATTGCAATTGTGTTGTATATAGAATGCGAGGAGAAAAGAGACTCGATGTAGAAGGAACGTTTGTCGCGATGCCGCAACATCCTGGACGACGGAACCAATCTCCACAATCGAGAAAACTAGTTTCTACCGCTTTCGGACTCTCTATTCCGACGCATCTTTTCCTTCTGCCGTGCTTTTTCCAGTTCTTTTATTTCTCTCTTTCCAATATATACTCCCAATGTGCAAGAAGCTCGTTTGCCTTTCACTAGACATTTTCCACTTTTCACCACTCTTGTGTCTCGTGCTGGCATCGAAATTCCGAAGTAGACACGATTAAAACTTCCCATCGTCCTTTTGTCGATCATCTCACCCTTCTTCCATACTCTCTGGCTAACACGGAAAATCTAGAACTGGAGCGTAAGACAGTTATCGCTAATTCAAGTGATCGCCTCATCATTTATCGCTTACATTGATTTTTTGTTTCCTCGAAAAGGAAGAGTTTCCGTGAAAAATAATTGGGGCTTTTACGTCGAACGACTTAAAATAGTTAAAAAGTGTCGAGCAATGTGATTCATATCTGGCGTTCGGACGATTTTACGTGCGAGTGTGTCTGACAGATTTGCGTAATTCAAAACGCCTATTGCTCGGAAACTGTACGAGACAGCGGATTTAAATTCGGCACATTGTTAGAGTCGTCACATCGTTTATCCAGATTTTCCGTCGGATTTCAGAGAATTATTTATATATAAATATAAATGTGGAAACTATGTTAAAATTACTGTGCCCTTTTTTTTATTTATCGCGGTTCCACACTTTCTTACGAGTGTGAGATTGTTTGTTCGTTCGAAAAAAATTATATTCGATCGAAATAAATTGTTTCCTTGGTTATGCGTGTATTACCGGCTATTTTTTTTTTTTTGACTAACAAGAAAAATTTATCGTGTAACTGATCGTTAATTCTTTTTGCTTTCAGGTGAGTTCACGCTAGATATATAAAATTTTCATGCGAAGCACGCTGGTGAGTATTCCATTATATCGTATTTATTTTAAATGCACAGATTAAACGATATAGCTGTTGGCATTCGGAAGAATAATCAGTCATCGTAGGATCGGAATCATTCGGATTGGCCAACAACTGTACAGTTTATTCTACTTTGTATCGCATGTCAATACAATTCGGGGAGAAACGATCACCAGCGAAATTCCGTTCCTCGCGATGACTTGTCATCGATGTCATTTAGATACCACAAATACGCGGTATCGCATCGATGAGTGAAATCAATAAGTGCATTTCTGTTCGCGAAACGTGCCTCTGCATGCGTTCCACTCGTCGACTCCCACTGAATACAGCGTGTACGTGTGTACACGTACGCAATCGAAAAGCTGCTCGCCACACGAACCTGGTCGGGGAAACGGTATCAAATCCATTTCCGCTGATATTCCTCGTTCTTCATAATAACTCCGCGAAATCAAATATTTGGATAATTCGGTAACAATCCGCTCCGCCTGCGCGAATTACCGATTTACATTTTCGATTTTTGGAATCTTAGCGACACGCGGAAATTTCGCATTGCCAGTAGCAGTCGCATTGTGCGGTCCGCTACGAATAACTGCAATTCCAAACGAGAAGACCTAGCTAAAGCAACCCTTATGTATTTTTTAAATGAAAACGCGGTCCAACGAGACGATTCTCTTCTATTTTCTCCTCAAAGTTTCGCGGAATTGCAAACTTACTTTCAACATTTACTGATTGTACATTGTGATATCTAAATTATGTTTACGAAATCTGAATGCATGCCCATTAACCTAACTTAATGTGTCCCAAAGCGTACATAATAGTTTTTCGCGTGGGTTCAGCGCTCTGGGGTTAAAACTTTTCTGAGAGAAAAAACGAAAAAAAAAAAATAAAAAATAAAAATAAATATAAAAAAGTAACCAACGGGGAGCCAAGTCGGGCGCGGTGCTGATGCGCCCACGACAAAGAGGATAACGGTAAGGGAGAGAGGGGGTATGTAATCAGGCTCTGCGGGCACAATGAAGCTTGAAGAGAGTACTTCGGGGCGGGCTTCCGAGTCCACGAGCACCTGCTGTTTCTTCTCCTCTCCAGTCTCGTTCGCTTATTTTTTTTCTCTCTCTTTTTCTCCTCTCGATCCGACCTCTCGCCCGTGCCTTTCCAAACTCCGGGGCTCGCAGTAACCTTCCCTTTTCTCCTGGGCTTGGACAGCGCAGCGTGGGACGCCGTAGTACGAAGGCTCGCATACGACGGCCAATGTACTTTCATTATTCCCCGGCGCTAGGTGATCTTGGTGAGTTCGAGCGAAAGACTAAGGCTTCGTGCTACATGCTCGGCTGCTCCTTATCGCTTTCTTTCTCACTTTTAACCCCTCTCCAACCAACCCTCTCTCTCCGCACGCAGCAAAGAAGTTCGGCGAGTAAAGGAGTTGGTCTCGGTTGGATGCCGAAAAAAAGAGAACCGGACGGGAAAATGAGAGAATGGACTTTCGATCCTATGGAAGTCTAACGTAACGTAAAGAGGAGGCAGGACTCGTTAAAAGTTTGAGGTCGCACGTAAAGTCCAGGCAACTGGCTCTCACCAGCGAGCGTTCGAGCCGAGGCGGAGAATTCGTACGGAGGTCCTGACTATTCCCGATACCGGGTCGTGATGACGTAGATTCTACGATGGATGCAGTGGCGGACAGGTCACAGTTTACGACAACGTTCGATGGGATTTTCTCGGATCGGTCAGAAAACATTTTGGAATTCACGGATCGGATCGTCGTTGAATCGAGCCGTGCTGCGACATTCCTAAAATTTCACGATGACTATCTCGGTGAGGGTTAATGTACATTAGCGAGATAGTAGCTAGCTCGATATCCACGCGTAAGGAACAGTGGTGGGAGAAAAAAAGTGCACTCACTAAAAATTGCAATTAAAAAAATTCATTGAGGACGAAACAAAAAAAATGTGTTTGTTCGATATCCTATTAGAGTATTCATCGATTTCTAATATTTTCTTTGAATTATTTGATCGTGTATGTTGGACCTAAGCAACATTTATTTAACTTAAAGATTTAATTGAGGCAATCGAAAAGTTGTCTCAATTAATGGAAGATATTTGAACATTTTAACATATTTGATTTTGATGAGTGTATTTTTCGAATGTATAAAATAATAATATAAACGAGCATCTTTCCATGACAACTTTCTGTGATTAATTTTCTCTTGTACGTTTGTCTTTGTCTTTATTCATTCGCCGGCTCTCCACGAGTTTTAATTTTCTTTTTCTCCCGTTCTAGTGGTCTCCTTTCGTCCGTCTCCGTTTCATCCCCGCGGCCGCAATCGGATTCCGTTGCTCATCGCAGCAGAATTATCGCAGCTGCGACATTCTCAGGTTCTTTCGTCGTTGAGCTTCTATCTCGCTCTCTTTCTTGCTCATACCGAATCGTCACCAACAGCTCTCGTCTTCATGAGAAACTAGAAAGATAACCAGGGAAAGATCTTATCCTCAACTGCTTATTGTTTCTCTCGTGTTGCGAAAATGAATTTCTGTACTTCCGTCTTTTGAAACCAGTGAAAGACAACCGAGTGAAAACCCATGCCGGACACGAACTTATCGTTGAGCTTAACCAAGACCACCAAAGCCAAGCTGCCGAGACTTTCTACTGTTCCAACATATTGCTTTTACGACAAGCTGTCTTCGGCAGACTTTTTTCCCCCCCTGAAGATTATGCAGAGCGGCTCGCAATTTCCAAATTGTATTATGGATAACACTTTCACAATCCAACCGCTCATCCTAAGTTGTGGCACAGAGCACGTGTTATTCAGATTGAATCAGAGTGAATAAAAAGTGGGAATAGAAAACGAAGAGGACGCTGTCGTTTCAGTTACATTCGAGTCCACTCAATTCCATGTTCGCGGCAAGTCGAACCAAGTGCGGAGAAAAAAATCGATCGAGTGGACAAGATGCTAACAAATTCTCAGCAATAATCACTGATAAATTGTGTGATGAGATATCGAGAAAAAAAGACGTTTTTTTTTTTTGACAAAACTGTCTCATGGGAATAATAACGGAATCGGCAATTGGCTCACCGATAAAACTGATGTTAAAAAATCCGCACATGGATGAACAAAAATAGAAGAAGGTAGAAAGAGATGAAGGGACATATAGAGACTCGGAGAGGAATGGACGGAGACAGAAAAAGATCGAGAGAGATGAAAGAGATATAAAGAGCAAGAGAGACTCCGACAAATAAACTGAGAGTCGACGAAACGACACGAGATGCGATGCCGTCACTAAATTCTTAATTACCACGCAAATGAGTTTTGCATTCTTCATGAGGCTTAGAATTTCGAATGAATGCGAAGTTTAACTAGTATGCTCGCTGTATAAATCCTTCACCAGTGACATATCGTAGATGTGTTGTGAAACCACACACATGTAGAGTTTTCAGTGAAGACCCGGCATTTACAATGTAGGTGGAGCGAACGTTTTGCCGGCCCGCGCGCATTTATTTCTGCGAGCGGAAGCGAGAAAAACGTGATTTCGGTCGAACGAAAAATGAGCAAATTCTGCATAGCCGGTAATAGTAATATGCCTCAATAGACATCGCACAAAAGACACCGCACAAAGGCACCTCGAATGCGCTTAATTAAATAGTCAACTGTATTAGCTCGTAAATTTTCCATCAAAGAACCATCCTTGTTCACCTTGCGGTTTTTTCACAATTAAAATAAAAACATTTCTAACGGGCAAGGTTCAGTATTTTAAATGATAGATTTGTAGATTTTCGGCGATCGTTCATAGTCTCTAGATGTCGACCAGTGCACCTGGTCGAATCCTACTTTGAGTTTACTGTGCAGATTCCACAGAGACTTTTAAGTTTCACAATAAATTTGTCGTAAAAATGGTGCTGCGCGGGAGTAACAGCATTCTAGAATAAACACGGAAGAACGAGTCTCAAACTGGCGGTGCAGAATCCTTTCACTGTGAAACCTTCGGTGATGAAGGGCCGCGCCCGCGTCGTCCCAACCCTCGGAGCCACCGGCTCTGTTCCCCAAGCACCTCGAGGAAGAGAGACGGAGAGATGCGGTGATTACACACAGCCAGAAATTATCGCCGTGGATTCGGCCATTATGCGCGCGTCAGATGCTGTAGAGTTGGATACAGGAGATCCGCTTTAATCCGGCCTAGTAAACGATTGCCCAGGCGAGCAGAGATACCCATACTTCCTCCACTCGGTGGATCCCATAGGTTACCCAGGTCCGCAACACCGGATTCCACCATCCCGTTTCGGAGCTCGCGTACGATCGACCTCCCTTTTTTTCCCTCGATTTTTACGATTCACTTTCTCGCTCTCATCGACCCTCGCCGCATTTTTCCTTCTCCTTTCAGCTGGTCCCCTCGCAATGTTTTTCTTTTTTAAAATTAATTTCCGGTCCGGTTTGCGCCGAACCATCGACAAACCATGACCAGTTCCCGGCGAACGCACACGAGGGGATTCGTGTGATTGATCGTTACTCCCAGACAGAGGTGGCAGAATCAGAGGCGGAAAGGACAATTTCTGGACTTCTTTATACCTGTATTCTATTGGCGCACCCTTCGCAATATAGATTCTACTGTTAATTGAAACTGCTGACTGATCCGCGGACTAAAGACGGACGTTGCGCAATTCGCTGCGATTACGCAATTGGAATATTTTCAGGAATCGTGAGTGTTTGTTGAAACGGTTCGACGTTATTTTGCACAATGTTGCGTATCGATTTCTTACATAAGAGGACTGGTTGGTGGTAATATATTTTTGAGAACGAGAGAGCGTTAATAATCAAAGGGAGTTTCGCATTAAAAACAACGTCCGTGAAAATAATAAAATTAGAACGGTTTTAATTTTTATTTCGAATATCTTGGTCGGGCTTTGGGCGATGAGAACTAAATTTAACCTCCTCGAGAACTTCACATTTTTACGAGAAATTACCGTCGTTATTGTAACGAGATAAAATTCGTCAGGAGCAAGGTTCAAGTTTTAAGTTTCAGATGTTTTAAACCCACGTTCGCGTCAACAAGCACCGGTCCGTCTTAGCGCGTCGACTAAAATTCAGCACTTGTGTCCTATCTCGAGTGTCTCTTTGGATCGTCTCCGTCGACGAGACGTGGTAAATTTCACGTGCCGAATGTGTGACGAGTCTGGAAGAGGTGGAGGCAAAAAAAAAAAAAACTAAAGTGCCTATACGAGGTAGCGAAAGTTGTGAGGAAAAGCCGTGGAGCGAAGGAGGTAGGTAGCGCAGTGGAGCAGCCGAGCACTTGAGAAACTCGCGGAATAACGACGTGGGGAGGAATTACCTTTACGATCCACGAGTTCTTGAGCCTTCGAGCAATTTGCCTGGTCGCCCCGGTTCTCTGCGTATGAATCCAATTTAAAGTAAGGACGGCGATAGCGAGACGTGCGAGCCCGATGAGAAAGCCAGAGAATGTGGGGAGGGAGAACCGCGGAGGATGCGAAGGGTGCGATCAGGGTGGCGAATAGTCGTCGTTCTCCTCCTTGTCGTATAGTATATGGCGAACGGGAAATGCTGGCGAAGCGAAAACGAGTCTCTCACTTCCGCCAGTCATGGCGAAGCATTCTCTCGGCTTACGCCTTCGTTGCAGTCGCTTCCCGCGAAACGTTAAATAATCGTTTTCCATATCTTCCCGGCTCCGTCGCTGAACAGGGGTGCAAAAATGTTTTCGGAAAGTTGATAAAAATGTTCCCCCCCCCCCCCCCCCCCCACTCGGTACCGAAGCCCGACGATGCAAACTTTGTCGTGTCTACTCGGCAGAGTAGACACGGTATACACTGGAGTAAAGAGGGTTGCTATTGCTCCTGGTGGCGCGGCTACGCAAGAACGTCAGGATAATTATCGGAGCAGCGACTGAGTGTGTGGGACGGGTGTGTCTTCTGGTTCTTCCGCGCTTGCTGTCTGCTCTCTATACTGTGTACACTGTACTGCCGGTGCCACTGCCGGTGTCGGCGAACCCGCTGTCCCTGTCTCATTCCAGCTCTGACTATGCTACTACAACTCCGAGCCACTTCACCTGAGAGGGTGCCAGCAGCAGTGGTAGCACGACCCAAGAAAACAAGACATTTCAAGTGCAAGGGAGATACGGACTCGGTGTTCTGGTGGAGCAGAGGTTTGCTCGAGGGGGTAAACGTGGGCGAACACAGGGCATATGGGACGATCGAGCGCCGGGTCGGATGAGATCCTCCTCTCTGATGCTTCCACGAATACAAATACCAGCGCGAAGAGGAGACCGTGGAAACGAGGCTCCGCTTGTCTGCTATGGTAACAGAAGTAGGTTTACGCAAATGGGAAATATTTCGAAGTCTCGAAGAAAGACGGAATAAGAGTGGGAATGGTTCCTCCCCGTGTATGCTAGGATGGCTGTACAAATTCTCGGTTCCCCTTTATCCTTAGGGATCGTCAGTTGTCGAGGTTGAACTTGAAGGCTATGAAGATGAGGGTCGTTCTTATTCGCATCGTCTAAATTCTTCCGCGCTTCTTCGGTGGTGAAACGTGAAAAAAAAAAAAAAAAAAAAAAAAAAAAATTGGAAAACCTTCAACCCTAATTTCTTTTCGAATATAGGCGAGGCTTCTCGTGGAGCTTTCAAATTCCCAACGAAATTTTCTACCGTCCACCTCGAGACATGTTTCGCATGTTGCCTCATTTTCAAACGTTTCCAATTTTTGACATAATCCGACGCAGTTATGCAAAGTTATCTCCTCCAGACGGATAATCCGACGATCGACCACACGTCCATTGTTAACCGGTTCTTCGCCAATGGCTCTGGGAATTTACCGCGGAGCTGAGTTGATCGCACACAATAAGGCACGAAACTGAGCATTGGGGTTGGGAGCTGAACGTAGCAATAATTTGGCGACTCAACCGAACAAAGTCCATCGGACTTTCGGGCAGTACGTGTAACTCTATCCGTACTGCAGTTGCCATGAGTCCGACCAAATGGGTACCAGAGTTTGGGGAATGCACAGAGGTTTTGCGCTCCACTGCACACCGTAGCCGCATAGGTATATTGCAGGCCTATGTACAATGCTCCAACCCCGACCTCAAAGTACATTCACGAAACGGTCCAATAACATCTGCCGAAGATAATGCGACAAACCACCGTGACAAGTACGATCGCGCCCGATAGAAACGGCTTACGTAAAACGTCAATGTACAGGCGAGATCAGTTGCAGATATTCTATTACCGCGGTCTCCAAGCCCAAACCCGCTGATCGTAGCCCCAATCCACAGTTAGCCGGCTCTGCTGCTGGTAACCATTGTCGTCGTCATATCGGTGTATCCTCGTATAGAACTTCCCGATATTTCCGGGTGCAGATCCACGCGATCGAGATTATCTACGTAAGTAGTTACGGATACGTTGCCAAAGCGCTCGTCCCTTCGCACCTCCACTGAAACTTTGGTCCAGGGATTAAGGGAAAAGCTCCCGTTTCGCAAAGGTAAAGCCGCCATCGCAACGAGGCGCATATGGAAGATCGATCGAACTTCCCGAAGACTATACCGTTCCATCGGATAGAAGGAAAAAAGAGCGATGGTCGGAACGTCCCTCCCGCGTGAATCGTTCGGATAAGCTTGCGCTCGCAGTTAGGGGTGGCTTCGCGTCGATAGTCCCCTTGTCGATCCTTCTTCTCCGTAGCTTCTTACTTTCCGACCCTCTAACCACCGGCGGAGAACCACCTAACCTGAAACTCGATCCTCCGGCTCTCTTTCGATTAATAATTTATCATCGAACACGCGATCTACCGAAGCACGCTATTCAAACCCCTAACAGCGCCCATCGTTCGTCCATCCCCGTTAAGTCGTTGTCGTTCCGATGATCGTTATGCCGCGCTACAAGGGATTTTATAGGGTCGTAGACGTCCAACCCCGTATTCTCTGCGTCTGCCTCTCTCTTATTTTCCTCAACCGTTCGCCCACCTGGTTTCGGTCGCATATGCGACGCGGAGGTATCGAGAACTACGTCTGCATACGCTTGGGCGTTGATCCGAAACCGCTCACACTCGGCAATGCGCGGTTAACAGTGCGAGGTGTGCGGTACGGTTTAACTGTAGATATATGGAATACAATGTCTCTTTAATCGAACTGCACGACAGGCAACTGTCGGACTCGAGCCTGCCCTCACTTTCAGCCGATTTCCGGGACCCCTCCGGCGAGGATGCAACACCTATCGGGCGGTAAAAGACCACCAGGCAAGGATGCAATCCTTTTACCTTCCTAGCTCTCGTCGTTGCGGTCGTTCAACGAAATTTCTGGAGATGCAGAGACAACCAGAAACGACTGTAATGATCGTTTAGCACAGCATTCTCTTCTCTCGATGAACAGTTACCGGCTTGGCGCACTTGTGTTACCCATGCTTCCTTACCGCTCGTACTATCGCACACGTTAATACAGTCGATTCTCTCTATACGATTCCTCCTCACGGCTTGATTGGTGGGTACAAACTTAGTTGCTGAGCGAATAACGTTTCGACAGTTGCCGATCGAGAAGTTCCACGTGCAAGTGGTGCGAACGCGAGTCCTGCAGGGAAAACCGATTCGCTGGGTTAGCATACGTTGGATCAGGAAATCGTTCTCCTGGGTCTGATTCTCATTTAATTGATTCCTACGTCCAATTGTGACGACCATTGCTCAGCGGAAGAGAGAACTTCGCCAGGGTCCAACACACTTCAATTTACAAAATCCTTTTTCTAGTTATTGCCCGGATAAAAATGTTTTGCTCGTCCTGAAATTTTGGACACGAATTTTTGCGATTTTCATATCGACAGATATGAGATATTTTTTTGAAGAAGAAGATCGTTGAAATGACAGTCTATTTCAAAAGAAAAATAGTCAACGTCGTGCAGCTGTATTGGTTTCGATGAACCGAGGAATCTACGTTTATAGCTTTTTCTCGTTGGATCTCACTATGGATGTTTTGCACATTCGGACCGAGAGCTTTGTTAGGACTTACGGTGACACGGTAACATTGTGCGAAATATCAAAGACGATATTGGACTCGTGTTCGCGTCAAAAATACTCCCATTTTGCAATAATAATATTCGCGGTCTTTGAGAACGCGACGGATCTCTCGCTCGTCCCTCTGAACTCCTCTTTCTCTGTCGAAAAGAGGCGGAGATGTTACGATACTCGTAAAGTGCGCACGTATCTCTATCGATATCGTTTATTGTGCAATAAAACTCTGAAACCGCTTGCCAAAGCCCAATTGTATCTAAGCTTTTCTTCCGGTTTCCACGCAGAACCTTTTTCTGCAGCTACCTCACGTAGTTATGGGCGAACACGTAACAACTTAGTTTGTCATAGCAGATCGAGGATTTCTACTGCAATAAACTTCTCGTTGCCCCGTCTTCACATACTTTTCCCGAAGTCATTGAACTTTAGCGATTTAAAGAGTCGCGGGAATTTTGGAATTTCGCTGGAGCGAAGAGAGCGACTCCAACCGCGGCGTATAACGTCGGATGAGGGATTGATGACTCGAGATTTAGGGGATGATGATGGAGAACTTTGCACGGGAGGCCATCGAGTCGGATTCTTTTTGCGTCTTATCTCATACGTACTTCTTCCTCTGAGTCAGTTCTGAGCAAAGCTTTTAGAAATACGACCGGTTGCACGGTCCGGTGGAGAATAAATCGGGGAGAGGGATCTTACCTCGGATTACCACCAACGACCCTACTCCTAAGGTATATTCCGTCCATCCCCGACTACATTTTCCAAGCATCCTTCTTCCAAGGTTCCACGAAGTATTACCATTCACAGGGACCTTTTCCAACCTCTTTGTCCCTCGTTTTTCCGCCGCCAGCACCTCCTTCGTTCCTCCGTCACCGAACCACGGCGGAGCTACGACCCTCCGCAAATTATGAAACAGCCGTGAAAAATGTGGTTCTAGTCGAGTGTGGTACAAGTCCCCTGGTTGGCTGAGCCATCTAGAGGCTGAAAAAAAATGTGGTCGTCGAGTTCGTCTGGGGTACCTCTGGGACACGTCCCCAGTCGACGGAACCGACCGCGTGTGTGTGTTAGCTACGCCCGCGCCAACACGGCTCGGAAAACTGGGCGACGTGAAATGTGCAAAGCTGCGGGGCGGATTCTGCTTTCGCTGCGCTAATGGTATAACGCTCGAGCGGAATTTATGGATATTTCACGTAACTTTTAACTCATAAAAATTCCGGGCAACGACGGAAAATCTGCCGTTTTTCCGATAGTTGATACAATGTATTATAGAGAATATTTTCTATCTATTTTCCCGGCGGGCATAGCCAGAAACCCAACCACAGAAAAATGTATAGAGAAAAATGAAAAAATCGGGATGAAGTAACATGTGATCATTACATCATTAATCCCTGCTTTGTACGTTATTTCACTGGCTACTCTCGCTTTTTTGCTTATTTCGTAAACATGGTCGCTTGCGAGAAAAAAATAAAATTATCGAGATTTTTATGTTAGGATACTGAAAATAGTCTACGGTTTTTATGAAATTTGCTGTTTTATATTTTATAATGATTTTTCATAGTTACAATGAATGAGTTTGCAGTAAATTTGGACCGTTTGAAATTTATCCAATGGCAAAATTTTCAAATTTTGCAAAAAAAATTGTGGAATAATTTGCACAAGGCTTAGCAATTTTAATGATTAAATCGCGCGATACCGAGTGTGAAATTTGGCTGTGCGTCGACAAAGCAAAAATACAAAGCTGTCCTAAGTAACGTGGGGTTTATCGTGAGCATTAAACCCTCGCACACGTACAGGTCTCCTTCAACTGTACACCATCGCATCACTATAAAACTACCTGTATCGCCAGCGATACACGCGACACCATTATTACAGTGGCACGTACACCCTGGATCTTGACTCTATAGGTTCGCGCGGACGTCGCAACATTGCCATGCTCTCACTGCGAGAGAACAATCGACGTCGTGGCCTCGTCTCCTGGATTGCCTTGTACTTCGCAACAACTTCCATCGGCGTTGTCGCCAAGCCGGTACGCACGAGCCGCCTGTTAACATTTTTCCACTTTCCTCGCTTTCCCGGCTGCGTTTTCTTTTCCTCGCGTCTCCGTCTGGATTTCTCGTCGTCTTTTTTTTTTTACTGCGATTCACAAACTATTTGCGCTTTTGCAATTCAGTTAAGAGAAAAAGTTCTAAGTACATAGCAACACGGTTTAGCGGAATAATGGAATAAACGTTAAAAATTGTATAAACATTGCTGTACTAAAAAATGTTGATATTTGGTCGACGGAATGTCATAGAATAAAATACTTTTTCTTTTTTTTTCAAGTCTCGTTTCACCGCACTGTTCCCTTACACATAGAATGAAATTGCTGAATATGACCAACCCAGGTTAACACGTAAATCAATTGCATATCGACCAGTCCATATTCACCATTTTTATCCTAAATTAAAATTGCCGCAAGCATCAACGCCATTCGTTAGCATTAAAATCGGAAATAACTAGTCACTCGGTATGCCATGTCACCAGAAATTAGTCGATTCATTCCACGGAAACCGATCCGCCCAAAACACCATCGCAGATGCAAGCTCGATACTCGACGCATTTTATTATGATTTATTAACAATATTTTTTATTAACGAGACTCCTGTGAAATTTCGATCTCAATAAAATCTCCAAAAGCCCTCGTCAGCCTCAGATCCGGAGTTGAAAATATAATTCCGTGGACGATGGATTAAAACGTGAGTAATTAATTCGCGAATCGGATAACTGTTGGCGCTACGATTCACTGTGCGAGTTGTGTACGAGTTATAATGGGAGTATAACAAGAAGTTCTGACCATCGTCAATAAATAATATTAACATGTGCCCAGGACATTTCCAGCACGACACATCGGTATAACCTGTCGTCGGTTGCGCCGCATTATTTATCGATTCGCGGACTTATTGACGCGAGCGGTAATTAATCAATCGAGTCCGCGAGAAAGCTTGCTTATTATCATGATTATAAAATAAGCTGCATCCGAATGAGTAAGATGAACAAAATTGCGCGAAAATCTCATTCCATCGAATTGTGCTATTGATTGAAATAATTAAGGATAAAAAAATGCACTAATGAAAGAGTCATTTTAAACGTGTATGCATAGAACAACAATTAATACTGCGAATAAATTTCGAATAAAACAGTTCAAAGACATCTTCGATTACGTGAGATTTATGTGAGAATATCGTACCGAGATTTTTTGTGAACCGTTGCAACTCGACTATTGACTGTAACGAGTCTTACGAGCGAATTGATATAAAGCAATTAATTTAATGTAATTTTTTATTTTATTTAATTAATCAATTTACGCCGGCCGAAGAAGGACAGATACGATGTTTGGGTATACGGCACCCATTACCGATTTTCCCCAGTGAGTTTCGCTCGTGTCGAGATTTACTCTGGTCTATTGGAAAAATTCTAGTGGACGCAAAATTCACTAACGAAATTGGCTGCTGACGAGAAAGTTTCGAATTAACAATAATTTTGCGACTACCTCAGACTCGTTTCAGCCCGGTTGCCATCACGGTGAAAACTCGGTACATGAACGAATTGACACAATGCAATTAATTTATCTACGCTGGATAAAGAAGAACCGACGTGGTGTTTCGGCATGAAACGCCCATGAAGTCAGCGACGTCCCATTTTTATAGTGACGATGGAACATCATCCGAGTTATGGTGGAAAAAATGACCAATGTGAGAAAAAAAGTTGAGGCGATTACGCTAAAAAATATACGAATGGATACCTCTATTACTGCACCGATGATAACTTTCTTCCGTTTGCACACCAAGACTTGTAATGCGATGACGCTCAACGTCGACTATACAAGAAAGAGGAACTTATTGCCGACGTTCAAGTCCGGTGAAAACTAAGTGTACAGGCCCCGAGGAGACTCCCGGGTAAACTGTGCGAGCGAGATAAACCGAGGGGACAGAAAAAGCGAGAGTCGAGCCAGAGATCTGCCAGTGAATAATTAGCGAGACAAACGGACGGAATTACTCAGCTGCCAGGAAGGATATAAATCAGACGTTTCACGAGTCCAGGCGTGCCGGCGGAAAATGTATACGACCTCCCGTACCGACGATACACCTTTAACCAGATGCTGGTGTGCCACTCGTATATACGCACTTTTATAGTGTTTCCACGACGGGAGCGAAAAGAGTGAAGTAAGCTAGCAGGCGCGGATGCAGCTTAACAGCTAAACTAAGAAATACACTTTACTCCGTAAAAACGTAAAAACTGGTGCTCGAGGTACTTAAAGTTTCTTATCTCTTCTAAAAAAAAATCGACTTATCGTATGGTAGACATATGGCAAACAGATTTATAAATACACGTATGTAATGAGTATGATAATTAAATATGATCACCAAACAATAAAAAGAAAAATTGAAAAAAAAAAAACAAAAATTGAACAGATTATGTCTTGCTATATATTTAAGAGAATATGAGAATTTATTAAATTTTCATATTATTTAAATCCAAATATTTCTACGTTAATCGACAACGACCAGAATCACGAGCACAAGTTTGTTTACGGTATTTAAAAAAATATAAAACGAGATCAGATTCGTCTACAAAATGTCTTGTAGTCGACGGACGAACCAGTCTGTCCATCGGACGCAAACGTTAAATTGGATTACATCACAGTACGATTATTTCTTACTCTCTGCGAGTTGCAATGAGCATATCTGAGTACCTGGCGAACAGTTTCAGTCTGTCGTGGAAATGTTGTCAATATTCGCACCCGGAGCTTCGTTCCGGTTTTAATTGACGACAAAGGGTTGCCCTTCCGGCATCTTGTTATAGTTATAACAACCCTGTAACGTCGCGCTCCAAGGAATCTTCTTTTTAACTCCTTGACGTTGAGACGCTGCCTTGTCCCATGATATGCTGACTGCTCGAAATAAGCCCGGAAGATCGAGCGCGGAAAACAGTTCGGTCGAGTGGAAAGAAGGGAAAAGGGTGAGCGTTATGAAATAAGGGTTGTTAATGAGTCTGAGCAAAGAAGTTCTCTCCGGAACATCTTACCTGTAGCACGACGAACCCCTTGAGACGGTATCGATGCATCTCGTCTCACCCTGTGATTCACTTCTGCGGCAACTTTTCAACCCCTTCGCATCCACTCGATCCCTGTCCTTCTCCTTTCCCCATTTACACCTCGCCTATCAGGCGTCTCGTATGATCTCCGACGCCAATTTTTCGCTCGAGAAAAATTTTCGGCCGCCAAATCAGGACATGACGAGGCTCGCATAGTTCCTCCCAATTTCTATTTAAGTCTTCCGCACGGATGCTGGAAAGGAGAAAGCAGGAGAAAGCGAAAGGGGAGAGAATAATAAGCGTTGAAACTTTCACGGTGGCAACAGCGGAAGAAGCCGTTGAACTTACCCGATGCCTTACGAAGCGTGTGTCGATATTCTTCGCAGCACTGCATCGCCTTTAACGAGAACGGGGAATTTCTGCCAGACATGCCAGGATCCAAAAAAAAAAATCTACCGAGAATTGCCCGATTTTCAATCAATATAGCAGTCAAGAATCTACCACCATTTTTTATTACACATGTCGAGAATGCCGTCTGCGATGGATGAAACGTTCTTTAAAATCCGCACGTAAACGATATTTCGTGATGCTGTAGCAACGGCTGTCATAGAAAGTTTTCATTGGGAAAAAATTGGTACCAGCATATATTCGACACACCAGTGCCGTTCGTCTTCTCGTTTTTTTTATTTAAATTCTCATTAGTCCGCTATTCCAGACGACAAAACTTTTTCTACGATAAACTTTGCCGCTCGCAATAAAACGGAAACTCCCTCAAACTTCAGACATACTTAATCGCATATTAGCGATCGAGGTATGGTTAATGCGATATGGCGAAAAGGCTCGATGCATTGGTCACAGTTGACATCACAGCTATAAGTATCGGCAAACGTTTTTCTCAACTCCGGTTTCATGAACCGCTAGAACGTACAGCCTGTGGTTCGCTTTTGCCGACCGAGCTCATTGTCGGATCACCCTCGGATCGCAAAGTCATTGAGAACATGTGCAGCGTACGTAGACTCTTCTATAGTATAGCGGAGAAGGAAAAAAGAAGCGTTGGGAACTTCAAGCGTCTGAGCACCTGGGAGCTTTTCAGTACGCTTGCGCGTAATGTGAGTGGTTACGAAAATAAGTGCTACAAGAGTTTTCCATTATCTGCGACGACCCATGAAATCTTCTATGCATAAAGGTTGGATACAGCGCTTGTACTCCATATTTACTTTTTTTTGATATTTCACCATTATTCATTCTCATTTGCACTCTCGTTCGCCACGTCTTCTCGTTTATCTCGACACTCGTCGTCGCGCGGAGCATTCGAGCGCCTCGTTAAAAATCACGTATCATATCGTGACCTCATCGTTCGTCGTCCGTTCTTGAAATTCTGGAATCTCCGTGCGCTGGTGAGTCTCGGTCCAAGAACGTCTTCCACGTGGTGGAAGCTTCAACGTTGTCAGAGCTCATTTTCCGTAAATTAAACTACGCTTTATAGAAAAAATGTTTAAAAATTATGTAATGACATTGGAATTTTTTTTTTTTCACAGACTGATTCTGAAATTTCAAATATTTGAGTGTAACAATTTTACAGCAAAATTTGCATTTTAAATGGTGATTTTTGCGAATTTTAGGCAAAAGATTTTTAGTTTTCACGTCTCGAATTTAATTTAAAAAAATGAAAGTACATTGACGTCCATTTTATTTGAGTAATGTAAGCAAATTTTCATTTACGGGAGATTAAATTTATAATTAATTTTCACACTGAAATTCAGATTATTACGATTCCATTGCCATGAAAATATAATTTAATTGTCAGCAACGACCTTGTAGCTTTGGAATTTGCCAACAATTTGCGAATATTCCCCGAACTTTCGAATCCATCTGCATGTTGAGACCGAATATTATTTCTTTGTGGTTATCGGTTTTACCCGCTCTGGATAGCTATGACGCATTCCGATACCGCAATTCCTGTTGCAATTCAAGACTGCGCATAACAACACCGAGAAAAAAAAAATAACCCAGTGCACAGTTCACGGAAAATAACAACAAGAACCGAAACGAATAGAAGGAAATGAGCGAATAAGAAGAAGGAACGAAAAATAATCTGGAAAAATTGGCGTTGGGGGCCAGAGTTATTGGTTCGGACCGGTGAAAAGAAAATTGAGGGCGACTGAGTGTCCCGACACTTCGACGCCGGCGGATTCCTTGCTCGCAGCTGAGCCAGCGGGCGAAAGCTCGGGAGTGGATCCCCGAAATCAGCGAGCCGTGAACTCCGGAACATCAGATATCGAACGATCTTGGTCTTTGCTTCGTTGAGCCCGGTCGTCCCTGCGGGAGTGCACCGGCAGCTTGCAGCGAGGAGAACGAATACGCGTTGCAATAGTTCACTCGCGGCAAGACGCGGAAGTGAGCGGAACCAAAAATGGAGGAAAATATAGGCGGGAAGGGAGAAAGAGCACGCGTAAGAGCAGATAGGTGTGTCGGCGGAGGAGTGTGAAGAAGTGATGGATAAAGGATTGCCAGTGGAAAGAATAAAGGCGGACGCGTTGAGAGAAAACACGTGGTACATTTTCCGGGAGCGGGCCACGGCTTTTCGCTCTTTTTCCTCGGCGATCCTTTTTTTCACTTACCTTTTACACTTTTCTCTCTCTTTATACAGTCGCCGTTTGGCGAACTAGCGACTTCTCGACTTGGCACTCTCTTTCCCCACCGTCGCCGATCCTCCTGCCAGCCAGTGAAACCCGACAGACCGGATGTCTGGCTAAAAGTTCTTGGTTCCGTCTCGGAAACCCTCGGAGCCAACCACCAGACTCCGCACGGCTGCTGCTGCGGTGTGTATCCCATGGAACTTATATACTTTTCAAGCTTTTCGAAGCGTCCTTTAGTGATGGTAAAAAAAAAAAAAAAAAAAAAAAAAAAAAGATACAACTCTCTTCTCAGCTCCGGGGTTCGCGTTTCCCACCGTTCGCTCTCCGACTTCTTTCCGCGAACAATGAGCGAGTCAGGTTTATGATTCTATAACGGAAATGTTTTGGGAATGACAAGAAAGCGTCTTCGCAATTACGAGAAATGTACTCTTCTCCACCCTCAATCGCATTGAAATTAATCGCGGACTGAGTTCCTTCTGGAACAGAGCTGGCCGAATACTCAAAATACTTGAAGCACCGAGTGCAATGCTGGAACCCTGACGAAAAATTCTTATAAATCTTATAAATCCGGTGTTTTCTGTCACTAGTTGCGTTGCTTACTGCTGTGTGTTTCGGTGACATTTCTCAAGCGCTACGGGTATATTTGCCGGATCCTTCTCGCAGGGTAGTGTATTTGTCCAGCTCTCTGTCGAGCGCTCGGAACATCTACGAGGATTTGTCGTGCACTCGACTCGTCTGACGATAACGACGATACGATAATCTACCGTGGATCTTAAATATGCACAATCCTTGATATCACTGACGTCTCCGATGGTAGCTTGTTTAAGACCGTCATGTGTCAAGCTATTCGTGCTCCGAATCCTTCCAATTCAGTATAAGCCAGAGTTAACGCGAGTATTCTCGCGATAAATTCATACACGCCGCTGGTACCGTCCGCAGTGGCGGAACAACGTGTAGTACGTTCGTAGTATCCGATGCGATGACCTCTCCCTCTCTCGTTCTCTTCTCTATCGAATTTGCATACGGCTATCCCTTTAGTCTCTGACGGCAGTCGGAACTGAGATTTATCGCCTCGCGTGGCACCGATCGTCGAACCAATTAACCTTTGTACGTGACGCGTACAGAGAGATAGAGTGAATCAACGATTTACGAACAGTCCGAGATATCCCATGGCATTCATTTGTTACCAGTCTGCTCGTTCGTCCAATATTCCCTTTGCCGCTCTCGCATTGGACAAGATCATTATTTTCGTTTTTTCTCTCTTTACGTACTGTCAGATACCATCCGCGCGAGAACTCTTTATTCGCACCTCCTTTTTTTTACAGAGAAATTAAATCAATGTCGACGTTCAGTCACAGGTAACTGGACCATGATACACGGCTCGTGTATTCACAGAGGATAACGATGGTTACTTCCGGTGGAGGAAATAATTGTCTCGGAAAAAATTGACACGTGTACATTCCGTTAAAAAAGGTGTTACATTTATTGAACGATAATTATATTTACTGTCATAATTTCTGGGTAAGTTTGAGTTATACTTACGTAGGTATTTTCCCCTCTTGGCGAATGTCGTTTTAACTTTTTTGTAAAACTGGAAACCACTTCGGAAAATCGAGAAATTAACGGATAAAAAATTTTGCGTCCTTGTCGGTAATAAATTGTAAAAAATAAATATTTTTCTTTGCTGTGCGGAAAACGAGAATATCTGATGTGTGCACTCGGGATGCGATTTCCGGAGATCTAGCTTCCGCAATCGTTGTATCGCGGTTCTCGTCGCGCGGGGATTCCACGAGCTTCTTTTCATTATACTGACGATAAAATTCACGAAGCGTCGTTGAACACGGGTTTGCCCCAGTCTCATTCTCGCTCTCACACCTCAGGCTCGTTAGTTCAGAGACGTCCGTCCGACGAATGATGCAGAGTCCGCTCTGAATATGAATGAATGCGGAATGGATTCAGTCCGGGTTTCGGTGAACCGTCGTGAAGCGTCCAGGGTGAAACGGTCCATCATTGAAAATATACCGGGATTAAATATTAAGCTGAATATTTCTTTGCCGTCGTCCAGCCTTCAAACGTGGCGGAGTAAACTCAGCTCTTTCTCAAATCATCTCACCCTCTCTTGGCTGCGATCTTCGCCCGCCGTTTCAACTAACCCTCTCGAAGCCGCACTTTGTCTCTCCATTGAACAACGAGCGAGGGAACGCATCTGCAGGGACCAACTACACTCTCCCTCGCATTCGCCCCTGCCTACAACCCCGTCGAGATTTACTACCCTTGATCGCGAGGCGGTTTCTCACCCGCTCAAATACTTTCCTCTTTCCTTTACATGTTCTCGGTCCCAGGTCGTGCTAGGCGTACCACATCTATTCGTGTATGTACTGGAAGCAATTCGCGGGCCGTTCTATATACTGTACGGGACCGGAAACGGCGCCACTCCCTGTCGCAATTTCGTACCTGCCAATTTTGATTTACACCACATGCCCGATAGGGCAACGGCGGATCGTCCTCGATGGTCGTGCTGCAACCTCGATCCGGGAACCAGCCAACTCACGAGGTCCATCGTCTATCGAGCTCCCTCGCCTCATCCCGTACACATTCCCGCTTCATCCCCACCGGTCGTCGGGGGATCGTGAGAAATTTCAACTTACCACTCACGTTGCACGAGCAAACTATGAACCCTTAACACGAACACCGACTCCTACTTCCATGATCCCGATGTTACATCTTGGAAAATAAAATTGAACTGCCAAGGGTTTTGCGACCTATCCGTAACGAAAGTAAATCATGCATTTTGGTGGAGTAACATTGCAGGCAATCGCAGAGGATGTCAACGGGAGTTTTTTAAATAAATTAATAAATTAAAAAAAAACGATATATTAATGATCTTTTAAGTGAGTTTGAAGTGAATTTTGTTGCCATTATTTATGTTTTTTAATGGTTGTCCTGAGATATAATTTTTTTTTTTTTTTAAGTCTCTTAATTGTGTCTTAAAAAATTATTCATTTTGCGGTTGTTGACGAGCAGAAAAAATCGATAAATAAAAATTACAAAAATAACTGTGATATGAAAAAAAAATTGGATTCAAATTTTTTTAAAGAAAAGAAAATTCGAATTTTACTGTGTAAGCCCACGTATAATTTCACTTTGGCTCAATGAGCACATATGAGGTACATATAAATAGTAGAGTGTGCTATAAAGTACGGTGAGGGCTTGATTGAACGGACCTTTGATCGAAGGAACCTGTCGCATCCATCACGACTTGCGCGCCGCCGATCGCCAGGCACAGGAACGAACTACAAACGAGAAAGGGATTTGTATCGTATCCTGTATCGAGCGGAATCACCGATGCGATACGGAAACCGTCTACCTAGCAGCACGTGTCTACCTTGCAGCGTTGCACGGTCTCGTAGCATAAGGTGCACGGTTGGCGGTAATTGCTTCTACCAGCTGAGCGTTCGATGGTCCGTGCCGCCTGTGTGACGCGATTTCTGCGTCAGATCGTGTCGGGAGTCTCGAAGCTAAAATCACATCCAAAAGCCGATGGAACAGTCTCGTTCCGGGCTTCCCGGCTCATCGCTGTTACGTTAAAAGCGGTTCGCCGAGTTGCAATAAGCTCTCGCACGATTACTTTAATCCACCGTCGCACAAGCAACCGAGGCAGATACAAGCAGTAACAGCAGTGGCTGCGTCGAACCGCACCAGCACGATCAGCCCACGCTGTACCAATTTGTTATTTTATTATCTATATCAAAGTTCCACCGGTTTCCGCACCGTTTCTCACATAATTTCATTGCAGAAAAGTCAATACACCTGCAAATTGAATCGAATTTATTACCGACCGGAACAATAAAAATCAGTAATTTTTTTTTTTTCCTATCCGGACGCTTGTCCAATATTTATTCAGGGAAAGTCTGCATGGACAAGGAGTCCCTAGCCATTATTCCCGTCGTAGTCGAATACACGTGCATCCGCGAGTGGGCTCGACTGCGAAGGAGCGCAAACCGGCGCTGTATATGCGTAAAGCGTTACCGGAATCAACGAAAATTTTATTATCTCCCACCGTCATAATGCGGCTTTAATCTCGTCGAAATGGATGTTACACGCTAGTGGTTCCGGATAGCTCAGTTGTATACACTTTCCTCGTGTACACGGATAACGGATATGAATACTCTCTGCTATCTCTGGTTATGGCGTTTTCTCTCTTTCGCTGCGGACCGTTCTCCGCGGCGCGAAGCCGCTTCACGAGGATCGCACCGGCGAAAAGAAACTTTTAATCTCCACGGATTTCTCACGGTGCGGTTGCGGGCGTTGTGGACTGCAGCATCACGTTCACGCCCTGACGCTCTTTCCTTTTATCTTTATTTTTTTTTTCCTCAGCCCCTATTCTCATTCTCTTTGTGCCGAACGAATAATATTGGGATCCATGCAAGAATTCTTTGACCGCCCTCAGGAAATGAAACGTACGGCTTGAAAGGACTTATAGAACGTATATAAACCCAGAGATGGCAGTTTATTTCCTCTGCAATTTTATTTTTCTCTGGGTCTCCGTCAATGGGAACACGTCCTGAAGGACCTGGCGTGGACGCGTTACTCGCCGACTGATCTATACGCGACTGTGACGGTGTGGATGTTGATGCCAATGCATGCGAAGCGTTGAAAATGGCGCGACTACTTCGGCAACTGTGCTGCAACACCTTCGACGGTGAAACGATTGTATTATCGAATCCTGCTGCACGGCAGGATATTGCACTCAGGTGAATATACGGAAGATTGATTGAAAAATGGAAGGACACCGGAGTGCAGAGAGAATTGGTTGCTCCGGAGCGATGTAGATTTGGTCAGAACATCCTTCGACTGCACTCGCCCGCTTTCGAACGCCCAGGAGTGGTGTTCGTACAGATACGAATATAGAAATACATGGAGCATTCGATATGATCGATACTCGACGAGAAGAGGTAGAACAAGTTCAATTTTCGAATCGAAACTCGCACGAATTGGTATCGACTTCGTCTTTGAATTTAATTTCGGGAGACCGTTCAAATAGAGCGATCGAACACCATCGCAAAGATTATAATCCGATTGAAATTTATCGTTGGACTGCAGCGAAGATTATCATGAATTCACATAATTAAGTTTAACAAATTTTATTAACATTCTTTGTTGCGAATTACTCCTATAATTATTTATTTACGATATTAGTGACCGTTACCGCATCAATAATTTTATCCTTTTCGAATTTTTTTTATGAAACATTTGGAAAAAATTGATCGATCAATTAATGTCATTTCCGGACCCGAAATTACTTATTTCCGGTATGATGACCTTCAAGTATATAAACACTGGTGGACTTTCTTCCACATTCTCAATATTTTTTTTCCTTATTCTGCCAGGTAGGTTATTTCGGCTGCAGAAAATAATATCGCGCAGTACGATTTTGAAGTTGTATACCAGGGCGTGTCAAAAACAAGATACGCTGAGAAATTTCGCGTGAACCGAGCAACCACCGAGTGTCGGATTATCTCATAGCCGGATTCGACAATCGGCTGTATTCCAGTCTCGGTTTAAACTTAAACTTAGAGGAAGCATTCAGGGAAATCAATCGAGTGAAGGTGACCGGATATAGAGTTAGACGCCTCGGTGGGTTTCGTCTGCGAAGATCCATTCTCAGTTATTGAGTGATCGCTCAATAATAATCCTACTCCGTTGTACCCCGTTACCGTATCATTATGCATCGGCGTCCACTTTTATGTGTAAATGTTGAACCGCATAATCATTAAAGTAATTTTCATGATTATCATAATTTTACTTTTCTCATTTTTTTTTTTCCTGTCGCGCAGGAACCCAAATTAAGAAACAGCTGTCAGCCTATTTTTGAGAGTCGACCGGAGTCTTCGTATTAAATTTATCCAAACGAAACTAAGACGAAAGGAGACTCGAATAATGAAATGCCAACTCTCAAAGTCTCGAAGAATCGAGGTTTCGTCGAGGAACAAAAGCAGGCATGCATAGTGTATGAAGACCGTCGTACCAGGAGCTCGTAGTCTACAAACCGTGGCAAACCAGTCGTCGCTCGTTTCCTTTTCGTGAACTGTACCGGACTCCGTAGAGGCCCTTGAGTTTCCCGCACATATCTCTTCGGCCACGGTCCTCGTATAGCACAGTGTCGTCGAGTTTGTTCGCCACTACGCCGGCTAGATAGAGTTTCTGAGGGAACTGCCGCGTGTAGGGTCAATCCCGACACTGCTAGTTTCACTGTGGTCTTTGTGACCCTACGACGCAGGAAAATTGGTCTCTTCGACCCGTTGACCAGCACGCAAGCGTAACTCAAACACGAGAGCTCCGGTCTTTGGCCGTGGTTTTCACAAACACTGCTCGCCGTGCTCGATTGCATTCTCTCTGCCTCTCATACTAGCTTCGGCTACCACATAGGTACTTCTGTTGCGTTGCTACCTTGGGCGCCGACCCTCTCTCTGCGGTGACCCAGGTCAGTTGTTACCATTTCCGTTCAGTACCAAATAGGTGTTCGCACGACTAGTGTGGATGGCGGTTACGAGCTGGCAGCCGTCGACCCTGATCAGTTTCGGCAAACTCTGTTCGCTCTCGCACCGCTCTATCCGAATCTCGATGTTTTCTTCCTGCTCGCACACGCGATTCCCGCGACACTGGAGTACCATTGCCAGCTCCGTTAATTCCCCGTTCTGCTGTTCCATTCTCGATACTCTAACGAGACATATTAATTTGTACCAAGCTTGACGATCAAGGTCTCCGCGTGCAGTGCGGAAATTTCAACCGAAATTCCTCGTACAGCGATACACATATTTGCGGTAACTTCAGTTACACTTCAGCGGGAATCTACCGCAAGTTCCCGCATGGTACTTGACCCAGCCATAAGTAACTTCATTCGCCGTGTTCTCTGTCGCACCCATACTCATTTCGCTCTTTCCTTTTCATATTTTTTGCCCTCGAGTAGATGACTCCGACTACGCGGTTCTCTGCCACTGTTCTCTCCTCCTTGATCTCAATACCAATTGCTCCAACTCCTTGGACAAAGTTGCAAGCATCGTTACCGAAGTTCCAGAGATGTGCTGTCGTTATATACTTGGGAATTGCTGCTGTCGCTTAGATTGGTAACCTGCGGAATTCCCGGCGAAATGCGAGCGCTTGCACTATATTCTCTCCTGTGAGATTTCCACGGCGTATCGACGCGATGCAGTGGCGGGCAACCATCCCACGGGACGCTGTATAACGCCGCAACTACGAGCACCGGTTGAGGCGCCAGACATTCCGGTAACCGGAAGTTTCAAGATGCGGCCTTCCATTCCCCGGAAATGAAACGAAACGAAAAATCCGCGACTCGTCGGCAATGCAGGGCTTGGCGACAAATTTAAGCTCTTCGTAGAAATTCCGTTCTTCCTTTGGCAGTCGACCAGCGAAGCAATGACTTACGGATGTACGACGAATGATAACAGATTGATTCCAACACGGACCCATCCGTGTTACAGTTTTCGCCGTTACTCACGACTTTTGTTCCAACTACAAATACATTTTAATAGTTCAAGTCTAGTCGTATATTTCGTGATGAAAATTTAATTTCTTTCTTGCTGCATTAAAATTGAATCGTTTCGACGTTGCTGCGGGTTTCGATGAAGTAAGTGTGAGAGGGGAAAAAAGTAATGGAGGGAACGACCGGAAAAAAGCCCGTGAGCTAGTCACATGCATGGCATTAGAAAGCTTCGTTCCTTGTCTAATTTTATAAGCCGCTGAAAGCTGCAATTCACTGTGACCACGAGGATGCGGCGTCTCGTCGCTGGTGCGCGCACACCACACAGTACACTGCTTCTGGAATCCGGTTAAGAATAAAGTGCTCTCGCTCCTGTGTTCCTCGTACCGGATCCACTTTGTGTCATCCCCAGTGGCGATTCATGTGTGTACACACACGTTAGGATGACACGTTTAAAACTTTTCTATTTATTTTTATATTCTATCAAAAAAGTTAGGTTACTTGATGTTAAGTTAAAAAGCCTCGCTGACAAAACATCCTCAATGGTCCGTAAATTGAATCGCAGGCCGCACTTGCGCCCCACTTTTTCGACGCAATTTTCGCCACACTCTTCTGGCGAGGCGATAATTTACATCAATTAAAAAATGTATTTCAAGATGGCACGTGAGGAAGCAAACAATGTACTGATTAAATGTGAAAAGTGTAGTAAAATAAAAATTCCACTCCCTTTATCGCGAGAGGTTAATTACCACTTTTTCCTACAATTTATTAATAGTTGTTAGTCGTGTAATTATTATTTGTATTTCTGTTGGAAATATTCCTTTAGGCTACAGATTTGATAACTGGAGATGAAAGCGCAATAATTTTCTCTTCATTTTCATTTTCTCCAAGTCACTTCCTTTTTCGTTGTCACCTAAGAATTGAATTTATATTTTTCATGTTTCACAAATAATTTGAGACTTCTCATTATTTTTATTATATCGTGCAGCGCCAAATTTTTCCATCGCCAGTGGTATTTCTGGTCGGTTCCACTCCGCCTCTGCCCCGCGCTTCTATTTCTATCTCCTCGTCTGTCAACCTATCCGAGTCGTGAAGCTCGACTTCGTCTTTCGCGGGTCACGGGTCAACGAGAAAAAGCTGGAACCCTTTTGGCAGTTCATTTAGCAGGGCATCACTTGTGCACGCTTCTACCTCGCCGACCTCGCAGGCTGCTGCAAAGTCGTCGCAATACGTACATGTAAAAGTAGTCGTGTTGTTTTCGCCGAAAGCAAGCCCCTCGGTGCCCTCCGGGCGCGAGGGGAATTTTGGGGATTCGCAAACTCCTTGGAAAATGTTCCTCCGGGAGATTTTCGAAAGCACTCCAGAATTTTCAGATCGAAACAAAACGATCGATGCGTTGGATTTTTTCGTAGGCAAAGCTCAATAATTGCACTGTATCGACTACCACGAGCCAAAAGGGCGTCGATCGAAGTATTAAGATCGGGCAGTTCAAAGATCCTTGGTGATCCGCATAAAAATCAATACGGACAAAATAACTTGATCTAGAAACGATAATGGTGGTGCTTCATCATCGTCGCTGTGCTGGTGGAAACTTGCTCGCAGGTCAGTCGAGTTTGTATAGAGAATAGAATTGAATGAGACGAGAGACGTATAGAGTGACACGATGATAGAGGCGATAGATTTCCGCTGCCTGGGAAAGAGCAGATACGTTCGAGAGGGATCGCGCCCA
Organism: Listrodromus nycthemerus; assembly: GCA_963978505.1. Classification (NCBI taxonomy): domain Eukaryota; kingdom Metazoa; phylum Arthropoda; class Insecta; order Hymenoptera; family Ichneumonidae; genus Listrodromus; species Listrodromus nycthemerus. Next base: position 23,285,671 of record OZ021680.1, on the reverse strand, counting down.
ACGAGCCATCCCTGAGGCTCTTCCGGTGGTCTATTCCGTTAGCGAGTCGTGGAAGGTCCCTTGGTGGCCATACCATCTCTATTCCCTCGCCTTACCGGAGTGAAGATAGAGCGAGACGATTTCTGCACTTTCCAGTCCTTCGCTCTATAGCACTGCTCTTAGTCCACTGAGGATCTTGTTCCTCGGGATCTGGATAGTTCGCTCACCGTGCGTACACATTTCTTCTTGTTATCAGAGACCAGCTTGTAACCGAGGAACCGAGCGATCCACGATTACAAGGAAAGTACGTGACTTTGGACAGCCGTCGAGCAGATGGATCGTTGGGTTGAAAGTGCGACGATAGCCAGATGGAAGAACTCGGTTAAGAAACGGAGACCTGCCGAACAAGCGTGTAACAGAAAACAAGATGAACTGCACAAAAGAATTTTATTTTTAAATGAGAGACACTTCGGACGAGTCATTTCAAGGGTTGTCCTCCGTTTAGTACTTTAAATTACCGTTATATTGAATTTTCCTTGAAACGAATCCACTTGGATGATTCAGAGAGAAGTTCATATACAAAAATCATTTACCAGCGGGATTTCCACAGCCGAGGATGAATGATAATTTCAAAATTCAATTACCCGAATGCCTACCTTTGCGCGGTGAATGTCTCTATTTTTTTGTAGCTTGACAGTTGTGGAAACCAACTTATTGTAGCGAAGAAGGTGAATAAAATTAATCCTATCCGACCGTATGCCATTTTTGGAACTCGCGATATTCCTCCACTTGCGATAAAAAAAAATCAAATTAATGTAGTCTCTTTATTCTTATTCGCTGGAGCAAAATGTTTCAAATTGAACATTTACCTGACAAGTAGCTCTGGTTGTCAGTGTCATAAATATTTTTTTTGTCGGAAAGACCAATGGTAAATATAGAAAATTGGAGAGTCGGAATTCAACTCCCCGGCCTGCGATAAAATCCTCTATTTATAGTAAAAGGTAGTCTCAGAGTCCTCGTTTTTCTTAGACCGAGGTAAAGCCTGCGGGAATCGATGTTGGCTCAGCCACGACGAAGACAACTAGTTCCGGTTTCGAGAAAGCAAGCAAAGGCGCCATCGATCGGGTGGCGAGAAGCGAGATAGGAAGAGGTACATCCGGCCAGTAAACACCCGGAATGCGTTTCCGGAGTTGTAATTTCAACCAGTATAGCGGCGGCCACTTGCGGCATTGGCGTCGATAACGTGGCAAGTTGTAACCGCGATGCACCCCTCTGTTTATTTACCGGGGCCTTCGAGCTTGTGACGGAAGAATGGAGAGCCTCGCCCTCGAGGAAGCTACTCGGAGTACAAGTCTGCGTTGTTTCCCTTCACCTCTCGCAGCGTTCAAAGGGCAAGGCATATGCATTCCTCTTTCCGATGCCCAATCGCGTTTCTTCGATTTTCGGCTTTATTCCTCTCTGTAACGGGCGAAGACTCCTTTTAAGCGGATTTTATTCATACGCCAACGGTACTTACTATCTTCATGTAATGATTCGATAGTCACTTTTTGTTCGACTATTACAGAATAAAAAAATCGTTCACTTGAGAAATTTTATTTTCCAAGTTAAGGGAAAAATCCGGACGCGATGTTCGTCCGATGTAAAACGGAGCCGTTATAACTTTATCAAATTTATTCCGCAGATATCTTCAGGGACCTTTTTTTTTTATCGTGACAGGTTTTTTTTATTTTATTTTTGGCACTTGTGTAGGATTTTTTTTTCTTCGTTTTTCTCATTTTTTTTTGCTCTTATCGGTGAAAAAAAAAAATAAATTCATCTTATTATACTCGGATAAAATCCCTGTGAGTATGATATGACGGAGTAACGAAAATATGTCGTGTTCACCATTCGGAAGCATCGAACCTACGTGATCCGTAAGTTTATATCGGTGAGGAAACGTAGTCAATGCTAAGGACAAGAATGTAAGATAGCAGAGACGATACGGAGAGGTTGAACGGTGACAGCGGACAAAATGAGTGAGCGAAAGTGACCGAGAGAGTGAGATCAGTTCATCGGCGAGGCGGGACACGGAAATAATAACGCTAGGCTCGGAAATCCCGGTCGAAGAGCTGAAGGATAAAGGATTGCCCGGCGCCAGAGAAGACGCCTGAGAAAAATGATTTCTCTTGGGTAGCGAGCGGCCCTCGTCACCGCTTCTGCCAGTCCGCTCGCAACGTTCTATTTCTACTTTCTAGTCCCCGTGCTCACTTGTATGCTACACGCCAAGAAGCTTTATCACCACACCTACGTGTAAGTGTGTAGCAGTAGATATATGGAACGCGAAATAGCCGGAAGGGCATTTATTATATAACCATACTCCTTCATTCCTCTCCGGACCGTTTCGCCTTCGGAAGGGGTATCACGTAGGGCGAGGGTTATTGTTTCGATGTGGGTTAGCTTCCGACACACCGCGTGACGAGAATGCTAGTCGTTAATAAAACCGAAAAGGGCCGGAAACGTCTTCCTTTTTTCCGTCTGTCTATTCTGCTGCTTTGCACGCGCCTCCTTTACGCCGAACTTCCGGGGTCTTGTATATTTTTGATGTCGCGTATTCTCGATATATTTCCATCTAGTCCTCGCTTCGCTCATCGATATTCGATACATATTCGCGAGACATCGACGGGATGAAAAAATATTCGAAATACATTAATATATTCGCTGGATTAATCTGCGACAAATTCGCGCCTGTGTTATATAATCTAGTCCGATCGAAGTGTGTGTGTGCGAAAAAGGCTAAAACTCGAAATTCATATAACCCCTTCCCATAATGTTTTTTTTACGCATAAAGCTTCATTTTATGAGAAAAAAAGTTCTTATTGAATTTAGTAAGAATCTATCCAAGTGGTCGGATATTATGGGTAGCAATTTATATTTGGATCTTCCTCTCACCTACCTATCTATACCTGTACATTATAAGTTATAACATCCCACGGTAAATGTGCACCACCATTCCTCTATTTTTCCTGTTTACATCACACGCTGGCTACGATTAAGTAGTCGAACTCCTTTGGTTACCGATTGCCGTAACGAATAACATGCTTACCAATTACCGAACACGAGATTTTACCGAGGTTGCCGCCGCAAATGATGCGTGATTTACCCTCTTCCTTCTCGAAACCCTTATCCCACCCGTCCCAGCGTGCCCCTCTCACTTGGAAGAGGATGGAAGGGGCGATGAGTTTCCGGCGGAAGCGCCGCAGCAATTCGGCCGGAGAATGGCTTTCCGTTGAACCCCATGAAACTTTGCTCGAACCTTGGTGGGAAGGTACGTAGACGGAGTAAGTACCTACCAGGACGTACAACGACAGGCCACAACGTTTTCGGGTGATTCGCTCGCAGACACGACGACATTGCCGAAACGTGGCGGCACATCCAGCAGTGGTGGTGGGAGCAATGGAAGTAGCACCAAAACGTTCTGGTATTGGAACGTATACGGCGATGAGGGACGGCAAGGGTTGCACGACGCAGAGCGGAGTCGAGTCCTGCGGTTAGTTGCGAGGCGTTTCGCGGTGATAACTCGGGACGGAGCGTTCGTTCCGTGATGGAGACGAAGCACGCCAGTCGCTTCAAAGTTTCGACAGAGAATGAGAGCGGCGGAGGGGCTGGGTGGAAAAGGGATTGGAGGGGGGATGAGGACATGAAGAGTAAGAGGATAGGTGATGATCGAGTCGATACCAGGGTTGCCGAATTGCCGGATAGAAGCAGACTTCAGAGAATCGGGCGACTTCCCGTGCAAGCTGAATTGTACGAGACTTGTGTGTACTTCCATGTGGCAAGTAAATACGTTTGCATAGTCTATTCACTGTTAGACGGCCAATCACTATCGAGGAACAACCGCTCATGCACCGTATTTGCAGTTACGCATAGATTTTAGTTGACTGAAAACGGATAGATTTTAGTTGACTGATCGTTGATCACCCAAACTGATCGGTGTTCCTCTGAACAATTGAAAGGTTTAATCCGAATCTATGGATCAACATCGATGATATTGTCGATTCAAAGACGCCTCACTCCATGTGAGTAATGATCGGGAAACTTCACCGAATCCGTCGATCAAGAAAATGAACTTATTCCAATCAACTGAATTTGGTGTCTCAAAGTACGCCTGCGTATGACGTATACTGACCTAAGAGACTCCGAAATTGGTAGTCGACGATCTGCATCCACTTCTTCTCCGGCGTTTCCTCTCCTCAGTCCCGGCATCCTCGATGTCGAGTACCTCGACCCTTTACTCCGGTCGCCGGTGCGACGATAGGAAACCCATTTGTATGCGGCGAACATACGGCCTGTGCTTTCGATCGCCTGCCTGGCATACCCACTGTTGGGATCGTTCCACGGTTACGACCTCGCACCTCTCTGCCTCGCCCGTATAGCACGGTAGGGCGGTAGGGTAGCAGAGGGTTCAAGGAGTCCTCGACTAACCGAAATTTCTATGTCTCCTCTACCGCATTGCTCGTATATCAAGGCTCAATCCTCTCCGTGCTTGCTGAAATACGTTCAATACCCTCCTTCCGGTGACTGAACCGCTGTGCATTTTCGTCAGGGATCAGTTTTGTCTATCGTGAATCTCCACCTGTCCCCAGCCATTCGCAATTTTATCCGAAATCTCGGCACAAGCGTACAGACCAAGTCGGTTACTTTGACAGACTATGAACGACGATCGACAGTCGAGTCGTCAACATTCTTAGGACAATTTCATGATTTTTCAAAACTCGACGACACAGAAAGCAGTGAAATGTGAAATTTCGTTTGGGCCAATCGGAAACTCCATTTACCTAAAAGATAGTTTCAACAATTCGTTCTTGATCCAATAAGACCGGATCGGGACTCCGGCAGGGCCGAATCAGTCCCCGATACGCGTAACGCTTCGAAGCTTTCACCGGAGAATGTGAAGAATAAATTCGGATGCTGAAACCACGAAGAACCTGCGATACGCCCGGATCGCTTAAAACACCGAGCCGGTGAGTACGGAGGTAACAGTTGAACACTTTACATCTCAGACCATCGAGAATACGAGAGTCCCCGTGAGCGATGCGTTACGTTTTCCAGATAGAAAACGTAACGCGTGGCTCGTAACGTGTTCTTCAGATACGGCAGAAACAGCAGAGGCGTTCTATCCGGAAGGAAACCCGCAGTAGTGAAAAACGCTGTCGTGGATGCAGTAAATACAAAAGGTCGAGAGGGAAAGCGTTGAAAAAGTGTGAGAGCACCGAGGAACGAGGGCGTAAACTTTCAACATTTAGACACCGACGAGGATCTCCGCTGGTCGTTGTTGTCGTTCCGACGCTCGTAGTATCCGAGTTTTTCTCGCGAAAATGCCACGATGAAATCGTTCACCCGTGGAATTCCGTATCCGCCAGCTGCGCAAGCGGCAATGGAGTTTGCTCACGGAATCAGAAGGATCCCGGGGCCGCTCGCTCGGCGGCTGCATATTTTGCGTCTCGCGTTAGATTCGTCGGTTGGAGGAAGTCGTTGGGTAAAGGGCACGGGCAGGGTGCCGGTGAGCTTTGAAACTCGCTCGAGGGTTCAACGAGTGCCATCTCCCACGTACTTTTTACGTGTAGTAGGAATGCATACGTACACACGTGTGACTAGAATATGGATGGAATTCTTGAAAAACCAGGAGAAAAGAAAATAACGCTAGTCTCGCTATGAGTGTTATACTGCGTTTTCACATACGAGTACTCTCACGATGTGCAACTTTGATGAGGATCGCAACGTCTCTCCTGCCTGCGCATTTCGCACGATAAAACACTGTAGAACATCTCAAATATGGATATATTTTAACATCATAAGATCATTGTTATTGCGAAGCCGGACAACATAAAAAAAAATCTAGTCTCGCTACGAGTGTTGTATTTTCACGCTCTTCAACTTTGATAACGAACTCGTGATCTTTCCTTTGGTACGCGCATTCCGACTGACGAAATCCTGGAGGACACGGAAAATACGTATTTGTTTCAACATCATGAGATAATTGTTGCTGCCAATCTGGCGGATCAATATCCCGGAATGGTTTTCCGATATTCCTGGAAATAAATCGATATCTAATGCGCAAAATTCTTCGCTTCCATACGTAGTCAAGACGGCTATTCGTAAGACACGAATGAACTGAAAGCTGAAACGCTCTCAGGCATTCTTATCTCCCGAGTAGGGATCGTCGACGTGCGCCTCGTATTCTTCCATCGGCTAGGTGGAAGCTCTGTCCAACGGCTCAGAGCCGGCGCACGCTCCTCCGCACACCCATCACAGAGAACGAATGCCAACGTTGTGTAGGTAGTGTACATGTGCCTATCTCAGGTCCTTTATCTTTACGAGCGCTCTTATCCGACCGGGAATCGAGTATGAATCTCTCGTAAAGCTTGGGAAAGAACCACGCCAGCGAGATTCGTAGCGATCCCTCGGCCCAGAGGCGTTCCCCTATGGTAGCTACAATCCAAAGGGAGTGGGATGAAAGAGGAATGCGAGAAATTGGCGGTGGAAGCCGAACGGAAGCGTCCGACATAGCGGAAGCTTAATAGATGGAGCATTGAGCTAGGAGGATAGCATCGATTGTCACGGGAAGAAATTAAAAGGAGATTACGGGAAGGTTGCATATCTCCGGGCGACAAAGCCCCGAATACGACCACCTTCGCTCCTTCCGCGGCATGCGAGCCGGGTTTGCTTTCGACCCGGGAACTTCGATTGCATATCAGGGCGAATAATGTCTTCTTACTCGTATCGCCAGGAGACACGTTGAAAAGTGAACGTGTTTCGTTGCAGCGGAATCAATCGGTACACCGTAAGATTCTTTATTTCGATGGAAGATTTTTTTTTTATTGTGCTGAGAAAGTATTCAAAATGTGAGTTTCAGAGAAAATTTCGATAATTTCTCGATGAGATAAAAATCGGAGAAAAAAAAATCGTTTACGATAAAGGAAAGAAGAACTCTCGCGTTTCTTGAATCAGCTTGACAGTCCACCCTCGGCTGGTTAAAATTAACGTTGCATCAAAGATTCGATAGTCCTGACCACGGAATAAAGCAACCCCTAAATTCCAAACGGTAGATACAAACGATCAGTCACTATGAGACAAAAGTCACCTGCCAAACTCTAATTTCAAGAACTAACGTCGAGCCAATTTTCCGACAACTCTATAACACACGACACCATTGAGAAATGTACCAGTAAAAAATCACCATGCACATGTATTCGTTTTACCGAGGCGCCCTTAAATTCCTTGGAACGTCTTTGACAGACCGAGAAATGAAAGATATTTGTATTTATGAAGAAGACCCGTAAGAAGTTGAAAATATGATGCATAGAAGTTCTCAAGTGCTGCAGGCCAGAGAGAAGAAATTAAACACCGTAGCCAAAGCCGAACACAAGGCACGTTCAGCGATAAAGCCGGAATGCGGCAGAGCACAAAGTACAATACACCTTTCGCATCCGTTTGCGAATCTAGGCACCGAGCTTTTGCACGCTGGCATGTCCGACGTTTCGGAAGTTTGAGTGAAATGCGTTTACTGCCTCGCTTTGACGTGCACGAATGTTGGTGTGGCCGCGCGGTAAGAACGAGTAGCGAGTCATCCCGTGACCGAGTTATTATATAGCTGTATAATAAGGGCTGGTGTGTTGAAAACGTAGTACGTAATGCCACGCATACTGCTCATAGAAACAAGAAAACGTGGCGCACAGTTTCGAGGAAGCCCCAAAAAACGGCATGCGTGTCGTTGTTGCGGATGAAAGAGAGCTGGAATGAGAACCGGGATTTGCAGGACCATTTGCATTTATAATATGGATCGTAAAACTGTGTATACGTTCGATATGGACGCAGACAGAATACACAGAGAGAGAGTACTTGTGAAGCATCACTTTGAACTTGTATGCAGGAGCAATGTTACCATTCCTACTGCGAGCGCCCCTGTTCGATTCGGCTAGAAACTTGTTCTCCAGGGGATTGCGAGTATCGAGCAGTTCTCCTCGAATTGCCGTGCAGTCGCTTCAGGTGCGGACGCTTCCGAGCCGCCTAAACAAGTAAAACATCTTAAGGATTTACGGAAATGACGTGTTTCTTTTGTGAGGTCATGACCGATCGCAAAGTTGAATTTTCACATCGGAAGTGAAGGATTTCCTATGTAAAGTTTCTTTCGGTCGAAAAATCTTTTTTTCAGGATAGAATTATAGGGATTTTTAGGACCTGGGAGGGAAACGGGTGGGACAGTTCGAACCTCACAGATACACTGCTGGTAAAAAAATGAGTCTTCTCATTCGTCATTCAGACTCCTGGGAGTTAAAAATTCAGTGGATTAAGTACGAAGAGAAGCATTGACTGTTCGCGATTTGAATGGCTAAGTTCTGCACGTTACATGTGGAGGTACGCATGAATACATGCAGTGTATTATAGCCAGCAGAATGGAGCAGGTGGGCATATCAGCCTACCGAGTTCGAAAGAGGGTTACGGCACGCAGTCGTGCGGCTTCGCGACACTGTCTGACCCCCGGATTATCGGCCTACACCGCAAAGCGCGGTTAGTTGGGTTACTTCCACTCTCGAGACGCGGAGTATAGGCCCTCGTCTCAACGGCGGATAAACCCGGAGAGAATCACAGTGTTTCCCTGCCGGCACGAGTGAGACAAATACAGGTTTAAAAAAGCGATGGAAATTGCGCGATCTCGGAAGTGTACGTGCTGGCAACCGTCGCAGAGGCAACCGCGATAATCCACTTTCATCAGCGACGCATGGTCGTGCGAAAATGAAACAGGAAGCGAATGAAGAGATAATGGAAAAGGAATTTAAAAAAGGAGACTTAGAACAAGATTTCCATGGAAGGAGACGATCACGGTAATTGTCAATCGTTCCCAAATAGAGCGATGATGCGACCGGTGTGCTGGTCTCAGTGATGAGGTTGACTGTCTTATTGGACTCTGTCGGTGAAGATCTCTGCAGGAGGGTAAAAGTGGTGAAATCGCTAATCGGACTGGGACATAAAATTCTCGCATCTGAGCGGGACAGTTTCAAGCCTTTTCGAATGTACTTGCTATATTGGTGACCTAACCACTGACCCATCGATGGGTCTCGAACCCGGCCTGCTGTATACGGTGAGACAATCACTACCGAAAATTTTCCCGGCAATCCTAACATTTCTCCATGAATCCTACCTGCCTGATTCACCACATATTCTATCTGCAGCACGAACGATAAATTCACTTAGTTCTATCCTTATTATTTGAATACCCTAATTCATTTACTACGAGTTCCCAGGCAGAAGATTTAACTGGCAGAGCCGGTTGACCGTTCTTGCACGGTAACTCCAAAAATTTGTGGACTGGAATTTTTTAAATATGGAGATTTGATCGCAGACGGAAAAACGAACGAGTGAACGGTCGAACGAACGGAGATACAAATGAACAGAAAAAGTATTCAATATGAAAAGACGGACAGAATCTGCGGAGAATCTTCAGCAGCTACTGCCGGTTGGACGGAGGCTGCGCTATCGTTCGGTTCTCATAATCCGACAGAAAGGTAACCCAGGGGAAATTTAGCGTGGCTCGGTAAAACCGTTGTTTCGTATACGCCCGAGGCCGTCGTACACGCGAGACCTGGGCAAGGATCATACAGAGGTTTGAGGGCGAGGAGAGTTTCCGAGGGGTTCTTTTCAAGCTGCTGAGTACGCCGCCGTTTTGTTCCGTGCTCGGTGAGCTCGGGTGGGTCGAGAGGCAAAGAAGGAAAAAGCGGCGTTACAGGGTTAGAATGTGTAAGGTAAGGTAAGCATTCGTGCGTCAAGACGTAATGCTATCAACGTTAAGTCAGCCAGTGGGTCCGCCAGAGAATGAATCAGTAAAGCGTACGGTGCAGTAATACGCGCTGTGCGTTCGCTTCATACGCAGGCTGTGCAAGCGAGGACGTTCGTTGGCGGCTCAAAACTGTCACCCCTAAGAAGACCTGTACAACGACCGGCTGAAAATTACCAGGAAAAATAACGAAGAGCGACGGCAAGCGCGCAGCTTCTTGCTCTTGGCGCGGCCAGTGCAGCGGAAACATGCAGCGAGATAGCGGTTGCATCGGGACTACGCACAGTTGCGTGTAACCCACTCGCCGACCTCGACCTGAGCACGCGTCGTCGATATAACGACCCACCGAGACAACGGGAACGGCGACGAGAAGAGTAAGCGATCGACGGAAAGGGCACGAGAGACGTGGAAGATGCGCTGGAAACTCGGTGGAAAACCAAAGAGAATTTCTCTTGTCTCCGGTAGGTTCTCTCGCCGGTCGTATTTTCGAGCGGGAGGAAAGTGGAGGATGAAAGGGAGAGATAGCATAAGGTTATTTTAGCGTGTGTCGATAGTCACGTACACGGGCTTCGCGGTTTTAGCCGCGAATCTATGGTTCTCTCGAGCACGAACCCGGTTACGTCTTATGTTAGTTTTCGACAAGGGGTTTCTCGTCGAGTTTCTCACGATCTCTCCCTCAGACTTTCAACGAACTTAGCGAGGAGTAAAGAGCTCTTCTGGATCGTCGTCTACGCTTACCACGTTTCTCACACTCTCGTCCCCCATGGGGTTTCTGATATCGCGCGAAACAATTTCATCGCGAAATCTGATAGCCCTGATCCCGCTTCTACTTCTCTTTTACCGGCAGTGAATGTCGTGTCGACCATCGGCGATATCTCGAATCTTTCCACATGGGACTGCGCGAGATACGGTTACTATACCGTAACATCTGCCGTTCGTTATCGGAATCCAATTCGGCCGTTTCACGATCGCAATTACATTCATTGGTTCACTGCGGGAATGGAAAATTATAGGGAAATTGCGCCACTCTTATCAAGGTATTATTCAGTTTTTTTTTTTTTTTTGAGACTAAGTTGACTTTCGGAAACAAGTCGTACTGAGGAAAAATTAATGAAATTAAATGCCTCGACAGATGTAATATATAAATATTTTTATGAATAACCATACGTTGTCCTCGGTACGAAATTTTTATAAAATTTGATCAAAATCGGCTTTCGTATCGCTCAAATTTCAAGAAACAAAATAGCTATACATATTTCAAAATATATCTTGTTTCATAGACCACATTTCGACATTGCGGCGGTTTAAGATTTTTGGAACACAAATTTCACATGAATCATTGCGTACATGGATTACCCGATATATCTGGAAGCATTTTCATCTTTATTGATTTCGGTATTATATATACAAGCTATGTGTATAGAGATGCAATAACAGCGTATCGAGTAATGCAGCTCGTTGTACTATGGATGATGTGTAGAATGTGTTGGTACCGTGGCGCGAACACACGATGTTCCACAGACTGGAATTAATTTCGTTGGATATAATCGATAACAAACCGAGCTAAACGATAGCACAGTCTATCCATAAAATGTATACCGCTGGTGATCGTGTTCTCTCGTCTATGCGGTTTATCAATTATCGTCTTAAATTTTAGGCAGCGCTTGTTATTGTGTCGAATCGATGATTATGCGTGCACGGATGGTTAGTAGTATGGTAGCGCGAATCCCACTAGCTGGGTATGAGGAGGGGTGCAGGTGGCGACTATCCGATCAGTGTTTCGTGTTTCAGGACCTCCGGCTCAGGCCAGGGCGGTTCTCGGTGGTATGGCTGAGCTACCCTGCGACATACATCCGCCTCATCGTAACAACGACTCGGCGATACTCGTCGTCTGGTACAAGAATGACATCACGCCAATTTACAGGTAAGAACCGTTCACAATCGTTTCATGTCACCTTTCCGTATCGAGCACAGTAGCTTAAACGGTTCAATAAAAAGTAACGTGGCTCAAGTTTGATCCCAGATGTCAGGATAGGTTCTTAAAATGTTTTTATTGAATTTATTCATTGAGAAGGTAAGAGCATCGATGTTATAACGTCGGACGTTCCGGGTGAAAAAAATCTTCATCAACTACCTCAGCGGAATTGAAACGACAATGGTCCTGTAAAAATGAGACGCGATCCGTCGCGAGCCTTCCGCTTTTTGTGAATGGACCAAGCCGCGGAACGGAATATTACGCAATACAATTGCTCGCTGTTCGGTGGATTGGATTTTATCTGAGACACCTTAAAATAATCACAAACCGAATCGTAATTAATTCGTCGTAGCCGAAAATAGCCAAAGACCCTGAAACAACTCTGACGAGACTGGAGTAGTCCATCCGTTGAAGTGGTCCCTGACGGAAGTCTCTTTCACGAATGACTTCTCACTCCTAATATCTCGGAAACTGCTCACCAAACGATTCTTCAAGACCCCAGACCTGCTACTATTTTCCACGCCCGTTTCTCGTACGTCCCGTTGCTCAAACTCTAAACCGTACGTACGCCCGAGTCGTAACCGTAAAGGCGATTATAACACCTGCCGTACATACTGTTCAAATAACGTCATACAAACGGAAGACTAATCCAGTACATCAATGTCTCATCGTATGTGCAATGTATGAGTACTCTTACGTTATACGGGAGATTCTCGCGAGAGCCGATGCTCAACTCGCTCGTCCGTCAACGCGTGAGTGCAGAGCCGCGTGTGTCGCGAGCTCGAGCCATTACGCTGTATGTACCCTTGGTATATAGAGATGAGACAACGGGGGAGCAACGGGCCGGGGGTAACCGTGGCGCTCTGCTGGAGGTCGCTAACATGGGACGTTGTAATAAGGGGCCGCGTGTCAACAGGTAATAGACGCCAGCCGGGCTGCATCTAGCGCAAACCGATGACCACCCTCGCCCTCCTCGCACGTCTTCGTGCCACGACCCCGCTTTATTGGGGCGTATCGTGCGAAAGATGATGGTCTCACCGGGACCCAGCCAAGGGTGGTTGATATACCTACATGCATGCACACTCCGTTATACAACAAGTAGCGTCTGCTATTCATGACACAGATGCATCGTCACGACACTCTACTACACGCTGGGCAGATGGTAAATAGCGTACAATAATCTCGTCTCGACGCTTCCGCGAAACCCCCTCGTTGCATCCAACCACGTAATTAATAGACCGAGAGGGAGGATACGGTTTGCACCCAAAGAAATTATATCCTCGGACGAATACACCATGATTTATTCGTATAGCGCTAATGTTCTCATAATAATGCTAATTTATTGCTTTCGGGGATTTGTTCTTTACCGTTGGTGTGCAATAAATCATAAATGTCAGGGCTCCTGAATAACGAATTTGAAAAGTTATAACCACTTAAGTTCACCGAACACGAATTTATTTGGCGCTAGGATTTGTTCGATAAATTGAATTATCAAAGCTCTTTCAAACATACACAGCGGGTGACGACCGGAGTGAAAATAAAGCGCTTCTGGAATTTAAGTACAAGATCGATTTTACCGAGAGAAATTTTTATTTGAATTGTCAATTTTAATCATCGTTTTTATTTGATATACCATAAAAATTTAGTAATAACATGTAATTCTCATACCTGTTGATAGAGTTCGCACTGATAAAAATATATATTCTGTTCAAATAAACGTTCTTCCAATATAGTCATTAATTTCAATATTCCCAATATTTTTTTCCCCTGTCGTCTTAATTCTACAAACATCGTCGTACAAAAAAATATGATGTATCGGCTTTAAATTCTCGCTCAGTCTCCTGCGCCAATAAAATACCTGTTCTCGAGTTTTCGTGACTGGAGTTTCGCAACTTATTACCGGCGAGCAATTACATACCGCGAGGCCGCCTCGATTGTTCCACTTATTTCGATCACGTTCACCCGTCGGAAAAAATGTCCACCAGCTGGAACAGCAACGCTGACGTCTCGATCACAAGTATCATTGTCGTACCTCTATGTTCAATTTTGCTCTGCTGCTTTAGCATACTATACAGCCCGTCCGCCATAGAGTATTAATCCATTTGCACAATTATCACTGATAAAGTGAGCAAAGTCTAAAAAAGCAACAGAGCCGAGAAACACGCGGCGCGTGACCGGTTTTATTTCAACGGATCTACATAAGTATATACTACAACATACTATATGATGTGTATATATATATATATATATATATATAGTGAGAGAAAAAGCATCGTTGCATACCGTATAGCCACCCTGACTGTAGAAACGGTCGGTCCCGTACGTCGTTCCTGCACTGCTGCTCCTGCCGGTGCTCTCGCCAGTCCGGCGAACACTTCCGGTCCGCCATATACATACCGGCCACAACCGTCGTCGTTCGCATTACGTAGAAAAATCATGAATATTCAAAAGCCACCGGCGGGAAATCGGCCCAGTAAAACAATAAAAAGTGGTGCCGGACGGTGCCGCCTCGGCCGTGCCACGTTATAGTCCCTCGAATTATACGCATTGCTCCACTTACGCCCACCATCGTGGTCCCACTTTCTCAGCGATATCCCACGGCGCTCACGCGTTTACACCAGCTCCACAACCCTCCCGTAGACCACGGACTGCAACCATAACACAGTCGATGCGTGACATTTCACGCAAATCAAAGCTACTAAGATAGACGAGTCACCCATATCTTTAGCGCGTTACGGAATTTTCCGGGATAATCAAATGCGACACATCAGGTAAAACCGACTCACCCTCCCCTGACCAGTGACAAAAAGGGTCCTCGAGCCTTTGCGCGAGTCAGCGCTGGCATTTTTCAGTGCCCGGAAACCACATCCGAGGCTTTAGCGGCGATGTGCCGCGTATTACGTTGCTCAGCCGACGACAATATCCTGCGCACCTGGTTAGGTGCGCAGTCAGGAGCAGAACTTGTAGGGTGAACCGACGCGCCGAAGCGAGTGAGAGCGATAGAGAAGAAAAGAGGAGAATAGGGTCGTATACCTGTGCTTCAAAGTGGTCTTTGCGAATATTTTTCACCTCGTATGAGTTTCAAAAAAGTTCCAAAAAAATTACGAACACCTCTCAGTGAACTGACCAAATTTTAATCTCGCGTAGTCAGTTCTCGAAAAAAAAAAAAAAATTTCACGCGTCCCGAATGTCCTCGAAGTTGACGTTAGGTAAAAAAATGATGAGATAACGTTAAGGCTCAAATTGCCTTTAATACACGCTAAGGGTGAATTAGCACCGGGTATCGTATCGGCTTCGTGACCGGAATTACTGAACTTTGTTCTACCGCGTCGAATTAAGCACGAATGGTAATTCTGATATGGCAACAGTGCAGCCCTTCGCATTATTAATTCCGAAAAAAAAAAAAAAACCAACGCGACGTCGATGTTTCAACAACAACGTTGCTGTGTCGATCATCATTCCTGATTCTACATTTTTCTCGCGAAAAAGCGAACGAACACACGCACAGCCGAAACTTCCCCGACCCCATTACACGGCCCCTTTCTCCAAAACCAACGGCGTTTAAATTTTTCAAAATACATTTTTCGCCAGCCCTCCATCGAGCTTTTGTTCAATGTGAATGCGAATAAAGAATTACGTCACCCGGAGAACGTGGCGTATCGCGCATATATTCACAGACACAGGGAGCGTCCGGCGATTTTTCACCCGGATGTCATAGCTTTATTCTGCGCGGAGATGAGTTTATTCTGATTCCCATCATGCACCACCCCCGCGTTCTCGTGCTGGCAATACCGGGGACCGATGCCATCTGCTACTCTACCCTGCGCACCGTGTCAATTTGCTCAGATATATATTGACAACGCAGAAAAAGAAAACGGCATGTCGCAATTCACTTTTCTTGCGTCATTCATTTTACGGTATTCGCCAGGGGCCGTCTTTTCCATAATATACCTTGGCCCCGTTTGCCAACACCAACGCCCACTACCTCGCTTCCTGCAGAGCCGTTCTTTCTTTCTCGTTCCATTACTACAACGCACTGGAACAATAAAAGTTCCGCGCTCGCGTCGGGCGTTGTTAAATAAATTATCCGGCTTCTAATTACGTGAAAAACAGTCGAGAGTCGGTCCCGACACGGTGAGCAGTAGTTCCGAGCCGACAGTGCTGTGGAACTTGCGGAGGACGCTGCGTACGGTGAGAAACAGGATGGAGAAGAAGGTAACGCGTGAACCAACGGAATATCCGTCCTGGCTGGCGGAAAAGTGCCAGAAGGAAAAGAAGAGAAGAATAAGTGAGAGACGAAGATGAGAAAAAAATAACACGACCAAGCGGAGAGGCGAGAGCAAATTTTACGCCTCAACTCAGATTCCGCACTCGCTGTTTACTCACACGTTCAGGAATACGAATATGCACGTAGCGTCACGAACTTTCATCCTCACCTTCCTCTCCATCCCAGCCTCTTCGAACGTATCGGTCTCAGAATTTTTTTTTTTTCCGCGCATCAATCTGACATCGCTTCCGCCTCATTCTCATTATTCCTCCTTTCATAGAATTCTGACCGTTTTGCGACGGCGCCTGCTGCTTTGATTTCCCAACCCTTCGGCTCTGAGCCGACGTTAAGCCCTTACTTTTGTCTCGCCGAACGGCACCGATCAATCATTTGGCTCTGTCCAACTCGCGGATGATGCTGCCAGTGAATATTTGAGACGGACGTTTCTAGGGAAATATTTTAGCGAGTCGTACAGTCATTCGCAGTTTTCCTCGTCGTCCTTTTTGAAACGCAGTCCCGTTTCAAGACGAAAAACCAAACCGGACAGTCTTGGCTTCTCCCTCAATTACACTACAACGTAAACGCCGGCGTTATTCATTTCGAGGTGGGTCTCGGTTCATCCGGCTTCGAGATCCCGGCACTGACACTGGCCAGAATGCCGGGTTTGGGACCGTCCCATTCTACAGCTGGGTCGTCAAGGGTCGGCCCACCTGTTCGAAACACATTGGGGAAGCCGACGACTACTCGACGATAAACATCCCCGATATTTCGGTAAAACCCTTTGCTCGCTCAACCCTCTGTCGACCAACACGACGTGGAAGAATGTCTTTGGATGCGGTAAATGTTGTCCGATGGTCGATAGAGGAGATTGGAGGAAGGAGGGAAAACCACTCCGCATACTCTGGTACAATCTTTTAGTGCAGTCGACGGGGGTGAACGTCGGTGCGTTAGAGAAGAGGTCGGCGTGGCGCTGTATAGGTGCCTCATAATGAAAGCAATGTGTCTTCATTTGGTCGCTTGTTCCGCAGCAACGCCCAGCCGCTCGGCGTGACCCTGGTAAGGGTGTATTCCCAGTCCTATCTACCGTGCGAGCGGGTGCCGTAGTCCATGCCGGGGGAGGAAGGCAAAGCTATAATGGAAGGTAACGCGCATCCAGTAGGAGCAGCCAAGGTAGAGGCAGCGTACCCGCTCTCTAAACTCGTCCGCGGAGTATATTATACCGGCTGGTCGGGCCGTGCTTCCTCGCCCAACGCCCGGGACAATGCTGGTGTCTCCGCGACACTCCTCGTTTGTAATGACCCCTTTTCTTCTCTCTCCTTCGCCCGTTTACCTCGGCGCTTGTTTCTCACTGTTACTGTACGAACACAGCGCGCCCACCACCGAAACATCACCGACCTGATCCACTTTCCCTGGCGCTCGCGAAATGCGGTAAATATCCAAAGTCTCTACACACGTAATCTAGTATTTGTACGAGTGACTGAACGACCAGTCGTGAGATTATCATTTTTATAATTATACGAGTAGTGTTACTTTTTTTCTCTCTTTTCCGAACGGTGTAGGAAATATGAAATTAAATTCCACTGACCCAATGACAATTAAAATACCCTGGCGGATAACTAGCTGCGACTCATTGATTTTCCACGAATCTCGGTGTCCGAATACTCGAGAGATTTTACTAAAAATCCGTGCATGCGCCACATGCTTTAGGTAACAAGAAGAGCTTTCACGGACTGGCTTTTCTTTGCATCGGTCGTCGCAATACGAAGTAGTTTTTATAGTTAAGCCTAGTAATCCTTATTCGATAACTGCGTCAGCGCCAGAGGACAGTGTGGCCCTCACATGCGACAATTTTTGTCGGCAAAAAATACAGGTGAGCTCATTCATTTATAGGCGACGTTATACCTGAGCACCGATCGATACAGTCGATACAGCGGTATAAATGAGCCAAGGGTCGCCGACGTTTCGCTGCTTAATGGCTAAACATTATTTAATGGCCCGCTGTGCGATCACACTTTATCATCTGGCCATTATACGCGCTTCCGATACTCGTCTCTGCACTCGCCCCGATACAACATGAGACACGTACACGTGGACATTTGGTACGGCGCCGAGTGATCGTGCCATCGCTTACTACCAATTTCCTGGATCGAAAGTTGCTCGCTGAAGGCTGCCGAGGACTTCATAATATAGTACTATAGTAGTATTGGGGATCAGGAAAGCTGAGGCTCTTTTCATCCAATGGGTAATAAAAGCTCACTCAACACGTTACCGTCTCATCGCTGTATCGCTTGTTTTTCGTGGCGAGTGCAGACCTCATTCTGAAAATACGTACCCGAGTGGACTTATTGGATTTGGATTTTGACCTCTGTTAATTAGTCGAGTTTCGGTCGGTGAATCATTTAAACAAATTTACAATGAAAAAAATATTAATGACCCGACCGAACTTGGCTTGCGGGCTGCCAAGGATTTTTTTTTAAATGTCAAATCTGGCTTCAGTTTTTACACGTTCATTTCAAATTATTTTTATTACTGTATCAATAACGTATTCAATTATAAAAGTCGAAAGTAGAATGCTGAATTTTTACACTATTCGAACCACGACTATTTTTTTCGGCATAACCTTTAGAGAAGGTTATCATGAAACTCAAATGTCCAGAATTTCCGTGTAAACTTTATTGTTTATTCGGCGAGGGATCGAAATTCCTTCATAAGTAAAATCAATACATATATCGATGATGCATTATGTTTAATGGGAGAATTTTTTCACGAAGCAATTAGAGCAGCTGCGCGCGGATACTCATTATAATACTTATACTTATACTGAGCTCCACAGAAATTCAGAACGGGATTTCATCAACTTTTTGTCCCTCCGAAAGACTACATTTTATTCATCGATGTTTGTGTTTATCAACGAAGTTTTATAAATTAGGTAATCGGAACTTTCAGACCGAGAAAATTGCTAATTTTAATTTACACAAAAATATCTGACTGCAGAGTTTAATCATAACCTCTCCTTAACGAGTCAATTGAAGTGTAAAAGTATTTCCAGTCGGAGGGAAGGCAGAAGGATCGCTGTGGTCTGAGCGTTTACATCGACCGGATGGGGTGCATTTATCCCCGGCTTATCGCACTGTAAATATCTCTACTTACAGAGAAAGTCTGTTGCCAGTGATTCGCGGTGCCCCAAGAGGAGGAAAAAGTGTAGTGAACGAGAATGTGCGGATTCGCGTTACGGTTCTCTGGTTCGTCGTTGAAACGATCGAGCTCGAAGTCATTCGCGCCAATCCAAGCGAAATAGGATATAGAGAGATCGATGGAGTGAGTGAAAGAGATGAAACTTTAGCATGCGACCTACTTTACTGTCGATCGGACCGCATTTCCGAGCCGCAAGCCCACTGCCGGAACCTTCTGGAGCCGACTCGTATCTTCTGTATCCTCCTCCTTCTTCTTCCTTTTCCGCCTTTCTTCGTTCCACAGATATAGCTCCGTAGCCCGTATTGCCCTGACTCGGCACACGCAGCTCGCTTGTCAATCTCGGCATTTACCCATCTCACTTCGAGCTATCTACGATCTAAACACTCCTCCTAACGTATAACCTGTACAACCTGGTGGTGGATTACTATAAGTAAAACCTACATGTACATAGTACAGAGCATGCTAGGCGAGCTGAAACATACATACAGATACGAGGGCCAAAGCGAAATAGGGGTTGATTGCTCAAGGGGGATGCTGCGGGTTCGCTTTCACCCTTCGTCTGGTGCACACATATGTATACGCACATAACCAACATATCTTATTCGCTTCTTCTCGTGCGAATACGCCCGTTGTCCCTTCTGCTACCATGTGTAAAATACGTTATATCTTGACCGGAGTGTTTAGCTAGTGTTTTGTAGGAGCAAAGATAGGGAGTGCATCAAGATTGTCTACGATTAATCGTGAATTTTCTCAAGGTAAGTCGCCGGAACATTGACCAGTACAGATATAAATGACTCAATATTTATGTGTAATTATTCATTGAAACCCTCTCTCTCCGACCTTAAATTTTTTTTATCGCGGACTTTCACGCTCAATTCTAATTGCGATCTCATCAGCGAGTACGAATTTGTTATTGATATTTCATCATCTAGCCGATGATAAGTGAGAGCCGCATTCCTAGTCGATAATCCGTTTCCGCTAAGCCTTTCGGCAACCTCCCTCCAGTTTGTCTCAATCCACCCTTCCTCATCCACGAAGACGAGGCCATGAAAGTTTTGGATGTTGCACCGACTACAGTTCGGGAGCGCTTGTGTCCTACCTCGGTGGCTAACTCTCCCGGAGAGTTAATAACTCATCAGGCGGTGGTGGCAAAATCGAAGAGCTTTCACCGAGGGTGCAAGACGCTAGGAGCGATGCCCCATAGCAGCACCGAAGTCCCGCTGTCGTTGTACTACCGACTTTCGGTGATAACTCAAGTCACCATGGACCATACAGAAGCGACTAGAATGCAACGGCTACGGATTCCTGGTCTCCAGGACGATCGATGGCTGACCAAACTCGCTGCAGATCCGATACCACTATCGCTCGTTACACTCACCTCTCAACATTGATACAATCTTCCGAGACTGTCCGTTGACACGGACAAAGTTAACGTCACTCGAACTCGATACAAAAAAAAATGTCTCAGGTGTTTCAATTGACCCCGTCAATGAAAAAATTATTTGTACAGAAAAAATACGACGCATTCCTTGACGGGACGGTCATGCTCACTTCTCGACTACGACTTGTACCGAATTCGCTACCCCACGTGGCGACTCCGAAGTGTGCGAATTTAGAATTTCCTCCGAGCTTAATCACGGCGTCGACGCGGTCCTCGTATCCTCGAGCAAATACTTGTGGATCAGGACCCTTCGCGCGTAACCACCTTCAAAGTAGTCTACCCTGAGAGTGAGAGGGATGGAGAGTGACGTCCGCCAGGTTGCGCAGTGCTAATAGTGAATCCAGGGCGGGGAATCATTGTAGTGCGAACTGCTGTGCACGGCTTTCGCGTTAACATTCGGAAACGAAGGTTCCGGCTTGGAATTTACTCTATCCTCGTGGTGTGTAAACAGTCTCATGGGGTAATGCGAGCGAGAATGTAGACTGTGTCACTTGGAGCTCTTATCATGTGCGACGTTGCGAGGCGTAAATAGGGTCGTTTACCTATTCGCCCCTTACTAACGACTGACTTTTGGTGTCTTCGTTATTACGGTCACTTTAGAAAAAAAAAAAAAAAAAAAAAAAAAAAAAAAACGGTGCCGAATCTGTACGTGAACGGATGTCTAGATCTCAACCATCGCTACCAAAAATCCCCTCAACACCTCCTACTATTAAGAAATGGCGATCTGTGACTTATTCTGCCAATGTCACCAGACCATATTTCACCCTTAAAACAACAGTGTAAGAACTTGCTAATGCAATGAGGGATGTTGCACTGTTTTTCTAGGGGCGCGATATAAGCTTTATATAAACATAGCTTACATTCCCATCTACCATTGAGCTATCAGTATTGCGCATCTTTGAGCGAACTTCACGAGACCAGGGGTGGAGAACAAACGTTTCGTACTCCCCTGAGGCGCGAATGGCTGTAAACGCCAGTTGACAGGTACGAATAATTCCAACGTTTGACCATTCTAGTGTTTTGACAAGTGCATGTGAAAGTCAACTAGGAGGTAGAGACCGGGGTAACATAAACTCCTCGTAACCCCTTAAGGTACAAATGGCTGTGACCGGCAGTTGACAGGGTAGTTTCCTTTTTTTAGAGCTTGACGGCCGCTGTAATGCTCCTGATGGTGAACTACGGGGCGAGGTGAAACAAACTTTTCGCAACCCCTCAAACCACAAATGATTCTAAACGCCACTCGACAAGCTGCTACATTTGACCATTGACCATTGAATCCAGCTTCGAACGAATGTCTTCCAAGCCCATCAGGCACTGAAGAGAAACAAACGGAACTCGCCAGGCTCAATTAAATAACGAACCATGTTTCGCCTCAATAATTTACGAGACTCAGTTCATCCGGTACAGTCGACAAATGAAAAACTGACGAAATTACCAGGCCACCCCACGGTAAAGAACTACTAACCTGCGGCTCTATTATAACTATTATGTAAAAATAGGAGCGACGAGAGAGGAACGATGTTCAAAGTGGGAGGGAAAATCAACCGTGGACATTAAACTGTCCGCGACTCGCAACCCGCTCAGATGCAGGAGTACATCCACCTGGAAAGTTGGCCATGCGGGGTTCACTCTCGCGTGTGCCAGGCCGAACGTTAAACTCTCAGTTCCTGAACCGACTGCAACAGCGAGCGCACTTTGCGGAATACACTATATTATGGTATACGAGTAAGGGCAGAGCGAGCAGAGGGGAAAGGAGTTGGGGAGCGGGAGCGAGGGTTGAGCGTTAATAGAAGCGTGCGAGGGAGTCGCGGGCGGCGTTAATGCCCGAGGAAAGTACCGGCTTAACGATTCCGACACCGTCGCTGAAACGGGTATAGCGATGGCACAGCGAATAGCGAAGGTACTCCGACACAAGTCAGGATTCCCGTCGTTCGAGGAGGCAAGCGAGCGAGCATACCGTTCTCCCGTCTTTGTCGCTCCGTAACCGTGCGGTACCTGCGAGCTCGAACTCTTAGTTTTTACTGCGGTTAAGAGCACCCCCGGATGATGTTGGGGAGGCTGGACGAGCGAAAAGGAGTAGAGTTAATGTGGTCGACGCACGTGCCTTACTTTCCGTGCGCCAAGGGCCTGCGGTACGCTTGCCTCGAGCTTCACTCAGCCGCTGCGAAATAGCCGGATCTCGCTTCTCGTCTCTGTACAAGTTTGGAGCCAACCTTCGCCGCCCTGAGTCGGTAATTCGAAACTTTGAGGCGTTTACGAGCCGCGAAAGGACACCGTCCTCCTTCCTTCTCGCCCTTTATTCTCTGAGAAAAACTCGAAACCTTTCGTCCGTGTCCTATAGGGTGGATAGTTTGTTTGGTGTTTCCGCAGCTCTGTGTACTCGCTTGGGTGTACGACACGGTAGAGACTTTACTTGTTGCACGGCGATGCAAAACGGATGATTCTCTGCGCCGAGCTATAAAATTCTTCGGACCCTGAAATTCTATGGAGCGTCAATTTTTTTTCATTTGTTAATAATGACAGTCCATTGGATTACTGGAGCAACTGTAACGGCTGAAATGGTATTTCTTACCATTGGGAATAATTGGGAATTAAAACGGACGGTAAAAATGTAGGAAATTCGTATCGGTACGTGTGACTATTCATAATTCACGCGGAATGAGAATCGAGTCGACAAACACTGGCGAAACACCTGGGCGAATAGGAACTTTCCGTTGAGTGTCTAGACAATAATGAATTCCAGATAAGTCAATCTGCAAAAGCAGCTTTCTAATTATCGATAAAATATGCTTACGAATAATAGGAGACATTTTTCGGTAGTATTACAGTCCCGTAATTTATTACATATTCGGATAGCGTAGAAAAGTGAAAAATCAGAAGTAGCATTCGTATAAAAATACCATAAAACCAGTGGGAAACTCAATGTCATATTAATTGATATATCAAATGACAGTAAAAAAAAAACCATCAATGAACCGTTAACGAATAATCAATAACAAGTAAAGACAATGAAGATGAAATAAAAAAGTGAGAAATAAGTAGGAAAAAGATATTCATGACACGGTTCAGTTTCCATAGGTAGGAACGTCTCGAAACAACCCACCATTTCCTGACTGTCGTTCGAAAACTTTCCATCTTTTTTTCTTATCTCGCCGCTCTCATACTGGCCTCACTTTTTTGGCACATTCTCCTTCTTTTTATTTTCTTTTCTTTTGTACTCTTATACCTCCATCATCCACCCATCATGACCACTCTTGCCTCTTTCCCGGATTCTCTTCACCGCCGGCTGTTAAAGTCGCTCCATGTATGCTGCATTCATAACCGACGATTTTACGACCAGCGAAGCAATAACGCTCCGGTAATTATCCATGTAATAATTTGCTAAGGCGCTCATCGACAAAGTTCAATGACTGACTCGGTGAATACATGACCGGTGGTATCTTTCCTTACCTCTTTTATTTACTCATCAATTTTACGAAAAATCTTGACGACTGATTAATTTGAGAAGACTGCACGAAATTGGCTAAAAATTGAAAGATAAAAAATCGGAGGAAGAGAAGAAAGATTGACTAATCAAAGGTAAGTAAAATCAATAGCACGTCACCTGTCCGAAACTTTCACTCTAAACTTCATAGACGTCCTTCTGGAAACTACCTTTTTAACTAACATAGCATATCCAGTATTGACTACAGAATTTAGTATTCTTATAATTATGCGATCACGCATCTGCCATGCTATTTCTGCGAGATTACTTGATCCATCGTTCCACAGACAGCGAAAGTGCTCTAAATCAATATTTGAGTAAGATAACGTATGCCGAACAGTCGGAAAAGAAAAACTAAATGCTTCTCGCAGAAACGATACTTCAATACCATGACAATAATTTGAACTTTGCACACGATAGATCGGAAACGATAACGATCGGCTCGGCGGCAACCGATTGCGCCACGTGCAGAGATATTAAGAATTACGTCGCGCGTAATTTCATGCGCGCTGAGGTGAACTGTAAAATTTTTGCTGTCACTAATTAAATAGCGAAACGTTTTAGGCATTGGATGTGCATAATAGATACATTTATTTTGCAGCAAAACACTTTTACCAAATTTTTTTCCCTATAATTTATACGACATCGATCAGCGACTTTTACCTCAAAGCTATAAAAAAAGTTCACCAGGTAACTCAAAAATCTCGGCATTCATGCGGGCAAAATGTATTTATTCATTTTTTCGTTAATAATTTAAATATTAACGAATCTACCAGCTGACATTTAAGACACGTATTTGTATATTAATTAATTTTATCGCGTCGTTAATTTATCGATGAAAGAACGAGGAATGTTTATATTTCACTTCCCGGTGTTTATGTGCACGACTTTGGTTTTTGCTGTATGTATCCGATACGATACGTACCGGCGGATTCCCAATAAAAAAAAATGTATTCAATTCAGACCAACGAACACATGCTGGCCAAAAATTAACAAACCTTCGCAAATTCACTTCCGAGAAAGCACGTTTTACCGAATGGAATTTCTCCACACATATGCAAACAATAACCCCAGCCATTTCTTATTGGAACGATCTATTGATACAAGTGTGATTGGTTTACTTTGGATCTTATCAATTTCATAATTTGATAAGCTGCCGCACCTGGGATGCTATATATAAGCGTCGGTTAAATATCGGCAACTTACACTCTCCGAGGCAAGCGACTAAGAACAATGGCGAAATTAGCAATCTTTCTCTGCGCTGTGATCTTCGCTTCGGTAAGTCCATAGAGCGGTAAACATTAAATTTTTGAAAATTAAGACTGAAGATCTCAGGGAGTATTTGCTTGTTCAATGCTGGTATTATAATAATATTGTAACTTGTAGGCGGTCAGTAGTACCTTCGTATCGGACGCTTTCATATCCGCCAAAAACAAGGCGGAAGAAATCTTAACAGGTGTTCTTTCCGCGACGAAACAGAAGTTCGATGACATCAAAAATAAGGCTTTGGAGATTGCTACGAACCTGGAGTTAGCTACGACTACATACGGCGAAAGATTCGTCGATGAAATAAAATTGTCGTTAGAAAAGGTTTGCGCCACCAAAGAATTGTCAATAATTCAAATAATTAACAATACCCAGTGAGGACGATTATAAAATTTGTCGAGTAAGATTAATTCGCAGACTCAACTGGAAGTCAACAAACTCACCGGCAAAGACCATGGTGGTGTCAATGTCACCGAATGCAACAAATTGGCTGCCCATCTTGACTACACCGCACTCTCTGTAGTCGCTAACATGAGTCACTGTGTCGTTGACAAACTTGAAAAAGGAAACGAATACGTGGAGAGCATCATCGTGCAGTCAGAGGAAGTTCTCTCAAATTTGACCGCAATCAAAGAGGAAGTTAGGCACTGTGGTGACAACGTCGATGGTATCCAAGCCGCTGCCGCTGCTATCATGTGCACCAATATGGTGAGTACTGTCAGAGTTTGTAAAACCAATTTCCAGCGTCAATGCCAAATTATCGTATAATCAAAAGATTTGTTTTGTTGAAAATTCAAAGAAATAATTGTCGCTTATTAGTTTTCATTTTCATAGCATAAATAATAACTATATGTACTATAAAATTCTAAATTAAGTTAAAAAAAAGTATAGCAGGAAAAAATGTTAATGGATACATTTTTTGGCACATTTACACCTCTACTATTCACAACTCAACAGAAAATATTTTTGAAAAACCGTACAAGAACTATCTATCGAAATTGAAATAGAACTTTACCTCAATGGACATAAATACAAGTCGACCAAAATACAACACTACAGTCTAGCCTTGTATTCCAGTAGGCTTTTTTTCCACCCTGGTAAAGTTGTGAGTGGATTACATGTGAAAGTGTCCATTTTTTATCCAGTAAAATTTTATTTCTCAACACGTTCCCACAGTTTTATTGACAAATGTATGTTGCTTCTTTTTTCCCCATTACTAGGCTGCGTTAAAGGCTACGTGGACGGCAACCAAGGTTGTCCCGGCTCTCACGTTAAAAATGACCAAGATCACTTATCTGCTCGCTACTCTTCAACCCTCACTTGCCTACTGCTCAGTCACCAATGGACTTACTACATTCTACCATGAGTCCTCGATCATTGTTGAAAAAACTAAGGAATGCATTCGCCAAAAGATAAACGACGTTCATACTGGCAGTTTGGAAGTTGAATACACGACTACGCAGCTTTCAAAGTCAACGCAGGATTATATCCAAGAAGGTTCCAACAACTGAAACCATCAACAGAGTCGCCGAACAGATCCAAATACAAATGTAGTTACTTTTCCGCCCGAAATGGGAAGCTCCAAGAGTTGGCGCGTCGAATTACCCTCTAGATTTTATGATGTACGTCTAAAAAAATATACAATCACTGAAAAATATTTTAATTTTGCAGAACGAGTACTTTATTCAACTATTATAGAATTATTTTTGGCTTTACATGGCAGCCTGACGGAGGATGGACAGGGTTATACACAAGGGTTCATTCGTAAGCTTCGCCAATAAATTCCATCGTCCCTTCGATAATTTTTTACACCATCGTACTATAGCAGAAAACTTCCGATGTTTCTCACATAGAGCACAATGATTCCCTCTTCGAAATAAGCCATGAGCGACTCTAATATTTTTTTGCAGCTGAGGTATAATATTAGTAGATAAAAAAATGTTTTTGCCTTAAGTACATAAAAATGATAAAACCTGGAGCGACCTCTAAAAATTTAACTACAACGATGGTCTTTAGGGAGAACTTTTTAAACATCGAAAACTAAGGTTCAGAGCGTCGGGGTTGGAAAAATAAAAAAATAATAATTTTCAATACACCCTAATGTAGAGTGTACATAATAAAAAGAAAGTTACAAGTAATACACAGAAAACAAAACAAAATACCGGAAAGCTCGAGACGAAAGAAAGCCTGGAACGATATCTTGGGTGGATTTTCTCTTGCTTAGAGCTGCAGCGAGAGTGCCGGAAACGATATCGAGCGCGTGATGCTCGAGACGACGAGTGGCGATGCGAGAAGGAGCTAAGGTGTATGAATAATGTAGAAAGTCGGAAAGAGGAGAAGACGGGAAAGAGGAATTGCAGCAGCAGCAGCAGTTAGCGAAGAAGTCGGAGGAGGCGAAGAAGACGATGGCGGCTTAGGAGGCCCGTTCTTTCTCGAGAGGTTATTGTGTTACTCGTCCAAGTGGCGTTCCCGAGAGGGAGCGAGAGAATCATATTTATTTATTATTTATTCATAATAAATATGATTATTTTCGTCCACGCGTGATTATTTTCATTCTTCATTCATCGCACGCCCAGAAAAACAGACTAATTACACGTACGATAATATCATCAGACGTTACACTGTGAATATAAGGGTGTGATGTAATGTTTCATTTCGAACCGTTAAAAAAATATAGTACTTAGGTATAATATTGTTTCTTAATATCATTTGCGCTGTGTTGCATATTTTTTTATTTAAAAAAATAAAAGTTAAAAATGAAAATTTCCAACGTCTTTTTCATAATGTTTCTTTAAACGCAAAGGATTATATATTCGCACTATTTTAAGTAGTATGCTATTGAAATCGCAATTTTTTTGTTTTAACATTCACCTCGACACCTCGCCCACAGTTGAATTTTTCGAATAATTTTCGCATTATACTGGAACTTTTCCGTCGATAACAATATAGATCCAGATTCAACATGCATTTGTTGTATGACCGTAGAACTTAACTCCCGTGATTCGCAAAAAAACAATAACCGGAACTTTCGTCGGAAAATGGAGGTGCGTTGATTATTATTCGTATCTGTCGTGAGGTTCTCGTTCATGCAGTGAGAGTAGGAAAGGAACGCGGAATCGAGTCCGCAGGCTAGCAAAATGCCGCTTAGTTCTGCGATGGCTAGTAACGAAGTTGGAACATTTTTGAGATGAGAATGCGACAGATCCACGGGAGTTCGCCTTCATCCAGTGGAGGTGCAAAAGCCCCTGCGGCTTCTATAAGCGTTCGACGGCGAGTACTCTGGGGTATAGCGGAGTATACGTTATGGCTCCTCATGCTACTAGTGGTAGCGGTGGTGGCGGCTTACAGAACTACGCCGGAAGCCGAGATGGAACTAGCCCGAGGCCCGGGACCTAGTTTACAAACTATTACATGCCGCATCAATATTCAGTTGGCTCTTATCTGGCGGCGTGACAAGAAAATGCATAATTCGGGTTCTGGCGGAGTCGTGCTCGTGGCTGGAGAAAGGTGGCGGTTGGCCTGGAGTTAGACGCAGGACGAGGGAAGGTTTCTTAAAACGACGGCTTGCCGTACTCTCCGTGGAAGATCGCCCGAGTAGCGGATCCCGGCTGGTGATGATGATACGTGAGCAAACCCGACTTAATGACTGCCAAGAGGAATGAGCGATGGCGAGATACCGACACTGAGGCCGGAGAGTTTCTCGCCGCCGGGGAGAGCTTGGTACTTGATAGATGTCGCGGAATATAAATAAGTTATAGAGACAGGAGATTGCGGTCGAAGGGAATTACCTCTTACATAGGCGGTAGTCCGCTTATACAAAATCCGAGACGAACGCATACGCAACTGGTACACACTCAATTGCACGCGGACTTTGACAGACGTTCCACAAGCATACGCGATCGCGACGCGATGAATTTGTGCAATCAACCGGAGCGACACAAAAAAATACCATTTACTCCCGACTGAACGCAAAAAAATGAACAGATATGTTGCTGATTCGACGAAAACTCAAGAATCTCTCTCTCTCTCTCGTTCGTTTCTATAAATAATTAGAAAGGTGAATTTTTGGACGATCATGTATTATGCTTTACCCAATACTCACGGAGCAACGAACTATTGATTTTCTTTGGAATATCCAATCGATACAATTTGAGACAAAATAAAGTATGCATGAGATAGAGCAAAATATAGAGCGAAATTTGTTCACTCGGTTTATCTACGAATATCCGCAATAAAGTATATGTCAGAATTTCTACTCGAGAATGTACGCCCCGTTGATAAGACTTCGCCACTTCGTCTGCAGATCTGCATTCCACTTACCGGGCCAGATGTCGTTATTTCTACCCTTCAAGCATTCCGCCTCCATTCCTTTTGGGAGTATTAAAGTGAGACGTATTAGAACACTCGTATATACGGATAAAGCAGTTAAAAGCAGTAGTCACAGTACGAAGTATGGACGAGTCATTATCAACTTGCTGAGCGTGCGAGAAGTGCTGAGCTGAGGCACAGAAAATTGCCTCGAAGAAGAACGGTCGAAATGCAAATCAGTCTCAAATTTTGGTCGTTAACGATAGACGTACATGTATAGCGGTGGCGTCGAGGACGTTTCCACGACGCGTTCTTACGATCTCGCGTCCCTCCACGCCCTGTCGACGACAAGACGCGTCTCGATGCTCTTGCCAACCCAAACACCTCCACACCCTCAACCCACTTGCAAGATCGCAAAAGGGTTCCCTCTCGGTCGCGCCCGCGCAGCTGTGGCTGAGTACAATCTACGGATGCCTCCACCATCGAGAACTATAGCTGTACTTTCCGCTGATACACGTTCTCGCGAACAGTTACTCGCTATAGACGCACCACCGGGAGCGTTTAATGAATATGCAAATCGTTTCCTCGACTCGCCACAGTCTCGAGTGAGCAGGAAGAGGACGAGGTGAAGGGTGTGCGGTGAAGTAAGGAAGAAGAAGTAGGTGGTAGTACGCGGCTGTACGATCTGCGGAACATTGAAGAGGTTTCTGAACAGGAAGGGAGTCAAGGAACCCACCGACCCCTGAAAATTCTGGCATCGTCGCTCGATTCACCCGGAATCGGTTACCGTCATGGATTTCCGTTTCGCCGGCTCATAGTCGCCCAGCATTGCGGGCCGACGGGTGAACGTAAGAATCGCTGGAATAAGCTTTATCGATGACCCGAGGGCAATAAGGACACGTGAGCTGCGTCGATACATGGAACGTAAGGCCTTGCGGCATCGAGCCATCGATCGCAGGAGCGAAAGTAGTAGCGAGCGACGGAAACGGATGATAGATGAAGAGGAATCAGGGACAGAACCGGGAGAAGGTTCTTGAGTAAGCCAGAACCATCGGAGTCCCCTGGTTCAGCGTCCATTTCGCGGAATCGATATGGGTCTCTGCCGCCGCTACTTGTACGAGTGCCTCTTCAAGAATCCTCGTGAAGAGGCAGCCTGCTTCACCGTTAGCTCTCCGACTCTCGCTAGCCGAGCTCAGAGTCTTCTGGAACGAGGGAGTAGAGGTAGGTTAATTGGAAATCGCGAATACTCGGGAGAGGAACAAAAAGTAAAAGAGAGAGAGAGAGAGAGAGAGTCGGGTAGAGACGGAGATTATGAGAAGCGATCCGAGACTGCGGAAGAAAGTGAGCGAGCGAGAGAATCGACAGACCGGGGATCTCATCTTGGGGTTCGACGTCTTTGCCTTTCTCGAGAGAAGGAACTGCACCGTGGAAGTGCACGATAGATGGGGTGTTTTCATGTTTCAATATAGCGAGAGTGATGACGGGGTGGGGGGATGAAGAGGACCAGAAACAGAGATCTAACGCTGAATATCCCTGATTCATTCCCACGGTGAACTCGTTCCTTCCACCGTTGTAACACACCGCGTACAGAAATTCACCAGGCTCACGGAGCAGGGACATCTCAAAGCGTTTCCGAAGTTGGATAGCAACGAGGTCGTTGAGTATGTCGTCGTAATACATTTAGCGGGAATTGCGGGCAGGTTATTTCAGCAACGTGAATCGTCGCTACGACGATGAGTCCGGGAAATAAAGTGCCTGACGTGATCTGTCACTGAGACACCTATTCACCACTACTGTGGCAAAAATGCAGTATGTGCTTTTGGTGACATTCCCGACCTTTTTCCACCACGCTGATCTCCTCGCGGCGTACACACATGTACGAAGGTGATACAATGCTATCGCTCTATCTTATACCTACATAAGGTCCGTGACTCTCGAACCTCCGAGAGTTGCCACATTGGGCAACTTCCTTGTCTCGCGAGCGAGGCACGTAGAATATCCAATTTCAGCCAGATCTGAGGCACGCTTGGAGACAGATATAAATACTCCCGACTGGATAATTGAAAAGCATCTCCCTCTCCATTCGTTCCCTCTCGCGCTTCCTCACTCACGGACATCCACAGGGCGCGCAGACACTCGCGGGCATTCACAAACGCCTCACAGGAACCATCGTTCCTTTATTTAACTTCTTCACTGGTCACGGGGTGGTGAATTATTATTGTGTTACTGTTACGGTAGCATAATAGATTCTGGTTTATCCAACCTTCGATTAACCGAACCTCTACCTTCGCCGAAGAACCCGACCCGCACCCTCCGCATTAACCGCGATGCAGACTTTGATTATATGGAAAACGCGTATGAAACTCGAGCTTTTTGCAATTGTACATATCAATCGATGGCGAGCTTACTATTACGAATTACTATTTTTCGGAGGAAAAATAAAAAATTTTGTACGTCGTTACTTTTGAAAAAAAGTGATCTACTTTACTGGCGTTTAGCACTTGAGGGAACTTGTTCCAAGGCTTGTCATAAATATTGCTTTCCCTCCCGTTCTGTCTCACTTACGCGGGCCGCCACGGCAGACTGTCTGTCGTATAGTGAGTGGTTTACTACTCACTGTACGGCAGACCGTACTGACAGTAGTGTAGATCACTGTTGGTCAGATATTCACTGTATGGCTGCATGGCACCGCGCAAGCAGTAGTATAGATCAGTGTCGGTCAGACATCGCTTAACTGTTTATCTCAAACAACCTTAACTTCGGCAGTTCCGTGCTGAACCAATTCATTCTTCTCCATGCCCCTAAATCCAGTTTACCTCTGCATCCAGGGATTGCAAATATTTGACAGTTGAACATCGGAAAAAAAAGGGAATACCACAGTAGTAGAGGAAAATAAGTTGCACAGTAGTAAAATCTTGAATAGGGAAACCTCGATGGGTGCATCGATCATCGTGAAGATTTTGGGATTAGCGTTCCCTCCAGTCGATGTCATTAGACCCGCGGCATTAAAGTAGACCCCTTAATTAATCGAAAGCTCACATAAGGTTCGAACATCATCCCTAGAGCAATAGCGTGCATCGGCTCTCAATATAGGAAACGATGATGCATCTGCATGACCATCGGTATTTTGTATCGACCTCTGCAAGATGAATACGTAATTAACCGGTCATACGTTAAGTACAGTGACGTTCAATTGTATCGAACAGCTGCAATACGCGGTGGTTTCCACTACTCAATAACTGCATGCCACCCTAATTTGATGACATATTCAGCCGCCACGAAATCCGAGGACCGTGATAGTCGATCGAGCAGTCGGGCTTTCGATTAATCTGCTTGTACGAAGGCCAACATAATCGGAATTATTGCCGTTGCCGCGATCGCTTTTGTCTCTTGGATGAAGCCAAATCCGCGTTCGATAGATCGTTTCGTGACATTCGCTCGAAGTACATTCCAAACTGAGAATCGCGTGACCGCATCGAGTGATTTCTTCGACGAGCACGTTAGTCGTCCGTGCAACGACACGATTGCTATACAGCGGGTATTGCAGTGAGCCGAGTCGCGTGTGACACGGCTGACAATGCACACGATTGACGCATCATCGGCAAATCACTGGGGAAGGAAGGTAAATTCAATTTACGAAGCGCAATCTCATCGAGCCCAACCGGATTCGCTTGCAGTATCAAACACATATCGTCAACGTGCCGCGATGCCGCGGCGATTGTCCTGGCGAAAAATGTCAGCTCGAGATTTATTCTTCATCGGTAAGGGCTTTTAGGGTTATTAATGGACACGTCAGATCCACCGGGTTTAATTCCAGCGTTAAAGTTTCTTTGCGTTTTCGAGACTTACATGGCAAATTACATGCCAACTTGGTGTCTCTCTATCGTACTTTGTCACGCTAGACTTTTCCATTGTGGTTCACCGATGACAGTAGCGTGAAAGGGGGATTGAAAGGTTGGAAAAAAAGAGGCTGGATGATCGATCATTCGATTAACCGAGCTGTCCGATCCATGGCAAGTATTGTTCGGCAGTGCCCGCGGCTGCAGTCCTTCCGTTGCCAGAGATTCTGCTCTCTACAATGCGTCGAAGACTGCGCTATACATACGCTTTTGCATTATTTACTCCCCTGGCAGCGACGGGGCGCTTCGAAATCGATTTCGATCGTTTCGAAAATAGTAATGGACGGAAAAAATATTATTTTTCATTCTGTCGTGAATTGCCGTATTGAGTATTGATGTTGGTGTGAAGTAAGTGGGGCGTTCTTATTCAGCGAAAAAATAATATGGCGTGTATAAAAATGGTAGCGACCAAAATACATCTTTTCATGTTTCACAGCATTTTGAAGTAACCAGGGATAATATTTTTTGTTTGATAGGCTTTCAAATGTCTTCTGACGCTCGGTATTTTTACTCGGCAATATATTTGCCCTCCAATAGAATATTCGGAAACCGATGACTCTTCTGTGGTCTGAAAAAAAAATGGCAAAAAAAATGAGCGCTATCGTGTTTATGGAATCTCGAGCCCTTTTCGCTCTGTCATAAACCAAGTTTTCGCGAGTAAAAGTCGGAACTTAAAGAATTTCGAAAATACGAAATTAAAAAAATTAAAACACGCAAATTCTGCAAATTAGGACGATCACCAGATCAACCATTTTAATCCCAAACACCGTCGAGTCTAGCAAAAATTCCAATTTTATTTTGAAAAAAGAAAAAAGGGAAATGCTGTGTTTCTCATTTACGTAAGTGCCGTTGAGTGTTCATCGGAAACGACGAGTTCTCGCATAGCACAAGCGAATACGGGAAAACGTCTGTATTATGGCCACCGTCGTAGGTATATTGTATCGTTGTCCCGTGTCGCGGCCGCCTAGATGCGCACGATAACGTTTCACACGTCCGTAACACGACTCCGGCTCTAACTTGGTGAAATTCCCTGGAGTAACTGGGAGGGTTGAAGCTCGCGGTCTCCACGATGTGCCCGTGCTCGTGCGGAAGCCTCGAGAAAGCGCGACGGTGAGGTCGCGGGCCTCACGAGCGAGTAACACGGAGCAATCCACGGTATATTACACCTGTGAGAGCGAGGGCCAAACAAGTACCGTTCGTATGTGCACGCGGATCTATGCATGTATTATGCACGTGGTATTCACTAGGTGTGCCCCGAGTCGTTTCGGCAAAACATTCGTGCTCGTCCGCCTTCCGACTTGCACCTAACTGACACTCGGTCTCTTTGTGTCGACCGAACACACTCGCTCGTGGTGTGTATCGTATGGTTTCTTCATTTCGTTCGCTCGTACGTACACAGCAGTTATACAACGTCGCAGAACCGAGCCCCGGAGCGTCGCGTCTCGAGGCATTGCGAAATGCGGCGAAGTCGACGCCCGGGCACGGCTCACGACCATTCACCCGTCCACCCTTCCCTTCGCAACCCCACCACCGCGTTAAGTTACATAGTGAGGATATCCCGCATAGTTGTGCCACGGTGCAGAATTTCTGCGATTATAGCGAGCCGTGACTGCCGACGCGCCCGCCCCTCATTCCAGAAAACAGAAGCAGCGAGCTCGGTGAGGACCGTCGGTGAAAACCGGCAACCAGCAGCGCGCAGTTCTTGTAGCGCGCCCTTGCCCGCTCTCGCAACGATTGTGATCCTTCCTATGCACGACTACCTGTACGTCCTATTGCCAGATGTAGTGTCGCTGCACGGCATACCTCCACGCGGCAACAAAACTATGCACGCCAACATCGTTCGCAGGCACCGCTGCCCTTTTGATAGCAGCCGGGACCGTATTCCACCAAAATGTGTTCTCTCACTCCGCGTATCCAGTGGACTACATAAGCGTATCCTATGGCATATACAAGTTGGAATATAAATGCTAAAGCACGGAGGTACCCCGACAGACCAACTTCGCTTCCGCCATTAACTTCCGTATGTGAGAGTCGACGTTCTCCACGGTCCCTCCGTTCGCCACCGATATTCTCTCGCAACGGTCTCGACTGCAGTTATCCGCGATACCGAGCAACTTGGGCACCCGAAAATTACTCGGCTGTGCAATACGAAATATCGCATATACGGATACTTTATAATTAGTGGTTCTTCGTACGACGATGGATAAGGATTTTACGGGTGCGACTAAGCCAGGTGACAATTGTCCGTTTAGTTGAATTTTTTTTACACCAGCGTTTTACCGAATCACCTTGGTCCACTTTGTTTGACCATAATGACGTTGTTTCAGTTGGAGGAGTAAAAAAAAATTGCACTTTGGGGATAATGTACCGGACTGCGAATTTGGATACTGAGGCTTGAAAATTCCTCATTATGAGTCACAGCGCATAATTATTTTCAGTCTGAAACTGATTTCGCTGATGAAAGTGTTTATGAGAATTCTCATCCGTGTGATTCTGTTGAACCCGTGAGAAGATTTGTCAGTGGGAATTCGAATCCTGAATTTCGATTACTCGAACTGTTCAAACTATCCCGGATAACTCGCATCGGATGACGTGCGGAAAGGCTCCGTAAAATGAAACTCCCTTCGTACCTAGGTTCCTCGACAAATAATACCACTCAAGGTGTGGAACTTAAATTGATTCCAAGTTTAATAGGAAACTGGGAAAACAGTGCGACGGATCATTGCGGTCCGCTCGTCGTAGGCACGAAGCGGAGACACCTGCTTCACTGTTGAAACACAAACTCGAGAGACAGTATCCATCAATATTTACTTACGTCATCGTGTACTCAATCTAATGGAAGAATGAGTGATCGCCGATCGAATGCGCGGTGCACACGCGGTGAGTTCGAGTTCGATTCCCGACCAGTACAATGCATTTTTTCTATGAGTGTTTTTTCGTGCAACCCAGTGGTTTGGTACCCATCATAAACTACAGCTCTATCGGAAGTGGATAGCGCATAGGTGCGTTGACCCAGAAGACTCGTTCATAGTTGTCGCGGATTTGATTTCCAGTTCCGAACCCTCTGCGCTGCGCGCAACGCTGCAGTGAGCTGACTCCAGATATGGGACGCACAAACCACGACTAAATCCAGCTACATCTCGATGCCCGTTTCTGGATGACTGGTGGAGCGCGACGAAACCCCGCACCCGCGAAAAACCGATGGATCACCGTGTAATGCCCAAGGGCGAACATTAACTGCCCACGTACCGATTCCATCTGATGGAATACGTATTTATGGGACCGCGAGTCAGAAGCTATATTACGTGAGATTCGGCCGTGGTACGAATAGAATATACCGGTACGAACCAATGGTCTCACGGTAATGCTGTGGTCCCATATGGGAGAGCATGCCGGTGTTTCTGCCAGTTGGCCACTGTCCTCTCTCTCTCTCTCTCTCTCTCTCTCTCTGGTAGTACAACAGCAACAACTAAATCCTCCGTCCTGCTTTTCCTCGCTCGACCGACTGGTACACGTATACCGTACTACTCGCGAGAGATAGGGTTGCCGAGTGGTCATCCACCCTCTGGGTGTACGCACAGGTTCGGACGGCACCACGCCGGAGTATTTCCGCAAATTCGATGCAAGCTATTGCAGTACGATGCTCGGTAACGTCCCTCACAGCTCAACGAAACGAAGCGAGCGAGGAGTGAGGGAAAGGGGTGGTTTTCAGAGTGTCGGTCAAACGACGTGTCCTCTTTGCATTATATATCTCTGCGCACTACATATATATATATATATATCTATACGAATGACGAGGCACATACTACCACTCACGAATTTGGCTATCCAGCACTAGGAGGCGAATGATTCAGCGACGCTGTAACCGGTCGTACGAGCGAATGCGCATTGTTCGTAAAATGGGATTTGGGCGTGTAGACACGAACGGACATTGGCCCGACAGCTAGTGTAATCCGAATCGCACGAAGCACGAGATCATAGCTGAGAGAGCGTATACGCCAAGTACATCTGTACGTGCTATATCCCGAATGTACGCTGCGCACGTTGGGTACGCAGCATCGTGCGGGGGAATATGTTTTTCCGATCCTGTTCGCTATGGCCCCGATAGGTATCTGCAGTCTGGAATTTGTCTTTCGGAGCATTTGATTCAGCTGGACTTTCATTTAAAAATATGGACGACACGGAACTGCGCTGAGAAAGAATGATGACAAAGCTGACAATTGAATCACGCGTGCCGAAGCAATTTTTCCATACATTCAGGAGAATCATAGCGTTGAAAAAAAAAAAAAAAAATTAATGGAAATTTCAGTTTTGATTTTTTCGAAAGACTTTCGTTCCTTGTACGTTCGAGTGTTTAATTACGATTAACTTAACTATTAATTGTTCGGAAGATTCCCAATAATATTTTTTTCAATCGACTAGGATATATTAATGAATTTTTTGCAAACATTGTGTTTCAGTTACGACATGAGAGGAAAGCAGTCGGAAAAGGCTTCGCACTGGGCGGAAAAAGAGTATCTGAACGAGCGAGCCTACTTCAAAACAGCGTCGGAACCAGCGTCTCTGAACATTAATCACGTGGAGAAGAAGGACGAAGGGGAGTATCGCTGCCGGGTCGATTTCACAAAGAATCCGACTCGGAACTCCCGAATACATCTCACCGTTATCGGTTAGTACGATAATAAATTGCCTACCGAACTCCGAGACCTCAAAGACAGGAACCACAAACCGCAGTTTCGTATTCTCACCACTGATGCGACGTAAACTTTTTTAATGTCACAAAACCAGTCTTAAAAAAAAAAAAAAAAAATATCTAACGGAACAATTTTTAATGTCGAGGAAACGTCAAAGAAAAAATACAACCTCGCGTAATTCACCTGTTTATAAAGAAATTAAAAAAAAAAAAAGAAGAACTCGCAAGTAGAGTCAGCATTAGGATGAAAAAATCGGAGTAAAGTAAGCGTTGAAAATTCTGTATACGAACGCGAATTCATCGCGCACGAGTTACCTAGTAGTTCTGTGCTTGAAAAAAAAAAAAAAAGTCTTCTAGACGACAAGTTACGTCGATATGTAAAATCGGTGCGTTCGTATACGATTGAACGTTGTTCGTTCAAAGGCGCCTATTCTCACAACCTCAGTACGTCCTATCAGACAGACTTTCGAAACTTAACGACGAAAGCGTACGCGAAAGCGGATACAAAGTCAAGACGGAATGTCGGATCAGACGGGAAAAGTGCAATAAGCCTGTGCGTGGCTCCGTTGGTCGCACACATACGCAGACACATTACCGACAGCGTTTCCACTTTTCCACGCATTGAGTAACCGCAAGCTCGCCACAGCAAGGAAGGCCAGCAGCTATTAACCGGCAAACTCGAAAACCGGGAACGAGAGAAAAGGAGAGACAGAGAGAAAGTAGGTAAAAGGAGACAGAAGGGAAAGTTGCGAGTAGCCGAAGCTCGGGTATTCGAGTCTTATATCTATACACAGCTTTATAGTAGAGACACGCTTCTCCACTCTGTGAGAGCGCGCGAGTATATAGAAATCCGCACGTACCCGTGTGTAAAAGCTCGAGCAGAAGTAGAAGCTGGAAAGCACGCTGGTCCTAGCCGATTCGCTCTTCGGAGTTTCCATCAAAACTACCCGTGTAATCCGGCGTTCGCTTGCCTAGTTTCGTTCTCGTTTCGGTGTGGTCGACTCCCACTCTTTTGCGATCCTTTTCACTCGTCTCTTTGTAGAAAAGTACCGGAGCTTTGCAAGTGCCGGAATATTAGTGGTATGTACAACCCCACCGCTGGCTGCCCCGGTCTCTCTGGTATTTCCGATGTTTTCAAGCCTCTCCCTTCACCCTTTCATGTATCGAGCAACCGTTCGCGTTTCCCCATTCTCACCATCGGTTGGATCAATTAAACGGGCCACGGCTTAAGCGTGCTTGAGA
The DNA here is from genome assembly GCA_963978505.1 of Listrodromus nycthemerus. Lineage (NCBI taxonomy): Eukaryota > Metazoa > Arthropoda > Insecta > Hymenoptera > Ichneumonidae > Listrodromus > Listrodromus nycthemerus. The sequence goes on along the minus strand of OZ021680.1, from coordinate 23,246,111 downwards.
GATTGCTGAAAACGACTGGCGGATCCTCCCCTGTTCCTCCTATATGTTCCGCTTTTTCGCACGCTTTCATCTTCGTACCGGATATGTGCGATATGATATACTCCGGTCCTTGAGTGCAGATTCCTTTTCGTTCGCTTTTGAAACCGTGTCGGTCTCTGCGAGTTGTATTACAATGAGAAAATTATTCGTTCATAGTTTGTCGCTTGAAATGACGAAAGCTCCGCCGGTGCATCTGCAAGTGCATTGGCGGATGAGGTACAGCAAGGAAAAATGTCCGTGGTGCAAAATGGACCACTCGAAAAAATTGTGAATAATTCTTGGCGGACATACGAATGGTCGAGGACATGTCTGTTGGAGAGTCACTGATGTCTTTATTCGAAAGAAACGAGTATTTTTTTACGTCAAGCCAGGTCCCTTATTTTTAAGACGAGACGAGTCTTCTTTTGTGAGGGAACCAGTTCTTGTTGTAAGGGACGAGTTTTTTTTTCTCGACGAAACGGGTCGTTGTTAAAAGAAAAGACGAGACTTTTTACGACGAGAAAACTTTTTCTCCGAGACATGTCCCTCGGTAAGGTCCCCAGACACATTGTTTCACAGTGTACCTTAATGTCCCGAGGCCCATTTTGCCCCCATCTTTTAACCGTGCTCTGCACGATATTTCCACTCGTTTCCTCCAATAAAATTTATTTTTCAGAAACGAAATATGATGTAAAAAAAAATCCATGAATTCTTGTTAGTAAAATGAATATTTTGTCGAGGAATTTCATGTGATCGGGAAGCTTAAAAAGTTATTCGAATGCGATGAAGCAATGTTATTACTTTGACCGCAGTGAACCGACACTAAAATTAAATATAAAAAAAAACAGTACAGAACTGAGCACAACTCGTTTATTCGGTGCCTTCTACAGCTGGTGCATTGTGTAAAAACTCCATCCATTGCGTGGAGATCACATATCATCTGAACGCGACTTTTCCCGTAGGCCGTGCTGCAAAATACATATTCACCTCCGTATGTAGATTTACTTATATATCGACACCTGTGTAGACACACTTTATTTGCATAGTCAATAGCGAACAGCTGGGCAGTTTGAAAAAGGTATTACCTTTATTTCCATCGACGTTTTTATTTCCATCGCAAGCTCGACGAAAAAAATTGTTAATTGGAGATGTCGCTTTGCGGAAATTGAAAAAAAATTATGTGTATGACTGTAATATTTGTTTTGAAATGATCGCACAGTTAGTACGCAAATTAAATAAACACGAATCGACCAAAAGAATAATAATAATATTTCAAGTATTCGGAAATTATTCGAGTTTGACAATTGGCGCGTTATGTTGGCAATAAAAAAAGCTACGCTCGATGAATTTGACGGGAATTATACGATGGTAGTTGGTTATCGTTTTCAATAACATGGCTCGGTGGATCTTTACTATTTTGTTTTTTATTCTCTTTTTATTTCCGGCTTCGATTTCGATTTTTTTTTTTTTTTTTTGGCAACGTTCCAAGTTCCCGGAGAGTATAAATAGATTGACGCCCAAAGTGATTGTCAATTCAGGACGTCGCATCTCGCCAATAGGGACAATTAAGCTCTTCGTAGACGGCGGATCTCTGATCGATTAACTATCACGCCTGGGTCGTTTGACGCATGGTGAATAATACGACTGCGACAAAGTGCTAGTTGACGCTCTCCGGCCTTCATCAGTCTAGACAGCCACACTAGTCCCGTGACGCCGGGTCACGGCTGAGGTGCGAACACGTTCGATACCTCGAGCTTGCGACGACTGTCGAGAACGATGCGAAATTCCCCACTGAGAAATAGCTAAATCGCCAGAGATTTAGGTGGAAATTAAGACATTCAAGAATTCTTCATGAACACCGAGGATTCTTAACATTATCCGGGTGGACATTCTCGAGAATTCTGAACGAGACATTCCTGAACGAGCTCGAGAGATCCGTGGAAGCGCGCGGAAGCCCCGAAAAACCAATGAAAATTAATTGCGGCTCAATGAAAATTATTAAAGAATTATATTATAAAAAAAATATTTGATATATATTTTTTTTAATTGTAACTTTTTTGTCACAGCTATTTTGATGTTTGAAAAAATATTTGTTTAATTAATCTGTGGAGTTTGACACTCGAGTAAAAAAATAATCAGCTAGCATATGTTGATGCATATCGTGTCGTTGGGCTATTTTTCTCTAGCACAATTGTCATTAAATTTTCACCCCATCGCTATTTCAAGAATCTTTGCTTTCCCCATCAAACACGTTTTCGCAACGTCGATTTTTATCGAACACTGCAGAGGCCGATTCACTTTTAGACTCTCGAATATACTCGCCGTGCCCACCTAGACTTTTTCAACTTGGCAGGAGAAAACGCGAGTCACACATGAAGATGCAATAGTTAAGCGAGCTTCCGAAGGACTGACAGCCTTTCACCGGCAATATTCTCCTGAAAGTTTTCAAGAAAGGGAGATTCCCTGCTCCTGGTCATGTTCCCTCAACCTCCCCGAAAAATCGTTCCGGATAAACTCACAGTGGAGGCGTGGGTGGACTCTCCTAACTCCAGATATGCCAAGGATTCACCGGATATTGCGGCACCCTGCTGTTCGCACTCACGGCGTGATTCTTAGGATTTTACTGAGATCGCACACATAAAAAAAAAATTCGTTTTCGAAAATAACAGCTTGAGCACGAGTTTACCGAGGTCCTTTGCTTTCCCTTCGATTCGAAAAATGAATTATGGTCGAACTAAACGGGGTTCCACTGTATTATGTTTCGTCGATCTCTTAAAAAAAAATTTTGCTCCGATACAAGAAGGTGCACGGTAAAATTTCGATTTTTACAAATCTCGTTAGCTTCTTTGAATGAAGTTTCTATGAAAGGTATTTACGTAGAAATGTCGGTGAAATACTGCAGTTAAATACCTGTACTTCGCTCATACGAAGGATTTAATCGTTCGTAGAACGAAGCGTTAATTTTTCTTTTTTTTTTTTTTGGAAATTTATAACTTACATTAGAACGCGAACCAGTCGGAAATATATTTCTCGGGACTTCGCGTTTTATGCAACAATAGTAAATTTGAAAAAGGAAAACGCAGACGGTGTTCTGAAAAAAATAAAATCCTTTACAGCGACCAAGTACAATCTGCACGAGAGCTTCATTTGCCGACGCGGTAATCCTTTACAACCATGGCAACTTCCTTCTTCTTTCGTTATGTTCCCTGTTGCATATCAAAATCTTAACGAGTGCTTCTGTGACTCGGTTTGTCGAAGCAATAGCTCATAATGAATGCATTCGATAAAATTACTACGGATTTGCAGAGAATACAGAGAGAAGCGTGCTCTTTCGATGGAACAATGAAATTCTTAGTCGGGAAATATCTTCACGCAATTTTCACTGAGAAGCTACTTCATTGGAAGCTGCGATATTGGATTCTCGAGAGAACACACAGTGAACTTTCCCGGATCGAATGGAAAATATACGAATACTTCACCTTTTTTTTTCTGCTCTTAAATCGTGCATATTATTGAATCAGACACATTTCAAACCTCACCGTCTAACTTTAAACAAAAAATTGAATCGTAGAATTAACATGTCTAAAGCCGAATCGCGGGGCGTCACTGAATTTTTCATCCACCGAAATTAACAAGTGAATATGGCCTGAAAGCCGAAGCGAGCAAGCTGGACTTTAGTAGATTTTTAATTGAGCCAGGAAAAGCAACGAAATTTAATTAAAACGAAATCTGTCGGATTGAGGATCGCGAAACTGAAAAGACGAAGGGATGCACAAACGAGGTCGAACGGTCATTCGGGCTGTAGGTTGTGGCACCTTAGTCGGGTCAATCTGACGGATCTGAAATCCAAGAACTAGCGTTGGACTGCGTCAATCCTAGTGACAGAATCCCGAACTCTTATTCGCTATGTATACATCTTACACAAGGCGTACAAAAAAATAGGGACAGGAATTTTGTGTCTCGAAGCGGAATTTTTTTCCTGTCCATCTGAGAAAAAAAAAAACGTTAAAATCCAGAAATTTATTTTAACCGAAAGCTTGTCACGAGAGCCACAGAAACGCCAATCTGTACGAAACCATGAAAATTATGTCTTTCGAGTAAAGTTCACGCGAGCGTGAAAAACTGCATCGAGAAGACGCAATAACTGAAACCAAATAATCGGTATCAAGCCCTCAATCGTATCAACGAAATGCTCGGTCATCAACGGGAGAGCCAAAAATATTCCGAGATCGATACCGTTCATTGCGCGTTTTAATAAATTGCAGCCCAAACCAAAACGGAAAAATTAATTAAATTCAACCAGAACGACATCTGAAAAAAATTATGAAACATTTTATGCCTAGAATATTTCCATTAAAAAAACCGAATTGTTTACGCGAGAGCAGTAGTTGCGAAGTTGTCAGAAAATCGAAAAGTAGTGGATGTAAAAATTGGGAATTATGCGGTGAGCCGAATTTTTCATATTCAACGTGAATCCTAAATATATTCGAGGCATAACACAGACGTTTCCACTTTAATTAATTCATTCGGTTCTGTCACTGGTCACATTCAACGTGAATCCTAAATATATTCGCGGCATACCACACACGTTCCTGCGTTCCTTAATTCACACGTTTCTGTCACACGTTGGAGTCAACGTACAGAAGAAAATTGAAAATATTCTTCGTAACGTCAACTTTCAATTTGAAAATTTTTCGACAAAAAATACGGTCGACTCTGGTTTTTCACATTTATCGTACATTATATATATTGTAACGGATATAGAGATGAGGGTGAAACCGCCCCGGATGCAACATTTAAGAGATTCAATTTAAAAATCTCGCAGGCACTTAACTGTCTGAGATTCATTGAGAAAAAAAAAACGAAATTGGAAGCGGTAATTTTTATCGAAGGCGACGCGATCGGTAAGGCGACGAAACTGCTTACTGGACGAACGAGAAGAGTCAATTAAAAAGCCTGGTGTCGATAAAAGGGCGTCGACAGCTTCCAGGTCTCTTGAAACGAGCCGATCAGACACGTAATTCATAAAAAAAAATATAGAAAGAACCCACCGTTCAGCACACCGCTGCCTTCTTATCGATCAACGTCAACCAATACCGATACCTCTTTTCACGCTTCCGCGACGCGTGATTACCGCCAAGAGCTTCGTCGTCGGGTCCTTCCAGACGCACGAAATCCAATCAATCGATGAATAAACTATGAAGTTTGTTCGTTACTACGATCAATTGGTATTCAAAAATTGGTATTTATTTAATTGAAATAAAAATACGGACCACGAAAATTTAACCAGAAACAACATCGTTCGTACATCGTGAAGAAATAAAGCAAAAACTACTTTGAAAAAAGCTTGGCGATAAAAAAAAATCACCTGTAAGCGCGTGGCGCGAAATTCCGTTGCTTTTGATCTCGGTAGCAATCGCGTTCGATTTGGCGAAGGTGTCGGGTGTGCGTGTTGGTTGCGGTATACCGATCGCAGAGAAAAGCAGTTAGCGGACTCGCAGACCAGGCCGCGCTTCCGCGCGCAACCCTTTCGTGGCTTTTACACTCGATCCTCCCCCAAGGCTATATCTACCGTTCTCCTTCGCTTCTCAGTTTCCTCCCCGACGTCCGACTTTGCTTCAGCGTTTTATCAGGTATCTATAACACAGGGCCGATTTTAGGATTCGAGCAAAGAGTTCCTATAGCTTCTCCAGCACTTTGGCCGGGAGCCGACGTCCCATCATTAGACGCGCGCTGTGCACTTCAGAGCTCGCGCGAAAACACAGAACGGACGGTGCAGGGTGAATGGCTCGCATGCACAGCCGTGGAACTGAAATAAACGCTGATTGGCAAAGCCATAAATCAATGTCTCCCGTAGGCCCTTCGGTCGGCATACCGGGGCCTGAAACCTCAGCGAGCCCTCCAACCTCTTTCGCCCACCCTCGCGGATTCATAGCGTTTACCCCTTTCAGTCGCTCCGGCCTCGCACGCTCCTGCACGATCATCGGACGAGAATCGCTTTCGTGTTTGCGAGAGCCTACCCTCCTCATTCCCGCGGTACCGACGTACAGGTGTTCGTGGTTAACGTCCGCACCGAGCCAGACACGTGATTCCGTCCAACTGTACAGTGTTATAGACGTCCGACTCGTGTCGGGCCTCGTTCCCCTTTCGTACTCGTACCGGCGAAACTCCTCGCCACGACGTGGCATGCTTTCTCGTGTCAGACTTCGCGATTCTCGGCTTCCACCGGCACCGTCCGTTACCCTCGTACTCTGCCCAAAATACCAACGTCCCTCACGTTCTTGCTGTACAGGTATCTCGCAGTTGAGGCGTCTTCGAATATCCCGGGCAATGAGTAACGCGGATTCGGATCGTTGAATCGTAACGAGAGAATACGTCGAAAATCGTGAGGATTAACCGCATGACAAGTTCCCTGACTTCTCGTCAGTCCAAAGTTTGTTAACTGAATAAAGGTGGGTGCCGTTGTTGTCTGTTGCAGTGCCACCTAACAAGCCGGAAATCGAGAACGAGCACGGCGAGACGGTTACAGGTGTTGCAGGTCCTTTCGCGGAGGACGGCGAAATGAGACTCACCTGTCTCGTCACCGGAGGTTCGTACATGTTTCATAAGCGAATATCTGATAAAATAGGAATTAATCGTTCTGTCAAAAGTATTATGTATTTCATTTGTAGATCCGCATGACTTATCGGATCAGAATGTACGGTTGGGTATTTCAAATTAAAATGTATCCAGAATCGACAATTAAATTGCAAGGTGAAGCGAATGGTTCGCATTAAAAAATATTGATTTATTTATTTTTTATTAAAATTTTTTTATTAAAAAAAATTTATTTAAAAAGAATTTAATGGTATTTATCAGGTAGTTTATTTTTATTTGAATACATTTTCTTCTCTCACTCTTGTGTGTCATGAGAAATAAACGAAAAAGTTTTCGAACCATCGTCCAACCATTTGAGCCAACATTTCATAATCCTTTCTCTGGTTACGCGGTACAAATAAAGTCGTGTTACGAATACTTCGGATCGTGCGTGATTGCCGTTCATTCGTACAAACTGTCATTTCCATCACGTCGGATGATCAAGGTTTTATCGTATGCTTTGGTACGACGAAGCTATTTGGCAACCCCCACGATTACACGGCGCAAACCTATTGATTAAATTCAATATACAATTATAGATAAAAGTTGCCGCACGGTATTTTTGAGGAACGTTTTTGGATTACACCTCGTTTAAGCTTATCAAATACAATTATCGGTTTATGAATTCTTCAAAAATCCACAATTTTGTGTATTAATTGTGGCAATTTTTTTTTTTACGAATATTACAAATCGGAATGACCTAGATTTTATAATTACGATAGCTTCGAGTGATATAAGTACTAAATATTTAAACGATCTGTGATTAAAGATCGATGATCACTTCTCTCGATGAATTCCACAGCTCGATAATGAGCGCATGAAATTTAACGTCGACAAATTTCGTCCAAGCTGGCCCGCGTTAAAGGTTTCCACCCCCTCGGATATAATGTGACGCAACTTCTGCATTTCACGGCGTAATGTATATTACAAAGCAACAATTCTACACCAACATTCCCCGGACGCCAATGAAATTACACACGTGCACACGCGTTTCCCGTAGGTGTGAGGTACGTTGTTATCATACCAGTTGCAAGGGGCCTCCATCGAGAGTTTCCCTATGCGAGTAATTATTCTCTCTGTCAAGAGCGAAAGAGACGCGGTTCGTTGTAGAGAGTTTCTCAAACGAATACTATACCAGTTGCGAGCGGCATTCTCAAGCCGCACGCGCCCGTTTCCTCCACCCATCCCGTTTACTTCATTACACTTTAATTGTCGGCTGCGTTACCGGAGCGAACCGCGAGTAATAACGATAATAAATTCATGTTTATTGCCTCGCATGCCGACGACAAAATTCATGTGTATCGTGGGCTCGGCAATGTGCCACTGGAAGGGCGAGCAGACGCTGCTCTCGTTTTCCGCCCTAAACGAAAATGAGGTGGGGGTTGTTCGTTGTACATATGTGTCGTGGCTGGGGGTGGTCGTGGGCTTCGGGTGAAAAATAACGAGGTCACCGCGGATACTGCGACTCCAACCCCTATCCACCCCTGCCGACCGCTCGTGGGTCTCGACCGCGTGGTCGACACAGGATATTCAGTTCCCCCGGGAATTACCGGCACGCAAGTACCATTATGAATTATGAATTAACGCGCTCGCTGGGGGTCGGCGGGGCCGAGCCGGTTACCGACGACCTCGAGAAGAATAAGACAAGGCTCCCCGTAGCAGCTCTCACACGAAATTCAGGCGAACACGGGAAAGCCGGGTCGTCCGAGGGAGGATCCATGTAATTCTGTCCGACTTCTGTTTGTTTTTGATTCAACAGACCCTTTGGAGAAACTCACGTTGACCGATAAAATCTGTAAATGCAGGTTTTCGGTATTTTTGTATGTTTTTAATAAGAATATATTTTCTCACAAATATTCGACGGTTAAAAAATATTTTGACATATATTTCTTTTCGTTTTTTTTTTTTTCAACTACTGAAACTTGCCATCCGCATCCTGTACTAAAATTTAGCATCGCATTAATTTATTTGAATTTCGTCTTCCGAGCAAGATGCAATTTAATTATTTAGGCAATATAATCAGCCCATAGTATAATAGTGGTGAATATAGCCCAATCCATGTATTTCGGGCTAATTATTATCTCTTTGACACTGATTTTTTTTAATTTTTTTTTTTTTTTTTTTTTTAACACCTGCGTTCTCATAGAATTAACCAATTAGCTCACCAATAATTTGCCAATATGAGGTGCGATGAGAAAGTGACTTGTTATACCGTTATCAAAATTATTTCATTAGCACAAATGAAAGAGCGGTCAAATAATTTCTCCTCGCCGCCGATGTTCGTATCTCAACATCTTTCTCGGTGATGACATTTATAATGTGGACATTCAAATATTTTTATAGGGGAACCTCAACCAACGGTGAGATGGTGGCGGGGTCAAACGCTCCTGGATTCGAAGGATGAGCCCGGACCTACCGCAGGACTCAGGAGAAACACCTTGTACGTCAACAGCTTAACAAGGTCCGATCTACATGCCGTGTTCACATGCCAAGCGTCGAACAACAATATTAGCCAGCCCGTTTCCGCCTCGGTCGCCATCGAGATGCATCGTAAGTTACACACTCAGCTAGACTTGTCTGATGACAGTTACGCTTAACGATATTCCACTTAACGGTAATCCCTCTTCCGCTTCCACACAACCCACATTCACATGGACCGAATGAGTTGTGTGACGTTAGTCTAATAGTTCGCAAAAAATTAGTGAATTAGTAAAATAATTAGTAAAAATCACCATTTCTTCTCACAAAGAGAAGACTTGTTAGTGCCGTAATGGAGTACAAAAATATATTTCCAGAAAATGGGAGGTCCTTTTTTCACTTCCGTAAATTATTTGTTCCGTCTGAAAAAACCGTTTTTCTATCGGACGGCTCGCGTCAACTTATGCGATTCCGATTATCAAATTTACCTGCTTAATTAAAGCCATACGGGTTTTTAACTACGTGGTCGGGTATTGTACGTCCACTTGCTGACCCTCAAAAATCGATGGCCAAAGACCGCTATCAACAAGAATAAATGGTAATTTCTTTCCAATTATACCTCGTGCCTAATTAAATTATCGTGTTCAACACATTCTATTATTTCGACGCTACAAACATCCTTTCCATTCACTTTGCCAGTAACAATCGATACGTTCACCCTGTTTTGTTTCGATATACGTGGCTAGTGAGTACGCCTGAAAAAGCTTTTATAAATATCATTATTATTAATAACTTCAATAGCTTTTGTTGCTCAGCCGGATGCACAACTCTATTTTTTTATATTAGTATTAAAAAAGATTCATTGTCAAGATTCATATTTACAATTCCAAGGAGGTAAATTTTTGATAATAATAATTTATAAATCTACTGTTGCTGACACACCTTTGGCAAGGGACCATCGACCTGGTCCCTTGAAATTATTGATATTGGAAATATTTTATTTTCCTTACCAACTGTTAGATGTGTCGATTTTATTCTATTAAAAAAAAAAAAAATTATCCATCCTGAGACATTACATTAAATATTTCCGGCGCGCTGTTGATCACGAAAAAGTTTCACGTTCAGCGATTTTCCTACTACGACGTCTTTGATCTCTCTATGATCCTTGACTCCGTCATTCTGCTTTTCATACGCCCTTGTCCTATGCACTTGGACTAAATGTCTGTCACTGACGAGAAATTGAATAACTAGTCGAAGTCTGGGAGAGGATGTTTGTGAGGGAAAACGTGAAAGACCGCGCCCTGGAGAGCACTACAGTGAGACTCGAGCAGAGTCGCGGTGGAATGCGATGCAAATCCGTTTTTCAACGAAAGCTCTTCGTGCATGTAGTAATATAAAAGCAATGGCATTGACAGTCATTGTACTGGGTAAAGGAAGAATTTCACTACGCAACTTATGCCGTTCGTCATTTACTCCTCACTCGTTTATGAAGCTCCATTCCCCAGTCTTTCCCTGTTAACCGAAAGTACCTTGATTCAGGTACAGTAAAATGCCAATCTTCGTCCCGTACGTGCGGTGATGTAATGCTTGCATTACCTAACCCTACCAAACTACAAATCCGACTTTTGTTGCTTCATCGCCTGGCGCAGACTACGTACTCACTTCGGAAGAGCTCGCATGTTCCCTGTTTTAGCCGAAGTAAAATTGGCTCAGCCGGATTAAAAGTACCCTCGCGTATGCCGTTGGGGAATTTTATTGCCATCCGTTAACTCGATGTAAACGCCTCGTCCTTTTTTCTTCGCTCCAATGGAACCCCCAATAATAACATTTCTGTCGCTTTTGTGGCGCGGTCACGTGATTCTCGTAGGGCGTTGAGTGCAAACGAGAGGTCACAAATATGGTAATTCGAAGCCTAGGGAGCTTGCACAAATGTTTTCGTGTCATGCCTCGGCTATATCTCTGCGATATTCATGTTAAATTTTTATAAAAAGCCGACGAGTGAATTCGAAAGGTATGTCGAGATATTTTTTTTTTTTTTGCTACTTCTACCCCCGAGTTGAATCGGTTCAGTCGCAAGTCTTCACGACAACCTTCTTGTCGAATGTCTCGTGCAATCTAAAAAAAATCACGAATTTATTAGACCTGTTAACTATTTCGGACAGTAATTTTTCAGACTTTCTTATCAATGTATATACATATTTCAATTGAACTAGGTGCTTTGGAAAACTTACGCTCAAAATATGTGGTAAAAGTTCGTCGACATAAATCATTTTATCCTGAAATATTAGAATACAAGCACGCGGTAGCATTTCTTTAAAAAACACATTTTTTTCAAATTCTTGGCATCCTTGATTATTTCCGGGGCTCTAATCGAATTGTTTTTCCACTTCGTCGTGTATGATATTTTCACAGATGAAAATTTTTTTACAAAAGAAACATTTAAATCGGGCGTATGTTCCGTTCGCGATTGTTCGATATACGCCCTTATGACCTAAGTCACGTTTATACGCTGGAAATACCTCCGTACAATTTTAGTCACGCGATGTATTATTGTTATGAAGTCGAACAACTTCGCACCTACTTTCCGTAAATATATGTACACATCGATATGCCCTCTACGCTGAATAGGCACGCACTTCTTGGCCCTATTTGTTATCCACCATGGATGGTAATTTACACTCGTCACTCTATGATATCGCCGCAATAATTAACATTAATAAATATCCTGACCCGATGATCCCATATTTCATCACTTGTATGCATAAAAAAATAATATACATATATGTATATATATGCTACGTCTTCGAGACACAGATGTATGCATTCTTTTGGAATATTCGTCAGGATAGAATATTAGTCAGGAATTATCGTAGCTCAGTCATTGGTCGATGATTCGAATTTGTATCAACATCAGCGAGTTATTTAATGAATAACGCACGCACGAATTCACGCGACTCACGTGACTCGGTGCATTGGGCATTGAAATCGCTTGGAAAAATGTCGGTAGTGCCTCGAGTGTCATTAAGCGTTCTAGTACGCTGTACTGGGCACATAGAGTATCGAGTACTAGCAGGTACAGTGATGACGGTTCAAGTGGTAAAGGCGAGCACGATAGGTGGATGTGAGTACGTTCGTTCTATACGATTGGCCACGGTGGTCGTTAAAAAAGCGAAATGTCCGTCGTGGAAAATGCGAATGTTTTCACTACCGGCACGGGCATTCACTTTCGAAGTTATCGTGACTCTCCGGCAACCGACCTTTCATCCTAGTCCAGCACTCCTGAGAGAGAGCTTCAACTTCCCTGTACTCATACCAATTGCACGAAACCTTCCATTCTATACGCGTATAGGGAGTTTCCTATCGCGAGACGTTCGCTTGAGCACATCGTTGTACAAGTTTGTGTACATTTCCATCGGGATCGTTACGTGCGTTCGTTCAGAGCAGCGGTACGTAAGGTATTCATAGATACTGCATCGCTGCAGCTACGTTTTAACGGGTATTAGCAGATCTCGTGTAAGTATACCGTAGGCACTTTTCCCTCTTACCTTTTATAGCTCGACATTACGTTTCAATGTTCCAGAGTCTCGTTCTTTCTTCGCACTCAGTTTTCTGCATAGTTACCTCATTCTAGATTGGCTTGGCCATTTTACTTGAACGCTGCAAGACCGATTGCACTGCAGATTTGCTGCAATTATGCGAAACAATTGGACATTGATGACTAACGATAATTTCAATCTGTTCAATCAAATTTGAGTTTCGGGGGGATTGCATTTCATTTATTCAGTGAGTTTTTGACAGCCAATCATTGAATAAAATATGACCATTATCAATGCATTTCGCGACGTGGACCTGACTGGCGTTCTGGCTATGATGATCAAGTGAGCCGATATCATTCCAACTCTGAGCTCTGATGTTCTAGGTCGAATTTTAGTCACGGCCAGACAATGCGGTCATAAAAATTGATGACCTACGATCAATTAGAATATTAGCTTGGAGTCGCTAGAATCCCGAATTTATTAATAGCATTGTATCTTATCGATCTAAGTCTGACCGACACTCGTCGTGTAGAAGCGGCGAATGTTGCTCACTCTGATTAGCACGTAATCAATTTACGTCTAGACCTGTAGATATTTATCACTTGTACACGATGACAGCACCGATCAAATCTATGATACTTGAACAGCTGTATTTAAGTGCTTGAAATATCGCACAGCTGTCTCCGTTATCTATTTGTTATCTTCAGGCGATCTTGCAATTATTTTGGATAGCTCCAAGCATTCGAAGGGCTTCAGAGTTTTTTTTCTGTCAGTTATGCTTTCGAAGTGCAAGTTGGATTAGAGAAAATTTGAACTGTTTATTTCAACCAGCAACTAAGATATTCTGAAATTTTCCATTTCCTAAAGAGCCGATAAAAACTTCTAAAAATTTGTTAATTTTGCGTACCCTCAGAAGATCGCAATTTAATTCATAACTCACAATAATTCACGGTGGTCCCTAGAAAAAAAAAAAATTTCAACTCAAGAACCATCTTAACGTAACTTTATTTGTTGCACTTTGAATCGTGGTCCGCGTATATGCTTCATCCTAAGAGACCTAGTTCATCCCGGTTGGAAGATCGGCCGACGGCAGAAACCTCGCGGGACGGTGGGTGTTACCCCGTCTACAGAGGGTGGGCCGCTCTCGGATTGCTCGAAGGATTAAGCCTCATAAATTTCATGGTCTACTCCGTGGAATTATTGGTACGCTGTCTTAAGGTTCGGTCTTCGCGGCCTCCTATTTTACCATTACTCCTCCAAGCCACCCCCTTCGCACTCCTCGTAACATACGCAATAGTTCACGGACCACTCGCTGAGGCTAACGCCCCGTTGACTACTTCCACATAGCTGTAAGAGCAGCCTACCCTTATCTACTTCAGACGATACTCGTCTGAAGTAGATAAGGATAGTATACTGAAAAATGCAATGTGAAACGAATGCTGAACGACATTTTAGAACGAAATTTGGGCACGTACGAATATATTCAGGATAAGACTCGGTCGATTTTGATCCCCGTTTCAGGCATAGAAATGTGGCCACTTTTTAGCATAGTCGGAAAAAAATAGCCACTCGGGAGGAAGTGCCTTTTTCCCACGTGTGCGAATTTCCGCTCGCGCTCCGCTCGAGCATTGAACTTCGCATTCAGTGAAAAGACGCATTTTTCCCTCCTGTAGCACAATAGAGTCAAAGTGGTGAATATGGCCCGGTCTACGTATCATTAATTCACGGGCTAATCGGACTGGGCCATATTCTCCACTTTCACTGTACACTATTTCGGGGAGTTTCATGCAAGCACATATAACGTGTTGAATGGCTCTTCTGCTCTGCGTAAGCTCAGAGAGAGAGAGAGAGAGAGCAGAACATTAAAAGCTTTCTACCCGACTCTGCTCCTGACAGCCACATTGAACTTTCGAGAGAGTTCACAACAGCAGATTGCAGTCCTCCACCTCAATTATTTTTATGAACAAGCTTACATTGCGTCCAACATTTTGCACGATATTTTAATAACCCAAAAATGTTCACTCAACAGGTGGTTTGTCTTTGTGACTATTTTTTTTTTTTATTTACCATCAGCACCGTCTTTACCTGCTATTTTTTTCAGGTTTACGAAAAGTCCTCCCAAAAACTCATCGACTCGGCATTCAAAGAAATAATGCAATCCTTAATCCGCGACGATACGAATCGTATAATGAAACGATGTCCAAATGGATATTTCCAGCTTACGACTTTGGGCGTGCATTTGGTTATTTGCAGGTAAAGCGATGCGTCGCCTATGAAAAAAAAAAAAAAATCCCTCATCTATCGTGTCCACAGAGGGATGGCTTAACATATAAATACTTAATAATAATAAAAACAAAAAACGAGAGCGCAGAGTAAAGGAACTCAAAGTGGAAGAGGTACGAATGTACCCGAGCGAGCAACAGCATCGAATCAAATTGAACCTGGAAAGCTAAAGCGCGCTGGCTGGCGGACAGAGAAATTAGAGGTTGACTGTTAAAGGGAAACGATAGAGAGAGAGAGAGAGAGAGAACGCCTAGTAAAGCGAGCCAACGGTGCTTTTGCACTAGTCTGCAACCTCCCCAAACCCTTTCTCATTCTCCACAGAGACTGAGAACCGAGAACCAACCTTCTCCCACAAGCCTAGCCCATACCATCCTATATACCTAATCGACCGTGACTAATTAGAGGCCAGTTGACTGGTAATGGAGTCAGCCAGCGAAATTGGGTAACGCTGCGCCTGATTTACAGAGAGAGGGCGAGGAAATTGTAATGCCGAGTTACTCTTGAGGCCGAACGGGGACGGCGGTAGCTCCACTGCCGTTACTACTGGCGTATCTACTGGCGTCGCGGATGGCGTATTCGCGGTGGCGGTGGGTCGGTCCGTCCGTCGGTCGGCCAGTTCGTTCCGGCCGATTGAACGAGCGCCTTTCTGCGAATGGACTATCGGAGTTCAGCGATTCGGTCATCGAGCGAAAGGCCAGGAGGAAAAGAATGGAAACAGAATTGAATCGCGGGGTGAAAGGAGCGGTTGAGCCGGAGAAGAAGCTGAGGAGAGGGTGAGGCCTCGTCGGTTTGCGGAAATCCTTTTGATTCTCCATCGTAGTCCATATTCCTCAAACTGCGAGAGTCCTGGAGGCAGCAACAGTTGCGGTTCAAACGAAACGCAGACTCTCCAAGAGAGAAACGAATAAATCAGAGCTTCGCGGATAACCGAGAAAGGCTTTTTCATATAATCGACGGGTAAAAAATCCTCCTGGTATTTCACAGTACGGCAACACTCTGTACTTAAGTGTACAGCAAACGGTCCGTTGACGATGTCGTGAAAGAGACTGATTCCCTACTAATGAGGATCGGTACGAGACTATTATACTACGGGTGTGGCGCAAGCTAATGCAAGGATTCTTCTCTCCGTAATGAGATTAATGGGACTTTTCAATTTACAAATAAGAGCCTCGCCTCATTTACTGGACCATCTATCGTGAATAATTAAACACAAATATTGTATTCCCACATGCCCTTAGCGGGGCTCAACTTAAGACCTTTTATTGGCGAGGTTGCCGTTAGATTATAGGCTTCCCATAATTTTCCGTCTTACCGTAATTGATAACCATGAAATCGATACCATCTTTTATCCTCCGCCGTTGGATCGTTATACGAGAAAGACTCTACCAGTGCCTCGAGGACATGTAGCAGTGCGGTGTAGGTGTGATGTACCATAAAAGTACGAAGATTTCGATTGTAAAAGAAGGTGAAATTCCGAGGTGCAGCGCGAAAAATCCTGGTGAGAAAACGAGCGAAGCGGAGGTGAAGGATCTCATCCCTATGCTTTCGCACCCTGAAGGCACCCTTATTTCTCTTATTTCTTGCACACCGTGAAATGGCGTGAATTTACTGGGAAGGGGGACTTGGAAGGTGTAAAAAAGACGCCCGTTGTTCCGGAAATGAGGATAGACAAATAAAAATTCGGTACGTACCTGTTGTACGCGCGGAGGAAAGATATTGTGCTACCGGGACGACTTTGGTAAGCGAACGAACTCGCGAAGGTAGAAGGAGGAAAAATAAAGAATGCCAAAAGTGAGAAGGAGAAAACCAGCTGGGAAAAACGCGAAAACTGTCTCGGTGTTGGGGCAAACGTACATCTCGGTACCATATTACGGGTGTAATATTGCTTCTCATGTTTCCACCTCTGCCGTTGCCGCTACTGTCTCGAACGGGCCCCTCGAGCGTCTCGGGGCTTGATTGCATGCTGCGAAGGTGTACTTTTGGAGGTCGGCGAGGCTGTGGTTGTGCCTCCGAGACAATGGACCGGCTCGCGAGAGACCCACTGCCTTGTCATCCGTTACTGCGGACTTGACATATCGGTGCTTGAACGGAAATCAGAGTGACACGGGATGACTGTAAATTCCGCCACAGCATCAACTAGTGTTATGATTGAGCGATTGCCTCGGTCTGTGAGCGGATTCGGTGAATCGACATTCGTCTCGACGTTGCAGGCAGTTTCTGTCAGTGGACGGTCATTGATCCATGCGGGCAGATTTAACGAGTGAAGCAAGAATGCTTCGACGAATCTGCTTGCTGACACGACCCGTGAGTTAACTCTTTCACGAAAAAAATTCATATATTCAGATATATAAATGTGTGTATATTTTTTAACAATTAATTCGGCTAAACGAAATTCTCCATCTCCACCTAGTTCCTTACCAAAGCGCAAAGATAAAAAGCTTAAATGATCGTGAAAAAAAAGCTCTCTCACATGCAAACGGAGCATGGAAAAAAAGGCCAAAGCTCGGGCTTGCGGAGGGATTAAAACTCAGGACGTATATATTTTCAATTCGCTGTTGCAATAAGTTTAACCTCGTCCACCACCTCTCGTTCGTTACTTACGTTCTTTCGTTCGTTTCTCTTCGCCACAACGAAGATCCTTCTCTGTCTGTCCCTGTATCACGTTTTCCCGCGGTCCGCGCTCCGGCGCCGGACTCTCGTTCGTTCTCCGCTCCTATCCCGCAATCGTGGAAGAACCGCGGTCCGGCTCTTATCGGTCGGGGCTTGGATTTCCAATAGATTCATTCTTTCGTTCTACGTTTATTTAATTTTATTTCTTTCCCGCTGTCCCTTTTTTTCTTCATTCCGTTATTCTTTTTGTTCATTTATTCGTTCGACCCCCGTACCGGCGGAACAGAGTTCTTATTGAACTTGTTGGAATGGGAGACGAACGATAGCTCCAGGAGTTTCGTGACTCGGTGCCCGACCTCTTCTTTTTTCCTCTCCCTCTCGCCCTTAATTGCGCGCCCTACCCTCCCGCCTGACTCGTATTCTCTCTCCCTCGTCTCTCTCTTCATTCCCCACTTTCTTTCTTCACCAAAGCCCCCGGGTATACCTTTTAATTTTTTCTCCTCGTTAATTGTTTTAACTTGCAATCCGTAGACGGGCTTTGCGAATTTCCCCCCTCATTAACGATGCTTCGTTATGCGTGTACCTTTCGGTCGTCAACGAATATACTATATGTATATTCCGTATTGTATAATATCGTCTACCGAACCCGGCAGATCTTCCCGCGCACGATTATAATCGCGATTAATATCCAGAATTCGTCCGGAGACTGGAAGGTCTGTCAGAAGAGTCGTTCGCCGATCCAAGACCCATTATTCGCGGACAATCGATGAATACCGCTCCGGAGAATAAAATAGTTCGAGGAAGAAAAATCTACGGATGATTCATGAGCGATTCGCCCCATCGACGAGGAAGAAGAATAAAGTAAATAACCAAGTGGCGAGGAGCGAGAGGGAACGTAAATGGAGAAAAGTACCAGAACAGTCGTCGCTGGCGTCGCCAAGAATTGAGAAAAAAAAAAAGTCATCGCGGCCAAAAGTTAGTAACCGCCGAAAGTTTAATTCCGGACTTTCGTGACGGCTCTTCCGCCGTTTTTTTCCTCATTTTCACTACGACTCTAAATTTTAGGACGCCTCCTGAATAGGAAATCTCCCAACGTCACGCGTCTGAAAAGACATCGACTCCATTTTCAGTCTTTATCGCGGAAACTTTTCCGAAGCGTTTATCCGAAGAAATACATTGCCTTCCAGTTGTTACATCACTTGTTGATAGCTCGAGATTGGAAATATCGACTCGATAATTCGACGTCTCGTAGACTGAAGAAGGGCTTTCGCAATACCAATGAAAATCCGATAAAAATAATTATAAAAAAAGGAAGACGAAGAGCGTTATCGTGAGTGCTTATAATTATATAAATAAAAAATTAATTGAGTCTAGATTCAATTCTCTAAAAAAAAAACCTGCAAATTAAATTTTACATTACCTTCTCGGTCATAAAATCCATTGACCAATTTTGTCTTTTGATGCAACTCGTGTGTACAGAATTTCGAAAGTGTACCGCGTCAGAGATTTGGGCTCGTGGTAATCCTTGACAAATACACGGGTCATATCGTTAAAATATCACTGTAAAATGTGGCTTCGTGCACTATTAATATATCGATGGTCCAATGCCGAACGGTAATGAAAGTTGTGCCCATACAAATCCCATAAGGACTTGGCAACACGGAGCACTCGGTACCACCTGCCGAAAACGATACGAACGCACGAGAATCGCAAAATAAAATTCAGAACGGCGTAAAAACCACGCAAACCGATATGTCATCCGCCATCCTCGATTTTTAGATCCTTGATACGTGCATACGCGAAGACACACACGACCGGTCGGGTAACGAGTACGATGAAGATAATGGAGCATATCTCTCGCGTGACAGAATATCCGGTACGAGCCACGAATGTCCGGAATACACCGCGATATAAAAACCTTTACACGAATGGGTGTCGATCTCTGTCGCAGACGGTCATGAAATTATTCACAACGGATAAATATTTATACGCGGGCTTTGGATTACAATCGAGCATACCGCGGTAAATCCGAAATGGATCTGGTAGCCGCGTGCCCGGAGCAAACGTATCGTTTGCTTATTTTACTCGCGTGTTGCCACGTCGGTGCTGCCGCTGATGGGAATTGACACACGGTGTTCCCAAGCGCCGTGTGCGACGGTTCTAAGAAGTCTCTAATCCTCGGGAAACTCGTAAACCACAGCACATGGGTGTGCAAAATTCGTGGGAGGATTTTGGAGCAGGCACTCGTTCGAATCGCATTAGACGAGAGCGGCAACTTCTCCAGCGAAGGGTTCGTTCATTGAAGGAAGGGAATCGCGGTAAAAGAGGGCCCGTGAAGATCCGAAAAAAAAGAGCGGTGTGTCACGACGAAACGTCTACGCAACTCTCCTATTTTATTTCTCACTCAGCCTCCCTCGGAATTTTTATTTCTCGCGCCAAGGGTGTAAACAAAAAAATCACGAAATCGCACATGATGCAAGAATAATTGTCACATTCTAACGATACTTTTTTCACGTGCGTGTTACAGTGGGACCCCTGAACGTGTCCATTCTCAGCAGCGAACACGTGGCTCTGAGCGCTGACAGGATGTACGAAATAAACTGCATGACCGTCGGCTCGAGACCACCGGCTAAACTCTCCTGGTACATCGAAGGCATCGAATTAAAAAATTATACGGAGAAGGTAAGAATAAAATTATTATCGTGTAATGCATGTCGATTCGACCTTTAGAATCGATTAGCAAAAATACTCGCGGATACTCACGAGCACTCACAGATACCGAGGTATCTGCCATGTGAGAGGATCTGCTTTGAGACATTTCTGAGAGCGAATAAAATACCCGAGTCACCATATTTCGCTGGTTTCAAAATAATCTGAAGTCATCCAATTATCAAGGCATTATTCATTGATCAAAATAGAATGAAAATGAATTCCCGAACGATTTAATAAAGCTTTCGCTGTTGAACATCGGGTAAGAACTGCATGCTTCGTGTATATTATTGATATCGAGAGGATCCACTATAGAAACGCAGATCGGAGAAGCCCACCGTATCGCCTACGGTGACTTCCAAATTTAAATAGCCAATTAGCCGGATGATAAAGTGGATGATATACGTGAGATATTTGGGGCGGTTACAAGCGAGTACGGGCTCCAAAAATATAAAAGGCAAAGGGTATCCGTCGACAAGGCGTTAGGTGTCGAAGGATCAGCCGTAATTTGGCACTTAGCCCGAACCGTGTAATTTTCGTCTCAAAATCGGTGACTGGCCCGTCTGTAGAGTTATGGCTCAACGAAACATTGTTTTCGGGGGGACGTCGAACGCGGAAAGCTGTGAATAATCAGTCATCGGCCGTACCTTTGAGGGTCAGCATATAGGCCGTTTACGCCAGTTGCGACAACGCCAGGAGCTTTGACCGTGGCGTTCACGCACGCGAACGAACGAACCGCCGGGACAAAGATATGTGTTTGGTCTGGGCCACGGACATGCATAGTTATTCGAATGTACAGTCAGCGGTACATGCCGCTGCCTCCTTTCGATCTCGAAACTCGAAATCACTGGCATTAGGTAGCGGTATCGGTATTTGCATCGGTGCCATTAGCGTTCCTCGAGTCGAACACGCCACGGCGCAATTACGGGACTGGCCGTGATGCTTTCGTGATCTGGCAACTCTGGCACTCCAACTCTCTACCTCCCTCACGCTCCCCATTGTTTGTAGCTTCTTCTGCCCACTGATTCGTTCCCACACTACCGTTTCCACACTAGCTGCTGATCGCACTGGCTGCAACGTTCCCACTCGCACGAGCACGAAACACTTCGTACAGTCCTCTCAATCGATCCGCGCCTTCCTTCTCCGTCTTGTTCCGCCGTACGCGACCGTCTGTATCTATCCTGTGCAATCACAGAAAAGATGCATCCGATAGGACTGGATAGAATTAATTTCGCAGTGAATTTTTGTGTCTGTACTCGCAGATTGTAAATTCCATACGACCAGGTGCGCTGAGGGAAAAAACGTAAACGAACTCCGAAAGCTATTTTTCTCCGGAATTTCATGAATTACTGTTAGATTCTGATCGGTGCTCGTCAGGTATTTCGCGAAATGCCTTTTGGCTAATGTGTACGGGACGTCGATTCAGTTCTGGAAGATAAAAAAGCCGATGTCATTTCCATCGTTCTCCGATAATGTTACTCTTTATAATTTTCTCGACATTTCCCTGAATTATTAAAATTCTCCGAACAAAAAAAATTCCGCCCAAACAATTCAATACAGAACGTAAAAATAAACTATCATTCATTCCCCGTATATTTCATCGATACCCCGATCATACGAGGAACACGAACCGCACCGAATTTTTCCCAACTGTTTACCGTTCCATTTTCATTTCCCCCGACGACACAAAAAAATAATGCAATACGTATAACGGGCATCGAAGTTTCATTAAAACCCCCAGCGGTAGATGGATATCGCGTTTGCTTTGTCCTGGATGGAAGCCCGCCCGGGGGTTCTCGCGAGCGGCCCGATCGTCACAAATAACAATCTGCGGTGTAGAATAGCCAGAGGTGTACCGTTGCACACCTCCGAAGCGCCGATGTTGCTGGTGCAGCAGTTCATATCGACACCGTATAGGTCTATTCCCTCCATCCAATTGCCATTCGAGGGTGGAGACCTGGCCGACGATATTTAGGTGATACGTCATAATATCGTGGCTTGTCGAACGTGAACGGGCTAGATCGGGTGGGGTTGGAATGGATTGGGGGGGGGGGGGGGGGGGGGGGGGCGTAGAAATCAGGGGTGACAACGGACCAGGCTTGAAACGCAAGAGGCGACGCGTTCTCCGCTGCTTTCTCTCATTCCATTATCTCCCGGTGGTTCCAGGTCTGTCCTCTCTTGCCAATCCGTGATTCTCGAGGCCTCCGCGTGCCCGTCGATTTATTGCCGTTAGCGCCAAGCCAATTTCTGTTTGCGCACTGAACGCCGTTTCGCACACAGTTCAACGCTCATAATACCTATACGTATACGCGTTATTCTATACGAGATTCTACTCCTCCCGTCGCCGCTCCAGGAGTTGACCGCAGTACAGGATTCCCGCCAGGGAGCAGCAGGGCGGCCAACTCGCGACATGTCCTGTCCACCGAGTCCTTCCGTTCGTCCGTCTGTACATCCGTTCGCGCGTACGGCTTCCGTAATCTATCGGCTCCAAATACCAACCATTGGTCACTCGCGTTCGTACATCCCCACTCATGAATCCCCGTACGAAACGCGTGATAGTATCGAGCCATCGATCAGTCGAAGTGCATTTCTCTTGCATCCATTAGCGAGAAAAATATAGTTTCAGGGAGAGTCGTGGAGCGGTATTGTACGGGGTGTATTTTCACAAGCGGTGTTCACAACGGGTCTTGTACTTTACGAGGGTTTCGTTTTTCATTAAAAAGTGTAAAAATAAACATTTTAAACCATAGAAATTTATTGGCACAGAGCCGGCAAGCGTTGCTTCGTAATCCCTTCGATCAGGGCTTCGGACCGTCAGCACTTTACTGCGAGGCTTGTTTTCAATTCATGGACTTCCGGCCGGATGGAGCACGCACCTTTAAAGCACCGCGCTCAGCCGCTTTACCTGGTGGATATTTCAGAGCTCTAAATCAGGTCCCGATAAGATCCGAAAAAATGCCTCATAAGGCCCTAACAAGGCCTTGATTTAATCGTCTAAAGTCTCTACTGGGATACTCGACTTAAAACGAAATAAGGGTGGAGTAATTCACTACCTCTACGTGCGGTTCGGTACATGGTATACAATATGAAAAAATTTATTTAGTAAAATACATGTGGGTCGAACATTATATGTACTATGTATTTTGTACACACACTGAAAAAGAAAAATGGTTGGAGCAAACGCGACACGGTGATATGCGGTCAGAATTTTTGTTTGGTTCGTATAAAAATTATTTTTCATTCGACAAATTTTAAACTGATCGAAATAAATAAACGATCGTTCGAAAACTTGATACTTTAATTGCATTAAACAAGAGACCTGTGAACGGGCCAAAAAATAAACCATTGGTAGCATATAAGCAACGCACACGTCACAAGTGCATACGACTTTTGCCTGTCGTATATTCCAGACGTGATAATTAAAAAATTAAAAAACATATGAAAAGTGTGCTCGAGTCATCCTTTGGAAATGTTTTATCCTCATACGAGCATACACCCGAAATATATTTTCGATTGCATGCAATGTACAGTCGTGCTATGTCATAAATTTGTGGAAAAATTTTATTTGCAGTAACTTTATCGGCTATTTCGCGAGCTCGCATTGAAATAAAGGATTTATTTTATTCGATAGAAATTATATTCCAAATAAACGTCATGGAATCGTTGACCTCGCGAAATTTCGAAGCTGGTACACCGTAATTTGTAAACTGTACCAATTCTATACCCATTCGGCTATTCAGTACGCGAGAATCATTTTTTTTTTTGTTCGTTTGCGTTATTACTGATTGCAGAATTATCATTAATTATTTATGATATCGCTCCGAACGAAAAGAACCAACTGAAATTGCTCGATAGGACAATTAAAAAACATCACAAAAATACAGAATACTCTCTTGATGTCCAAATTATTTTTTAAAAATAAAAAGGTATCATAGATATTCTCGTGGTCGAACCGCAGTGAGCGGCGATTATATCGCTGACATAGTGTACAGACTATTACTTTACTCGACTATCTGTCGAGTAAGTTGCGCATCAACGCGTTTATGAAGGAGCTTTCGCATTTCCGCAAAAGCCATCTCGATTGTTCTCGCCCCAGTGTCGCGACGCACGAGCAACTGCACGATCGTCCACCCTATGAAAGCTATAGAGCTAGAATACGCCATACACGAGATCTACGCCGGAGACTGACGAGAGTGGCGAATGGATGAACGCCAGTGATAAGATCAAGCCGGCGTTATAATCCATCGTTATGTTAGCGCACCTTTATCCTATCCCATAGCCCGTTATCCCGACATAAACATGGTCGTAGCGTTGCATCGGTCCCATCGTTAACCCACTCGATATTACGTAAACAAAGTGGACGAAGCATGCGTGTATACGCGACTGCGTACACACGAGTGTTGAATTTTCCTTCCACGGAGAGATGTTCCGGAAGTGAATATACGCCAGTTTCGTTTTATTCAGGGAGAGACACTTGCCGTGAGGTGAATGGCTCTTTCGCGAATCAGGGAGTTATGCGGATTACACGTTAAAGTTGTATAACGCCCCAACTAGTTTGTTTAACTTTAAGTCGTTCGAGTTACTTCGCAGCCGCTGATCCACGAACCCCCGAGATCTGGTTGCCGCTTACGACATAATAGCATTTACCAGACACGTTTTAACGCGAGGTGATAAAGAGTTAAGAGAAACGTCGTGAAATCATCGTAAGGCGAGATGTGAAAAAGCGTCTCTGGTCGGCTTCGAGTCCGTTCACAAATTACGCCGCCATGAGCTACCAACATAGGCGGAGAGAGGAGGGAGCGTTTTTTGGGGACGATTTTCCAGCTGGAGAATGAGAGAAAAAAGAGTCGGAAAATATGTTGTCGTGGAATGTGAATTTTTTTGAATTTTATCGTCCTATAATTTTTATTCGTGAATTTTTGAACGTTCATTTTATTTTACCAGAAAAAGGGGCCGGGAACGTAGAACTGCATTCTCATTGATAAATAAATTACTGTAAGTGGAAGAGAATGTGCATGAAGTTTTATGTAAAATTCACGGAGACGAGGATCTTGTTCTTCGTCGTATACTAGCTTGTAGTTGTTGGCTTCTCGTCCGAATTATCTGGTAGAACATCGACGATCACGGCGCTTCGAATATCGTTGGAATTAACTGGCAAAATTCCGGTGTCTCGGGGATAATTTGATCTCAGTCTAATTTGGCTACGATCCAGTCCCAAGACCTCACTCCCTCACTCTCTCCTGCTCTCTCTCATCCTCTCTCTCTCTCTCTCTCTCTGTCTCTCCTGCATTCTGCGTCTCGGTCTGTGGCAATTAGAGAGCCGTCGGTGTGAAATTAGGGGTTGCGACCCACTGGCCCATCGAACCCAGGAGCAAGCGGAACTCTCGCTCGGCCGTTCATTATTCACTGCTCGGTGACGTCGACGGTGTTTCCAACAAACTATCAAGCACAAAATTTATGAACCTCCCGATTTAATGTGCCCACTATTATCGGATTTTCTGCAGATTTCCGGAGACGGCAACATAACGTCATCAACGCTGACCTTTCAGCCGACCATAACGGACAACGGCAAAGTTGTGACGTGTCGGGCGGAGAATCCGATGGTTAACGGAGGTTTCGAGGAAGACAACTGGAAGCTCAACGTCTTCTGTAAGTGTGGCTCATATCTCGAGACAATTCACCGGCTGCAGAAATTGTAATTTTTTTATTCTTACGATGAAGAAAAAAAATTATTTTTCACCATGATTACCGTAGGGTGAATGTCTACACTGAAAAAAAAAAAAATGGCTCGCCTGCGCCCGAAGACAAAAATATTATTTCCAATTACCATCTCAATAACGAAAATAATTATTTTAACTTAGTCATAATTCGAAATAATATTGGAGCCAAACATAATATATTTATTTATCTATATTTCACTTTTCGGGAAATTTTGGAGAAATACAGAGTCGATTAACGGGCACCCCGATAGAGATTTTATATATTTTTATTCATTCGTGAAGTAAAAAAAAATAGAAGTATTTTTTGTCGCAACGTCACTGATCATTCAGAGGGTTCAGTCGGAAGCTACAAATTTGTTATATTTCCATATCACGTTTGGTCGAACTGTACAATATACCCAGCGGTATTTAAATAGATCAAAAGTTGCCGGCAGTCAGATGAGCCGAATAGATGGAAATGTCGACGACCGGCTTCCGCTAACAGTTTATTGAGATTGCGCGAGTGAAATCCGGAATGTAATCGAAATAACCAGGCAGACGGGTCAACTGAAAGAGAATTAAATGAATTTCGGAATGTACGAACTGCATTTGATTCTACGGTTCAGCTTTTAAATTTCGTTTCTGGCGTACGGCAGAAAAACGAAATCGCTTTGACTAGTTTCGCGCCGTGTTAAACGCCGAAACATCAAGAACGGTTCAATATCTGCGAGAAGTTGGGTCAAAAGTAAAACAAATATGAAGTAACCGCGTATTTTCATTCAATTTTTTACTGTTTTTCTTCACGTTCGGTTCGACTATTCGTGTCTTTTTACGTCAGTTGGATCTCTTTTTTTATAATTCCCCGCTCCTTTTCATATCTTTCGATTTTACGGATGAACTCTATTGTTTGCCCTTCTCTCCCCGGTCTCGTATCTTCAACCCTCTCCCCGCAGCACCGCGGCAACTACTCGATTCGTGTCACTGGACAATTTTACTTTGAACTTTGCCACTTTCTGTTTGTTCCTCCAGTTATACCAAGGCTACGACTCGAACTCGGCTCAAACATGAATCCAGACGACATCGAGGAGGGCGACGATGTGTATTTTGAGTGTAAAGTACACGCCAATCCGGGCGCTTACAAGGTTGTCTGGCGGCACAACGTGAGTTTCCCTCAAATTTATTTGTAAATAAATCTCATTGCAATTCATTTTTTATTAGTCCCGTGAGGGAATTTCTGGGAGTCTTTGAATATATTTTATTTTATTCGTCACGCTCGTGTTTCAGGGCAATGCGATACAGCACAACGCGACAAACGGTATTATAGTACAACCATATAGTCTCGCCCTGAGAAGAGTTAATCGATCCCAGGCAGGAAACTACACCTGCGTGGCTTCCAACGTCGAGGGTGATGGGAACAGCAACAATGTGGAGCTAAAAATCATGTGTAAGTTAATAAGAATAATAATAATATTAATGATAAAGATACAAAGTAATTTGTGAGTAACTTCCTCATTGACGATAATTTTTCACATCGGATTCCGTAGAAAAAATAAGAAATTTTTTTACCAATTCTTTACCACGCGATATCTCATGCAGAATTTATTTAAATTTTTATGAGGTTAAAAATGGCTTTATCCGTATTTCATAACAGACGTTAAAATCGTCATGACATATCGTGAGTCGTAAAAATAATCTTCGCCCCTTCGAAACCAAGACACGTAAGATATTACTGGTCGAATACTAAAAAAAGCGTTGAATAGATTTATAAAATCAGTAGAGAAAATGAGTGAAGGAATAAAAAAAGTGGTAACGGAATCTGCATTAGGAGACCCTTCGTGAATTTTTCCGCACGGTTTTTTTGTGAATGTGACAATAATTCCCGTGTCTCGTGTTTATCAATCGACCTCAATGACGGCGCCAGCTAGTCGGCTTTATCGAAAAGCTCCGTCATAGGGGATAAAATGTTTCTGGTGGCTCGAAAGAGAAACAGCACCGGCCTAACGGTCGGCGAGAACACTGTGGTAAACAAATAAAATAAAAAAAACACTGGCTGACGAGGCCGCGAAGAGGTAGAGAGAGGGAAAGCCATGGGAGCCGTTCGGGCAAACCGACAAATTATTCCGTACCGACGAACTTTCCTCGTCCGGCGAAACTATTTGAACGCGGGAATAATGCCCATCGATCTTTCAAGGCTCGGTGGACGGGTGGACGAACTATATAGGGAATGGAAATAGCGGGAAAGGGAAAATGGAAAGAGAAAAAAAAACGGAAGCGGTCGCTCGGATCTCCCTCGATCCTGCTGACCAACCTCAACCCTTTCCTTCCCTCTCTTTGTTCGCGGAGTTTTAATTCGCATAAACTCTGTTTCCGTTCGTCTATCATCCGCCTCTTCTACGGTCGATTTTTACACAGTTGCACTACTTACAATAGAACTTTATTCCCTCTCAAAATCCGTCGTTGCGTCGAAAATTAAAGTCGACGTACGCTCGCTTAATTTATTGGTACGAACGCTCATGAGCGTGTGAGTGATTAATTCTCTGCATAAGTTTTCTTCATTCGGCGCGAATCCGTTCATTTTTTTTTTTTTTTACGCTGCGTGATACCTTTAATTTCTGCACGGCGACACACCAAGTTGCTGGATTAAACCCAAGGTAGATTTTAACATCGAAACGGGGCCGGCCCCGTTGCGGATCTTTGGCCACTTTTCAAGCTCGCACGCACCGTTTCCGTTCGTTCCCGGTACGGAATTGGACAGGACGTATCGGTTCGACGGAAAAATGTTATCGTTGCTCCTGTACCGAGCACATTATTGGAAAATGTGCTCCACGCTATTTTACGTAGATTCATGGTCTACGAATAATATTCGAAGAGCATGAATGTGCCTCGGGCCAGTGCAATGGATTTCGACTCCACTCCAAAGACACTTTTGATGTATCGTGTTATTTCACCCACTTTCCAGTATTGTGTATGAAGTCACTTTCGAAATAAAATTTTTTTAATAGAACACAACGTTTTTCCGATTGAAAAATTATTTTCGAACCGAAATTGGAGTCACGGGAATTTTTTTGTTCCAACAGATTTTGGTTACCGAATTAAGATTTCGTAACTAAAACTTTATGGCCGGATTGGTGCTTGTGATTTGTGCTCTGAAAGGAATAAAGCATCATATTTTTAATTCGGGAAGAAAGATTAATTGTTCGTCGTTAATAAGTAACCTGGAAAAATTTACCGAGTTGGCATGTTAAAAAAATGTTTTCTCGAGGCAAAGCTGTGTCGATAAAGGAGAAAAATAACGGTATAACGAAGCGGTCTACGTGAAATTTGAGAGGAAAATTTTTAAAGTAATATCCCAAAGCCAAAGTGTACTCCTCGAAGATTGTACTGAATGCATGGAATTTCCAACTTCCGTAGCCGACACTCAGTCAGCGGTATTATTTTCTCTCATTGATGAATTATGCATAAAGTGTGGTCTCGTATATTCGACCATTCTCGAGAAATTCCTCTTTGAGAAATTATCACAGCCTCACAAACTTCAAGCAAGTTCGCCCACGAAAACTTCATTCTCTATTGCGAATTCCGCGGTATTTTTTTTTTTTTCACTTTTGGCGGAACACTTCCGAATACTTTTACGCGGTTTCCGCGAGAAGTATGCGAAACTTGAAGTGTATAATTGATTTCGTACAGAGAATATGAAAATAAAATCGATCCGTTATCCCTATCACGAGATCCGTGTCCGTATCAGTAAAATCGAAACGCATCGAAAGTGCGAAAATTCGCCACCGCGTCGCCCCAGTCTCGTTGACTCCGTGCAGGTGGCGAAGGCGTGCGTTCCTCTGCAATGCAAATACGGTGTGTCTCGTCGGTACTTGATTTTTCTAATTTTCTTTCAGACAAGCCAATTTGTCTGCCGGATCAGCAGCGAATATATGGCGTCGCACGTCTGGAAGAAGCTCGGGTCGTGTGCAAAGTCGAGGCCCATCCAGAACCAGCAAGTTTTCGTTGGGCTTTCAACAACACGGAGGAGTTGATCGATGTGCCGGTGACACGCTACAGGAACTCAACACTTCGCACCCAGAGCGTGCTCAAGTACAGACCAGTCACGGAAATGGACTATGGCGTGGTGCTTTGCTGGGCGAGCAACACCGCGGGACAGCAAAATACAGCTTGTGTATTTCGCATCATACCAGCTGGTGTGTGTTTACAAAATATCGTCGCAAATAATTTCCCTGGAGTGTGCGAGGCGGAGCACCGATATTGCCTCGTCAAATACTCGAGACTTCCCGAGCACACCGGGGTCAATTGTCGGAGCATTGTACAGGGAAATACGCGGTAGCGGGAGCGGAAAAAAAATCGGACAATAGCTGTTTACACGGTCATTCAAAAATTAATTCGCCAACGATTTCGGGGATTCTTGCAGGCGGATGAAAGACCGGAAGAATATTCGAATCGGAGAGCGAGTTACTCCCAGGTTCTTTACGTCTTTCGCCCGTTACTGAATGGTGCACGAGTCGCTCCGTTCCTGTCCCACTCGACTGTAATATAACTGCGGTACACACACGCACACGTCGGCTTAAACCCTCACAGACCGTTTTGGAAAAACGCTCCAGGCCAGTTTGCCCAGCTTGAATAATTTCACGAGTCTTTTTGTCTCGTTTGTAACGCAGGAAAACCAGAGGCGCCGTACAATTGTACCCTGACGAATCAGACGACAGAGTCACTCTCGGTCGAGTGTACCGCCGGATTCGACGGCGGTCAACCTCAACAATTTCTTCTCGAGGTGTACGATCAGCACACAAATGTACTTCAGGCCAACGTCACGTCGAGAGACAATGCCGCGTTCACCGTTCAGGGTCTCGAGCCCGGCAGGGTTCTCAGCATGAAACTGTACGCTGTCAATGCCAAGGGAAGAAGCGATCCCACCAGACTCGAGGGATTTACCCTCAAAGTCGCTGAGAAGCAGACTGGTAAGTCTCGGATTTCCGAATTATACTTAGATTAAGCGTTACGTTACGAACTTGTACGGGATCCGGGTGAGTTACTGGAATAACTTCATTCGGCAGATGAAGTACGGTTATTCATGATCGACTTGGCATTGTGAGTGAAATTAGGGACTCGGTCAGTAATTCAATGACGCATGGCTCATCGTAGCTCACTGTCAGACGCGTTTAACTCGACCGGTGGAGCAAGAAAGTGTCATTCTGCAGATTAATTCAATGAATAAATATAAATATCTGTACAACAATATCGCAGTAATCTTAGCAGTCTCATAATGTTTTTGAGCATCTACAGAAATTGATTGAGAGCAATTTTTTTTTTTACCGTTCAATTTTGTTGAAAGAATTAATTCGTGAAGAAGGAAAGTGGCCCAATTTGCTGTTTCTCACGTACGGTGCATGGCAATCAATTGAGAAAGCCAGAACTGTGCGCAACATCCTTGCGGAATATCGCGAGTCCTCGTATCTGGTAGCTGATGATTGCAATAGACGTGATCGCTGCTCCGGTCGACGCAACTATTCCCGATATTTCTCAAGTAAGGGTGGGTGAATTAACGTTGAACGGAGCTACGTCGAAATTTCGCCAATTTCTTTCGGCTCACGGACGGTCACCAAGATTGATGGGTATCGCTCCTGACGAATTTACAAGTGAAATTGTTATTGGCCACTGGCGATCGGTGCGGTTGACTCGGGAGGGAGGAGGCATACGAAATCACGTTCCACGGAAAAGGGCTTCGTCGAAGGCTGAGCGAAAGAGAGAGAGAGAGAGAGAGAGAGCGGAGCGAGATTGCGATGAACGTCCGGGAGATATAGAAAACCGAATGAGAGGACCGGATAGCGCTTCGGCGATCGGGCCGAGCACGAAACTTTAATAAAATTTCTCCCTTCCCCAGCTTTGGCTATCTCCGATACGGTCACCGACCAATACCGAAAGAGCGTGGAGGAGGCCAATTCTATCGCTATGTATGAAAAAAACCAAAGCGTCATTTTGTCTCTTTACGTCTTTTTTCCGTCACTTTTCTCATTTTCTTTCTCGCTTCTTCTCGACCGATTCTCTCCCTCGGTCTTGCTCCCGGTCGTCCCCTCGATGCAGGGTTGCGAGCCGGTCGGGAGAACGCTCCGGCTTTGAAGAGAACATTTCCAGTCTCGTCCTTGAACGTAGAGAGCTGAGCGAGTTGGCTCGTTAGTTAGACATTCATAAAGCGTCAGTGAAGCAGCAATAGCAGAAGTGGCTTGCGGCGCGACGAGACGAGGAATGGATGGGTTGTCGAGTACTAAGGAGAAAGTCGGAATGGCAGCGCAGCTTGGCGGGGACCATAAAGAATCGAAGGACAGGGACAAAGTTCTCAAATATATAAGAATCAGTGCAGATATTTTCAGAGCGTACACGGAGACCTGCTGAGTCACCTACAGAGAAAAAATGTTTTTCAATCACTTTTTCGATCTTGATCAAAAACGTCGAGCATTTTTTTTTTTTTTTCCATTAAATAAAGAAAAATTTCTGTCGAATGTGGAATATATTTTCATAAAATCGACGATAAGAATATTATTTGGAGTGCAGTAACGTTGCCGTTCATAAATATCATGAGGAAATGTATTTTCACTTCATTGAAACCTTGGTAGAAATATCGAGTTTCGAAGAAAAAGTAAATCGCCCCTGCGCGTAACCGGATGTCAGTTAAAACGGAAGTGGAACACGCGTGAGTAAACATCCGCTCGTTTACTGCTTAATTTCGCGGCTGTGAAAAGCTCTTCTTCGGGGAAGTCAACGACTGCCGCGAGACTGAAGAACCGAGAGAAAAAGGTTTGACGGGAAAGGGTGAACCAGGTAGATGCGGCGTGAAGAAGCTGGCAGGTCGCCAGTACGTGCATCGAAGGAACGTTCTCCGAGGAAGGCCGAGTGGGTCAGGTCGAGAGGATCGTCAAAGTCGAAGTCTGAGCTTCGTCGTTGCGGAAGAGCCGACATTCTCGTCGTTCAAGAATCCATATCGTTTCGGTGGCGCTCCCTCGCCCTCGATCTCAATTCGCACCGGATTAAATTCAATCCTGTGGGAGACACGTCGTCGCTGCAGTGATTCGCCAAACCTACGTTAACTCCAAGCTGCCAGCCGGTAAGAAAGATTCACCAGAATAATACGACGCGGAGATGATGACAGCGTAATTGGCAAAACATCAAGCGCAGCGACGGGGAGGTACTTGTTTACGAAAATGGATTACAGCCATCGGGTTGGAGACACATTGGCTCTATCGCGAGGTTCGCGCCTCGTCCCTTCGCCACTTCGAACCTTCCGATTGACACGTGGGACTTTAACAGACGCGGTGTCGCTACGGAGAACCTAAATCAATGATGCAAGGGACTAAACGTTTTTATGAAAAGAGCTTCAACAGCTGTCGATTCTCAATGAATTTGCATCTGCAGAGATGACAGAAAGACGATGAGAAAAAATTATACTATTTCCTACATATTTCCTACCATTCTCAACCACCTCACCGATTGAGACGAAAGCAAGGAGATTTTTGTGCACCGTGACGGCAGAGCATGTAACACGCTGTAGCGAAGCGCCGAAGCTGATTTAGCCTCTTCAGTGCAGTGAATAAACAATGGGGTTTCGGAAACAGACGACGGTTAGTGAAATCGGGATTTTGAGCAGCCCTCGATTTAGACACAGAAGCGGAGAGCAAGCTGCGCTGAGCGGCCAAAGTCATCTGTCAGACATACAGCATGCGCAACAACCCGTCCAGACACACTTTCGTCTGCATTAAAAATTAACCTGCACTTTAGCTCCCGCGACCGCTGACTTTAGAAAACGCTCTTCCTCGCGAGCTTTTCGATACACTCTCACATGTACGGGACAAGCCGGTAAGCAGAAACGAAGCGGAGAATGAGCCAGAAGTGCTCCGGGCCCGACTCAAGAAGATTTGAGAGCGAGGAAAAATTCAGGAGACTATTTTGTCTAGTACAAGACAAGGAAACGAATCCAATATTGCGACTAAAAATAAGAGTATGCGACCAATACATTGATGGGTGACCGCCGAACTGACCCGTAACTCGCACACCTCACATCCTTGAGTTGCCTGGTTAATTCTGAGGAATTAAGGATCGTTGAAAGCGACCTTTTTTCGTGGCACAGTGCACAGAATATGTGAAATTCCGCGGTCTTTAATTAAAAGCTGCAAATTTTCAGGTGTGAATATTCAGAAAAAAAAACCGAATGGACTTTTACATTTTTCCACCAAATGTTTTCGATCGCCCGGATAATTTAAGTACATAAAATTAAATTAATAGTGAAACAAGCGCATCAACAGTTCTTGGTTGTAATGTTGAAAGAGCTACGATAATGGGAACGAAAGAAAATTAAGAGAAGATTTTATCATTAATAGAAATCGCTTGAGAAACAACTCTGGTTCAGTCCGAATTTTCGTTTATCCGAACGGTCGCTTCCACTTCGGATAATCGGCGTTCTATCTCACGAGCTGTCGATTGATTATCGACCGAAATTTCTCACTATTAGAATAAGCGTTTTTTCAATACGAAAATTATAACGTCACGTACGGTCGATATTTTTTGTCATTAGGAAATTTAATTATGTCGGCTGAAAATAAAAATAAATTAATGAAAAAATGTATTTTACTGGAATTTGAGATTTATGGGAAAATAGAAGTACCTACACGAGAGCAGTGCGCGTCTTGTTCACAGGTACTCCGGTGCCTTTCGAGATAACACCGTTGCTCGGGATACTCATAGGAATCGTGGCCGCTCTTCTGCTCATAACCATCGTCATTCTCGGGGCACTGAAGGTCCGCAGCGAAAGAAGAACTCAGAGACCCGGTGATTTACCCCTGAAGAAAGCGACAGCTCCGAGTTCCGAGGATCTGTACGATGCCGATGACAGAAATCCCGACGTTGTGCCGACCAACAAAGGTAAGACACAACCAATTCTGGCGATTGTTCACCTATTACTCACGATTTATTGAATAAAAATTATTTCATAAATAACCAGTTAAGAAAAAATAATCCCAGGAAAATCACCGGTACAAAAAATGTATCGAACATTTCGGCACAAATATAATTTCTTATATTGCTAATAGATCCGAAACTCATATGAGTCATTTTTTTCGAAATAATTGAAACATTTTGAATAGTGATTCAATATGTCTCGTCAAGTTCAAATCAATTCGATAATTTCGCCCGAAACTTTACCTTTCCGGTGATGGAGATTAAATTTCGTGACCACGATCGTGTGTCAATAAGTGAACGAAATTCTATGATTGGAGATTCTCGAGACCAAATATAATATATCGGCTTTTGTGTCATGACAACGTCGCTATAGAGTTGTACGAGAGTTCATCCTGCTTTATAATTAAACGCATCGTCCCTTTGATCTCATGAATGGCTTTCAATGATACGGCCCACAAGACGGAATCACTTTACGATTCGATTTAACCTAAAGATTCAGATTACCAGCTGACGGGTTCGACGGCTGGAACTCCTCTCGCAACTCAAAACACTCCCGACGAACTTCCGGCTACCTCGCTTCCGATACAATCGACGAATCACCTGCAGGGACTTTCGAACTACGCCCACAACGACTACAACAATTATCCAACGTTACCGGTAAGATCTTCGCTACGAAAAATATTTTCTTCGATCGACAAGATGTTTGAAAAATTCTGCCTGAATCTTTCGTTGATTCAACATCAGAAAAAAATTATCATTAGAAAAATACAGCAAAAGCTCTCCTCCTTATTTCAGTCATAAATGGTTAATTGATAGAAGTAAAAAAAAAGCCTAGAAAAAAATTCTTCCTTCCTTTCGTTCAATTTCGTTTTTCGTGAAAAAATTCTCTACAGAGCATTCGTCTCATCCTCTTACGCTCAGAATTTTTTTTACCCAACGCGCATAAAAAACATTCCTCTAAAGGCAAAAAAAAATATCGATGTTAAAATAACGAATATTGATTCGCCTAGCGAGCAAACAATTACTATCTCCCGGTGTAAATGCACCGCGGAAACGTCGACGATTCCGGGTTAATTCCGAAATCCTTGTTGAATTATTAGTGAAATCCGCTTACTTAACTAACTTACGAAGAGGTTTCCTGAGCCTCGTATAATAACGACTTACACGGCCGAGGATATCGATGGCGCCCTCGGTATGCATTAACAGTTCGGAAGTAAAAAGCCATGAGCCCCCTGTCCGAGTTGGATCGCTCCTCGGCTTCCTTAATTGAAATTCCGTAACATTGAACTCGCGAAGAGAGGACTCTCGGGTCTAGGTTTTCGTTCGCGATAGTCAAGCGAGCCATTCTTTCGGCCAATAACGCCGGGGATCTTGAGAAGAGCGTCGAAGATGGCGTGTTCGCCATCCTCATCCAACCTCCCCTCCCCGTTAACCCCGCCGCGCCGTTCTCCTTTTTTCCTCCCTAAGAATGGACGAGCCAGACAACGAAGAGAAATAGATCAAGAAGGGGGGAGCGAAGTAGAATGAGGATAAAGAGAATGAGAAGGACTCGCGTACAGCTCTCTGTACTATAGATACACGTCATGGAATAGGATTGGTAAAGCTTTCTATGCCAGGCTGCTCCAGCCTCGAACCAACGGCGAAGGACTATATACACTCGGATACATACAGGGTGTCTCAGAAGTCGTAGAAGAAACTGTTAGGGTTGATAGAGAAAAAAATTCTGAATCGAAAGTTCCTGAGTAAAAAATTTTTTTGGGCCATAGAAAATTAGTTATTAATTAAAAACGGTAGCCAATCAGGAGCGCGCTACAAGACCGCTCTCACTCTCGCGTCTCCGCTACTTCCCCCGCTCATTCCTTTTTCTCTTGTAGCGCGCTCCTGATTGGCTACCGTTTTTAATTAATAACTAATTTTCTATGGCCCAAAAAAATTTTTGACTCAGGAACTTTCGATTCAGAATTTTTTTCTCTATCAACCCCAACAGTTTCTTCTACGACTTCTGAGACACCCTGTATATAGGAACGAAAAAGGGAAGGGAAAGTTTCTCGGAAAATTCTTGGGCAAGAGGCTACTCGAAATAATCGTATCCACCCCGTGGGTTATATTGCCGGGGGTGCACACCTTTCGCAAACTTTCGAGTTAGCGGGCATTCCCCGCGCGGGCTATTCTCTCAGTTCCTCGCTCCCTCACCGCCGGCATTTATTTCGCCTTTTCTCCGTACAGTATTTCGCCATCTTTCCCGTTTCTCTATTTTACTCGTTCCTTTGTAAGTCCCCTCCCGCCTTTGCTCGCTATCGCCGAGAACACTTCAATTCGCTCATCCTCGCGCACCGCCCGTCTACGACCATGCCGAGATCGGTATAAAGCCAAGCGTCTAACTCGATGCAGCTTCGCTCCTGGTAAACTTTGCTTACCGTTTCTCCTCCAATTTATCGCTAACGGAGGACACGCGAAATTTCTCCACTAAACGTCCGGGTGGGAAGGGGAGGGTCGCGAGGCAAAGTGGTATTGCTCAGTCGCCCGTCGGGACAAACTCGGCCCGATGTTCCTTCTCTAACAGTGGAAAAGTTTCTCGCATGACGTTAAAACCGGTATAAAGACGTTCGGATGCTGGGCGACGCTCCCTTCATTCAACTCACGGGACCACCGAATCTCGCCGAGCTTTCGAACTGTCGTGGACGTTTTCCACCGTTTACCGAGTCCGCAACGGGAGGTCTTCGACGATTGCACCCGATTTCTTTCTTGTCTCCGATTGTCCGACGAGGGTTGCATTGTTCCTGGCTGGGGAATGAACGCGACGACGGAATAACCGAGTAAATGAGGACTGCTGTGCTACGCTCCGCTTCGTCGGAAAAGAGTCAGGTATTGCGTCGGATATAAAATGGGTGAACGAAAGGAATCTCGTGATACTAGAAAGAACGTGATTATCGTAGAAGTACGCTGAGGAGAGAATTAACTTGGATGGTGAAAATTCCTTTGGCGATTTTTTGCGAGGAAAGTTAAATTATTTTCGTTCAAACATTGTTCAGAAGGATGTGAGCGCTTCCATGTGGAAACATTATAATACATACTAAATTTTTTTTTTAATTCTGAAGAATTGCTGAAAAAAATATTCTACAAATAATCAGCCATTTTTTTCTGTCTATTCAAATTAATTTTTTAATTTTTTTTTATAGGCTGCAGATGTTACGTATAATATTTCCTGTGTTTCGGAGAATATGTAATTTTGCAAAAGCCGTGGCATATTTTTATCCGAGACGGGACTTGAAATAATTAGGATCTAAGATGGCTCCAGGGGTGGTTTTGACCTGGCGGAGTAGCGGCAGGGGACGAGAGAGAATAATCAGACCTTAGCGGAAAGGGGGAGGGGGTAGAGGGCTCTCAAGAGACTTAGAATAATTAGGACTTGAGAGCCGATCCTCAAGGGACTGAGATTAATCAAAGCCTGACAGGCAGGTCGACCGTTTATTTAATTCCCGCCCGATTCTCCTATAACTGAAAATCCTTTTCACATGCGTATGTTTGTATATTTGTGTACGTGATTAATTTTAGGACTTTGAAATTTTTAGCGCGCAAAGCGATCACTTACCTTGTTCTGTAAATAAAAAGTTATGCGCAACGGTGAACAACGAGAAATCCATCTGCAAATTAAATCGCACATTTTTTTTTTTGTTTCATAAAAATTGATCTGTTCCAGCTGACCGGTGAAGTGACTTACGCCGAGCTCTGTCTGGCTCGTCCGACTACTTTGACGACTTCGGCGGACACCAAGTTGACTTGCCTGAACAGCGTCGGAGGTCTCGGGAGTCTCGGAGGATTCGGCAGCGGTCTCGGAGTCCTGGTGGGCGGTAAGCCGTACACCAAAGAGGCGACCGTATACGCTTGCATAGATCACAGCGCCAGACCTCCGAAGATAGACCAAGTATGCCAACCCTCGAACGGTGGTGCGAATTTGGGGACGGCGCTCCTTCAAGATCCCATTGGACTGTCGGCCAAACAGCAGCAGCATCATCCGCGGGAAGTCGTTACCGTGCGTACACCTCTCATATCGACTCAGGAGAGTTGCGTATAGGGTCGGGACACCGACGCGCTAAACGTCAACGAATATTACGTGTGATCGTGGTTGCGGCGTCGAATTTAACGTTTGAACATTGGAAGAAAAAAAAAAAAAAAAAAAAAAAAACCATCGAGTCTTTACCGTCACGCTAAAATATGCGAAGCAACAACCACACTCGCAACTATGATCCTTAAAAAAAATTGAGAGCCTGGTGTTCTCTTGCTGACTTGTTGTCACGTGAAATAATATGAGGTCTACGGATACACGATAACGAAAAGTGAATTTTCGCGTAATTAGTTGTGAAAAAACAAAAAAACAAAAAATACATCGCGAAAAGAAATTTACTCTCTCTCGCGACGATAAACTTTTTCTTCCTTCTTGTCGGTACTTCATTTAACTAAAAAAAAAATTAATTATCGTCTGTACGTCACGTTAATCCGGTGTATGAAAACTGACTTTCGTGCATATTCGGGTCATCGCCGAACCCGGAAACTTCCGGTGTATCGGGGTATAAATCTCACGATAGAGAGCGTGAGCGAGCTTCTCGAAGTCTCATTACGTGAGTCGTACCCAATTAATTCTGATATGTGTAAATAATATATAATTGGCTATCTCGGGTATTCTGAAAGACGGATTTTTTTCTTTTTTTATTCACTGGCCGAATGTTACAGGAATCGATGGTGCAGGATTCTGCGTTCGACTGTCCTGTTAACAAATAAAAAAAAAAGAGAAAAAAACCCCAGATAGAATAGATTTGTACATTTTTGTAAATAAGAAGAGTGTAATCGAAAGATGATTATGAAAAAAAAAAAAAAAAACGAAGGAAAATTGAACATTGAACGAATGAGATGGGAAGTAATTGCGTCTGCGTAGTTGCGAGAACGCCCGGACTTCCGTTTAAATGATGAAAGGTGCGAGTATACATTATATCCGGACGACTGAGAGCAACAGCCGGGAGAAAGCGAGGGTGAACGTTTCGCCGCCTTTCAATCTTTTTATTCTACGATAAATTATTTTTCTTCGGGTTTTTTTTTTTTTTTTTTTTTTTTTTTTTTTTCAAGAAAAAATAAAATAAAAAATTTACGGTCTAACGAGAGGGAGTCGCGGGTGGCTGATGGCATTTTGCGAGGGGATCTCGACAAATTAGGGGACGAAAAGCGAAGCGAGAGTACTCCGAGCTCGCGGTCGCCGTTTCCCGCGCCACCCCCAACAACGGTCTCGCCCCTATAAGCCTCATCTGTAAGATATACCGATGTACAGCAGTGATATTTTTTCAAAACGTACTTTAGCCGCGTAAGGTGAATTGAAACGAGAGACAAACAAACAGAAACAAAAATAATATGCATGCGCACGGGAGACGAAAAAAAAAAAAAAGAAACTTTTTTTCCTCCGAGTTTTCAGGGAACGACGGGGTTATAAAAATTATATATGTATATTATATATATATATAAATGACATATGTTAAGTTAAAAGTAAATTTACGAAGATAGAGATTATACGACTATATCTTTCTTCTGTGTGTGCAACGGTGTAGTTCTGTGTGTGTATGCGCGAGTGTGAGACGGTGTGAATAAACTAGACAAATTAAAGTCGACGAGCTCGTGGACGAATTCAATTATATCGATGGAAAAGTGAACGACAAAAGATAAAAAACGTGAAAAAAGAAAAAAAAAAAAAACCCCCAAGAGTTTTCCAGAGTTTCTCTCGCGTGGTCGCTCGACTGACCGTGACAAGCTCCTTATCGATATTTTTCTCGTTTCGTATATTCTTAAAAAAAAAAGAAGAATTTCATGATTTCTGTACTCGCGTTGTGTTGCGAAATGCCTCGACGAAGGGCTTTCATATTTCCCTGAATATTCGGGTCACGCCCGTTCGCTGACAATTATAGCTGCGGTATGTGCTTGGCAGCGTCGCGTTCATCGAAAATTGTGAGCGCGTTTTGACGGTCGTCAATCGAGTTTAATAGACGCGGCCGCGGGTGACGAAATTGGCGAAAGCCCGTCGAACAACGATCGAGAATATATAAGAACGACGTGGCACGCATGTGCGAATCCTTCCGCGTTAACGACAGCGAATCCTCGACGGATTTTCAACAACAGGCGTTATTACAACGGCCAACGTACAGCCCCGTAGAAACGAACGATGCAGTTCGCGGCAAGCACCGTGCAATAACTCTCTCTTCGTTTGCGAACGTGTACTCGATTAATTAACGATCGGTAACTGCGAAACATCCCCTCTGGAGATCGTTTTACAATGACGCAGCCAGTAGGCGATGACTCGCGGACTTTGCATGGCAACCGGGGCGAATCGAACCCTCGTCACGGACCGGCTATAACATCCACCCTATCACCTTTATTTATCACACGTCACCGAGTGGTGGCGCTTATCCTTTTACCCAATACGCTGTAAAAATCTTCTTCACTGCCACCGCTCTGTGTTACTACTCTTTGAGACTGACAACCCAAGCCCCGCTGATATCCCAATTTTCATAACAATTGTCTATATATATATGTGTGTGTATGAATATATATATATATATATATATGATTGATTGCTCCTTTTTTTTTTTAATGTCTTTCGAAAGATATTTAATAAATAAGGTATGTGTTATATTTTTCTCGTGTTGGTTTTTCTTGGTAGATTTATCGTGCACGAGCTCGTTCAGCCTCCTTATCCCCGAACATTGCAAAAAAAGAAGAAATTCTCTTGAGATTCAAAATTCATGGGATTAAATTTTTAACGGGGGGACGAATGAAACATGTTTCGCCCATTGTCGAACGATGTTCCGGTTGATCGGAGGGGTGGGAAAATTCGGCCGTTTGTGACAAGTAAATAGGAAACAGGGGAGAGTCTACGAGCGATAATTAATGAGAGGGGCGATAAGATGGTATACACCTGTGCGTTTATTAAATAAATGAATAACAAAAGATATAAAGACGATGACCATATTACGTGTATTTACGATAATAATAGATATATATGTATATAAATAAATCAATGAATGAACGAGAATCTGTACATAATAATTATATTATATTATACGTAAACAACAACGTAAACCAAATAAACGTGTTGATATGAAAAAAAAAAGAGTGGAAAGAATTATTTGAAAAAAAAAATTAAACTGTTCACCGATTTTTCTCCGTAAAATTCCCAATCGTCCTACCTCAACCCTAAGAACACCTGCAATCCGACTCTGACTTTGACCTCTCATACAAGAACTATGAAAAAAAAAACTTCACCTGCTGAGTTTCTAAAAACAAAAAAAACATTACTCGAAGCGGGTAAAAAAATGTCATTAATTTCTGTAATTAATATTACGTTCGAAATACATTTAGGAATTAAAAAAATGTTCAACTTTAAATTCCGCAAACACGGAGCACACATCTCCGACAGAAGCAAGTAAATGAAATCCAACCGCTATCCAATATTCGCCGACATAGAGGCGGGCCCAAATGTGCTTCGTTTTACCGACCCTTATTACTTCCCTCGTTCTCGATTTATTCCTGCCAAACTGCACCTGGGCTCCCTCTGCAGCGCGTCTCACTTTTCCGGCGTTATGAAGAGAATTCGGAATTCTAGGGTCATACAGGATAAAAGAACGACGCCGGCGAACAGCAGCAGCAGCAGCAGCAGCGGTAGATGACTGGAGTTTCGTAAAATAAATGGATTTTACTCGCGAGACCTTGCACCGACACCGGCATCAACGTTTTACCATCGTTCCCATCAGCCTTCTCCCACCCGAGCCCCGCAATTTTCCTTTTGCACTCTTTTACCCGAGATATCGTACTCGCCTCTCTGCGTAATTAAAAACTCCGCCTTTCGTAAGGCAATCCGTCGGGGCGGGTTTGGAGCCGCGGCTCGATTTCAGCCCTCTCACCTCCTCGCCCTTTCCATCCGTCTCCCCTCATTCCACCACATTATTAATCGCGTATACCTTCATTTCTTTCTGCTCGCGCCTTTCTACACCGGTTCTTCTTTTTCCCCCCTCTTCTTCGGCCCTCAACACTTTACTACGTCCATTCACCGCTCAATTTTCCGAGCACAGTTCTTGCACTTTACCGAGACGTTAATTTATCGCGTCGCTTTCTCACATCCCAATTTGTTGCTCCTCAGTCAAGTCTCAAATTTTTACTGAATAACGAAAAAACCAGCTGCCAGGGATTTAATAGAGAGACCCAAAGTGAATGTTCCAGTGAATGACACGCGAGGCAAAATTCTCAGCTTCGATAAATTATAATTTGCACGTCAAGTGATCAATAAAAGTCATTATTGCTTACGATTAATTATTATACTCTCGTCGATAAATAGAAAATTTAACGCTTTTGGTCTGCCTCATCTTATTGTGAAGAAAAATTAATATAAAACTTGCAATGTTCGAGCGCCGTAAAATTTTTCCAAAATTATTGTTTTCCGTGTCATTTGGAAAGTTTCGTTCGCCGATGCAATGAGCTCGGCTGAGGTAAAAAAAGGGGATAGGGTTACAATCGCTGCTGCAAAGGATAATGCCGGAAGCAACGAAACTGTAGGAGAAAGGGGCGCTATAGGAGGGCAGTTATTCCGTAACGTGTTGCAATCAACGACGTCCCTGCGGGTTGTGGCGGCATTGGCGGTGATTTCTCTCCACCTCCAGGGTATCTCGAACTCCGCGAATCGATCGGGGTGTTTTCTCGTGGCAATTGTTGGCGGTTAGCGTAATGCCGGAACTGGAAAAGCGTCCGAGTTGGATATTTCGATTTTCGATACGCGGGTGCGAAAATAGTTCCCTTCCTGTGAGCATTCGTTCCATCCGCGACTCGGTATCGAGAAGTATATCCAGCCCTCCAGTTTCCTCCACCTCGTTCTCGCATCGCTCCCATCTACACGCATCGCCACGTATTGGTGAGAGAGAATATCCCTTTTCGCCACTTCACGTACGATGCTGCGAATGTGTACACAAATGCCTCTTGACGATACTCTCGCACCTCTCTTTTACCGCTATTTCTCTTTCTCTACGGTTCCATCTCACCGACTACTTCCGTTCTATTCCAGACTACGGCTCTCGGCAATCTCTCTTCATCGCTCCAGAGACCCCGGCCCAGCCAGCTCCAGAGCCGCGCACCGATAATTCGCAAATACCGTCCGAGAACTGTGCAGCACCTGCGGCGCTGTTGGAGAGGCCCTCGAGATAAAATGTTCAGCCAGTTTGAGAAGCAGGCGGCGGATTATGCAAGTACCTGCCTTCTCGCTTAACAACCACGCCCGAGGTATTCGTAAGAGGATAGGCAGTATCGGTGTAAGAGTTTTGCGACGCTGAACCCGAGACATATATTCAAATAAATACATAAATTTTCTACGGGTATAATATAAATGTCCATATACGTACGTATATAGGGTTCGTATAAACATGATCCGCAGGTAGAGATGAGAGGTGAGAGAAACCGAGCCGGTAGGAGGGTGGAGTTGGCAATCCAAATGAGGGCTAGAAATGGGACACGAACAGCTTGGAAAGCTGCGACCACCACAAGTGTCGGATGACCGTATCGCTCGTGGACCTCGCTGTCCCCAATATAATACAGCTGCTATCACGATTTCTCTCCCTTTTGCGGTACCTCTTCATACCGACTCGCTCATCTATATCCATTCGTTATCTCCCCGGCAGCGCTCCTCGCTCCTCGCTTGGTCCGGTGGAGAATCCACCTATAGCGAGCACCTCCTCCACTGGAGCCATTTGCATCGGGCGATATCGAATAATATGCTAATTGCTCTCCCGGGAGTTCTCTATATCCAACGGCAGTGGCAGAGAGAAAACGACGATCCCTTGAAGAGATCGTTTCGTTTCGAA
The DNA here is from genome assembly GCA_963978505.1 of Listrodromus nycthemerus. Classification (NCBI taxonomy): domain Eukaryota; kingdom Metazoa; phylum Arthropoda; class Insecta; order Hymenoptera; family Ichneumonidae; genus Listrodromus; species Listrodromus nycthemerus. The sequence continues at coordinate 23,201,366 of OZ021680.1, read as the reverse complement.
ATAGAATATCTCTACGGTGCTGCGGTGCGAATAACAATTCCTTTTGATGTCCAAAACCCACCATGGTGTTTTTTTTTTTTGTTATCGCGATTCCTAAGCTCGCTGATACTCCAGGACTGTGAAGCGAACACGAGAGCGTGACGACGAGGGAAGGATCGAGACTTCGAAAGTTCAAGATTTCTTATGATAACTGTAATTTTTATATTTTATTTGATAGTAAAAAGTGTCAGTTCGTAATTGTGAAAATAATACTTGCGATTGAAATTTTCATATGGCTCGATCATTCTTCATTTTCGAAATTTTTGAAGGTCTTCGTACAGGAAGCTTTGTTGATACAAGCAAAAAACATTATTAGAAAGTCATATAAAAATTTTAATTTGCAACTTTTCAAAGACAACGATTCGCGGTATTTTTGTGTTTAAAAAAAAATACAACAGGCATTGAAAACAAAAAAAATTGTTTTCTCATCGGCCAATCGATGTGAATCAATGTCCCAAATTGGGTTAAGCAATATTTTATCTTTAGCGCAAACACCGGCGCCTCGAAGTCAAAGTGGATGATCGCATTAAAAGGCTCGAGGTTCCATTTGGCCCGGAGGATGCTCGAAAGTTCAAAAAAAAAATTCAATTGGGCTGTCCAGGCCACTGGACTGTATTTCAACCTGGCTGTTCGCCACCTGATGCGGCAAGGGCTGAAGAGCAGTCGGTACTCGATGGTTGTCGCAGAGACGTGTAAGCCTTTTCTTTTGGTAGCACTCGCGTCGATTTACTCGCCATTTCGTCGTGCCAGGAACTTAAGGCAGTCCTAGAGAGAAAAGGGAGTAGGCAAGGCGGCCCACTATTATTATTACATTCGCGAACGTCGAAAGGTTGAGATCGGTAGTCGACTACCCCGTTGGAACTTACTCGTGCGGAGAGCTATAAATCTACGGGCGATAACATGAAAACACGACGAGGCACAGGCCACGTACCAACAACGACTTTTGTCTCTTTCTCTTTCTCTATCACCCAACCACTCGCGATCAATGTAACGTTAATAAATCTTTCTTGATAGCGTATCACTGTTACCGGCGCAGCAATCCGATCGTTGCACGTTCGTTGCTTCGACCGTAAATACGTACGTTAACGCGATATTTATTTTCTTTCGTTTTAAATATGACAATCGAATAATTAAAACGTTTTATTTCGAGACAGAGGTCGATTTTTTTTTTTTTTGTAAAAATATTTGCCTCGATATTTTTATTAAATCCTCAGAATGTTTCGTCTAAATCACGTTTACCAGTGCAATCATCTAAAAATCATGTTCACAAAAAAAAATGTCCCGATAGTGAGCGTTTCGAATAGGACGACGAAAGCAAAACTGTCTCAGACTTTGAGGGTTTGAGTAAAATTTTTGCAGATTCTCAAGTTACTTTGAAAGTTCACCGATTATCGATATTTTATTTTTCAATTCTTTCTTTCAACCATTGATACGGGTTTATTTTTTTTCATCGGCTGAACGCACGAATTCATGAAAATCCAGGTATACAAAGTGGCGAAACTTCCTCCATGACGTTGTCCAATAATTGCAGGAAATGCTGGCAAAAAAAAAAATTATATGCAGCAGCACAATTGTAAAAATGTCAATGTCCACGTTTTTTTTTTTTTTTTTTTTTCAATGCATATTTCGTAGTGACGTTCGATTGCGTGAAGTGAATAATATCAAATCAAAGTTTCGCGCGCGGTTAATAAATGTCATCTCTGATGTGGGCACATACAGCAGATAAATACAGACCAGACCTCATGTCAAATATTCTCGCCCCATTCGCCGCTAAAGAGCATTGAAATATCGCGTACCACGTACAAACTACGCCGAGGGCAACATTACTACACTCTCTTCTACTCTTCTTGCGAGGCGTTCGAGTATCGCCCTACTACCCTGCTGGCACCGTTCCAAATGCACGTTTCTCAATTTCCCGTAAAATCTGATTTCCACAACGCGAACGCCCGCGGTCGAGGAAAACGGGATATGACGTACCTCGCGTTCCGAATACATCGACTCGACGCCGGTCTCGCTACATAGGAATCGGTTCATCGGATTATTCAAGAAATCATCAAGAACGGATCAATGAAATGGAAAGGATCCATGTGAAGAAATTAATTTTTTTTTACTCCATCTTGTAATATACTTTTTATCAAAACTATTAAATTCAACATTTATCGGTAAAAATATGAAACAATTAAATTTTTTTACTTTTGTCCTCTTAAAGCAATTCATGTATTCATGTCAGAATTTCGTGTCTCCTTAATTTTTTTTTTAAGGTGCTAAGATTTTTTTAGAGAAACAAAATTTTTATATCGTCTACTTAATTGTCAGACGTAGACGTTAATAATTTGTCTTTGCGCCACAATATTGGAGACCCGTGAAAAAAAATGGATTTTGTTCTCGCCTGACTGCGTTTTACACAGCTTCGAAGGATCCTCGTTTTACGTCCGGTTTTTTACTATCAACACTGCCGTTTATAGCGCTCCAAGTTGGAGTGACTGATTCAACCACTTTCGTCTGTGCACTACTAGCTTTCACGTTTATTACAAAAGCAGAGAGATGGGTTAAAGAAGGATGTAAAGAGAGTGTATGCTAGACGGCCGTGTGTCGGGAGCGATTTTAGAAACGCGATCTGGCGTGCCGGGCGAGAGCCGACCGCTCGATTACAGCCGCGAAACGAGAAAACGAACGGAGCATAATTCACGGAAATCACCGGTCACGTAGGATCGGAAAGGATCATCCCTGTGCGCAGTCGCCGGCAAACACCTTCGTGCTGTGCCACTCGTCTTAGTTCCTTCTTATTTTCTTTGCATCCCTCGCTGTTTCTTTGAAATTCTCACGTTGGCTTGTCTCCCATCAATTCTCCAGGTGAGCCTGGCGAACGAATTAAAAGACCGAAATACCTGTCAGGAATATAAATGAACTCAACTGGCTAACTGTCGACTATGGTAAAATACAGAGTTGGACAATTTTTATATAAGACCATCTCGAAAGTAGCGAACTGCGAGCGGGTTTTTTTTGTGACCGTCGAAAAATATACGGAGTTTGATTTTTACTTGGCCGAATTTCGCAACCGAGAAGCGGTTTGAAACGTCGACCTACACCGTCAGGTTGATTCGGGTGATGTTCTATCGCCAGTCGTCACAAACAAACATCGTACATTCTCGACACCCCCAGCCATGTTGACTCGAATTATTGTGGGTTAATTCCGAAATGTCCGCATTTCCCTCTCTGCCCTTCGGCTCCTTTGGCTTGAGTGAGGGAAAGAGTGATTGCGGGGGGTGAGCAGGTATAAGTGCTAAAGAGGATGAGATAGACATGAAATGGAGCGTGCGTGAGACAGAGATATGTTCCAGAGATGATATCTCACCCGCGGAGGCGAGATGGATACACCCGCTCATATACGCCAGCCCCGCAGTGTGGGAACGGCGAACGCCTAATTGCATAAATAATTCAACGCGACGAGCGCCCAGGCCGTGCTTGCGGGACTACAGTACAGTAGTTATTGTCTGCCGACATAACGAAGCGTCAATCCGTTATCCGTCGGTTATCGTGGCACGATATAGAGCATCCGAGAACGAGCTGGCTTCGTGTCCACCACTGACTTCTCTTGATCCTATGATTTTGCCAAAATTCCACAGATTACCGGAAAAATCGAACTTAACTGATATGAGCAGATTATCGGGCACGGTGTTTCGCTAAATTGTTTTTTTTTCGTGGATATTAATTGCAGTAGAAAAAAATAGTAGAAAAATTTACTTCATGTTTTGGCTCCGAAGACCTTCGTCTATAAGTTTTTGCAGTTATCATTGCGAGAATGGGTTTGAATTATTTAAATAAGCGAATTGAAAAAAAAATTGGTGAATGGCTTTGTGTATTGTTCGACACATGAACTTCTTAGGGATGGCCGAATAGACTCCGGATTTTTGGACATTTTGTTCTTCTCTTTTGTTATGTGAATGATATTATTTTTCGTTATTTTTTTTTATCTCTTATGAATATTCTGTTCTTTTCTTTTCTATTTATTACCTCAAATTCTCAAATTATTTCATAGTCTTCCTCAATTTTGTTGTATATTGTTATTTATTTTTTAGAATTTTTTTTTTTTTTTTCGTAAGACGATACCTGTTATTGATCTCCAATCCGCAGTTTCGACATACAGAACCGCCCAATAATAATAACTCCTACACAGATATTTTTATTCGCCCACACATTCAGTCATGTCACTGTATTGTTGCAAGCGGAAACTGCGAGAGGAATTTTTCCCGTGTTTTTCAAGAGTTCCGAATACGTGTCATAGGGAAGTACCACGAATGAGGCAGAGTGAAAACATCGGAAATAAAATACCAGAGAGCATCCGCGTGTGTGTGCGAGTGGAGCGGGGGAGGTGGCGAAAAAGAGAGCCGGAGAGAGGAACGAAGCAGGAAATGAAAAAAGCCCTTGTGATAATGGAATTATAAAAACGTCGACGGCAAATATGCCAGTTTTGAGGCGGACTTTTCCGTGTCTCACGCTCGTTATAGGCGCGTTTTTTGTTCCATTATTTCATTGCCTCACGACGCCATCCACCGTATCATTCTTTCTTCTTCTCTTCCACTTTCGTTTCTGCCACTCGCGTTTCATACTACCGAGTGGTGGATGGAACTATTCCTCTACCATTGAGTTGGATATGAGGGCAAATGGGTAAACGTACTGCGAAACGCTCTTTCGTGTGGAACGAAAAATAAACAAGTAACGTATGTCCCTTGTGTGCCCTGACCCGTGCGTACTAGCTCCTTTAACCGCAAAAGCGTTTCATGAAAATTTACCGTGCACTTCAGCCGCCTCGCGCACGCTTGCCTAGGCGAAGCAAAGCATTCGGAAAGACTGAAGCACATGCATCCGCGAGTTGTCCATAGCGGAAACATAGGATAATACCGTCCAACACTAGACTACCTCTTTCTCCATTTAAACGAATTTTTAGATGCTTCGCCAACTCCTTAACCCTTTAACGGAAAAAAACAAACTGCCTTTTTCAAAACGGACGAAATATGATAACGTTTTTCTTTTCCCAGAAAAGGCGCACCGAGTTGTCATCGTGCACGCTATTTTTATACGAAGCTCATTACGCGGATTGTATTGTATGAAAAAACTTGAAGATGTTATCTGCTTCGATATAGAGTATTATGATCGAAAGTGAAACCCTGCCGACAGGCGATAAGTTTTAGTTCAAGAACATTGTCACATCTACCGTTATTTTTCCATTTCGAAAAAAACAAAAAAAAAAAACAAAAAATCTATCACATAAAATCGATGTGACTCAAGAATGTCTTATCATGAGCTAAAATTTCGTGCATTAGAAAAATTTGAACGATCGGCATCGACCTCAAATTCGATACCCGAGTGGGCTAATACTTCTTTTTTTCGGAGTATTGTGTAATCAGTAGTAATGTTTCCGACATTAAATACACGCGTCTCATTTGGCTCGGTCATAACAATACATTCGACGAGTTGTATTTATTTCAAAAAAAGAACGCATCACAGCAGCGGAACGGAGAACGGAGTGAAGAAGGATGAACGACTGAAGAATTGCGGCGTTCTACTGGAAAAAATTGCGAATGTTGGAACGCGGGCAAGCATTTTCCACGGTAAATACTAGCTACTGGTGTCGCTCCACGGACGTATCGTAGCTATAGTCTGCTGTGCCCACTATCCTTTATTCTCCCTCGCCGGAGTGTTCTCGCACCGTAAAGCTCTCACCGAGGTTGAAATGGCTACGCCAGCGAGCTATACTTCGACCAAAAAAAGTCCTCGTTTCTAGCTCGCTCGACTATCCATAGATGTCCCATTCCATGGAATGTGATGCATCATTGTAAGACCGTGCAAATGGAAATGAAAGCTGCATAACAAACCTTGGATTCACAATTTAAATGTACAAAATAATTGGCAAAAAAAATTAATAACCGATTCATACTGTCAGGCTTTGAGTACGCGCATGAAAAACGGCGGAGACGGTCGATGGAAGGACAAAAAAATTCTATCTATTCTACTCGTTTCCAATTTGGATCGGTACAGAAATTTTAAAAAGGGGGGGGGGGGCAGTTTGGTCGCAGGAAATATTCTGCGGCTGCAAAAAACGTAATTTCGAAAATCGGTTCCGTAAAAAATCAAAAAAATAAATTAAAAATCAAAATTTTAATGAACGATGAATTAAGTACAATGGAATGTATTTTTATGAATATGTGTTCATAAAAAAAGGCTACAATTACAAAAGATGCGCGGACGCAATGAAAAAAGCCGCGTGACGACACTCGAAAATATGCCTCATAAACAATTTGGGAAACGCAATAATTCTGTCGGTGAACGCGAACTTGTATGAACGTCTTCGTCCATTAAGAACTTTGACGACGTCGTGTGCACGCCTTTCCGCTTTAATGCAACCGACGAAGCTTTAGTGCTCACTCGACGAAGTTGAGAGAAAGAGGAAAAGGCGATAACCGTCCAATTCCTCATTACAAGCGTCATGAAAGTCACGGAATTTCGTCGTTCGTGAGGAGTTTTGCCATATTCTATTAGGAGTGCCGTAAGTTTCTTGGGCTCGGAGAAACAGGAGGTGAGATTAATTATACACAAAGGTAACGATCTGACAGAAATTAACATACATATGGTAAAAACCGACAGAACTTTCACCGAAATGGGAACTACAGAGACTGCCTGGCAAACATTTGTATTGAGATTGAAACATTCAGCTAGAAAATACGGTAATTTTCGCGATCGTATTAATTACTCGGATGGTCGCATAATTATGTTTCTCTATACGAAGATTTGTATTTTCTCGGGAATTTTTCAAAGATCCTTTTCCCAATTCAAGTTTGTTAAATTCCACGAAAACCTAGAGCAATCCACGTAATTAATTCGAGAAAAAAATGACGACACGAAATTCTTTCCCTCAGCAAAATATAAAGCAATGTGGGTAAAAAAAGTTATGATATTTAAGGACTAGACGGTTAACAATCAAGACAGTTATTTTTTATACTTGGTTCTGCACCGTCGCATTTTACCCTCTCTCACATGCTATAATTTCCTTCCCTCCGACGTTGCCCTACGCGAAGCAGACGGTATTCTCACCATTGCTTTTCTCTCTCCATTTACTTCGCGAGCAGATATATCACTCTCGAGGCTTTTGCGTCTCGTCATGGACGTCGTCGTCCCGTTTTTCTATCCCAGGGCGATACCGCCGGAATAGCGTGCGGAGCAGACGACGTCGTTTTCTCTGACAAGTTATCGCACCTTGGACCTGCAAACGACAGGCCGTACGTAGCCAGTTATTTCGAAAGGATAAAATCCATTCTGCGTGGTCGAAGCGAACCGAAGCTGCCGTGGCATAGCTCTGCAGGCCGCAGTAACGGGAGCAGCAGAGCACGTCGTCGTATTCCGCACTATTTCGCAACCCACTGCCTTTTCTAGTACCAAAAAGCAAGTTCGCTTTACTTCTGCTTCCTTCGGAACGTCGAGTTTCCATCTCGCGAAATTGCTCTCTTCTGCCCAAGCCAATACCACGAGACTCGCAGACGTTCGTACGTCGATAACAATGACGAGGATAAAGCGAACAATATCAATACGCAAAGACGACGGCAACGAAGCTCTCCATTCTGCGACCAGGACGTAGAAAAATAGCAAAACTTCTGGTTTGTTACATTCAAACTAAAGAACCGTCCAGAGAATTCCATGCGAATCTCCGAATACCATTCAAATTGGCAGTGAAATGCAGCGATTCCGCCCTCTGAGTAACGAAGAAATGAATAAACGAACTGACACATCGTCTACTCTAGTAAAACGAGATTCTCGACTCTTACGAAAGTTAAGACTCACCTAAGCTCCACGAGAATAACGTGCAAAAAAATACCATAGATTATTTCAAATAATAAAAAAAATAGAATATAAACTGCAATAGAAAAGACATTAAAAAATACAAGAACGCAAAAGAAGCAAATGGAATATATAATACAAATAATAGTCAGAAGATGAGCTACCAAAATATGAAGTAAGCAGAAAAAAAATTACCCCAAAATACAACCGCATGCAAAAAAGGAGCCAATAAAAGTCACCACCAAACCTCCGCCTCATCCCTTCAGGCAAGAGGTCTAAACACATCCGAATATTCCCCAACATACCAAAATATATATAGCATCATTATTATCTACCACACACACGAAAATTAAATTCGCTTCGGTATAATTACTAAGTACCCAAAAACACCCTCAATAAATATCTGTCAACAAAATATTTTTAACCTGTCGTCGATTACGGTAAAATTCAATTTCAAACATTCATCGATATTGACGAAGTTATGTGAAATTCAGCTTTTCAGTTCGTAAATTTCAAAAGTTCGAGCAATAGGAGACAATTTAAAGCAACTCAAACACCTCGTTGCGTAAGAAACCATCGCCTAATGAATATCACGCCCGAATGGCATTTAATTCTAGCAAGAATTCGACATACTTTAAAACGGAGCGATAGAAGGAATGACGAAGGTCGCGACCATCAGAGAGGGTGGAGAGGTCGTGTGAGCGAGCCAGCACAAAAAGCTAATTGCATCCCTCCCTCCAACATGGTGCATGCTTGCAGCCGCGTGTTACTCGTCGCTGGCGAGCTCCTCGCCTTCGGCGCCGATAATTAAATTCACTTTTTGGCGTTTAGGAATTCGATCGAACTATCCGCCCGCTCTAAAACCATGGAGCTTCAGCTTCGGTAGTCGCAGCTGCTGCTCTTGCTGTTCAGATTGTTGGACGGCCTTTTCCGTCATGCTCCCGCGTGCGTGAGTCCCATAAACCGTCAAAGGTTCGTTCGTGGCTTATCCGGCAGTTTCAAGTTTCGATCTTCCGGATGGCTGGCTCCAGAGTAACGAATCCACACAGATTATCACGCCGTAAGTTGAGTGTGCGAGAGGACCACGATGGCAAACGGCAGACTTCAGCTTCGCGTCAATGGCTCTCGTGTGGTATTGCGGGTCATTGAGACCGATTAATCGTCAGCCGTGCCTCGCCCTTTCAATTGCGCCATCACGCAGCTTCGTGGTCATTAAAACTCGATATAAACGCGCTAGTTAAGGATTTCGTAACGAGTACAAATTTTATACTCTTTGAGTTAAACATTTTTAGGTGAACTATTTTTTTTCTTTTACATAAAACTCAAAACACCTACGCGCCTGAGCTTGGTAGCTTGAATTATGACATTGCGAACTTGCAATACTTTTTTTTTAAATATTTGCAGTTTGTATCGAAGGAGGTAAGATTTACAGAGCCATGGTCGGAAGTGCAGTAAAAATAAGTTAACACGCGAATAATGGCAATTTTTTTTTTTTGTGTGAATCGGCACATGAAGTGCAGTCAATCCCAAGTGAGTAATTACGAACAATTTTTACTTTTTGATCTTCTGTAGGAAAGAACTAAAATTTTTCTGGAGCAGTTCCGTTGAAGCTCTTAAAGCAATGAACGCCGTCTCATCGAAGTGTTAATTATTGGCGTGAAAAGAGAAGGTGTTTGATGCGCAAGCGAAACATGCATACGAAGGTAGGAAACGGCTCCGTAAGAAAGACGAGGAAAATTAAGGAGTTCAGAAAGGGAAAGGGTGACTGCCAGACGGTTCGCTGATGGCGAAACTCCGGAGCAATTTCCTGGTGAAAAAAAAAAAAAATGACGGGAATTACTTACCATGCCGGGCAGAAAAGATATCCGGTTTCTAACGAGATCGAGAGACTCTCCGGTTCTCGTGAAGAAAGGAGTGAAAAATGGAAGGTAAACCTGGACTGCGCTGGAAGAAGGACGAGAAGGCGGATGGGAGTCGTCCTCCTGCACGTTTCGTTGGTATGCGTGTCTACGGTATAACTATGTAAAAGTAGATAATACCGATAAATTACAGTAAAAGATTGAGCAGAATGATGACAAAATAAATAAAATGCAAGCGGCGAGGGCAAAATATACTGGAAGTTAAGTCACGCCAAAAGAGTCGTCGAGAGGCTTAGGAAAGAAACTTATATTTTGCTGTTCGTCTTCGTGTCGGCACGAAGTTGAGAATTCCGATGACAGAAAATAGTAATCTTTCGAACAAAAACATAAAAATGAAAAAAAAAATTCAACCAAAAAAAGGAGTAAAATTTTTTTTTCCAAAAAATTCAGTTTTCGTCAATTGTCGTTAAATTTTTCAGTTTTAGAAGTAATTTGCAATCCCTCAACTTTTATGAAATCATTTTCGACCCACATCGTACTCATACATACATTCATTCTGCTTATGAAAAAAAACCAAGAGATTCATGTGCGGGAAAATCGATTTACTGCTCATAGCACTCTCGTACTACATAAAAGAACCGGATGGGGTTCTAACTCATTACTCATGCGCTAGTTATGACTTGCCAAGTAAAAAAAAAAATACTATGTGAACTCGGGGGTTAAACAGCAAGGCGGTGCTAATGCCACTGACTGAAACTCATTGCCTGAAATATTAATGGCCGTCCGTTCGCCCCTTGAACCCCATTTATCTTGACCTCAAGTTAACCCGTATAGCCAACGGATAGAGAATATTCTGTGATCTTGAATTTAGTTGATGTATCGGCAACGCTTAGAGAGCGAGGAGGTCTCGTTGCATCTAACCTGGTTGGTGTCGCACTTGGCGCGGGTCGCACTTGGTGATGGATGTCTATCAGTTGGGAGGTCCAAGGAAGACGGACGTTGATCCGTGTCAATGGACCGGCCGAAATAATGGCGGAGATTACGTACCTCGGCCAGACACTTCTCTTCCCGTTCTCTCCAAAGCCCGTCGCTCCAAGGGCTAAAATATGGTCAACTTATCCGCAGAGCTAATATATTAATGAAAGCAGCATTTAAATTGATCCGGCATTGCACCGGTTCGCCCAAAGGTCGGAAGTTTGGAACCCTGCTCATAACTACTCCCAAGTAATTCAGGTAAACATAAATCGTATATCCGAAATCGTCCAATCCAACTCGGTGGAGGTTAAGGAAGTCAGTAAAATGCTCGATGTCTCTTTTCGAGTCAACTCCAGGCAGCTTTTTATATCGGGGACGAAAATCCCGCCTTTTACACGTAAAGTTTTATGACTCGGATGATTGCACGTAACGAGCGATCCGGGTGAACAGATACAGGTGGACATGTAGTTCAAAAAAGGTTGTTTTGTTATTTCACATCGAAGATAAAGTATCAGAATGCGTTAATTTTATAATCGCCAACTTTATCAGCAGACGTGACTAATAATTTGTATAGATAGAAATATATGTACAATCATCGGTCACATCACGAGGCTCGTCCGACGGTCTATAGTATTACACGAATTTTTATAGCGTGACTCGCGCGAGCCAACGTTACAAACCGGAAAGCTTAATTGCCTGGACCACGCATGAGCGTGTCCAATCAGCGGCCCGCTGATGATCACCTGCAAGTGCTGGTGAATGGCTGTTTCGATGCTCCAGGTAGTGGTTGTCGTGAGCGCTGTACCGAATGGGTCGTCAGTCACCTGGCCCATTCGGCTCCACCGAGCTTGCAGCGTATCCGCACGCCCGTGGGCATTCGTAAGGTAATCCGCTCGCGTCTCGTATGCCATACACTATATGTTGCCGATCACTGGCGAAGGTTAGTTAATAGTAGCGTTCTCCCTAGCGCTATGGCGCCGGCTCATTCCCTCGACGATCCCTTTCCCTGTGTCGCAAATTCTACCTACTCCTGCCGGATAATTGAAAATTAACCAACCGGTGGTCCACCCATCTGGGAGCCACCCTCTAATCACAGCCGGTGCCGCACTTGAATCCTATTTGCAGAATACGCTTAATATATCCATCCCTCTCATACACCGTCTCGCGCACTGCCCTTATCTTCCTTACTCCAGCGTCACGCTATACTCCAGTCTCTCCCCACGCACGCAGCTCGCACTTGCTCTCCCTTCTCGTTAACTTGATCCTACACACGCCGAGGCTAATAAGTAATCGGCCACGTCCGCCCGACCGGTCGGTGGCCTATCCGTAATCTGGATTCATTGCATACGCCGCTGGTGTACCAAGAAAAAGAAAACATATTGGCCGGACAGGGTTGGTTTGCCAGCATGGTGGCGACGAATAAGTTTGCCGTCATCGAGCTCATGACAGTAAACGCAGGATGTGCTAGTCCAGCAAAAGTGATGATTTGCTCGGTTTCAGTCGTCACTCCAGTCCTTTGATCACCCAGAGACTCACGCGTGAAGCACATCGTGACCAGAATAAAGAGAACGCAGTCGATGAAGTTCCTCCAGCTATTATTTCGCCACTTCGCCACTGTTAATGTCGAGAGATGAGGTACGTTGTCGACCTTTGCCAAACGGAACTCTGACCTTACGTTCAAGATAATCGGGAGGGTTGTTATCCTCTGTCGCGTTCACGGCCAAAAGTCGACGAGAGATTGTTCACCAAGATTGTTTCGACTTTCCCCTTGGCGCACGCAGCCATTCCATGTGGAACCTCACTTGTTTCGTTGTTCCGAGTTTATTGCTCACGTGAGCCACTAAAAGCCGGATTATCGGTGCGAGGCATATCCTGGTTTATAGTACATACCTTTAATAGCAGAGATCGCGGTATGAATCGTGTACCAATTTTGTGCGACTGGAATCCAACGCGAAAATACTTTTTATCTCTTTTCTCTCCCTCGCCATCCTGGTCTTCTATCTGGGAAAGTGTTCGCTCAAGTCATTTCTTACTTCCCTCCGTCGAAAGGGCGCCAGTCCAACAGGCTCGCTATCACGAGAACCCAACGTAGGTGACTATAACTACAACCCCATTGGGTCAGCCGTATTATCGTACTATATACGCAGCAGCAGAAGCAGTATAACACTTCGTAACATTTATGACGCCATAAAAATGGAGGCAAACGATAAAGGAACACGTACATGTACGAAGCCGGCTGAGCCGGACTACTGCCAGTGCTGTTGCGTTTCGAAATGCCTTTCGGATGGATCGTCTAGATTTATTCGCGAAGCAAACGCGAACTCGCTGGGCTACACACGCGTTTTCTATTCGCGTGTTCTTACGTCTCGTAATCCTCAACTTCTCGACGACGAGAAATCGTCCGGACATGGCGCGACATAAATATACATGCGAACGTGTCTACATAAGTAATTTTCTGAGTCAATGCACGACGCATGAAAAATTGGACGGTGTAATGGCGTTTGATATCGATTCAGAAACCTACGAGAAAATATTCGAATTGAGTGGGTCGTGAGTAATGGAGATGGCTGAACTCTTGGGTTGCGGATGGTGAAAAACGTATGAACGAAGTGTACGAAAGAGTCTGCGAAATTGGTTTTTTTTTTCTCTCTCTCGTGAACCGATTGGTACAGCCTCGGACCCGGTCCTATCATCTCCGGACTGCCTATTTGCTTTTTCGTATATCGAAAAGTGGGGTTCTTCGATTCGTTACGCCAACACCCGATAGTCTCGTCCATGCGATGACATTGATGTCATTCGCTCAGGGATTCCGTTCGGCGAAACGAAAATGCCCGAGACGTTGATGGACACTCGACAACGATGTCGCAGAAGTCTTGTTCCATCAGTCGCGCGGTAAAATTCACCCGGATTGCCGGTCGTTGCGTCCGAAATCCCACCGATTCAACAGTCACCTACATCCGGTCTGACGTGCCCTCGGGCGCGATACCCCTTCGGGCAACCCTAATATTCCATCACGACTGAGGCCACCTCTTGCGCCATAGCAATTCCCATGAGATTTTACGACACGCCGATCCGCGATTCCCGCTTCTGACCACCCGACCCCTCATCTCAGATTATTGCGCACCCACGCTCGTATATACGATATGAATCTCTCTTACATTTTCCCTGTCGTTTCCATCCCCTTTTTTTGGGAGTGTCGAACCGTCAATTATTCCACGGCATTTGACGACCAACACGTCAATTTTTCAATTTTCGTGCACATTTTTTTAGCAAAAACCCACCACCAGCACGCTCGGAAAATGGCTTAGTACCGTCGAAGAAAATTGGTGTGAATCAACGAAATTTCACAGTTATGGGTGGCGAACAAAATGTAAACTTCAATTAGAAACAATTTTTTTTCTTCCGTCAAATGTACTTCCGTTCCTTTAGAAAAAAGACCAGACTCGAAAGGAAAAAATCTTTTCCACATGGACACTCGCAGGACAACTTAGCGTTGCCGCGAGCGCTGTCACGAATAAAAAAGGAGTAGGAATCAAGCATACAAGATTCGACATTACCGAGTTTTCGACTGTATTAATAATTTCAAGGGTGAACCTTTATGCTCGTCATGAGAACGGTCTAGCGCGATAACAATCAGAATTCTTCCGCAGAGTGCTCGCGCTTGATTGATATACTCAATCGGGTCGATTTGACGTGTTCTCTCCTCTTCTCATCCCCGGTGTACGCGGATAAACGATTTACAGATGCGCGACGTGCCGCAACCCCCTTGCTCTCGACGCTTGACACGTACAAACCTAGTGTCTATAGGCAATACAGAACGAGTTGTATACCACACGTATATACATACACCGTGCCTTGACACGGATAAACGATGGTGCGCGTGAATTCGCACACCGGACCCGAAAAAAAAAAAAAAAAAAAAAAAAAAAAAAAAAAAATCACTCACGCATACGGGACGAAGGATTTATGTTGGTCGAAACGTGGAAAATAAACCTACATACTCTTTTGCCCTCGCCCAAATATTTCCCACTATCTCTCTCGCCCCCTCCACCTCCTCTTTCTCTATACAATTCTATACACGCAGGCGCACAAGAGTCGCATAGTTATTTTCTCATGCCGGTGAAAAACGAAGCCTCCTAGGTGCTCACCGGTCACGTGCTGCATCCTGGAAAAAATGATAGGTGGATTCGATTGGTATTGGTGTACAATATAGGACAGTATTCGCATCATGATCATGTATATATATGCGTCCTACTGTGTCTGTCTCTGTGTGTGTGTGTGTGTGTGTGTGTGTGTGTGTGTGTGTGTGTGTGTGTGTGTGTGTGTGCGTATGCTGTTCCCGAACGTATGTAAGTGTGAGGACCCGTCGGTCCCAGTCAGCTCCTCCCTCGATCGGGATTTCTCTTCGAACGGTCTATTTACCCTCTCGTACTCCCATTCACTGTTTTAGCGTGTTATTTACCGTCGAAGCAGGATTTATCTACCTTCTGGCAGCGTCACGCGGCCAACCCCCTTCGCGCACCTCCGGCAGTGTGCACTGCTCAGCTCCGCACCCGGCGCAGAACCCGGCCGTTCGCAACCCCCGTGTACAATCCTCCTCTCTCTTTTATACTCTCTCATCGTCGAGGCCCGTATTTTCAACCCATCGACGACAACGTAGCTGGGCTACTGCTCCAGATCGGCTAGATAATGCCTACCTGTCGTCGTCGTGCGCGCTCCCCGCTGCCTTTCCACGTTTTCGTCGAATAATAACGCCCCGGTCGCTCGATCGCGCACGATCGGTTTTTTTCCCGAAGTGAAAGAGCGCTTACGTACAGCACATCGTAGTTCTTTGGCATTGGGATGCTGGATGGAAAATCGAAGTTTGGACCCCGGAGATAGAAGAGACTGCGCGCGAGCGATATTGCTTCTATTGTCGACGGCTGAACGAAAGTCGTGCGAAAGAAAGTTTGCCGTTCTTTCGTTCTATTTTTTTTATCATCAACCCGTTCAGCGAATTTTCGTCATGAAGATAAAATGCAGATCAGAGTTTGTCAAGTGGAGATTTTAATAATTTCATGGAGGACAATTAACGAACTATCGGAGTCTCACGGAAAATATATTATTTTCCTTACGGAAATACGTTCTGGATTGCGAGATGCAAATTCGTCTGAATGCGTCCTCGGCAACGATACTTTTTTATTTTGTTTCCAGTTTTCTCCCTTTTTGTCCGATCTTCGGACCAAATGTTACCGTAATTACAGTTGTTACGTTAATCCTTTATTTCGCTTGTTTTATTTGTCTTAGTTTTGGAACCATCCGCGATATTGCTCCCTTGGCCAAAACCTCCCCAGCACTGCTGGAACGAAGCAACAAAGTTTCTTCGCGCGAGATAAACGCTCGTGAACGTGTATGGTCTCTCGCGAGGTGAACATCACAGTCGCGGCTATCTTCGTCCACGGGGATGCCGCGTACGTTATTAGGTACGTCGAGGCTGCACTCGCGCGATCCGATAGCTCCGCTGTACGGGACATCATCGTTCTCCCGAGTGCTCGCATCCCGTGACTACACGTTACTCGCGATAACCGAACGACTCCGCAAAGCTCTCTGCTTTTTACGACCAGAAACTCGCGTACTCGAAACACCCCTCAAACCCAAAAGGTCTTGGTTCGTCTTCTCGTGTTGTGCAGTCTTTGCAACTGCTGCTCCTGGGCGAAGTCTGACGGGACGAGGACCTCGCCCAAAACAATTTCAAGATTCGTTCGGACAAGGGTAACTAAAACGGATGCAAAATTTTTTCAATATTCTGTGAGTTCGTCCAGCGACAAATAATCCCAGATGTTCACGATATGAAAATAACAATAATAATAAATAAAATAATAAGCACGACTGCAAATAATGTACATTTTTTTTTTCAAATAACTTTGACGACTCTTGCGTCTGGTGATTTTTTCCACCGACGAATTCAACTGAAGCGTGATTTATTGTGCGCATCTCCGATCTAGAGAAAATATTTAACGGACAGCACCATGATTCTTCACTGTATCGCGTGAAGAATGAGAGTGGTCAATGAAATCGACTAAAAAATGGAATTTAGCCGAAAACTGTTTAATTTCCAAGCATCCTCACAGTCATGTAACTCGTTTCATTGATTCCTGAAATATTCCCTGTGAGTCAGCGATCGAAGGTCGGAGTCACCAAATTCAGCCCCTGCGTCGCAGGAGACCTCCGCTTTCCTGGGCAATGGCTTGCTGAGAGAGAAGCAGGGAGAGATCAGGGATAAACCTAAATCTCAAGAGACTTGTTTACCACCCTTCCCACGACTTAACCGTAGAAGAGTATGGCGTACGGAGAACGGAGCACCGACGGCGCCGACGCTCTTAGCACCGGGCACACACAGCAGCACAGGCGACACGGTTGAGAGAGCCGCGCGAGAGTACACAGACCGCAACATCTTAATCCTGACTCCTGTCCCCAGCGACCAAAGCTGAAAAGTAACTTGGTGCGGTGTCTCGAGGTATTGGTGCTTAAGAGGACGACACGAAGCTACGCCAAAGGGGACCATTACCCGGTTAGGAAAGTTACAACGTTACAATCTGCGCCAAATGCGAACTAAAGATCAAATGTTTTTTAACGCGACTTTAAAATGCAAATTATATTAACCATTGTAACCCAAACGCTCAAACATAAAAATCGCATTGACGTTGAAATCATTTCTTGAGCTCAATTTTTTTACGCTCTTTGACCGCGTGGATTTTTACCATGTGCCATGTGCCTCTTTAATTACATCTATATTTTTTTTTATTTAACCACGATTTCGATTACTGCTCGGTTAATTTTTCTTATTTTTTTTATTTCACAGGATATGTTATCGATTTTTTTTTTTTTTTTTTTTTTTTTTTTTTTCAGAGTAAAAAAAATGTCTCATCGTATTCCATTTTGTACCAGATTCAAATCGCGGCGAGAAGATTTCGTCCAAAGTTTCGCCGAGTCTGCACTCACCTCAAAAACTGCATAAGTCGCCACTTGCGCGGGACGAGGAAGCGAATTAGAGAAGGGATTCAGAGAGGAAGACTACTCCACATATATAAGCGAAGGTTCCCATCTCCGCCATATAACGTAATTCCTTTACATAATTTAAGCAGATCTAACACGATTTCACGTTGCCAGTGGAACCCGGTGAGAGCGAGCTTCCTCCCATAATACGTACGTGCAACGTCGCCCCAAGATATTGTCCCGCGGAACGCATAATTTGCCCACTATACTGTGCTGTACCCAAAGACACCACTTTGCTCCCTCGCTCGTTTACGTTCCCATCCTCATTCATTCGCTGCGGCTTGTCAGAATTACAAAAATAAACCCGAATCCTCGAAATTGAAGAACCTAAAAAAAAACCTTACGAAGCAACGCGTTTAGCCCGAATCGGGGACCGAAAATGTTGCCCTTAAAAAAATAGGAAAAAAACGGGCTGGACTCTTTACGTTAAAATTCTTGATAACGTTCAATTTTCCGTCGTACGTTTATTCCGATTGGTTCTTCGCGTACATGCGGATTAATACGGTGGAATAAAAATGTGAGGAAACCAATAAAAGAAAAATACCTGGCCTTGATTCACATCGGCACGCAACTCGCTGAGTTGGCTTTTTGCCGACAATTAAAAAAAAAAAAAAGAAAAATTTCAGATCCAAGAGAAATTGAACAAAAAAAACGAGAGAAATCACGCTTAAAAAACCGGCGGAATTTACAGCTTGTTGACAAGATACGCTGCCGGGAACACACGACGTACAAAGCTTATACTTCCTGTTATTCCTCCATATTATTCCAACAAGATTCGTATTTACGCTCCCGCTTCGCCGTACATTTTAGCGAGAGTCGCACAGTGGACACAGGCAGATAGAGAGTACACCGAATAAACAACATGTAAATGGGAATAAATATAGGAGGGAAGCAGTAATAGTGATTACTTTAGGGTCGCGCCGAATGACGTTTACGCATGGAATTTAAAGACGAGACCCTTCGTACCCGCTTAGTATTGAGTTCCGATAACGAACAATGTCGATGACCGTGGCAATCGCAGACGTGCCTGTTACATTTATATGTTCACAGCGCTTCTCAGCTTGCCAGGGATTTTTCTTTGTTTTTTTCGACCTTTATTTTTAAATGGAAAAAAAAAAAATCGAGTGTCATCGAAAACGACTCGAAACGAATCTTCTTTTGAAACAGCAGAGATCGAGGATGAACTGACGAGCGGAATGTCATTTCGCGAGGGAATCGCGGACAAACGATGAAGGGATAGATAGATAGATAGAGATAATAGCTAAAGTTAACGAGAGCTGTGTACAGTACGGAGTGCTCGACAATTTTATTTTCAAAGCCGATTGAGTGATTTCCGGGGACAGCCGCATTCTCGACGTCGAGGACCATCGCGTTTAAACGAGAGGCTTCCCAATTTTATTTATTTATTTTTCGTTTCACCACTGCGTCCCTACACCTGTAACGATGAATTGGGACGAAAATTCACGCGAGCGATTGGGAGATATTTCGGAAGAGGAGAGCACTGACAAGTTCAGTGCTAGAGACGACGAGGTGACGAGAAAAATGGAGGACGAAGCTGAAGTGTATTACGAGACCGAGGACTTTGATATCGAGGGGTCGTTGGAGATTAAAGACGGGGACGAATCGGTTCGAGATATCGCCAAAGTAGCGGTGGAAAACGTGGAGAGTGTCAGCGGATTTGAAGGTTCTACACTATTCTTCTTATCGTTGTGTGAAATACCGCGATCGGTAAGAAAATTTGTAATGAATTCTGTTTTAAAACCGGAAACAGGTTAGCAGAAAATTGTCTTTCACCGGGCAGTCGAAGAATTCGTGTTATCCACTGATAAGAGCCAATTTCATCGAGTCATGGCCTTGCCTAAAATTTTTATCAGGAATGATCGATGACGATGTTAGAAGGAAACAGGAAAGACGGCAAATTCAAATCGATAATCCGTTCGACGATGAATCGGTGTCTGCGGAGAGGAGGAGAACCATTTACGAGCTGGATTCTTACGCAGCATCAAGCATTTCCATACGAAACGAAGAAGAATTCGAAGCCAGTGAAACGAGCGGCCCGGAATTGGACAAGCCTCGCGCTCCACGATATTCACAATCCATGGTAAAATGAGCGGTAATTGGAATTTAATTTTAGACCCCGAAATTGTCGTCTCTTCTGTTCTACCAATTAATCATATTGTCGATTTTTTTTTCATCCAGGGAACGTCGGGAATAGCGAGAATAAATTTATCCCCCCTAACCCAGAAAATTCTCGGTTGCGTTATCGGTGAAAACGTCACGACGGAATATCCGTGGATTTACGTGAGAAAAGAGATAATTGAGGACAATTTGGACCTCCACGACGAAAGCAGCGACTTCCTTCCTGTCAGAGACGAGATCAATCTCTTTCCCGACAAGAATATGCTCATAGGGTACGCACCCTCGTCAACCGAGGAAGCACAATTTTACATCTGTCTGACCGAGGTTGGGAGAGACGCGGTTGTGAGAAACATCGATAATCTGAGAATCGAGCAGGAGGATCGTGTGAGAAACGCTGTTTACAAAACGGTGGGAGTGTGGGACGAGCTGGGAAGTAGCCGAGAGGTGGACGAGGCTACCGTCAAAAGAACGAGACCTCTCTTCGAGATCGAGGTTCGATATTTTTGATAAAGAGCCAACAAGAACTCAACGAACGATGAGCCATTTATAAATGCAGAGCATACCAGGCAATTGTTTTTCCTATACTCGTTCGAGTTGAGCACGAATCTTTGGACGTAGCTAATCAATTTTTTTTTTCAATAATTTCACATTTTTTTTTTTTTACCAATTAAAAAAACTATGAAGTTGGTTTTCAGTATTTCATAATTTCGGGTGATTATGATGACAAGTAATAACGCGAGAATTATGAGTCTGTCTATGTGGCACGAAGTTTGTACAATTTTTATTTCCGCATAATTGCTCCTATTAAAATGAACTGTATTGGTTAAGGGTAAATGATAATTTTTTAAATGAAAAATCTCAACGTTTAAACGCTTTGAGTAAATTCGGCTATAAAATTGAAACAAATAGAGAAAGTGTGTCTTCAATTTTTTTTATCCACCGTATAGTCTGAGATAACACGAGGGGTTGAGCAAAATCTTCCCTTTGAATGTGAAACTTCCCTGACTCGATGGCACTTTATCCCTTTAAAGTCGACGTTGATTAATTAGACTGTCTTGATAATTTGATGAGAATATTCTTCGTTGGTCGTTCCTATCCATGAAAATCCCGGTTCACAGGTGGAATCGACATCGGACTTACTCAACGCTCCCATCAGATTAATTGATCGGAACGCCGACGACCAGAGAGACGGTTACGTCGAGTTGTTGCCCTATCGACAAACCTTCGATAACGTAACGAAAAAAGTCGTGTCGAAGGGTGAGCAGGCTTGTTTGCCTCTCCGTGACAACGAAGCCCAGACCGCGCCGTCGATGCCAGTTAACTCGTGGTTCCAATATCGTTACCAATACATGCCTGTAAATATTGACGCCTACAGCGAAGAAAAAGCCCGAGCGATCAGAAAGTTCCTCGACAAGCACACAGACGACATATGCGATAAGGTTTCGTGACAGACTTCGATCTCCTTTTTTGCTTCCTCGTAAAACAAAGCTTTATTGTCATTTTTTTTTTTTTTTTTTTTCAAATTTTAAAGGCAACACGTTCAGAATGTTTTAACCCTATGGAAGTCACAACGCCTAAAACAGTACCGAACCGGAACTAACAGTCACGTGCACTTGGAAAAAATTTGAAATTTGTCATGCAGCTGGAACAAATGAATTTTTGTCGATAATTAAAGCACACGTTCATGTTTTATTGGCGTTTGAATTTTTTATGGAAAGGGTCGAAGGGACCTTCCCTTTGAACAATGAATGGACACTTTTTTTCACTGGCTTTTTCGTCTGCAGATTGTCCATTCGTTGGCCACTTTATCCTATAACGAATTGTGCGTTCGAGAGTTGAAACTTACATTGTTAAAAAATATTGCTTGCATAACTAGGTGATGCAAAATGCGACTTGGGATATTTATACGAACGATTGTGGAAATCTGGTACGTAACGAGAGAGACACCCAACCACCGGTCGCAATAGCGTACACCGAACATCAGAGCTATCACGACGGAAAATTGTCAGATGACAAAGTAATTAACGATCTATGCTGGCATCCGCTATGGACGGGAATCGCCGTGGCAACGTACACGGAACACTGCAAAAGTGACAATCTCGTCGGCCCATATCCTCGCGATGAGGTAAATTACTTTGAATATATCATCGTTAATTAGATATCGATTAAAGAGCTCGAGTAATTGTGTCTCGTTGAGTCGTTGTATCGAGTCGCTGAAAGTTCTCGTCCCTTATCGGGTGAGCGAATTAACCTAATTTGCGTTACCCTATTGAACAGTCGCATTCACTACTCGTTATATTTAACCCAAATAACTACCCAATTATCGATTGAAAGCTTCGTTTTTTCTAGTGGCGGTGCTTCAAAAGGAAATATGAGCGTATCGGAAGATTCAAGCAATAATTTTTAGCAACGTCCTATTTTTCAATTACCTTACGTGAAATTTAATTATCGACAAACATTGACGATAAAATTTTCATTACTTGTAAAAATTGTTTTTAACGTTTTTGCACTTTCACAATAATAGAGGCGGATGGAAATCATTTTTCGCAAAATTAAAAGTATTCGCATTATTTTTAAGAAGCAATGCCATTCGTTGATTCGGATAATTCGCTGACACTGTACGAAATAACAATTTGTTTGCCTGTAGGCTGCAGAACTGTTGGACCCGCGCCGTATGGTTGAACATAGCCGAAGCGGAATATAATTGGTTTTTAACGACTTTCCAAACAGAAAAAAAAATTTCGCCTAATTGAGTCTTCGCCTTTCAAATATATCGAATAGTTGTCGAAATTTGCTGATCATTTTATTACATTTCATACAATTTTAGTACCATATTTGAAAATTCACGCAAGTTGGAGTTACCACGAGTTTTTTAAAAAATTTTCAAAACACATGAAATGTCGAAACGGAACTTGATCTTCGTACAATCGCACCGGAGCAAGAAACATGACATCTTGAAGGGTTTCTGATCTACTCCGATATTTAAATATCGAAAACATTTTTTTTATGAAAACAAATCTTCCTTTATGAGAAAGCAAAAAAAAAGAAGTTTCTGATAAAAAAATCAGTATATTTTTCTGGAATATATTTTTGCAGAGCAGCGGAGGGAAGCAAAATAAAATTCGCTATAAACTTTAGAGTGACTCGTCATCGCGTTTGGCTATCGAGTGCGACGGAATTCTCTTGGGACTGTCATCGACAAATCGGTGATGAATCCCACGAAAAAATATAATGCTGATTCATAAACGAAATTCAGGTGCTCAAGGCCTACGAGGGTAAAAATCAGGTGCTCATCTGGTCGTTCAACGACTGTCTCACCCCGAAATTGATTCTCGAATGTTCGCGGGAAGTAACTGCGGTTTCGATTTGCCCCCTCGATGGAAATATCATCATCGGTGGATGCGCCAGTGGACAAGTGCTAATTGTCACATTCAGTTTTGCTCGAATCTCATGCGCGACCTGCGATATCTTATTTAACCTGATTTATTTTTATCGTGCGATAATAGATTTCCATTTGGTCGATACCTGGAAAAATCGAGCAGGTCGAAGCGGTGATGGTGCAAACAACAGCCCAAGTCAAATATAAAGTAGCAATGCGATCGCTGATGACCTGGATGCGTGAATCGACGAGTTCCTCGGTTATCAGAACGGCCGCGATGTCCTCGGTGCAGTACAGCCAAAAAGCCCCGATAACACAAATAGTGTGGTTGCCGGCTTACAACAAAATCGACAAGAACGGGAGAATCGTCGGTTTGCCAGGAAACGCGAGCGAGGACGAGCTCAGCTGGCAATTTGCGACCTCGAGCGAGGACGGTACCATAGCCTTCTGGGATTTGAGGTACTCGCAACGCCAAAATTCTTATCATTATCCCGAGCACCCACGCGAACTTAAGGAAAAGACAAAAAAAAATAAAATAAAGGTAGGAAAGACGGAAAGTAACGTGTGACGCAACTCGTCCTCAAAGATTCATTAAAGCCGGTCCCGTTTTTTTTTTTTCAATCCCGCGACCTTTTCGCAAGCTTCTGTCCTCGCTCCCCACTCGTCGCGCTCATAAAACTTTTCCACCGAACGAACAAGACTCCCATCCATTACGAACCTATTCAATCTTCCGCCACTAGAGAATGGACAATCAACTCGGGCAAATTTTAACGGAGGGAAAAACGAGAAAAATTCCTTCAGTATTTCGTGTTCTTGTCTCACAAAAGGAACGAAATATATTGGTTTTGTTGTACAAAGATGGAGACCCGCTGAGGATAAGGACAAGGCGGGTCGGCGAGGCAAGAGAAAGAAGAGTGTTAAGCGACCCGAACCTCTCGTCCAGTCGCTCTCGCCCCTCAAGGCGCTCGACGGAACTTTCCGTCCTGAATACATGCTCGAAGTGAATTATCCGAGCGAGGAACGGCGCGCAGTCGTCACCGCGATGAGCGTCTACGGTCCGCAATTCAAGAAGGAACAGACCGAACCCTTTCCGGCGACAAAGGACGATATTTCGGTGAGAAAATATTACAAGCTGATTTTGGAGAAACCGGAGTACGAGCTGGAACCGTTCATATTGATTGGCACCGCTGAGGGCGAAGTGGCTAGACTGTCGTGGGAGGGTTACGAGTTCACGACCGGTGTAATTATGAATCGCGAATCGGTAAAGTGGCTATGGAGGAATCGCATACACGATGGACCCGTCACTCACACGGTCAGATCGAAATACCTCAGTGACGTTTTCGTCACCGTCGGGGGCAAAGTTTTCGCTGTCTGGCGCGAGGACTTTGGTGAGCCGGTATATTGGCGGAAAACTACTGTCAGGTACGTATATCGAGCTCGATCACTCTCATCGCCGTTAGCTTACCGAGTTCCAAATGAAATTCGTTATTCTGGAAGCGCATTCGACCGGTTGAGGTTGGACAGTTGACACTCGTCGGAAAAGGTCATCGACGACTGCCGTCAATAATTTATGTTAATTGGACGGTTGTACCGTTCGTTTCGCTGGGTAGTTCGTATCGTTCCATGTCGACTTTTGAGGGATCATCGTCGTGACATTATTCACGGCCTTCGTCGGTCTCGTGGACAAGAACTTTTTTCAGAATGCCAGATTTCAAACGGGATTAACGGTTTATAGTCATTGGCACGTCACTTATCCGGTTATTGGTCGTAACTTCGACTACTGATAAATTCACCGCTCCACTTACGCCTTTTCCGATCGAACGCTCGTCCCTGTGTTGGCGACGATCCGTTCATATTAATTTTTCAACTTTACCCGTCACGTCCGTTAAGATACACGGCCTGCTGCTGGGGCACTTTAAGACCCACCGTTCTGATATTGACTCGCGCCGACGGAACCGCCGAAATTTGGGACTTCATCGTCAAGAGTCACGAGCCAGCTTTTACGCAGGGCCTCTCCGGTCGAATAATCACCGGTATATACACACACGAGTTATATCTGAATCCACAGTGCATCGCTTTCTGCGACTTCAACGGCACCCTCAGGGTCTTCACGGCTCCGCCGGATCTCCTCACCTTCGACGCAAGCGACATCGAGTGGATGAGAAAATTCGTTGATCGAGAGGTCGACAGGGTAAGCGGGAAATAAATGTTTCATTGGCGATCGGCGATGATGAGACGTCTCTTATAACACAGTGGTTTCAAATTTTCTAACCGAGACTACTCAAAAAATTCCGACGCTCGAGTCAGATGAAGGATTCGAAAATTGAATTAAATATTTCGGGTTGCAGAAAAGCTACAAAAAAAAAGTAAAAGAAAATTTAATTACGACCGGGAAAATAAAAATTAACTAGTTGCCGAAAATTTCGAGCGAATAAATAACACACATATATACACATATATACGCTGAGTAACAATTTTTTTCCTCCGAAAAATCCGCTGGTAAATGAATAATTCTGCGGTGAGATAATCATAAGTCTGATTAGTACTTACTTAAATAAATCGGGACGTGCAATTCGATTAAACTCTAATCATACAATCACACGTGAATCTCGTCGCTCCGATTAAATGGACAAATAATTAGACAAAGTTATAACAGCGTACTCAGCTGAGATTATTGTTCACTTCCTCGTTGGCTCGATCGTTTTTTTTTTCTTCGGGTCTCGCTGATCACCGAGGGGTTCGCAAACTGTACAGGTTCGACGTCGGCTAAAGATTGATCGGCCGGCCGTGCCAATTTGGGACGTCAAACACGAGACTCCTCGCTATTTCCCGTAAATTGCTGTGTCATTGTGTACACGTACAAACGTCTCGGCGTCCCCAGAGCTAAAGAAGACAAGGTCTCGCGATTTCAAACCTCTTCTCTCTTATTCCTATTTTTTTATTTTTACTTCCCACGACATTTTGAAATATTTTTGTCTGCTCACAAGATTTAAAGTATTCGCAACCAAAAATCTCGTATATTTGCCTTAGACGCAATAATGTTGCATTGTTCATAATTTTGCAAAAAAAATCCTATATATTAAAGTTCCAATACATAGTATTCATATTATTATTGGGAGAATTATTATTATTCATGAATTTGCATAACAAAATCATAAATACAGAGATAAGAGATGAATTTTGAATATGCAACAATGGCTCTGGCGGTTTTATTGTAGTAATAAATTATTACTATTCACTTTTTGAATGATTCAGAGAACTCGCAATATTTTTATTTGCCCCGCCGACAGATACGAGAATTTAAGCGTTGGCAAAAATCATGGAACGAGGCAAATGTCGAGAATATAAAAATGAGAGCGAAACAGGCTCAGCTGGAAGAGGAGAGAGCGCGACTCGAAGCCGAGGAGAAAGTAAAAGCTGAGATGGCGGAGATGGCGACTATGGAAAAGCTCTCGAAAACTGGAAAAGCCGTGAGCATTAATTTTTTATATAAAAAATCCCAAGAATACCAAGAATCGGTTCGTTAAGTGGAATATTATTTTTAAGATTCTCAAGCCTGAGGAGTTTTTGGAGGAAGCGAGAAATCGCTGGAAAGCAATGGAATTGAAGCGAATGCAACGAGTCATCCTGGAAAAGAAGGGCTTAAGGGAGGACGTTCTCGAGAGGCAGAGAGCACCAATTTTGAGGATGCGACAGGATGCTAAACGGAAAAAGCGAAAAATTCGGGAAATAATGCAGCTGCAGGACAAAATATTCGAGGACACAATGGCGCTTCTCTTTCCAGAACAATATTATCACGACCGTAAAACCGCTGTTCTGCCGAGACTTCCGGAATACCAGGAGGAGGATGAAGAGACAGCTGGTGTAAAAGCGCTATTAGACGATCGCCCTAAGGTAATGCTTTTTACGAGTTTATTCCGTGCGGACTTGTCTTCCCCAGTAGGAATTTCGGAGCATTAAATCGGGTCCTCGAAAGTCCCTATCGGAGCGTTATTAATGCTCGATGTGATGCTCCGAAATTTCCAGCAGGGATTCTTTAAAAAGTTTATGATGAATATGGGTACAAATAAACAATGTTAATTTAATATATAAATCCAATAGGCGAAAATTCGCAGTCCCGAGCAAGAGATAATAAACGAATTCATGGTAATCCAGAGCGAGGCGTTGGCGACGATGAAGAAAAATCCTTACAGACCGAACTTTGACTGGCGGAAGATACTCTGCGAAGGAAATGCGCGACGGTGGTCGATGGACGTCGATCTGAAGAGAAGTAACACACGGAAGGAGCGGAAATTCGTCCACGAAGTGCCGGAAGTTTGTGAGCGTTCGACTAACCGAAATCGAGCTTCGGGCGATGAAGTTTGCGAACCGGTTAGCGATACAGGCACTTAAACAATTGCACGAAAGGGAGACTTCCTGCTTGCACTGATTAAACTGAACGCGAGTTCCGAACTTTTTGACTGGAAGTTGCAACTTATTTTCCAATACTTGACCGTCGATATAACTCAATTCCAACACAATTGCAACATTCCTAAAGAATAATTCAATAATTTTTTAATATTTCCACAATAATTTCTCAATGACCAATAATACGTCAACTTCAAAATATATTGAGTCTCGTTCGCCGTTCTATTCGTTTATCGAATTTTTTCGATGCGACAACGACATCCGACTCGTTTTGCCATGAAATCTACTCGGTAGGCGGAGAAAACATTGCGCCATAAAAGTCGAATTGTAGCATATTTGACTTGCGCTTCGGATAATATAATTAATAGGAAAAAAAAGAAGAGATTCCATCGGAACGAAGATAAAAAAAAAGCTGAGAGTTTCTAGATTGCGGTTCATCGGCAATCGCCCAGTGAATGGATGAGATCGAGAGGGGATGGAAACGAGAGAATCGCAACCCCTCAGTGGAAGTTGGTCGGAGTTAACGAGAACAGGGAAGAATCGGGCGACGAACGGTTGGAGATGAGAATGTATATAGGAGGGTAGTGAGCGAGGACGTTGTCGGGACTCGGTGATTTTTCATAATTAAAGCGGATTAAGAGTCGGCGGGATGGCGAAGGCGCAAATGAATTTGAAATTTCAAACTACCGGACCGGTCACGGTTTTCTCGCCGGAGGGAAAGAGATAAAGATGAAAACTAAGAAGAAGCAGGGAGACGGAACGGGGGCGTGAACATGACGAGGGTGTCTCCCGGTCCGTGGCGTCATTATCACGGGCTGGAAGTCCCCGAACGTTGAGGGTGGGGTGTCGTTCGTCCTTCATTTCCCAAGAGCGCCATACTCTCATACGATTTTCCGCGTCGCCCCTCTTATTAAAAGAGGCGGTTGCGTCTCGAAAAAAGTACAGTTACACCGTCGGTAAAACAGCCCGACGAGAGGCGAACGTTTAATTTTTTTTTTACTCGAAGCACCGCTCTTCCAACCTCTTGCCTAAAACAATATTTGGATTTCTTCTCGTGCATGTTGTTTTAGGATATCGATGGGTTATGGTGATATTAATTTTTTCCTCGCCGACATCACTCGAGGTGGTACAAAGTGAGTGATCGATTTTGAATTTTTACAAAAAAAAAACCTCGATCGCAGCCCTGGTGTGAATTTTTCTGGCATGACGAAGAAAAATTCCTAACTTTCAGCTCACAATCTTTATCAGCAATATTATGAATTACGGAGATTTTAGTTTTCAAACCACATTGTACCCGGCCATTTATTATCGGAGCTTGGAATTTATGTTAAAAATGTTTTAGACGCTATTTATGATCTTTCGGACGCTTATTTCTTCGCATTTGACAAAGAGAACCCTCGTTCTCCCTCTACCTCGTTTGTCATCCCCTGTTGCTTCGTCTTTATTAACCGGCATGCCGTGAAATTTTAAGCCCTGAGTTTCCATCTCAACCCAATTACTCGGAGAATGTGAAAAAAAAAAAAAAAATCTCCAGCAAAATTCCAGAATTGAGAGCATGGTTCGAGCCGAAAAAATTGACTTAGTAAAAACTGCTATATGAACCCGGACTGAATTTTTTCCCGGCGAGTTTTCTGCAAACACTTTTTTTCCGTTCTAACGGTACTTCAACGTGCCACCGCGATTCTCTCTCTCTCTCTCTCTCTCTCTCTCTCTCTCTCTCTCTCTCTCTCTCTCTCTCTCTCTCTCTCTCTCTCTCTCTCTGTATCATTCTCTCGTTTCGTGCCCCATTTTTTCCACGAATATATCCCCCGGTATATCCAGCAGTGAACTAATGACACTCTTTTCTTGCGCTTTCTTTTAACACATTTTCTTGCTAAAAGAAAATCGCCCCTTCTTGGCTGAGGGTAGTGGGGGGGGGGCGGGGGGGGAGGAAAGAGAATCGTGGGGCACAAGTAACCGAAAGAGGGTAAAAGCGAACCGGAGAAAATAGCCGAGCGAATCAGTGCGAGCTGACGGAGAGGGTAAAAAAAAAAAAAAAGAGACGAAGCATATTATTAAAAACCATGAAACCGACGATAGAATATGCATACGAGGCGAGGCCTCGCTACCGCGCGAAGCTCACTGTTACAGAGTGGCATTCATCCTGCGGGAGAGACGGGAAATAGTTATCATCATGATCATTCGTATGGCGGAACATCTGTACAAGTGCCTGAATTTGGAAGCAATAGGCTCATTCACCTGTCATTGGACGCATGAATAGTCGCGGTACGGTGGCGCGGGGGTGGAGAAGCGAATGAGATAAATGCACACGGGAGAAATGGTGAAGTGGGAGGAGGGATGAAGTCCTCGCTTTTCCAGCATCCGTGGTTGTAATTAAACGAAACCGTTATAAACGCGAATGCGTCGCGCTGGAATGAAGAGGAGGTATGCTCAAATGAGGGAGGCCACCCCCGGTCAGTATGATAATTATGAATCGCCCGTCCGACGGGCGGAATAGCGTCTCCCATCTTGCATCCGCTTTGTACATCAACCTGCACTCATCTCCTACTCCCATTACCGTAAAGTTCCGGCGAATTGATGGCCGCTCGTAATCAACGATTACCATTTCAACCGAGATTCCTATCGCCCTCCGCGGTCAAACGAACTGCATAGTTAGTAGTTTCTATCGTCAGGGTTAATCAGAGAATTTCAATGACCCATGAATCGAGCTCTTGGCGCCTTCGATCTTCGATCGTGGGTACTTTGTGTTTAACGTATTAAACAAAATGCGGGCAATTCGGAGACCGATGGGGGGTGAGAGAATGTAGAAGGGAAAAGAGCTGACTAATTGATAAATCGACGAAAGTCCGCTCTGATGAGGATCGAGTCAGGATCTTATTATTTGCGTGGAATAAAATTATTGAAATTCGGTCAACTGTTTATTATTTATAATTATTAACGTTATACTCCAAACGGGGAGTGACCGATATGTAAGTATTGTATATGAAATTATAAACTTTTTGACCCTAATTTATATTTATATTTTAAAATTAATCATAAATTATGATTAATTTTAGTAGGTTACTTGTGTTAAAGAATGAACAAAATCGCAAGACTTTTAAAAAAAAGTCGACCTCAAAAAACTAGTGTCCCGAAACTTCATTCCCGGAAATAATGAAAATCGAAAAAGTAGAGTAACCCCAGATTTTTCATTTATCAATTTATCAACTATATTTTCAATTTACCACGGTTCCTGAAAAAAAAAAAAAACGAAGCAACCAATTAATGGTTAACAATTTCTACGCGCTCGGACCCCGGTAGGATTTTCCGTGCTACCGTAGCTGATACCAGGACACACACAGGACATAACAAAGCGGTAGTTTAACCCTCTCCAGCCCGACAACCGGCAAACCCATGTGGCCCGTTCGCTTCGTTCCTGCGCAATCTCATTCAATATAGGTGTATGCAAATCCTGCATCCTTTACATTCGTTACATTATACAAAAAAGGATGAGGGAGTAAAAAAAATGTTATTACTATACCGTAATGCCTACTCGAATAACGAATAATGAAAATCAACCTTTCCGTGACGAGGGGTCGAAGGAGGGTGGTGAGGAAAAAAGGCGCGGATACTCCCGGGTGCTGAGGTTTGTACGCTACATAAATTCTTCGTTCTCATTTCGTTCGGCGCGACCAAAGAAAATGAGAAAATCCGACGAGCGAAGTAGACGAGGGTCTCTCGCGGCGGCGAGATCGGTGTGCGAAGCGCGAAGGGTTGCTACCACCCGCTGCCGGGTTGCAGGGTCGAGTCGACGCCAGAAGAAAATAAGTTAATAAATAAATCGAGGGATTACCACGAGCAGCGGGAGGGCCGGCTCGTACGTGCACCACGGCGATACGAGTTTCGCGAACTATCGCGCACAGCGGGAGTAGCGGAGCTACCTTCTGGAACCGACGACCGGCATTATTGCCCAAGTTCGAAACATCCTCAGCACTCGTTCTCTCTGCTTTTGTCTGTCCGTCTGTCTGCTCATCGGTCTCTGTCTTTCACGAAACTCTCCAACCGCATTATCTATCTTTCTATATCTGCGGACTAGCTTCCTGGTTGCCCTGACCGGCTCGCCGGACCAGCCGGACTGCCGGTCTTGTTTCCTCGTCCTGGCGACGATGAACAAACTTTTCTTCATTTATAGAGATAAAAAACGGGGCCTAGGAAGCCTGTTCACGCTGGAGCGGTGAACGAGAAGGATGAATCTCAACGCATAGGGGGATTCCGGATGATACGGTCGTGGTTTTTCAAGCAGGGGAAAATAAATGGGTGCCCTCGAAAAAAAATTGATCGGAGACCGGTGTTCGAAAAATTAACGAATCGTTGCAATTGCGAAGACAGTGGTCGACATGGACTTGGTCTTATTAACGGTGAATTATTTCTACGGGAACTCAATGATCGTATATCAGTTGCTGTTGAACAATCCGATTCCCTTTGCCTTTTGGTCGACGATAAAAAAAAAAAGTCTGTCATAGCTCGAGCACTTTGCTCCGGTCGTAAAATCCCCTCGGTGAGTGTTCTCATAAAAAAATAACAGTACAAAATCTCGTAAGGGATGGACGTGTGCTCTTTAAAAATCGATGAAAGATCAGTGATAGGATGTAAAGACGAAAAACTTGAAGAAAAAAAAAGAAAAAAAAAAAAAAAAAATACGGTACACCGAGTACCTAAAATATATTATATTTTTTTACGTACAGTAGGAGAAAGCCATATTTTTTATGTGCCTTCGTTTCCATCGATGAAAAAAAAATACAAAATATTTCTCATTTCAATCGTTGCTTCCTCCTAACGAGAACGACAGCAAAAAATTCTACAAAAAATAAAGAATCCCTGCGACGAGTGTCCCGTGTACAACCGAAGATGAAGTATATCGAGATCCGTCGGATTTGAGTCTCTTCATCCGAGAGCCGGTACTTCCATGCCCGAAATAATAATTAGTGGCTCGGTGGCAACAACGAGGATGTTGCGGGTCGAGGTTTATGGTGTAATTATGTTGTTAAACCGAAAAGCCAAGGGATGAAAAAAATGGACCAAGGATAAAAGGGAAGAAACGAAAACGAGAGGGTAGTCGCGAGGTGGAGGACATAAAGGACATGACTCTTAATGAGAAAGTCGAGGGGGAAAAGTCTCGTTGTTCATTATGCGACAACGACGCAATCACGATGTTACACTGCTTCGTACGTGGTGCAAAACAAAATATACCCTGTCTCATATATATATATATATATATATATGTATATATATATATATATGTGTCTATGCTGTATATTTGTTCATGTCCAGATGTAGTCGTATACGTGTACGGAACGTGGAAAAGCTTTTCGGAGCCGAAAGGCTTCGCCGAGGCTGCAGGCTAAGCTTCATGGCTGAACGGATGATGATACTGGGTGGGGTTTGGTTGGTGACCTAAGGGATCGCTTGCGAAAGGTCGGACAGTAATAATCGTTAAAGGCAGGCGGTGACCGGCTCGTGAAATCTCGCTCGTATCGCCTGTACAAGAAGCAGGAGCCGGCAGGAGGACACCGGGCCTTGTGAACCGAAACCTCGTAGCCGAACCGCTGGTCGAACTCTCGTGTCCTTCCAAAGTTAAGCCAAACCAGCACCATAGAAGGACTGGTCCGCACTGTCCAAACGTTGAACACCGCAGCTGTCGATATCGGGGAAATAAACCAGAAGCACTCGAAGAGCAAAGTTTGAAACATGAAACTGCGGAATCCGAGTAAGGTTCCATGACACAAAAATTAAATGAATAATCGACATTCAACGACACTCTGTAATCGAATTCTGTTCTTCTGTTCTTCGATTGTATTTCTTCAGAAATTTTGGCATGGGCTGATGATTGGAAGGTGTAAATTCGTTTGTGTCGAAATTTACTTTGCTTTTGGTTTTGCACTTTGATTTAAAAAATTGAAGGATGTATTTGTATTAAAAAAAAAAAAAATACGAAAGTGAATAAGTCGAATTTGCTACTTACGTCGATTACGATTATCATACGAGTCTCGAAAATTTCTTTTCGTTTTGACGGTAATTTCCTTCGAGTACTTTCACAACGAGATGAAAACGGCTGAGTATGAAGACGGTCTGTTTGAATATAAATCGAGTTCTTTCGTTCTGCAAGGGATTTAGTTTCGATCGACCTCAAACCTCGATCGCCCCACAAAAGGTCTGATGTAATTTCGTCGCAACTTGCAATTTATCCGACTCATATGTCAGAGCGAAAATGCGAATCTCGAATTAAAGTTGAGTTATGAATTCACGAATCAATGCGTCCCGGAATATCTGCCGTGATTACAAGTGCGACTCGTGGAGAAATTAAAAAAAAAAAAAGACCCGACACTGTGTCCGATCATTTGGCGAAATGCACCGAGCTGAGTGTTAATTCCCGTAAGCCACGTATGCGAATAACTTTATCTCTCGTTCTATTATTTTTTTTTCTTCCTGTACATCCAAGTCGATGGAGATTTTTTTCCAAGTGCATAAGTACGCCAAGCGCCTACGTGTTTGCGTGTTTCCATTTGAGCAGAGGAAGCTGAGTCGGTGCATAACACCCTCTCGTTTCATTACGCGCGCGCTTATTTTGTATCGCAGTGTCTGCTGTATTGCCGGAGTGTATGGTTGCTCAAGTGGAAACAGCTAGCGCTACACCTCTCAGCTATAATTACCGGCGCAGAATTTGCATCGAAAGGTGTGAATTTTTCATTGGGACGCGAGCCAGCGCGGTGAGAGCAATGCTCTCTCGTACTTCTCGTGAACCACGGGAGACAAAATCAGAGTGCTTTATGCGAAAGTGAAGTAAAAGCCCGCCTTTCCGTTTCCCCCGTTCTCTCGTGCATTCGCTGAGAACTTGAAGGAATTAAAAAAAAAAAAAAAATGCTGTCGGAGAGTGACGTATCACGGCCTGTCTCTGAGTCTCATTAATTTTTTAATATTGCGAGGCACAGTTTACTCATTTTTGTGCCGGACTGAATGAGTGATGAAGTATGGACTTTTGATATACGGGTTAAGGTCAAACCATATTTGACCCGTTTTCGTTTAATTATTCTGAACCAGGCGCAATCCACCATTTGGAGCAACGCCCAATGAAATAAATTGATAATTAATTTCGAAGACTTAATCCTGACTGTCTGGAACAACGAACTCTGGACGATTTTGTGCCTTGATTAATATTCGATGATAATCATTTTTACGTTTTATATTGCTTTTCCCGATAATCGTCAATCTCGTATTAGTGAGAAATTCGTGATTTTTTTTTTTTTTCGCGCCCAATTTGACTCAAATTTTGTACCGACTCGTCTTCGTTTGTACTGCAACATGAATTCTACAGAACAGGTGTTTCCAAAGGTGGAATATGGTACACTAATTTAAGACGTATGTGCGCCTCACGTACACAGAATTTTTTTTTTCCTTTTTTTAATCAAATATAGCAACATCTCGTGAAATTAAATTTATGTAAAAGATATTATTTTCAAATACCGTTGAAAGCCGCCAAAAATCGCCTCCGATGTGTGAAAGATTAAAAAATATCGTCACCGATATCGCCGGTTCAATAAACCCTATTGAGACGATACGAGACCTTCATTTTTGGACCTACGCCGTTGAAACCTTTCACCCCCCCCCCCCCTAAAAAAATGTCCATCAAAATGTTGTTCCTGTCTGGGACGAAACAATGAAGAGGAAAATTAAAAAGTCATGCGATCGTTGGTTTATACGTACCGCATGGCTTATAGTGGAACATCACGGCATTGTTTAAATACGGATGAGCCGCGTGAGGCTTCGGAAGCCCAATGGTGAATTTTCGGATGGTCGAGCGATCTCGTTGTTCGTGCGAGAGAGGAGAAAATAAAAAATTTCACTGGCAAGCCCGCAATTTATAAACATTGATAGTATGCACCGACCTTTGTACGCGAAACAAAGAATTCACCCTGACGGTATACGGGGTGCAGCAATATTGCTTGAAGTCGATCGAAAAATCCATCGCAAATCCACCACCGTTCCGAACATAGTCACGCAACAATAATATTTATCCGCGAACATTAAACCCCCGAGTACTTACGATAAAATATTTCCTCGCAAATATTTTACTTGAGAAAAAGACAAGCGGTCGAATTACACCGTCGTGT
This sequence comes from Listrodromus nycthemerus, assembly GCA_963978505.1. Lineage (NCBI taxonomy): Eukaryota > Metazoa > Arthropoda > Insecta > Hymenoptera > Ichneumonidae > Listrodromus > Listrodromus nycthemerus. The sequence continues at coordinate 23,165,553 of OZ021680.1, read as the reverse complement.
CCGACACTTCAACGAAAATTTCCCCATTGACCGTGGTCACGTAGCGCCGTAAAAATTCGAGCGTTTAAATTGGAAAATTCGCTATGCGGTCCAGTCGAAAATTCATTCGTAACGGAATAACCGACGACGGTGGTTAAATAATAACGCATTTTATATTTATGCACTGTTTTTCGATGCAAAGAAATTCTTCGAGGATTTCCCCGTTCGTCCCACTGTCGCTTCGTTACGCACAGTAATTATTCATATAAAGTTCTCTCGGTGTATGTATAAGGTATAATATTTTGCATAATAATAGCGAGGCTATTATTTTAAGTGAATAATGCCCGGAGTGGTTGACGTAAAGTGGTCGAGGGGTTTCTAAGACGCGAGGACGAGGAGCGGCCAACATTCGCTGGCTAGCGGCTCAGCGTGGTCCACGAGTGCCAGCAGGGTAACGTAACGGTCGTAACGCATGCCTGCTGTCGTCCTATAGTGCTTCGGGGCCACGAAACCCCCTGGCTTTACGATGCCCGAAGGAACAGTTTCGTACGGATACCAAGATGGCCACGCCCGCAGCCCCGACGACAATGAGTTCGCCCCGAGGCCTTGAGAAACTGACCATTTCGAGCGCGTGTCCTCCCTCCTGGCCGTCTCGTCGCTCTACTCGAGACTACCAAAAGCTTCGCCAACTCATTTCAGATATCATCTCGTGTGTTGTCATCGTATATACCCATAAGGGCCGAGTTACATTTTTTTTTTTCCAACTTAGACGCTTCCCGAGAAAATATAAATACAAGGACGAGACAAGACTGCGAGTCGATCGATACTCCGAATTCGTCGAAGGGGTTATCATTTTTTAATTACTTTAGGAATAATTGAAATATCAATTTCTTGTTTAATTAATATGTCGGTGATAAAAGTGGAATATCTCGTGTATTAAATTCTAAAGTGAATTCAAAAGCTTTGCGTGAATCGGTGAAAATACTGACTTATTTTATTTTGAGAAAATTGTTGAATGTGAATGTTGTAAATGGCGAATGTGAAACGGTAATTAGTATGCAATTACTATGTTATATTGTGCAGTACAATTCTATAACTGTACGATAATTTTCTAAATTACTTTTGGAATAATTAAAGTACCAATTTATACCTAACGCATTGTGTAATTTGCTCACACGTATTTGATGCACGCATCGTGGGGTCATTGAAATATTGACGGCAACGTTACAACCGGGATAACATTGCTTGTTGAACCTTGGTCCAGTCGTGGCGCGAGAAGAGCAACACAATTTTTTCACTCCAACCTTCCCACGACTAATTCTCATTGAAATCCAAAAAAGAACCTGAAGTCATATGAATCAGCTCCGACTCAGGATTATATCCGGAAAATTTTGATTATCGATTCTACCAGCGAATTTTCAATGCCGGTTCCATAATAATTACATTAATACCTCTAATCTATAAAATGATATCGCCTCACGGAATCGTGTGCCGTGCACATCGTAATCTCTCGATTGCGGTTTAATCACTCGGCAAGATGGCGCGATCCGTATAACTCTCGCGGACTCCGTCTATAGCGAAGCTCACCGAATAGCTCCCGAGGCGTATGTTCTCATACCATGGCTCTCTTCTGCTTCCGCGGAGCGGGAAATCCGCGTTTGCCAGGGTTCCCTCGGAGAGTAGGTTGGGAGATTCACTCTCGATGCCACTGCCATTCGCGGCGAGGATCGAATGTTGCCTTCGTCGTATCGATCAACTCATATACATCACTGGATTTACTGTCCCAAATCCACTCCGACTGATAACAATTGGAGCTCGATAAATCAACAATGGAACGAGAACCTCGCGAAGATTTTTCTTTCCCCCATTTTTCGACCCCTTTTTTTTTTTTTTTCAACCCTTATTTCGATACTCGCCTCGGCGCAAGAACGTAACGACGTTGATGGGAGTTTGGCTGACGGGCTTATCGAAACATCGACATGTTTATAGGGCATGTGACTAGTCTACACGTGCCAACGCCTAAACCGATCCGTCTCGTCCCTTCGCGTCGCACAGCGAGGCGAAGAACACCGGCTATATTGGTTGCAGCTAATCGACGATCGTTCGGCCTCATTCGATTAGGCGCTAATCACTGCGTCCGCCGGATCGATTTCCATTAGCTCTCGTGCCCGACACTCTCGGGCTCCCCTCGCCACTCCGCAAGGATCCACGAAACCCAACGGCCGTATAAACGGTAGCCGAACCCGTAATCGACGAATTTCCGGCTCACTCGATCCAGCACAACGTGATTGCCAAAATTTCCTTTCTCGTTTTCACGGCACTTGCCCGAGTTAACGGTGCTGATAGTCCGAAAAAAAAAAAAAAAAAACCAACAAAAATTTCCTGGAAGAAAAAAAAACAGATATCGGCGCTATCGGCGGTCGATGGCAGTGAGGACCGGTAATTAAGTTATTATTTATATGTTGGAGACATTATGTAATTCTGTCGAATTTCATTCACGTATCGTGCTCTGGAAGAAATTTTTAAAGATAATTGGATCGGTCGTATTCGGGCCTTTTGACACAAGGAATTTTTTGTCTTCCCAAAATAATCGTCAATGTAATTACGAACGAGATCGTCGAGATCGGCGGCTTTCGTGATATCGATCTCAAATTACATGCCCCGTCTATTGACCCCGTTAATTGCGATCCCGAAATAAGCTCATCGCACCCGGTCTATCACTGGTACCACGATTGAATGTTGTTTTTTTTTTATTGTGATAAGTTTTTTTTTTAAACCTCAGGTCGAAATCTTACATTATTTTTTTGTACTTTTCTACATACCAAAAAAAAATTTTATACTACTTTGAAATATCAGAATACCAAAGAATTAAACTTTTCTAATAATTAATTAATTTGACGTGAGTCGATCGACGCTCGTCCGTCAATTAAAATATTTGCTCGTTGGCAAAAAACAAGCAATATCTCAGAATGGTCTGAAAGCAAACGAGTTGTAACGATCGGCAGACCAGATCCGCTGCAGAATGCCGAGTTACCAGCAACTTCTCACTGTGGCACGGTTAAGATAGCATCGAGCTTTCTTCAAATATTTGTCTCAGCAAACAGTCATTATTTTTTACATTATTGTACGAGATAATAGTCGCTTCAACTCGATGCCGAAGTTCCGCACGAGTTGCCATCTTGAAACCAAGACCCGTACGCTTAATTTTCGCCGGACTCAGTGCGATATGTGTGCAGGATAAAATGAAAAGTAAATTTATGCGAGCACGCAGGGTCAACTCATTACGCTAGACTACGGAAATTCATCGTTACTGCGACGAGTAAATTTTTCTTCGAAATTAAATAGGATTCTTCGAGCGAAAATTATCGAGAAAACCCACCCAGTGACAGTCGCTCGAACGGAATAAAAAGTGAAAAAGACAGCGAAAATATCCTGGGTGATAAGAAAATCGTGCTTTTAGAAGAGAGACAAGAATTGTTCACAAAGAAGACGGGGTGTAAAGACGGTGCTACGCTCTGGTTGAATCCGAATCGGATAAGAAGGACTGACAAACGAGTAGATTAATCACGTCTGTCCCGCACCGGCCGTTTCCACTTTTTCCACTCCTCTTGTCACCTCTCACCGGAACCGTTCGTGTTCTCTTCCCTTTTTATTATGCTCGCTGCGCCTTTCGCATTTTCATCTCTCCCACGCTCTATCCACAGTTTGCTTTTATGCTCGTAACAGAGCTACCTCGTATACTTTTTTTTAACACCGGACGATACGTTCATCCTTTAGTAATTCCGACGTAGGAGCAAGAGGAAGGAATTTCGGATCCTTCCTGCCAGTATCAACTTATAATACCGTCTTATCGTTTTACGCGGAATATCTCGATCATCCAGCAACAAGCGTACCGCTGAACTTTTCTTGTCGACCCATTACGCTCTTTATCTACCTTTTCAACCCGGTTGCCTAGAGGGATCAAAAAGGAGTACGAAATTTCATCATCGGCTCGACCGTGTCGTTTCGCTTTTTGCTTTTTGCTTTAAAAAATTTTTTTATTTCTCTACACTACTAAGGATCACTCCATCATTTCTGTACTATTCCGTATTTGAGCCAGCCCTAGAATTGACCAATCTAACACCAAAACCGAGGAGGACCAAATGCGATAACAGTTACGTTTATTACGACAATAACGATTTTGCCAACCCACCTGGTCGTATTGGGAAATGGAATCGAGTTACATCGATTGAGCAGCCGCTCTCAATCGCCATATGGGCACCCGCAAACTGCAGAGTTCTTATTTAACTATGCTTAATCGCAGATCTACGTACCTATTCCTGTTGTTCCGACTAAAGTCGGAAAACAGAAGTGGCAGAAGCTGTGTCCAGCAATCGACACTGTCGATCGGCAGCGAATAGTAAAACGGAGCAGCTATACAATAAGTCTGGCAGCCTGAAATCGGCGATCGCACTGTCATTTCTTCATTATCACCTGTAAAAATGATCCGAAACGGCTAAAAGGAGTTTGAAAAAAAAAATGAATCGTGCTATTTTAAATGTGATATTGATATTGAAAGCAAAATTAAAGTCGTACAATTTTTATCAATTTCGACTAGCGCTCTAGATGCTGGTACGAAATATTTTGTTGAACTGTGGAAATAATAGTTTGTCACTTTAAAGGCCGCTTTGTCTATTGGCATACATTTGTTTCCAACTTTTTTTAGACAATCTATCATTGATCATATTTTATCATCATAAATTCGACAACAAATTCTCTTCAGCTCTGACCAGCGAAATTTACCCAATCGTCATCGCATGATCGATAAAAAAGTCATAGTGATCGAACAGCAAGGTTAAATAATAATGCGGGAGACAACAGTATTCATGATCCTTTCTAGCAGAAGCATCGATGATCGGGATTACCGTAAAACAATGAACGGAAAAGGACGAAAAGAAACGTAAGCGGAATGTAGAATGATCGAGGGAAAGACAGATATACCGGTGGAGCTAACGTTTTAATTCCTCCAATTGGGAGTCGAGCAACGTTCGATATAATCGATCTTATTTGCAAGTGAATCAGGTTGGGCGGGCGAAGGAATGAACGGATTTTGTGCCGGAGACTGTGGAATTGAGAGCGAAGACGCTTTCGCCGAGCGTAAGCTAACTAACGAAGGAAAACGGAAGCGAGGCTTCGACTACCTTTTTCCTCCCATCCACTAACGCGATTTACATGTTACTCACCCTCCAGCCCGGTTTGACAGAGCTTCAACACCTGGTGCAACCACCGTCGCTGCTTTTCTTACCACGCGAGACGGGAAACCTCATCAACTGGCGAACGAAGACGGAGAAGAATCTCCTTCGCCTCGCTAACTCGACTAACGACAAAGCGTTTTCTCTGACCCAAACCCTCCAGACATTCTTCCAAGGTCTGACGCCATTGTTCCTTTTGATTCTCGCTTTACCGGATCAAAAAGAGTCGAGCTCTTTTTGCTCATTAAGCGGGTTATAAACGTTCGTGAAAAGCCCCCCAAACCGTCATAGAACGGAACTTGTGTTTTAATTTAATAACTGTCTATTGATAATTCATGGAAAAGTTTGAAAACGTTAAAACAACTGTTTCAAGCTATAGATCAATGGTACGATTACTCCGTCGAATATCACAATTCAGAGGAATAATGGTTGCATGAAAATTATACAAAAAAAAGTAGATTTTATTCGCTTTAAGAGTAAGATCTTTCACGAATTCCTGACCCATAATTCCTGACCCTTCTCAATACTTGTACAAAATCATGGAGCAGAGATGATTTCATAAGCAAGTAGGAAAATTGGAAGAGGTGAAGTACTTTATGGTTTGGACTTTCAAAGATTTACGGGACCTGAAGAAGCTTTAAGGTCCTTCAGGGATTTTTAATGTCGTATATGAAAGGTCACAAATGTGAATTTTCAAAACGGATACTTTTTTACATTCGCATTTTAAAGATTCGAATAATTACTTCTCAGATTAAAGTCAAATTAAAGTAAACAAATCGGCGATGAATTAATCTAGACTTATTCGCCACTTTCACCCCAAAACAAATCCGATACCCTAATTCAAGAAATTTACGATGCTCGTATTTTCACAGGTAGGATATTTTCGCGAGTATAAATCACAAAACTAACGTCGAATCCCATCGATTCGCGATCTCATGAATCGAGGACGTGAGGCTCTCGAGAATCACGCTCGTTTCGTTTCGCCCTGCCTCATAACTTTTACGCGCCGAAAAATAAACTTATCTCGCTTTCTTTCGCTTGTTTCTCACGGCTTGAAAAATCAACAGCATCCTCTACCATTCTTTCTCGTCTGCGCCGGATACTCTTCTTATTCTCAATTTTTCTCAGCTTTCTCCTTTACTGCAACTTCGTCTCAGCGCTCGTCTTCCTCCGCCCCGAGCCTTCTTTTCGGGTTTCGCGTTCCGCCGTATTCGCGACTGTGTCTTTTTTTTTCTCTCTCTCTCTCTCTCCCCAGACACTCAACAAACCCGGTTCGCGTGTATAGCCACTCGGAGCTAGAAAGTTTATCGAGCGACACGTTTTCAAGGCACTCCTTTCGAACCCCCCTAGCTTCTGTCGTCACCCCTGGTTTCCGCAGTTTCCGCCTGCCTTCCGGTAGTTCGTTAACCACCAGGTGTACTTTCGTCGTCTCTGGGGTCCGACTAAAGCGAGTTCGCACTACTTGTCTCTCTTCTTATAAACATGCATTTTTATATAGCACATATATACGATTCAAGATTGCAGTTGTGCACGACCGGCCTGTTTATTCCAAACTCTCCACTTCCTGTTTCCACCTCCCACTGTGTGCCCCGCTTCTCTATGGGTTCAACCTTCGTCGACTGTAAATGAGTTAATAAACGTCGTACGGTACATTATCGGACTTGGACCTAACTTCGAGCTAACTCGCTCTTTCTCTCGGTTTTCATACTCCGCAGAGCCCTCCCACCGGTATTCCGTTTCACCGGTGTTCCCTCTCTCGCGCCGCTGTGTATTTAATAGAGATTTCCGGAAATTATACGATCCGGACCGAGTACGCCGTTCAGCACTCTGCTCACATATAATAAACGTGAGCATTTTAGCAAGGATTTAACCGGGGATTTTCACAACCAAGAAATTTCTAGGTACCACCGGAAGAAAAGCCCTCCCATTTTCCAACCCTCCCCAATGGTTTTTGAGTTTGTGAATTCAGTGCTACGTTCTGCTGGTACTGGTTCCGTGGGAGGGAGTAAGAGGGATATATACATTCCCGGTGTGGTCGGGGAAGGTCGGGGAGCGAGCGCATTTCCGGAATCAAAGGGATTTACCACGCTAGGGGCTCCTCTTGTGAAATCACTGTAGCCAAGATGACGCCCGGAAATAAGGCTAGAATCCACAGGCACAGAAACCCTCCGAGCTGTTTCCGTAAAATTCGAGTGCAGTCACATGGTTTTATTTCGCAAATGAAGACATTTGGGAAGAAGAATGTGAAAGTGCACGGGTTTCCTTCGGATGTTAAAATTCACGAGACGGATCTGGTTCGCTTTTTCTTTTTTTTTTTTTTTAACGAAGGCAATTAATGGTTTTCATTGGCAATGTCGATGGGATTTTGACAGTGACAAATTGAGACTTTACGGAAAGTTTCATCGGAGAGGAAAGAATGCGAGTGGGTGAGAGACAGCGGTGGAATATTAAGAAAAAAGTCGCGAGGGCGTAAAAAGTATAATAGATGAAGTAGTGTAGCGAGAGGTAGGAATCTAGGAGTTCGATATTTTTGATACGAGGATATTGGGCCGAGCGACATGAATTTCTGATCGGTCAGTCGGAGCACGTTCACGAAAACGGGAATTCCATTGGAGGAACGCGGCGGGGTCTTTCGGGTCCGTGGATCTCGCGATCGGGCGTGAGAGCGGAGCAAGCGTCGAACGTTTGGAGCTGCTCCTGGTTCGCCTCTGGTCGGGCACGCCCGTACGAAGACTCATGACGGCCATTAATTGCTCTCCATTCTTCCGTCCGAGTTGCCGCCCATGAATTTCCAAGCGAGATCGTAATTCCCGAACCCTCGGCAGGTACACGTCGGTTACTTCCGCCGTTTGTGCGTATATATCGACTCGCTGTTATAATCGCAAAGTCCTGTTGAAGGATTCACCGATGTGCAATAATTTATTGACCCTACACTAATTCGATAATAAACTATAATAGCGTCGATAACTGTTCGACTGATATGCAACATTTTTTTACGGGCGCCCTAAAGAAGATATTATTCAATAATCGTTGTACTATTGTCTAGAAACACGATGGAATGTCAGAGGAGTATTTATCGAACGGCGATAATGTGTTGATCCTGTTCTCGTTCAACATTATTATCGAATTAGTAAAGATTAATAAACTATGACTTTGGAGTTTATATTCCACAGCAGTTCATAACTGTCTGACTAGCATGTGGCTATTTTCACTAACCCAATTCTCCTCTGGCAAATATACTCACTATAATCAGTATTTTGATAACTCAGCGGGTTATTTTTCTTCGGAATAGCAAATTATTATGTGATAGTACAGAAGACCAAATGACACAGGGCTTCACTTTTCTATTACGATAAGTAAAGTATAGGAAAAAAAATATCAATAAAAAAAAGATATTGCGTAAACACAATATAAGGGGGACAACATTTAACCTCAATTTATTTGTAAAAAAAATGATTTTTTAACTACTCGGCGTCTAGACGCGACCGTGTCTTTTGATTATTCGATGAATTTCAACACGTTTTCGAACAACTGCGATAAAGCAATGTCTGACTTTTCAATATATTAACGTTACATCATACACTATTGCAAATTGGTCGCAGCGTTCACCGGGCGCGAACGTGGTCTTGATCTTACAGACGGTCGGTGGTCCTAATTAAATATTTTGTGGAATCCATAATGGCGTGTCTAACCCAAGCCCGACCATTACTACTGCCGACTAGCACGTCTGACTAATACGTAATTCTGTACAGCAGCGGATCCAAGACATTCGTAAATCCGCCAAACGCTCCGAACAACAGGAACCTTTCCCGGCCACATTCTTCGAAAATAGTATCACGATCGATCGTCGTCGAGAGTGAACATTTTATCAGAACAAACTCCGATAACATTTCTGGTGGTTCTACATAGGTAGAAAGAAACGAAGGGTCGGATAAGAACATACGTGACTGTAATCTTACGCCCAATTATCGAGCCAATGACGAAGATCATGAGAAGAATCGATCCTATCGTTGCGGTTAAAAATTACCTCTGACACTAGAGTAACAGTGGGGAATATGGTCCAGTCGGATTAGCAGGTGAGTCAATAATATATGGACCGGGCTATATTTACCGCTTTCAGCTGATGTATTATTTCCAGCCAGTATTGTCATCACCCTAATAGAATCAAAAAAAAAAAATACGGAAAATAGAATGTTGGGAAGGTTGCGGTTAGTCGCGGGGCAAGTAGGAACCACCACGGTGAATCAATCGGAGGTTGGCGCAGCGAGCATGGTATATTGAGGCAGTACCAGAGAACAGCCTAATACGTGAGTTCAGGGAGAATCTAGACAGACTTTCGAACACTTCTCGATGGGATAAAAATCCAAAAAAAAATCATGCGTTTAAAAGATACTAAAAAAATTGATTTTGTATAATAAATTTTTTTTTTTAATTATCAAAAAAAAATGAAAGAAAGTCCTGCGCGCCTGAATTCCGATGTTGAATTGCTGATCGTATCGAAATGAAAACACGGTTCGTTGCATCACGAAAATGTTCCGTGTCCGGAACACCCCGTCGCCGATGAATTCGCAGATTGGATGACACTTCGAGTCGTACCTTCAATAAGAATATTCCTCACAAGCCGCGCTCGCTTCGTGACTAAAGTCGGTATTCGTCGAACTCCAGTGGACATTTGCAAACTCCCGAGTAACTACAAGTACGAGCTGGTCTCCGGCGCAAGGGTCTACGGCCGGTCACGTATATCCATGCTGGATGCCGAACCGCAACCACGTGTTCCCCGACGGACTGGCGCGTCCACGCTTGCTTTGTCCACCAAAGCTCGGCGGAACAACGAGGAATCTCCAGCGGTGCGGGATATCCTATAGGATCGGTATAATCCAGCCTCGGCTGACCGCGAATAAGTGGTCTACGCCCGAAGGATCGAAACATCTATTCCGCTATAGAGCATCGTCGATGCCGGAGAACAAGAGAAGCTTGAAAGCGCCAGTGGCCAGGGTGTCCGCCGTTGTCGGACACATCCGGGCTTCATCGTTCTCCCCGATTCTCCAGCTATACGCCGTGCACCAGCGAAGTCTCGCGAGTTTCCGACGCTATATCGCTACCGATGATACCCGCTACCTTACATTTACACAGAGTCGGGGGCGAAACGAGAGCGACGTCTCGTCCATACATTTGCACCCGGAATATACCCCACGACCGCTCTCTCTCTCTCTATATATATATATATATATATATATATATATCACCCTGTGAGAAACAGTCGACTCATACACTTCGAGCAAAATCTCGGTACACACGTGAACACGTTGATATTCAAGCCGCAGGGAGGACCGCAACGAATCCAGTGGTACACGCTGAATCGTATTAAGGCGCGGGGGATTATTGCACAGGTATACCGGATTATGCAGGTGGACCGGGTGGGGTAGGTCGGGGGTGGATGGCGTTGGTGAGAAGGAGAGACCAACCACCCTGCCCAGACTTCCACTCGGGCTGCGATATAACTGTATTCCTCCTCCTCCTCCTCCTCCCTGGAACCTTGCAGTCGCGTTACTCCAGAGGAAAGGGATATATATCCAGCTATCCCGTACACGTACCCTACAGCGTTCCTGCTAGATACGTCCGAGAGAGGCACCGAGGATACTCGGGGTAGTTATATCGCGGAAGCGTGTACGTGGGTAACGTCGGGTCGGTTGGTGCTGGGGAGAACAGGGGGGAGAATAGCAGGGAGGATGATTAATAAATCTCGTGCGAGAAGTCCCCCGGACGCTACACACCGGCGAGAATGGAATTAAACGATCACGGGATTCACCGTGCTTTTTGCCGGCTGGCCAAATCCCGGACCGGAACTTCCACCATCAACGTTCTCGTCGTCCTTTCGCCTCCCGCGACCGCCTATGTCTACCCGTCTCTCTACACGCCCCCCGCTTCGAAGCTTCTTCTACCTTCTTCTTCATCCCGTGTCTCTTCGCTCTCGCCTCTCCGACCCTGGTCCAACCGAGCGGGATATGTCTTGCCGCTATGGTCTTGCCGAGCGCGAAATTACAGCGTCGCTGAGGGCAGTTTCTCGCTCTCGCGAACACGTCTTTATCTCGAAGGCAGATGGCCGCACGGCGTCGCGGAAAACGGCCACCCTTTTCGCGTGCCACAATGACGGAGTTCCCGCTCAACCTCGACTCTCTTCGGATATACATCTCGCTTCAACTTTTAACCCCTTTCACCCATAGAATCAAGACACTCGTGTACGCTCGCCTCGTGAAACGAAGAACGTCGGGAAAAGGACTGCGAATTACATTTGCGGAATGCTTCCTGCACTTTGCTTTCTTCTTGTCACCCACGAAGACTCGTTTACGAGAGAGCACCGTTCGTAACATCCTGGGTTCGGTTTTTAGGCCAGCGAAAAGTGTGGACTTGTACCAACTTAGTGAAAGAAATAGGTACGGAATAAAACCCTTGTGAAGGTGCGGCAATTGAATGTTTGTGGAATTTTTTTTGCAAACCCTCAATGGTCCATTTTATCTGCTTTGGTAATTCGGAGACTGGAAATCGGCTAATAACGGACCTCACCTAACGTTTGTGTGAGGCTTTCAAAATGAAGATGGTACTTACGTTTTTATGTTATCGAATACCGAGAAAGTGGTATGATATTTAAAAGCTCGATACAAATAAGGGTACGGAGTGTTGGATTTTTTTAATCCACATAAATTTTACCAAGTCAGCTCATATTTATCACTCTTATCCCAAAGTGAAAATTAAATTATTAAGATTTTTTTTCGCCACTCGTAACTGAAGGCACTATTGTGCCAAAAATTAAATGGCTTTGGACAGAAAGTTAGCAAATGACCGATAAAACCAATAATTTTTATAGATGTGGTTTATCCTACTTATGTTTTACAGCGTTAATTAACACATGTTTCCAGTGCGCAATCGATATTAACGACGACTGGACGAGGCTTGCTTTGGTAACAGGTAAGTTGATTTACCATCGACAATGCAACGCTATCGCTGTATAATTAATCCTCGCTGATAACCTGCATCAAGTTAATTAAGCGGGAACACGCGTAATTAGACGCTAATGAACCATCACAGACGTCGATTATAATTTCCGATCTCCTTATCCTACGGCTGATTGGAGCTTCGATTGTACAGATAGTTCTGATACGGAAACGACGGTGCCAGGACCCTGAAGCAAACCAGTAAACGCGTACGTGTAATCTCATCGTATCGCTCGGATGTGCCTACATACCTTCGCTATATTGTCGGATTAATTATACGCAGACAGCTTTAGCTCCTCCCTTGTCTTCAAATTTGCCCCAGTTTGTATCACATCACATTGCTGCCAACAAAGCTCATGAGTTAATCGGAATCCATTTTACCTATCGGCGCGATTGTCCCAAAGTTCCTTGAGGGTGGATGTGCATGATTAATGGACATTGCATCGAGAGTGTCGCATATGTAAAATATTAAAATTTCTTAAGTCGGATTTCTGCACAACGAAAATTACGATTTGAGAGAAATCCAGTGAAATTGAGTAATTAATCGGTATTTAATGAGGGAACAGTTTCCAGTTATCGAACATTTTTCGGCGTCAACGATTGTTTATATAAGCGGTGTAAAAAAATCATTAACCGTCGGTCTCGAGTAAAACTCGATAATTTTTTTCTGGCCTATTTACTCAGAGTACACGTGCATAGAAAGCTTTGCTTAACAGCATTAATTATTTTTATTCGCCACTGGATGAATAATATAAACATCGAAAGCTTGAGGTTATCGACTTTGAGATGAAATAATTCGCAGAGAAAAACCACGCTTTTTATTCCAATGCACCGTACGATTATCAATCGATAATTACTTCATTTAGTATTTTGACTTTACACCTTTTTTACAAGCGGCCGCACCAAAGATATCTGATTCCTGAATAATCGAAATTTCGAAATATTTTCAGAATATATTCTTCAGTAAAACATGCGCGATAAGGACTTACTGTACTTTCTGTACTCTAGAAAAAACTTCGTTTGTTTTCGACATGTCAAGCGTTGAAATCGGAAGCAGTATTTTGAAATCAATCTCCTTGCATTTCCCATAAATTACGTGGATGACAAAATTCCCTTAGAAAACTGACTGCATCACTGGCACGTTGAACACCCAGTGCCATATTTCCTTCCGTAATTTCTCCGAGCCTGTTAATATTACAGAGGCCTTGCGAAATTCAATCATTAAATTTTTGCGAGGTGTCAGACTTTGAAACCCTCTTATTACCATTATTCAAGAATTGATCAATAATAGAAATCTGTGGGACACCAATCAGCTTGCTGAGCCCCAACCTTTGCGCACATGCAATTGAACCGTGCATAATCCAATAGCACAAAGTTTCAATCGAGAACCCTCGCTTTACATGCACTGGAAATAATTATTATTTCATGACCCTTAAAATATCCGCATGAGACCAAATTTCATCGAGTTATAGCAGCAGCATTTTGCATCGTACGAAATTTACTGAGGAAAGTTTACTTGAAGAATAAAATTCTGCAAATGAACAACATTTTTTTCTTTCGAAAGCCGTGGATCTATAGAAGCTTGCCAATGACGGAATTTGACGTAATGCAGATATCTTCAAACTCATATTAGTTAAGAGTAAGAGCATTGTAGTTTGCCGTGTTACCGACTGCTGCTGTCATCAAATACGGCTTAACCCACTCACAAAAGCAAACCCGTTTCCGGTAGAAAATTACGTAGCCGAAGGTGCAATACCGAATACGGATACATTGCACTCAATTTGTATAAGGAAGCGACGTCATACCTAAAATATATGAATACTGGTTAAAGAATGAATGATTTTTTCGTTCGGAACGTTAAGTACATACCTTTCTCCGGATCCCTTAACAACGCCTGTTCATTTTCCAAAGAACGTCCTACACGTCACGCTAACCTATAACCAACCAAGCAAATCCGCGTCTTTCGATGTTGACTGATTTTCTGGTTAAAAAAGAAGCTATTTTTTCGTCCGAAAGTATATTGTGTGTATACTTACTGCAATTTCCTAACTCGACAGCACTTGGCAGCATTCTAAGTGCGTCAAGGGTTTGTCGCCGATTTTTGCTGAACTCGGTTCGACTACGAAAACGAAAAAAGGACATTCGAGGAAATTTGATTGCTCGATAATGGCGCTGGATTCATCGGGATCGCTTGAAGATTCTGTCAAATGAACTTCTATCACTTATAGTACGAGATTTTTTTCACTTTTTATGAACGGCTTTTCACCACCATCGTCCGCGATTATTTGACTGTCACCATATTATCGTCACCTCGTATCTTGTAATGCTTGTAATAAAATCCCAGGTCGAAATAGTAGGGAATGCCATGCATGTCAAAGTCTTTCTCCGATCGACTTACCGTCTGGAGATCGTCGTAAACTTTCTCCGATAGGTTCGCGATACGACCGTTTTACCAGACAGTGGCGCAACCATCGCAGCCGCTGCAGCCGAAAGCAGTGTCTTCTGTGGAACGGCGAGTCGCCATGTTGGCGAATTGATCCATTGCGTGGGCATCTTAAGAATATTAGTGCTCGTAATAATTGTTCGTTTCTTTGGCGCGTCGACGATACTAAAATCAATCGAATCGTCGACAGTACGGTATGGCGTGAATCAACGGTTTCTTATCACAACGAAAAAGTTCGTCCGTCACTTCGAAGAGGCATCGGGGGAGAGAGAGCGGCATCGGCTTCCGTCTCAGCACCGTGGATATCGAACCGTTGGGGTTCTAGCGGCACTACGACGATTTTGCCAAAATGATGTATACGGTAAAAACGCAAAGTTTTATTTCGGAATGACGAATTTTTATGTTTTTTTTTTTCATGAAAAAACGTACAAATCTTCGAACATGGGTTAAATCTACTTCGTTACTTAGTTTTAGTTGGAAAAAATAAACCAAACTGTGACTTTCGCATGCGTTGCAGGGGACAACGGCGTCGCAGGACACGCGGTTCAGCGACAAGGAGAAAAAATTACTCAAGCAAATGAAATTCGGCGATTCCTTGACCCAAAAGGTAATCGTTCGTTATTTATAACAAAATACATTGAAAAAAAAAAATTTGGGACATTCTTTTCTTTGAAAATTTCTTTACGTTTGTTTAGAAAATAATGTAACTCTTATTTTATTATTTCTCAAAGGTGGACATGAGCAAAGTGAAACTGGACGTCATAAAGCCATGGATAACAACGAAGATAACTCAGCTTCTGGGAATGGAAGACGACGTTGTGGTAGAATTTGTTTATAACCAACTGGAGGAAAAGGTAAGAGAACAGTTACACGAACGGACGTTCACTTACAAATGTCTTTTTTATTATTTACCTTTTTTTTTATCCTGCGACAAAGTCTTTTTAGGTAGAATAGATTTATTAGTTAACGAAAAGCAATTCGGAGTAAAAAATATGCGTTCACACTCGGCTTTTTCCCCTCAACATAGGAAACGATAAATACACAATTATTTCAGCACAATGTTTATATATACATATATATATACATATATGCTTAATCATGTATGTGTATATGTATATTTTTTTGTATAGTAAATGACTTCTGAACTGGCAGTCACCGACTGTTTGCGCGACATGTTGCAGCAATTGAGAATACTAAAGCAGCGAGGTTCTCGCGAGCGAAGCCTCGTTGCTTTTGAGCTCCCGAACGAAATCGCTCGCTCCTAAGTATTTGTCGTTCAAGCTTAAAAAATATATATATTGACAAATCATACGGAACATCGTATGAAAATGGAACAAAAAAAACCCATTGTAGAAAGAAACTGCTACCTTGTAATGTGCTCAAGTAATCTCTTATCACGTATCTTTGAATTCCCCGTTATTATAAGTAGAGACCGTTGGTGGGGCTCTCAACCCTTTAGTCCAAATGGCATTCGGGTGTGCTCCTCTATCCACATCCGATTGGCCGAGTTTCTATCATCGTCCGAGTCCAGTATCAACTGGCCAGCAGCGGTGTGACCTCTCGACTTCGCGCCCCTCGTCCTTAGACCGAGTCGTCGAGAATTCGCTCCACCGCGGAAATTCAACACGCCATCGCCAACGGAGTTTTCTCCGTAATGCTGTGCAGCATTAACGATCAGCGCAGTAGCAGCAACAGTAGCAGCAGCATCAACAGCAGCAGCAGCAGCAGCAGCAGCAGCAGCAGCAACAGCAACAGCAGCAGCAGCAACAGCAGCAGCAGCAGTAGCAGTAGCCGGAGCATCGGCAACATGAGCAGCGGTAGCAACAGCAGCAAGGGCTGCACCAACACCTGCAGCGCGCAGTCGCAGCACGCATCGGCCGCCAAGTTCGTCTCGACTTGGCTCCTAAATCTCGTACACGAGTGTACAAGCCAGCGGTCGATGGAATTGTCACGATCTTCAGTGGCATTGAAAATGCCAGTCACCGCGCCGTCGTCTGAAGTACCACGATGCGGTCGGCTCAACTACGACACGAGTTTCACAAAAATCATCCCACGCTTCCTGTACGTCCTGAGCCTACGTCACCGAGCTTTCCGCATGGGCGCGATGGCTAAACTTCGGGGATCGACCAATTAGGAGATCCCCGTGTCTTCCATGTTCTCGGAGCTGCTGAAGTGATTCCATTTCTAGGAGGTACTGTTGAACGTTTGCGTGTAATTGGGGGCTACCAAAACCGAGATGAAGGTTGCGTGGTCGCTGCGAGATCACGACACACTCTGTCAATTAGGCAGGTTGGTGATTTCCGCGTATCTACGAAATTTTCGGATATCATTGACGTAACGAATGAAAAGCTTAACATTTCCAATATCTGGATTAACTAAAGAAAACAAAAGAAAATTATGATTATTATTGGAAAAAATGAAAAAAAAGAAATGCTTTGGATCGGGTAGGGCTTGACGACGATCCTCGTCATGCCACCCTAGTAGTTTATTCACGGTTTCAATCACCGATTTTTCTTTTATACTTCTTTACTATTGTTCACTAATGCAAATTATGCCTCAGAGCTTCGATTCTCCGATTATAGGTATTGCAGCGGACTTGACGATTTTTTTTTCCATGGATGGTAAGGTAGCCGATAAGTAGAACTTTAAGTGACTCTGCTTTTTTCGAGGGGGAAAAGCAGTTTACCGAAGAATTTGTATGTTTTCTTTTTCTGTTCATTTTTTTGTTCTACTTTTTTTTCACGTAAACGCTGAAAAACCAACATCGAATTGTTCAATTTCGGACGTGTCATTGAAATTGCATGTATTCGCCGAGTCAACAATACGCTTCAATGAATACATTCGGTAGAGAAAGCGACGGTTTAAAAAATGTGGATAATGTGTTTTACAGTTTCCCGATCCGCGAAAAATGCAGATCAACCTTACGGGTTTCTTGAACGGTAGGAACGCTCGAGCTTTCATGGGAGAACTCTGGGACTTGCTGGTCTCGGCTCAAGAGAGCCTCACCGGCATACCGGAGGCTTTCTTGCAGCAGAAGAAAGATCAGATTAAAAAACGACTGGTGAATATTATTTTATGTTAATCATTTATGTGTCCCGACAAATTCTTCGTACTGAAAATCGCCAACTCTTTATTTGGCTCGAAAAAAATTTATTATTTCGAGTTGCACACAAATGTGTATAAATCGAAATTATACAAAATAACATATATTGAATATAAATTATAGAAAAATCATTGTCATATACTTCTGGTTACATCATAAATAGTTTTATGCCGTCAAGTTTTTGGAATTGATACGCGCCTGACTTCCGTGCGATATTCACATTCGGTGATCGTGTCGCTTCGATCTATAACAATTGACGACTATCATTCATCACTCAACCTCAAACTTACAACAGAGTTATTTTATCATTATCAGGAAGAGCAAGAGAAACTTCAGGCTTCGTTGGCCGAAAAGGAGAAGGAAAAAGAACGCGAGAAAGAAAAGGACGATGCGGACAAGATAAAAAAGGAGGACAAAGAGCGTGGCTCGTCTAAGGAACGTAGAAGGGATCGAAGTCGAGAACGCGATAGAGATAGGTACGTCGAAGGAGGATAAAAAGAAAAAAAAACAACAATATCCGGGAGTCACTTGACATTTAACGATTTCAGAAATAAGCGAAGCAGATCGAGGGATCGTCATCGGGAACGTGATCGATCGGGTCGTAAGCGCCGCTCGAGCTCAAGATCACCGAGCAAACCATCTACCAAGGATAACGGCAAGGAAATGCAGGACATCAAAGTCGAGCGTGAAGACTCTCCGCAACCGGAAAACGCTATACCTGTTATGCCGATAAAAACAAAACCGTGAGTAGGAACGCGAACTCCAGTAATGATACTCGGAAAAAACATGTAGCAGAGCGAAGCAAAGTACGAAAATATACTTCAAGCACAAAGTATGAAACGACACTGATACTTGAAGTATCAACCAGTTTTTGTAAGTTCTTTCTGCAATTAGGTTTGTAAAGTTGAACGTTATACAGGCCTTTAAAAAAAGGTACAAATCAATTTTGTCGTCGCTTGCTCTTTGTAAAAAATCGCATTCAGAAATTTTCTTAACCTGTCGTTTTGAGGCTATTTTTTATGTATTCTCTACTTTTTATATTATAAAAAATTTTTTATGAAAAAACTGAACGGAGGCGTCACTCATCGTAGTTTTTATAGATTTTCGTGCTTCAAGTCATGCTTAGTTCTGTTATGGTGTTTACAAAGCTGGGGAAATTTTCTACTTTTCGTCGTGAATTTATATAATTTTTGAAAATCATGAGTGATGTGTCAAATTAGGGAAGCCGCGGTGGCTATTTCCAGACTCCAAGCGAAGCTGATGAGTATCGCCGACGGAAAGAAGAAAAATAATCGTTCGCCGACTCCGGAGCCAGAGAAGGTGGTGAAAAAATCGCGTTCTAAATCGCCAGTCGTCCGAGCTAAGAAGTCACGGTCCAAGTCACCGGTACAAAAAGCTCGCAGATCCAGATCGCCGATATCGAAGTCCCGAAGGTCTCGATCGAAGTCTCGAACCCGAAGATCAAAGTCAAAGTCGAGGCGATCGAAGTCTCGCTCGGTCGATCGTTCGAAGTCTCGACGATCAAAATCGAAATCAAGATCGCGTTCGAAGTCTCGATCTCGCTCCAAGAAATCAAGATCGAAGAGCGTTGATCGTGGCAAGTCGAGAAAATCGAGATCCGACTCGAGCCACTCTAGATCATCCAAGTCACGATCTAAGTCGCCTGATAAAAGGAAAGACAACGGCGATCGTAAGAGAAATGCTAGCTCGAGTTGCACCTCCGATTCGGAGGACGAGAAAAGTGGCAAAGACAAGAACGACTTCGAGATAAGAAAGAAGAAAGATGGGGTTCAAGCTAAGCGATCGTACAGAAAAACTAACAAGGACGACAGTGGCAGTGGTAGCGACTCGAGCCGAGATGGAAAGTCACCGACCAAGAGGCGGAGTAATTCACCCCGAAAGGATCGAGATCGTTCCAAGGATCGCGACAGGTCAAGAGACCGTTCACGCGATAGGAATCGAAGGTACGTACTCGTGACATGAAATTCAAATTTGCAGATTCCAGCATAATTTACGATTATTTTATCAGTATAATCTCATTTATTCATTCTGTAAACCATTTTTCCACCGTGAAAACTAATTAGTATTTTGGAAGTAACGTTTGTCACAATGGAAAAAAAAAGTTACAAAAATATACATTATTCGGACGTCATTGAAATTTAGTTATGTCTGATTCGACTGTTTAACCGATGAAAGCACTGTTTTCAATGAGAATGTTCTTCTCGTCGTCATACTCTAAATAACACGCTGCAGTTTAATTAAGTTTAATTCATGAGTACTGAAGTGTTTCATTACTCCAACAGAAGATCTTCGTTGGATCGGGACCGCGATCGAAGGCGAGATCGAGAGCGCGAAAGAGAACGCGAGCGAATGGACAGATATAGCGGCAATCGTGGAATGCGACCTCCGTCAGTTCGCAGAGCACCGAGTAGGCGAAGGTAATTATTAACGTCCTTTTTTTCTTTTTTACTTTTCTAACCCTCTGCCGGTCGAAATGGTCAAAACACTAGTTTGAATAACGAAATAGGACAGTCGACCGTCCGGTAGGGGATTCATTTTTTCGTCGATCAGTGAAACGATTCATTATCGACTTTATCTGACAAACAATTAAATTATATAAATGAATAAACGTTTAATTTAAAATGTATCGAATTTGCCTAAAAGTCCACCACGCAGAAGCCCGCCGAGGTACCGTCGCAGATCACCGAGTCCGGGCGACCGACGCAGAAGGCGTTCCCCCGATCGCCGTCGCAGATCTTCGGAGCGTCACGATCGTCGTAGATCACCCGATCGTCGTAACAGCAGGCGTCGTTCTCCGGATGGCCGGGATCGAACGAGCAGGTACGACAGATCCGCGTCACGCGATCGATCTAGCCGGCGAGAGCATTCCAGAGACCGTCGAGAGAAGGATCGTAGATCGAGATCCAAAGAAACGCGATCTTCTCTGGACCGGCCTAAAGACGTCGCCGCCAAGTCTCCAGAACGGTCTAAGGAATTGCCCAAGGAGAAACAGCCGCCGCCGCAGCAACAGCATCCGCAGCCGCAGCAGCATCATCAACTCCTTCGCGATAAGAAAGTTCCAAGTGACGAAAAAATTAAGAGGCCGGCGGACTTACCCGTTTCGCGAAAAGAATTGCGAAACGGGAGGTCTAAGTCGAGTAGCACGGAAAGTAGCGAGAGTAGTTCCTCTAGCGATGGGGAGCAACTGTCCAGGTGAGTCAAAATATGCCGGTGCAAAGTTCAACTTGTTTTTTCGTTTCCCGAAACGTTTGACATGACCGCCTAGGAGGATTTTTTTATACTCGCACTTTCCAGCGCCACTGGCGTCGATTAGCTTCGTTCAATCGTTGTGTTTCTGTGCTTTCAGAAAATCGGTGGAACGCAAACGATCTCAGGAAAAGCGAGAAAGAGAGGCCGACGAAAACAAACGCCGGGAGAAGGAACGTCTAGCCAAGGAAGATCTTGTCGCTAAGCGCCCGAGCGAAAAGGAAATTAAGAAAATAGCCGAGACTGTGGTCGTGAAGAAAATCGAAATTAGCGTATCACCGAAGAAACTTCAACCTTCTATGCTACCGGTCTCCAGACACAGGGTAAAGCCAATATTGCTAAATACTTTGTAGTACTAATGATCACTTGAGAAATACAACAGGTTTATGTTTCTAGTTCTCGAAGAGCTTGTCTCGTACACCGTCTCCTTTCAAAAAGACCGAGGACATTGTTGCGGCAGCAAAGTACAAAATGCTACCTCTCAAGTAAGTCTATCTTACATGAACGTTGATTAAAATTTGCAACATGTATTTGTAGGTAATTACTTGATCAGAGGTATTTTTTTTGTAAATATCAGGGAAAGCAAGGACGTGTCCCCAAAAGTCGCGATAATGACGTCGATGGAAGCTTTCCAGTTAAAGAAAGACGAGAGACTCACAAGAAAAAATGAACCGATGAAGTCGTCCGATGAGAAAAAAAATCCCCCAAAAGCCATCGAATCGACGAGCATGAAGAGACCGGTTGATGTTAAAAAATCTAGGAGAGACAAGCGCGACGAATCGTCAGACTCTGAGGATAGCGAGGCAGAAGGTACGCTGATGAGAGTAACTGAAAAGATACACGTTTTCAGTTACTCTGCCCAGCTTTGAAAAACAGTTTTATAAAAATATTTTTTTGTCTTTTTCGCTTTTTTTTTAATACGACGCGTACAGCTAGGAAGAAGTCGCGGGACTATCGCAAGAGCGAGAAATCAAGGAAGCCAAGGAAGCCCTTGACCGACAATGAAAAATCTGACAGAAGCAAAGGTGGTAGCAGCTCGGACTCCGATGACGATCGCAGGCATACCGATAAATTGAAACGGGCTCGAGAATCGAGTCGTGCAGGTAAATATTTCGAACTCCATACACAAATCAGCATATTCATCGATTCAGCACAATATTATTGTAGAGTATATCTGGACAATAAAAGCCAGAATATTTTTCCCATATTCGATTTTTATGACAAAATAATTTGAAGCAGAATGAGGAAAATATTAAACGATTCGTTTTACTCTATCAATAAATAAACCATTAACTCATCTTTCGTTTGAAAAACCTAGAAAAAAGAAATATGTAGCTTCAAAAAAAAGCACACACAATCGCAAAACTTTTCCGACGAGATAGATTAAAATAATAATTTCCAAATAAGAAGCATGCTAGATCGACCGAATACAGTTAGCGATATAAACTGGAATATACAGGCACACTTTTTCTGTGCAAGGTTCGACAGATGATCGCAACAAGGACAGGAAGGATCTGAAGCGGCGCGAAGTGAACGAGAGCGAGTTACGCAAGAGATCGAAGAAAGATGCTGAAGAGGATCTAAGAAAGGCTAAGCGTTCGAGAAAAGAATCGTCTTCAGGTGAAGAAGACCCAAAATTAAAAAAGGGCAGCAAGACCGAGGACGACAAGTCGAGATCGCGAAAGCCAAGGAAAGAGTCGAGTTCGGACGAAGAACCAAAGAGATCGCGAAAACGCCGAGACAGTTCGTCGGACGCCGAAAAATCGAAGACACGAAAGTCGCGCAAAGAGTCGACCAGTGATGACGAGGGTAGATCAAAAGCTAAAAAGCCCAAGAGAGATTCAAGCTCCGAGGATGAAGAGGTCGTTGAGAAGGACGCGAAAAAGAAGAGAAAAGTTGACGACAGCAGTGACGAGGAGAAAGTAAAAAAGAAACGCAAGAAGAAGACTAAGACAAGCACCAGCGAATCAGAGGTAAGTTTAAAACATTTATTATACCCTGAAAAATATCAATCAATAGAAAAATATTGCCCATTTAAATCGTGATCTTTCATAAGCGTCCGATAAACATTAATTAAGCGAAAATTTAAGCATTGAAGAAATACACAACGTCTTTGTTACTTTTGGCACTAAGAATCACACGTGTTATAAAACAACGAAAAAGTTTTCATTAAAGAAATTCTATTAATTTTTTCGCATGTTCTTCTAACGCCCCCTACCGCTAAGGATTAACGATCTGCGACCTATGACTTTAACATTATTTGAATTTTAATGCATGTTAGCTAATTACTGATCTTTCTATGGCCATCAGGACAGCGAGGTAGAAGAGAAGAAAAAGAAAAAGGACAAGAAGCACAAGAAACATAAGAAACACAAGAAGCACAGAAAGCATAAAAAGAAGAAGGTAGCAGATTCCGAGGAATCTGAGGTGAGCGAGGGTAATACCGAGGAACTGGAGAAGAAACTACGCGAAAAGGCATTGAAATCCATGAAAAAGGGCCACAGCATCGAACGGAGTGACTGAGCCGACGAGTTAAACATTATTTCGAGCCATTATCTTATATATGCGTGACCATAGATCGTATCGCACTAACGACAATTTTCGGGCGAGAACAATATTTGGTGTCTACTTCGTAAGTCGATTTCAATGATATTGCATGAACTGTTCGGGTCAGAAACCAAGACCCCTCCTATGCGGACGCCAAGCATAGTCTGAAATTTAATTTTCAGACAAGAAAAAAATAATCCTACAAACACGAAAAGGCACCGTACTATGTCGAGTTGATTTGAAGTATATTGTGTCGCTACTCCGATCCGGGATTTGCGCGTCGTCGCGACACTTGCACATCACTTCCGACTTTTTTTTTGTTGGCTTCGGTAAAGTACCGCATTGAGTCATCAATAGGATTAACTTTTTTTTCGTTACAAGTAACGCGTTCATGAATTACACGATGTTGACTTACAAACGCCCCGATCTATATGAGTTTGTAAATTGCAGTGCTTAATTTCTATAATTATTGTATTTAGCGCGTTGGCACTGCAGACTATGCTCCAAGTGGATATTGAAAATAAAAGAATTTGAAAAACAAACTTGACATTTCTTTGCGATTGTACCTAACTAGACATCATTTCGTAATGATTTTGTTTTATCACATACTCCCAAAAATCAAATTGCTCCCGAGTGTAACAGATGACCAAGGGCTATATAAGACATACCCATAAACAAATTCTAAACTAAAAATTGCATTTTTGTTGACGGGGTGTTGCAAAGTGGTACTCCAATAATTATATCAGAGCGTGAGAGGATACCTTGACGG
The DNA here is from genome assembly GCA_963978505.1 of Listrodromus nycthemerus. Classification (NCBI taxonomy): domain Eukaryota; kingdom Metazoa; phylum Arthropoda; class Insecta; order Hymenoptera; family Ichneumonidae; genus Listrodromus; species Listrodromus nycthemerus. Next base: position 23,141,222 of record OZ021680.1, on the reverse strand, counting down.
TAAATTAAGTAGTATGAACTTAAGGCCTACAAGGTGACTTAGAGTAATAAGGGTTGATCCCATTAAGGCGAGGCATTAAATTGTGCTGCGAGCGGGCGAGTACGAGAGAGGGAAACAGAAGAGGTTTAGACTCTCCGTAAACGGATTCGGAATACAACGACTCTAAACTCCTGGATGCTTGAAAAATTCGGACAAATATTTAAACAAACAATTTTCAACAATATATCAGATTCAACGGTTGGAGAGTTTAAAAAATGACAACTTGCATGAGTGTGTGTCGGGTAATAAATTGTTTTATTTTTCATAGACCAGCGAGCATTGTTTCCCAGTCTGGCGAACATATGAGGGTATTATTGACTCTTCCAAGATTTATCAGTTGGCCGCTCGAATTATCCGCTTCTATTTTTGCAGCTATGAGGTCCTGAAATAACGATTTTGATGTTATGTGATGAGTAAAATATTTTAAAGTGTGTTGTTACACGCTTTAAAAACACACGTTTGTTACTTAAAAAAACACAACAGAAAATTACTCCCGTATACGTGATTGTTGATCGGCGCCATTTATTATCTTACGATTCGAAAATTTATTATATTACCTGGCGAAAACTGAGCCGCGAACCCAGATCAACGATCATGCTATTGTCCCCTATGATTAACCGTGCTTTTCCAGACTTGCATATCTGCATTTTCCCTAGCATTCCGCCCTTTAAACTTCCCAATGTACAATATTCCGATTTCGTAATGTCTGTGTCACTTGCAACCGGTGGATTTTGATCACCCTGTCGTTTCGAGCGTGGGTCCGTGAGTTCATCGCTGGTTCGCAGTCCCGGAAGACAATCCGGAAACTATTCGACATGAAAAATGCAAAAAATCGTATACACGTTCCACAATGAAAAAAAAAACAATAAAAATTTAAGAATATCACCTGTATCAACAGATAACCATTTGTTTGGTTTTCAATAATTTGCGGTATCGACGTTTCTGGTTTCTTCTCTTTCTTTTCCACACCCAATGGTTTTATCTTCATCGATTTTGGCGGCATTACAGCTGTTGATTGAAAACACTTGTTAATCACTGATCCATCAAGGAGCAAGACGATGTTTTTTCAGTTTACCTTCACCGTTCGATAAGATAATCGGTTTAACATCAACTTCTTCCTCTGGTGTCTCCTCAACCGCAGGTTCGGCTTTCGCTTCCGTCTTGTACAGTCTTCCTAGAAAAATAGTTGACCGTAAACATATATACTTGGTGAAATACACAAAGGTTCATGCTAAAATGTCGAAATTCAAGTTCTCATATTGTTAAATCACAAAAATTAAATCAGCTTTTTTCTGTGTATTTGATGAAACTTACATCAGAACCTTATTTATCTGTGGCAATGTGAGGAGGTACGAACCTCAGACAAGTACAATTTCAGTTAATATGGAAAACGTACATGAGCATTATTTTATTGCAATATAAGAAAACTGAGTGATTGTTGTCCGGTCCGCAAGGCCAATATTCTTTTGTATACGAACCTTCGTCCATGAGTGGCAAAATAAGAGGAGCATTTTCCTGGAAAGTGTCTATTCCATCGTCAACAAAGTCATCGCGCAACAGAGTTTTCAATTTTTCCTCCTCTTCAGCCTTGTCAATAGTCTGATTGAGATTGAGCAACGGCTTCTCCATGAACGACTTGGTATCTCTAGTATCATCGCCGCCATCCCTGTATCCGGCATATCTCCTCCCTGATCTTGCTGTGTCAGTTATACCTTCCGAGAATACACCGGTAGACTAAAAATTAATTCTATGTAAATTCTCAAGTACAAAATGATGTTCTTACAATTTTTTGAATAGTTTTTCTTTTTGTACCTGAATTAAATTACTGGGAGTTTTTCCACGACCTCGTCCACGCTCGCCTTGTCCCCGTCCTCGACCTCTGCCTCTTGATCGCTTTGATTCCTCCTTCACAGTGCCTCCGTCCCTGAAAAAATCAAACAATATTATGATGAGCTTGCATCAACGACAAGGTTAATTAACAAAAATTTTGATACATCCACATACTCTTTTTTCTTGTTTCTTTGTACATTGATGTTTGGAGCATAGACTTTCTTGGGTTTCTCGGTCTTCACATTTCCGCCCAGCGTCAGATCTCGTGGGACGCGAAACGATGTCAATCTTGTAGTTAATCCAGACAGGCCGGGTTCTGTTTTTACATTTTTTATCAACGGCGCGGACGATGTTCCGGGTTCTACTTTTATTTTTACACTTGACAGTGGTGCACTGTTAGCTTCGCGTGTATTTTTCGACATTGTTATTGTTTCTTTTTTTAAGCGATACTATTTTTTTTTAATGTTTGCGATAATCTATTCATTTGTGTCGATAAGAACGTCGGTTTTCAATCATCACAATGCCATTGGCCAATCAAGCAAACACCTCAGTTTACACTTAATTCTATTGCTGTAGCGATCGAGTATCATAAAAACGTAAATCACACGTGGAGCGCCAGTGAAACGTTTCAATTGTCAGAGCCATGCAGACAAACGGCGACCAAACATCTGTAGCAGCGTGATGAAACGTGAGAGCCACAGGGAGTGAACGCACACTTATTGTTTATCAACTCTTACCGACCGAGCGCAGACACTTGGACATACGAAGAAAATTCACAATGGTCCCAAAAGAGCGACATGTTGATTTCGCTGCATTTAAAAGTCCCCGAACCAATTCGGCCAATTCATAGAAATGCATTTTATTTGTTTTATAGCATTTCATCGACATTGAACATAAAGTAACCGAAAAAACGACCATATTGAGAGCTTATCAGTGGCTCGTTTTTCGGGTTTTTAATGAAAAAAAAATAATCTGAATGCTCGACACAGCTGAATTGCTGGTAGATTCTAATGAGGGGTTAAGGTATGAAGAGTTGAAAAAACTCTAAACATCGCAGGCGTTACTCTGATGTGTGTGGGAGAAGTCTACACAATTCAACCATTGCTAGCTTAAAAATTTGGTATCAAAATTCTGAGAAAGCGACAGAAAAGTTTCAATGTTTTTACCGCTCCGCCTAGTGACTGTCAGTGACAGTTATGTATACTTTGTACAGATTATCGAAAATACATATAATATATATGTGACAGACAGTATGGATTATAATCGAAACAAATATTCAAAGTATTATCGCATCGGTGCGTTTTGTATGGCCGAACTTGTGGGAGGTTACGATTAACGTAAAGACAATGTCTCGAGTTCATTCGTTCTTCAAAGCAGTCGCGGCGCTACTTGTGACCCAGTAATGGATTTCTATATTCGTAACAATTCAAAGTTGATAGTGACTTCAATATTGAAATGCAAAGTCCGTCACAGTATCAATACTCGAGCTAAAATCTATTTATCCCTCGGTCCGGACAAAAGGTACATCTATCCGTCTGAATAGCGATCGATAGTCGAATAGTGGAAGAACCGGATGGCTCTCTCTTCACGGGCGCTGAAACGCCGACGCGCGTACGACATCCAAGAGTTGCCTGACATTTCTTTCCTTTCTGCGCTGCTTCCGTAATAATATTCCATGGTGCGAGAGACTACCGCCCACGACTCCTATCGGATCTCTCGAGTGAAAGGTTAAAGCGCGCCGGTGTAGAATCTATACTGTAAACCAGACGTCGATCGATTTTGTTGCGGTGATTCTAACCTCCCTCCCGCCATGCACGATTATCGTACACAATGGGGAAAATAAATTAGAAACACCTGGCAATAGTCGAAGGTGCTCGCATCTCGGCAGTCTGTAAATTATATCCTTGTAACTTACGCAAAGTTGCAACAATAATTGCGCGTAAGAAAATATGCTTATTAACGAAGAATGTATATATACAGTATTTTAGTATTATATACATTATACACATTATATGACACTTATTCCTCGATACTCGAGAATACCTCATAAATCATATCGCAGTTCAGGAACATTGTAACATCTTGTACGATAAATCCGTGAGAAATACAGCAAAGTTCTACGATCTCGTGTAATATACATCAACATCGATATTCCCAGTCTAACGCCACAGTGGCGACTGTTTACAAGCCTGTCCTTGTTCGCCCTTCTGACATGGGCTCATCGATTCGTTGTTCCGAGTATTCCCTAAGGTTTTTTTTTATACATCGAGTCCATCGCCGTTGTACAATTCACGCGTTATTGTGTGTTCGAACGACGCCGAGATTTGTGAAACTTTCGACATTGCCGTGACGTCTTCCGCCTCCGTGGAATGGACGCGAGGTGATAGAAACAGTCGTTAGAGGCCTTTTGCCGAAGGCGTCCGGTTAGAGATAGACCTATAGAGTTGCCGTAGGTGCGAGGTCCGCGCGGCGATACGCGACCGTGATATCCACGAGGCAGGGAGAGCCCACGACGTTTTCAGTATGGCTAGTAGTAGTGACATGAGCACGAGAGAGAGAGACAACATGCGGCAAGCCGGTGATGAGGTCATCGCATAGTTTTTTAGCCACGACGGCAGTCGCGACGCGGAGCGCCCGAACACCGGATCGCTGCTACGTTCCATGGGTAACGCCGACATACCTCTCTCGGAACTGGATATGCGCCACGTGCTTGCTCACACATACTCTCACTCTTTCTCTCACGGTCTTGGTAATTTTTTTTTTCCTCACCGAGCTCTCTTTCTCTATCTGCTTCTCTACTCTTCGGTACTCTGTTGCACTTGATAACGACAGACGCGTGAATATTATGGTGCATACTTTCGCGAAGAGGTTAGGATTTTCTAAAGATAATCGATTGGATTGAGATCTTATATATATATATAATTTTTTTTTTGTATTTATTCGTACATATTTTGTTCGACATTGAAATTCAAATTGTAGGTATCCAAAGCACATGAAGTTTTGTCGGCGATGAACCATGCGCCTGCAGTCGTTAATTGGTTGTTGCGAGAACGCACTTTGAAAGGTTTTGCTGCGACTTCGGTGTTCTGGTTGTTGATTATGCACGCAGAGCTCTTGGCGGGCTGCCGATAGCAATGCTTCGAATTCAGTTGGTTGCGAGAAAATATTTACACGTTACTGATGATGTGTCTATGTATACATATTTTTTGTCCAACCCATTATGGCTTTGAGACAGCCAATCAAAAATCACGATGGTGCGTCAAACGGTAATTGGCACGTTTCGATCAGTGAATTCTAATTGCACGGGCGCACTTGTATATTTTCCCCGGCACAATATTCCATCACCGAAGCGACGCGAAGCAAAAATTACAGAACGCGTCTTCCACTCTTCGAGTCGATGGACAATTTTTTTTCTACAATTTTTCTTTTACGCTCCTCCATCCGTGAAAAGCTGCACCGCGCTATGAAACGCTATCCCTCGAACGTTTAATCAATACTTTTCCACGAAGCCGCACACATAAAAAGAAGCGCTCGATACGCCAGCGTAACAAAAATATAGGTTATGTCGCGGCGACGCACGTTAAAGATGCCTCGAAGTAAACGATGTAAAGCGTCAAAGAAAATTACCAAAGCGACGACAGCCGGTGGAAATCCATTTTGTCGTTTCGTGCCGAGGCACACGGGAGCCCGAGACTGCGAGCCGAAGACGGAATGGGACGAAAAAATGAAGCGAACTGCGATGGTAATCGGGTGATGAAAAATCGTTCGGGAGGCGGACGCGCGGAGCTGCGTGCCGGGCAAACTTCCTCGAGACGTCGTTCACGATCGTGCCGGGTAACGTGCTCGCTCTCTCGAGTCACGGCGACGGAATACCACGTGGTCCCGAGTGACGAAAAACTTTGGGCGCAAGCGCGAGTTCGCGCGACTCACGAGTTTCGAATCCTGTCTCGCTGCGGTCTGAGGCCGCGCGAGCAACGGGTTCTCGTTTCGTACGTAGTAACGTCGATTCAAGAATCGCCGCTGTGCTTCGCTTGATATACACCGCACTGAACGGCACTTGATAGGCGGCGATACCGCGACGTTCCGTCGGATCGTGCGCGCATACATTTATTCGCTATTAACATTGAGACGATATAACAACGCGTAAACGGATTTTCTCTGACGTTAAAAAAATATATTAATAGAAAACGACAGCGGCGTCGCTCGCGAGTGCGGCAAAAGTGAGTTTGCGTGCTGCGATGTGTAAACGATTCTGGGATTGTGGCGACTAGCGCGACGTAATCGCAAGGTGAGTGTCGCAGTCGCTGATCCCTCCGCAGGCTTCGTCACCGATCTCGAAGCTTGAGGCGTCTATTTTTTTTTTTTACGGCTGAACAAACAAGTGTTTCGTCGAGGTAGTTCGTGAGAATACGAAAATAAAACCGCGAGAGATAATTCAATTTCTTTGTTTCGATCTCCCATTCGATACCTTCGATTAGTCGATTGCTTTGTTAGAAGTGAAAATATATGATCGAGCGACATAGTCGCACAGAATCTTCCGTCGTTTTATGATACAATATTCGATGTTCGCGACATTTTTTCTCAACTTTCACTCCTAGTTAATGACGCGTCTGAATTATGGGTGTGGGCGCAACATTTTTAATTTGAGGTTATGGTACTGTCACGATTCTTAATAAATAATAGTTTCACAATTTTTATTTGCGAATGTTGATATAAATAATTATCGTTGCGTTCGCAGTCGTTGCAATTTGGGATGTCGATGAATTAAATATTTGTTTGGCGTTACAAAAAATTTGATCAGAAATAGAAAAAATTAAAAGGTTCTGATTAGAAGCATTTGACTTCTGTAGATGCAACCGAATACCTTTGGGAATTAAAAAAAAACGCACGAACTGTAAATATGATTGTGCTATCTGCAGTGAAACTCTTACTGTGCGGTCTCATGTTTAGTCTCTAGGCTGGATGACGTGATTATTTCTCGTCGCCCGTGTATTGTTAGGGGAAAACTATTGAGAGAATACGCAGCGCGCTTCGTTCAATGCTCGTGGCTGTCGGACTTGCCAAGTACATTATGGTGGACCGCTGTAACTTTATTATTACAATTTTTATGGAGCACGACCTCGACAAAATTATTCTCGGCCACATTAATAAAGCTTTGGGAACCGAAATTTTTTTTATAAACCGATTATCCACTCTCACGTAAAATTTTCAATAAAGGATCATTCAATTATTTTCTCAACTTTCGTAAACCATTTTTCTTATAAAAAAAATTAATGGTTATAATTTAATAATTATAAGCAAAATATCGATAGAAAAATAATAATAAGTTTCTCCACACGAGGAAATTGTAGAATTTTTAAATTCGACGTTTAACCTCTACTTTCTCCGACATTCAAAGTTGTTTCAAATATTTTATTTTAATTATGATCACCGAGCATTTTTATATTCTCTCAATCAGAAATCTAATTTACACGAGACATAAATTATTTACTCTGGCTGAAACGTGATTGAATTAAACGCGGTTATTCATTGAGAATTTCGACACGCCTCAGCATACCCTTCGTATGTGCGTAAATACATAAATCTTTGCATCCAAAGCTTCCGCATAATACCAATCCGCATTACCTATAAAATCACCTAACTAGCATGCGTCAGTAATTCGATTTAAAAAAAAATCATTAGTCTCAAATATAATTCCTCGGCCGGTCATTCACTGGTACATCCAGCCTAGAATTTAATATAGAAAAATCGGTTCAGCTTTCACCGAACGGTCGAAGGAATAATTGGTAGGAATTTCATTTTTCAGAGGATATCCGAAAGAAAATTAATTACTGCACGGCAAGCACGGTTTGAAATTTGGAAAACGAAGTGTGGAACCGGAATTAATCGAGGAGCTTCCGTCTTGATATTCGCGTATTTATCGATCACGGCTTCGATCGACGATGCCTCGAACGATTTTTTACACATGAGGCGACAAACTTTGCGAATAGCCAAGTTCTTACGCGTGAATGTTTGGCATGTGGCGCGACTAATTAGCGTGACCTAAGTCGTTCGTCACGCAATACGCGATACAACGAGCGTGACCTCCGACACGCCGAAGGATTTGGTTGGTCCGAAGAGGTGGATACAAGACCGGAAATGAAAGGAGTCGTAGCTTTACCGGTCCAGTCACTCGCCGAGGTGAGTTTTTGCTATTGTAAAATATTTTTTAATTCCTGACAGAGTTGCACCTTTGAGATTATGTGAGACACATTTTTATGCGCGCACGTGCGAAATTATTTTTATGCAGAGACATGTTGAGTTTCGCACGTGGCGCGTGAGTGAGTCGTGGCTGATGATGCAAGAAAGCCTCGTGCAGCTTGCTCGCACTGGATTTAATCGCCGGGTCCTGAATAAAAATTATAAATGCTGGTAGGAATTTTTTGGTTTTACTAGCTTTTTAGCACTCGGTGCGAAAATTGCAGTTTTAGGCACTGGTGCAGAAAACTTCGCACCTTGCGGAATAAATTTTGTACTAAGGATGTGGGATAAAATGACTGCTGTAATTCCTAGTGAGAAAAATTCTATTTTCATTTTTCATTTTTGCCTGTTACATTAATTTTTATATCAATTATTCGCCAAATCAATATGAAAGTATTTTCATTATATTTTCATTATATTTGAATTTAAAAAATGTTGCACTTCACATTGTCGCATGGTATTTTCTCTGAGAAATTATGAACTAGGTTGATGTTTCAATGCTTCCAATTTTTTCATATTCTCATCTTATTTTCTGAAAAATTCAAATTTTCACTGAAGTTCTAATACAAAGTAAACGTAAATTATTTTTTACCGTTTTCTTTTCGTACGCAAACGAACGAGTTCTTCAGAATTTCGCAATATCCTTAATTAAAAAAAAAAAATGGACGTTTATCAATTAAGTGAGCGAACGCGTGACGTTCAGTGCGGAGTGTCGGAAATGCAAGATTCGTTGTCTCATTTACTAAATTATAACGCTCTCGAGAGCGATGCAAAGTGAAAGTATTGCAATGGTCATTCGCAGGCGAAACATACAGCTATAAATCGTTGAGTTTTGAGAAACAAATCCGAGTGAAAAAATTCGTACGATAACGATTCCGGTTAGGATTGCTTAACAATGTTGGTTCGCCAATGTTGAATTTTCGTTTGATACGCTCCAGCTCGGTCGATTGACTGATTAGCGACCGACTTTATTTACTCCCAGGTCGAACTCTCTATTCGATTAAACACGCCTCAAAGCCCTCTAACAATATCTATTAAACGCGAGCTACCTGTTTTATACACCTGTTATAATTAGAAGTTTAATGAATCGGTATTTTGCGCCCACGCGAGTTCGGCGAGTTCCTTATTTACGTAATTTCACTTAAGATTTTTTGCCAATTTTGAAAGTCGTTGATTCTCGTTTCCGTTTATTTGCTCCACCTGTACCAATGAGTTCGAAAAGTAGCAAATAAAAAAGTAAACACCTTTGTTCCACCGAAGGATTTTGTGACAAAATCAGAAATAGGTAATTATTAAAATGGTTTATTGAGTAATTGTGGGTGAAATCGTCTTCGAAAATATTGAGGGCTCATCGTTGGATCGAATGCTCACGAAACGTCGCTTTGGGCTTAAGGGGGATGGAGAAGAATCTAGGTCCGGTGGTGCTTTTGGGAGCCAGAAAGAAAAATCTTCATCTAAAGAGCTTGATATTTTTTTTAGAATTTATGCAACTCCGGCAGAATTTTATTCAAATCACGGTAGAGATTAAAATGTCCCGGTTCCCCACTCCTTTGTGTTTTGCTCATTTCAGGGGGGGGGGGGGGGAGTGGACATCCGCTAAAAGATTAAAACACTACAAGAGATAAATATAATCTTCCTTCGAGCGCGAGAGTTTATCTCGCGATGGAATTTTCTTTGAACTCAATTCTTGATATCAATTTATGACAACGTCATTGAGTTTAGCGATAACGTTCTAGTAAACGGTCAGCAAAGACAATGTCGTTGATTTTTTATTAATTCACTCTGGCATATTCCACCAGTTTTCGGTACAAATTTGTTGCTGATGGTGGAATTAGTTAACAATTTTTTTTTTTTCCAATTTTTTTCGTCTTACCAGAAAACATAAATGTTCAAGAATGATGTTGTGAATGGCGACGAATAAAAAAATTAACCGTGCACGCAGTGAATCGATGGGATGAAGAAAATTGTAAAAAAAATGTGTAATTAAAATACATAAAAAAAAAAAAAAAATTTAACTGCGGAAAAATGTCTCTACAGGTCTGCGATCGTTCTCGTTAATCCCCTTAATTTCGTCCCTTTGCTATTGGTTCTCGGTGGGGATTTTGAAAGTGCTCACTGACGCTGACGACCTTTTATGGAAATAACTTTCGAGTGTCGGATTGCAGCACAAACTTCTCACCTATTTCTTTAAAAAAAAAAATATCCTTTTTCAGCCCGAGAACGAATACAGGCAGCGAGTTCGATCGAATCGACCAATATCGATCCCTTGGACATGGCGCGAGATTCCATTGGAGTAACAGAAGTGATCTAGAGGATGGAGACGAGTGGTTCGTCTTGGAACTAATAAAATCGTGCCGATACTTCGCCTCGCTGTTTAAGGCCAAACGAGTTCTCGCATCGCACTTTGCGAGAGACGAGAGTTGAATTATTTGTGTCCGCGAATCGTAAAAAAAAAATAGCATGTTAAAATGCGTATGACGAGAAAATAAAAACAATCGGATTCATTTTGGTAGGGTACGTTCTGGTTTGACATTCCACGGATATTGGTCGATGAGATCGAGCTTTCAGACGAGATTTTTCCACCCCAAGTCCGTCCGCGATGAAAATAAAAATTATTTTCTAATACTTATCGAATAGAAATTGTTGAATTCTCCGGCATGAATTATTCTCGTGTTCGGAGTGCAAAAATTCCAATAATCACGCTCCGCTGAAAATTCCCATTGCAATAGAGAACAGATAATCTGAAATTGCATTCCACGCTGTACGAAAGATATTTTAACCGGCTCGCGGAGTAAGCAGTACGGAATTGCGTAGAAAGGACAGTTGCGTGTGACGTCGTGAAGGCGAATTATTCCCGTAGAATCGAAGCTTTACGAGCCTCTCAAACTCATCCATTCGACGCTCGCGGCTATGATCACTAAAATTGTGACGTATGATCGGCGCTAAGTGCTTTCCTTTTACGAGCGCCATTGGCGACATGAAAAAACGCGAGAATAGCGAGCCTCGCACCCTCTCGAAAGTATCTCCGAGAAGCGAACGAGTCGCCCTTTGTACGACGCGAATTCCATCCGCATATCCGCATCCACGCTCGTCGAGGAATCTCATACGACCATTTCGCATGCCCGACATGTGACCGAGACGTCGCTAACTGGGAATCCGAACGACCGCACGTTACACGCGTCTGCGGATTAAATTACGCCACCGATGGTTTTTTTTTTGTTTTTTTTAATTCACTTTATTCTCATCCTACGGCGCGTTTCACCGCGAGCTTCCGTAAGACTCACGAGCGATGGCCGGGACGAAAGATGATAATAAAAAAAATAAATAAATAAAATGAAATGAAGAAGAAACGCACAAACGGCGTTCGAATCGTAGTTGCGTCTCGCCCACTCGCTCTTTCGTAAACTTCTGTAACGCCCAGTTGGCACTGTAATTAATTTTTTCGTCAAGCGCAGCTGAACCATTGGAATTTAATCGATTGTACGTGGAACGGTGAGAAGATATGATTATTAATTGATAATTATGCGGGATGAGACGGATGTCGTGTCGTCGATTGCGACATTCACATGCGAAAGCCACTGGACAGAGCTGTTTACCGTAGCGTGTGTGATAATAGGAGGCGAAAGAGTATCTCAATTATCCCGTGGGACGTGATTAGCTAATTGCAATCCACCGTCGAATCCCCCAGGTGGAGCGAGAGCCGCGCGCAACTTCGTCTGCCCGAATAATTCGTAATAGAGTTTGACACTGGGAGTCGCAACGATGCAGGTTAAATGATAATACAAATGGCGTTGATAGCGCGTGAAACTTGTATCGTCGCTCGCGTATCGTAATCTCGAAAACACACGCGCGTTGCCGCAAAATGGAAACCATGCGAAATCGATACTCCGATAATCGAACGTGAAAAATTGGTCGAACCAAATTTGACACGACACACAAATTCCCAAGTGCGATTTGACGATTTATCGAAGAAATCGCGTCTGGTTGGATTCACGATAATTAAAGTTTATCCAACTTCGTTGCATACGATTTATTCGGTGGGAAAAAATATTTCATGGATTTATTCTGGATGTTTCTATGTTTTTATACGATTGTGGAAACAAATTTTCAGTTCAACATTTTTTGTTTCATTGCAATTTCCGATTGTATTTCCTAAGTGATTTTCAAGGAGATCAATTTATAGAGTGAACGATGGTTCTAGAATTTTTTTTAAAAAACCTATTAAAAGTCGATAATAAATAATAAATTATAATATATCAAGCCCCATAACGCTATTGACTGTTATTAAAAAAAAAATTTGCATACAATCTACAATCGAATCTTATTTCTCAACATTTTGCGTATACAAAGTTCCTTCAATTTTAAGGTTTCCAGAAAAATTAAAAAAAAATACTCTACTCTAATAATCACAGTATTTTTTTATCTCATCTTATCCGTTACTGAAAATTCGATTCTCCAGTCCATCATCAACTGCGAAAGGACGCATCTTTCGGATTCACGTGACCTGGAATTTTGGTCATCGCTTTTTTTTTTTTTTGTTTTCTTAAAACGAGTGCTCAAAATAAGCCCACAATATTTTTCCTTCGATAGACGGCACGCGACTATTTAATACACATGCGTCTCGTGAACTACCTGCCGTTCGTTTTAGCGGTTCTGCAGTACCTAAGACAGGTAATTGGCCACACCCAAGCCGTCTTATCTGGGCTTCACCCACCGAATCGTAGTCTCTCCGTTCGACATCGGTAGCGCACACGTAGCAGGGTCAGCGACTAAAATCGAGCACCCTTCGTCATCCTTAATTCCACCTTCCGTCAGCCGCGGGATCAACGGACTTATTTCCACCGGAGAAATCGAGACGGGTATGAGCGAAGCACGTGTCGGCCTTGCACGATGCCGAATAATTATATCACGAAAGGGACCGAAACCTCCATCGAGCCTCGCCCTTCCCACGGGCTTTCGCCATTTTCCATTGCGTGACGATTATACACCTATGAAACGACGAGAAACTCATTAGATTCCCGAGAATCTTTGATCCACCTGGAATATATGCAATTCGATATGGTTACGCAGCTTTCCCTTGGGACTTGCCACGCGTGCTGCAACTTTCATTGCCTTTGCGGGCTGTCGCGTTACATCTGTGCATACTTCATCTATATATATATATATATATATATATATATATATATATATATATATATATATATATATATATGTATGTATGTATGTCTTATCGTGACGACAGGTCACGATATCGCGGAGGTTCACTTACCCACTCGTTTTGCGAGACTGCAAAATTGAGCCGAACGTTGCGCGAGGACGGCGCAATTTAAATCCTTCTCCGGTGGAGTAATTCTAATTTCGTTAGGATTCTTTGGCTACCTCGGTAGCCTAGACAGAATGAATCGTTTCGTCTGCACATTACCGGCACGAACCACTTACTTCTCGCGTATAATTGCATCGCGAGTCTCTTGCTTAATTCGATTACTCGATGTAACAGTGAGTCAACCATTCGCAGCTCTGACTTACCCGACTCCCAATGATTTTCACGAGAAATTTCAACGGGTCTCTTCTCGAGAGCGCTCTCTCGACGGATAATGTGCACAATCGAATTTCGGTTTGGAACCTTTCGGAGCGGGTACCGAATCACGTTATGTAATTCTACGTCACGCGACGTTATTACGCAAGCGGTGTTTCGCTTAAGATTGTGCGTTTGTCATTTAACCCGGGTCTGGAAGCGAATTTCGTGCGGGGTGGCTAGAAATGCCCTCGATCTGGCAACAACCGCGTCAAGTCCAAAAAAAAAAACGTCCACGGTCTTTGATTCACCACGTTGAAAGTACTTCTCGTTGAAAAGAAAAACAAAAATTGATGTATTTATCAATGAACAATGGAAAATCCGGATGCATTTGAGTGAATATGAACAAGAATTCGTGCGATGTCAATCCGGAATGTTGAAGAGTCGAGCACCTATGGTGGAAAAAAAATCATGGTAATTTTCCAACTTAGATAGAATTTGTAACGTTTGTGATTTCGTGTAAAAATTGCGGTTGTGCATCGAGGAATTAAAAATGAACCGAAATGGACGGTCCATTTATCGAAGCTTACGGAAAATAAATGTCACGGCACGTATCTGACGAACGGCGACGATGTCTTTCGCGAATGGATCGTGTCGAATTACGCGTACAAGGCACATTCTTACCGCTCTGTGTTGTCACTCAGTGATCTCGAGATTCACCGATATTTCTGTGCGACGACGAAACCGCGTTTGTCGTCGCGGATCCGAGATGCGGGATTACACGCGTTGGCGCTTAATTTAATAAAGGTCAATGAGGCAGAGTGAGAGTCGGCGTTGACAGTCTCCAGGTCTCCCCTTGAATAATTCATGAATTACGATTGCTCATCGGGTCGCCGTTGCTCCAGCTTCGTTTCTTCCCATGACTATTTTTTTTTTCTCGTACACCTCTCGTCATCGCGATGGATCATCGCAGAGACAACGAGAAAAAAAAAAGAAAAAGTTGAGCGACTTGGAGCGGGACTTACGAAATGACGGAAGTGGTCGGTCGGTGATCAAAAACATAGTCTCGATATAGGCAGTCGTGTCATAAAATTTCGTGGAGATCTAACGGTTTGCCGAGCCATCAGTGTCGAACAATCGTTCTCGGTTCTTAACTCTTCCACGACGCCCACGCATCGACTATGGACTCGATGGGTGTTTCTCGAAGCAACAACCGATCATTATCGACAATCTTCTTCATCCGTACCGAAACTTTCGGCTTATACCATATCGAGAATATCGGGCGATACGTGTGCATCGATGTAGGTGGATTTATGATTAATAATCGCACGCGTATGTCCCTTCGTACGCGTTATTGCTCACTCTTCGATCCTCGCATCGGCGACCCGGACGATCGGTTGTCGCGTACTTAATTAAAACCTGCGCTTCTAAATATAGAAATTGCGCGCTGCAAGCGGTCCTCGGGCGTTTCGAACGCCTTAACATCGGTCGGCGATCTCACGAGCGAGCACACGTACGGATATTTACACATCGCTGCTGGAATAACGCGCTGCGTTAGTTTAATATCGTAACGATACTCTGGAAGTCGGTGAGCAAGACCGGCGGCGCATTATCCTCGCTGCTCCGATCGCGACCGCGACGTGCGTGTCCGGAATCGTTTTTTTTTTTTCTCATCGTCGCCGCAGCGATATCGCTTCTCGAACGACTCGATCAATTACCGAGGATTAATTGATCGTAACTTACGTACGTGCGGTCGTGCTAAACGCGAAATCATTAATCACCGATGTTTTTGTCGATAAAACGCCGGCTCGTTCTGCCGATTTTTTTTTTTTTTTTTCGGAAAGTTCTCAACGCTAGCTTTTCTCGTCGAACCGTCGAATTATCATATTTTGTAGAATAAAAGTGACGATCGAGTTTCCGATCTTGTGCGAGCTTTCAACAGTGTTGATCTCGCTTTATGTCGAAATCAATCTGTCAACATTCCTCCGTTGAATCGGGGCCTAGAACAGCTGAAGCTCCGTTACTCAGACACTCGACGTTTGAGAAATGTTCCGTAACATTGATACAAACAGTTTTTTTCTGCCTATGGAACGGTCATAAAAATTGAGAAGTATTTTAAAACAGGTTTTCATACGCTAAGAGCACGTTTTTATGCGAGCATTTTCTTGAAATGTATCGAAAATGTGTTGGATCGAGGTGTGCAGAAATAGAATATGTAGGATTGAAAATATGTAGGATTGAAAATGTGTAGCAGTGGAAATATGTAGGATTGAATGTGTAGGGTCAAAGTCACTGGTGCGAAGTTAAACATATGTAGAATTGTAACGTGTAAGAAACAAGGTTCGTTAATCCTAACTCAACGAGCTAGATGTGGGAATGAAAAAAAAAAAAAAAAAAAAATCATCGGCTATCATCCGTGGACTGTGGTTGGTGTTGCACAGTATGAGTGGATTCATTGTCAAGGTCTCAGCGATCGCGAAAAACCGGTGAAATCGTTCAATGTCTCGGCTATCCTGCTCAGAACAGTTGAGCAATTCAACCCGTTGAATCTTCTCGCATGGCGCCAAAAAAAAAAAAAAAAAAAAAAAAAAAAAAAAAAAAAAACCCTCTTCCACTGGCAGTCTCATCGGGACATCCCAGGGGACGTCTCGATATTGCTGAATCAAGCGCTGTTCGATACGGGAATGTTGTCGTTCCCCTTGAAAAGTCACTGTGAGTTCACGGAGTGAAATTCCCAACTGCGCGATTGGCTCGACTCGCGAAAACGGGACGACCGTCTGGCATGTCACCGGACGGGCCGTATCACCCTGAATTATCATGCCGCGCCGATGGACGAACTCACGTCGAAGCCTTACTCATCGAGAGACAGACCGAGCTCGCAATAAAGCGTGGGATGTACCACGCTCGTTCGTTGCGCTACCGAAGACAATGGTATTAGCCATCGCCTTACACACTCTAATTGAAAAGCCTCATGAAAATTTCTTCGAGTGCGTCCAGCAAAAATAATGTCTTTTTCCTGTTGGAAATCTCGCAGAGATTGAATGGGACGTTGGCGTGACGATTGATGTGTCGTTTCTCATCAACGTCACTGCAAACGTTCGATGAGAGTACGATTGATCGCCGTGCGAAACGACTGTTCCGCCATTCGTCTGCGTGCGTCCGCGATTTCTTTCGTGTACGTAGCGCCGTTCAAGAGCGTCCCGGTTCTTCGGCGTGGTTTCTCACTTTGTTCAACAGGAAGCATCTCGAGGCCGCGGCGAATCGAGAGCCACGTCAGACTCGCCGAGATATCCGACGATATCTTGCTCGCGCACTTTTTTCTCGGTAAAAATCGGCCCTCGGGAGGGATCCGATATTCTCCGACTCGCGAACCGCGGGCGCGCGTCTCTTTCCTTCCGTCGAGTTCCTGATTAAAAGCAAGTGCGCGAATACTCTCCACGGGGCTATACACGTATCTGCCATTTAACACTCACGCGAACGCTCGCGGGGACACACTGAGGAATGGCACAAAGATAGAAAGAGATAGTACGGGAGACAAAAAGCCGTTCAGAGAGAACGGGGAGTATGAAATGGCGCATAAACTGAAAGGAAACTGTGGGCTGCTTTGTTTAGTTACGCCGCGCCTCGGGTTGCCAGTCATATTTTCACCGCGGAATACACATGTAGCTACGTACGTGAGAAAAAAAAAAAAAAAAAAAAAAAAAAAAAAAAAAATTGCTACAGTGTGTAAGAAACACCGACGACTATGGTGTAATTTTTTTTTTTTTTTTTTTTTTTTTACGTATCGTCACAATGTACCTTCGCTGTAATAACAATATCGCCGACGGCAATTTACATTAGAGAAACAATAAAATCGCGTAGTACGGTAGCGTTTAATCAATCTCGAACGATTGGCAATATTGGCGATAACGATAATGCCAAGGGGAGTTTTTGCGATCGTGATGCAGATAAGTTCAGGTTTGACCTGACCGAGAGGATGTTTTGTTCGAAGTTTAATGAGTCTTCTTCATCATGCGAGTGCTCATGTATTGTGGTTGTTGGTCACGCTCGAAGCGATACCGGACACACAAAGCGGTTCGCGAAATTGCGACCGCCTGGCGAATTATTTCGCGATAGCGCTTTCGAAACGGAGACTATTACGTCACTTCCGCGCACGCATCGACCCTCCCAACACATCACTGTCGGCCCAAAACGGGGCTCAATGTCACCGGGAATTATCCCACCGGAACCGCTCGTACTCTCGATGTGCCGGTAATTGACAATTTCTAAGCAATTGATAAAGCAATGACAACAATTCTGCCAGGAGGAAATTAGATAATGTTTATTTATTTATTATAAATCATACGTGTAGAACTCAACTGCAAGCCGCTGAGAAGCCCTGGCAATTAAAAGGACATTTATGGATATTCATTATATTTTAAATGGGTGGGACGGTTGATGGTTGGGTGAAATTATGCGGACTTTTACTTTCGGAGATACGAGATAATTCGTTCGAACAATAATTAATCTGAGACTCAAATTACGGAACAGATGAGACCAGCGATGATCGTTGCACGATTAGTTGCGCTGAAACGGTGCTGCGCACAATATCCGGCGTTTGAACCCGCTCGCGACCGTCCAGCTACCTTTGGTGATAAAACATGTCCCATGACCCCTCATTTATGAGAGCTGGCTCGCTGACCGACGAGCGCAAGTGCCCTTTCCACGTGCGCAGAGGCTCGAGGCAAAGGCACGTGGTGACAGCGACGGTAAATCGGCGCCTTGGGCTTTTCATGGCGACTACGAGTGACGTCTCCGAAATTCCTAATCGCATGAAGAAAATCATACTCAAAAGCAACAGCTTTCTTCTATAGTCAATACTAGAGCTGGGTGAAATACTGTAAAATACTCAATTACAAAAAAAATACTGTGTACTTGTACACTTTTACAAAAAAAAAAACTTAAAAAAAAAGTTGCATAAAAATTTTCATTGTTATTGTTAACACCTCTCATGCATCGTTCACTGAATAATGTGGAAGAATGTGGGGAGCAGAGCCTTGTCGAATGATTTGTGAATCATACAGCTAGAAAAAAAAAAAAAAAAAATTGTGACTCAATTTCCCCGAAGGTGAAACGATTAAGGAAATTCCACATTCCGCTGTTCTTAGCCTTTCTCCAAGATATCAACCACTCGTCGACGGACTCATCGCCGGATAATGCTTCGTTTACAAACAGCCAGGGACAACGCAGTTGCATTTCAGTTGATTTCGAAAAAAAATCGACTCAAATGACAAACGATTTTTTCACTCATTTAACAAAATTATTTTCACAAAAGTTTGTACTACGATTTTACAAAATTACTTTTTACTGCGCACATCTAACTTAATATATTATTATCTTTTATAATCATAATTCGTACCACGGCACTTGGAGTTAATTCGGACCGCACTTCTGCGTTCTAACGAGCCAAATTTTTTTGTATTTTTTTTTTTTTAGAAAAAGTTTTCGTAATTGACCAGACCCGGTTTAATGTCCGAAAAATGTCGTAGAAAAAATACGAACTTAAAGTTTAAACACGTTCGGGTTCCGAACAATGTCTACTGCTATAATATCCCGTAAGAAAAAAATGGTTACCATATTTTTAAGACGTATCACGTTTACATAATAGTCACAACAGACCAGACGAGCTCCCAAGGTTTCTGGATTTAGGGGCCTTGCGAACACCGGAAGCTCGGTACGCCACTTGTGGCATGACGCGTCGTTCGACCGTAGATTATAATCATTCTACGAAATTCCAAAACTTTTGTCTGAGTCTTATAATTTCACAGGACAGATCATGTCCTGTGAAAAAGTCATGAGCTGCGATGACGCGTATCATTTTTTTTCTTGCAATAATTGCACAAACATTACCAGACCGTGGACGGTAAATTCGAACTAAAAAAAAGCCCTAATTTATTATTTATTTTTTGACACTTTCTCACAATGAGATTTTCACCTTTTTAGCGTGAGGAAAAATAATCGAGACACGCAGTGAGGAAAAAATAGTAGATGCAGAATTTTTTTTTTCACCCACATTTTTTAATTATACTTCTCGATGTTGAATTTTTTCTTCCAGTCCGAAGAAGCCATATAAGAAAAAAAAAATGAGCATTGTACCTGAACGATATCGATAATTCTCAAGAAATCTGCATTTATATAGTAATAAGATTATTTTTTTTTTTCGTGAAGTACAATTTGTTCGAATTGGATGACGGCGAGTCTGTGAGTTTTTTAATGACCGGGAAATTTAGCAAAGTCCACGTCACGGTCTCAGCCACCTTTCGGGTCGCGAAACTCTTCGCAAGGTTCGTCGCCGCATCGTCTCGAAGAAAATGATAATTGCGTCTTGTGTCGCGATCAAAAAAAAAAAAGCAAGTATTTTGCCATGCGAGAAACGCAACAACGTACCGTGGTGGACATTTCGCGGTCGTAGGAGTTGGACTTGGGGCGCCCCGTCGAAGGACACTGAATATTCGAGTCGATCGCCCCTCCTGACTCGATGAATAATGCAACGCTCTTATGGTTTGAACTATAAAGCGCAGTCCACGAGAGGGGAAAGAACTCGCTGGAGGCGCAGAGCCGCGAAGTGCATCAGCTCCACAAGTGTTTGTCTCATTCTCGAGTGATCTCGCGTCGAGTCCCACAAATACGAAGAATTTTTCAGTCCGATCGAACGGTCGATTGACGGTCGTGAGAACGAACTGGAAAAAGTCTGCAGCTTCCCGTGAACGAGAAGACACGATGTTGGCTAGAGTAAAAGTGGGAAATATTGGCCCAGTCAGATCAGAACTTGAATCAACGATATATTGACCGGATCATATTTATTTTATTTTTTTTTGCTCGATGTGTTTTTAAGACCCAAAAAAAAAATTGGGAGCATGCAGGACGTGCACGTTCGAATAGTTTTCTGTCGGTCCAACCACGACGCCTGTCGTATGCCAGCCTGCAATACGGCACCGTATGTGGTCGCATGCTATGCGCGAGAAATTTTGGTCCACGTTCTATATATTATTTTCGACAGTGTTCCATTTGAGATTCGGAATGAGATAATATAATAATATTAAAAATTAATTTTACAATCATTTTTTATTATTATTTCTGTCATCTTTTACCGTCGACATTAATTATTGTTACATACATTAATTATTTAATCGTTTTTTCAATTTACTTTCTAAGAACCATTTTTTTACTAATTTTTTTAAATTTTATTTATTCTTTAATATATTTGGTGGAAAACTCTTATTCGGATCGATCAGGTTCGAGCAACGAAGTAAATCCGTTGTTTGCATTTTTTCCTACAGTTTCTCTGGGGCTGGGGAGAGAATACTTAATCTCAATTTTTTTTTTTTTTTTTTTTACCAAACCCGATGTCCTTCGATCAAATTGATCGGCTCCACCGATAAAATGATATTTCCCTGTTTCCCGATATTTCAAAAGCAACCACTTATCAGTACCGTTCGAATATACATGTGTCCAGATTTTTATCGAATCAGTGGCGAAACGCCGATCGATGAATAATCGTACAGACTTGCAAAAGCATTCTCTTCGATTGTGCGCCATTCGCGAAACGAAATGACTCACCGCTATTATACGATCGTTGTGCTCCGGAACAGCGACGACGACTATGACGTTCGACGCTAAATGTTAGCCGCGCCAGTTTCACCGTGAATCCAATTAGACCATTCCGTAGTTTATTTGTGCCCGTCCGAACTCCAAAATACCGAATCGGCGAGCAAAAGCGTCGCATACAACCATGAAATTCGACATTGCCAGCGAACTTTGATATGATGTGTGAGTTTCCTCGATTTCAATGCCGAAACAACCTTGCAACGTTTCTATTGATGGACCATCGATTCAGTCAATCGGACTAACGAGACTGTTATCGAAGACAAGAAATTTAAGTCCTCGCCAGCTTTCGGATCGACGGTCGCGTGTTGCTATTTTGGAAGTCAAACACACGAACTTTCTATTTGAACGAGCAATAAAAAGGCAATTGTTACGAAGTTATTTTAACATTGAACTTTTAAATCCTGTTGCATCGCGTGACTCATCAAATTTGTTTTGGCTCCGAGTCGTCGTGGTACGCAGGTAAAATTATGAAAAAAAAAAAAAATGGAAACAAACGTCGGAAGCTCGTGCAATAATTTCGTTTGTCACTAACTCGATTCGGTAAATAAAATTTCTCCACTCGGAAACCATCCGTCGAAATTAATGTCTGCCCCGGTGATGTTCTTAAGATTCTTCCGAAAAATAAATCTATGACATAACCGACAATTGATTATTTCTTTAAAGTTTTTTTTGTTTGTTTTTTACATTTATTTATTGCAACAACGACACGGACCTGTGTGATTTTTTTTTCATGCCATCGAAAAAATTATTTCTCTGAGGACTTTTCAAGAAATTTTTCAAATCTTCTTAATGACTGATTTATCGTTAGTGTGCATTAGTGTGGTTGAGTCTCGAGTACGGGGCACTGGGTCGCGGCCGTTATGGCCGGTGGTGCACCGTCCCTGTCTACTTAGCAAAATGAGTTCGCGCACACGTGCGTGGCACGCTACACTTGGAGTTCAGCGAGCGGGAAACGGCCACAGTGTACTTACATCGCGTATCTTGGTAGCGGAGTAGATGTAGCAACGTAGATGCGGTCTGCACTGATCAGATCGGTTCCTCGCAATATTCGCCAGTCGTGCCATTTTGATGCACTCCAAGTATGTCTCTGAATTTGTTCGTTCGATAATCGTAATCGTCGTTCTCCAAGAATTCGACTCTTTCGTTGATTCTCTTTCCGGATCAGTCAACAAAAATATGTTGATTTTACAAAAACTTACCTCACGTTATCAAACCTTGCGACTCATCTTTTGAATATTATTTTCTAAATCGCAAGACTTTTGTAATTTGTATGATTATCAATATGTATTTGTATGATTATCAATAATATTGTTGAGTCTATCGGTAAAAATAATGTGAATCATAATCGATTCAAGAACGATAATTTTCATAATAACAGAACAGTTGATCTTATTGATTTTTGTCAAAAATAAAAGAGATGTAAAAATGATTTGAAACGTGGGGTCATAATTTGATTCGGTGGTCCGAAATTTGGTCGTTTGGGTTCGGTATTTGATGAAAATTGAGAAGGTCGTATCTCTTTGGGCCTTCCTCGGTGACGTGTGCTGGTACTCGAGGATTCTCTCTTTCGAGCTCCCACCGTTTTTTATCCGTCCATCTCAGTCGTTCGAGTCTTGCCTGGTAAACGTATAGACATACCTACGGTCTCAGGCCATTTCGGGCGAAGGCTGATATAAGGCCTCGTTCCCCTCTGCCCGTTCGTTCGGCGGCGGACTGCTGCGGTAAAACGAGCGCCCAAGAGCGGGGGCGTCCTGGCAGGACCTTGTTGCAACCCACACGCAGGGCCGTATGCTGAAAGCGAGTCTCTCAAAGGTGCTCCGATGCAAGACACTTTGATGAAAAAAAAATTGAATTAAATTAAATTAAAAATTTTTAAACCAAAAATAAATTAAAAAAAAAATGTCAGTAAGAAAATTGCCGAGTCCGCAATTGTCGGTCGTAAATCGAAACCATCGTCGAAGCGTACCGACAGCCATACGATAAGGTCCTGCAGGTCCTCCATGTGCCTTTTTGACGTAACTCCATCGATATTTCTCGCTGGAGCATGAAAAATATGAACGCAACAATCTGGATCCAGGCTGGAGATGAGAACAACTCTTATTTCGTTGGTTTTTTGGTAACGAGAAATCGAAAGTATGAGGAAGGGATTGTAAGGTCGTGGACCGTGATCGCTCGATTGTATCTGCAGTAGAGGAATCGGAGAACAACACACCTCAGTTACGTGGCGGGCAATTACACGAGACGGAAACTCGAGCTGACCGCAGAACGGAACTTAATTGTGCGGAGACGTCGTTCACGGATGCGTTAACTCCGTTAAGCCTTGTGCTATCGGAACCCGGAGTCCAAAGTACAGGTGTACCTGGCAATGATGATACACCGGTCGAGATAGAATTTGACAATTGGCGAAAGGTTGGTTCGAGTTTGAGGTCCAAACTTGCGAACCCGGGCGGAAGCTTCTACCGCGACTTTGGTGGAACGATGGAACTGCATCTCATTGTCAACATCGGACCAAAGTTGGTCACGGTCTTGCATACAGAACTGGACATTTTTTTCGAAAATACTCAGAAGAAGGAAACACCTACATACGAGATATTCCGGTTCCGAAGGTCCAAAACTTGACCTTCCCTAAAAAAAATTTCACCACGAGTCATGATTATTTACAGAGGTTTTTTTTTATTTTTTTTTTTTTATTTAATATTTGCACGTTTCGATTGCACTGTTCGACTAAGCAATCGTTGAAATTGTCTGGCTAAAAAAAATCTTTTCTGCGCGTATGGCAAGTAGAAGAAATTCGATTTCCATTTTATAACTCGCCTATCGAATCGATCCAAATCCAAGTTCTCGTACCGGAATTGACAATGAGTATGCGCCAAAGTAATAGAAAATCCAATTTACCCAGCTGTCGAAATGGATTTATTCACCAAACGAATAAATACTCCGGAGTACATTTGACAACACGGTTGACAGATCTTAATTCTCCGTGCGTCGATCTTTCCGTTCGACATCGTTTCCACATCAAGTCTCGAACTGTTAATTATCGGGCGAAACTAAAAAACAAAAAAAAATCTTTAAAAAAATATGGACAACTGTAATTCCTTACTGAGACCGATGAGCTGTGATTTTCGATCAGTAATATTGGATTACTCGTTGCATCCGATGAGAAAAGTACGCGTGCAAGGATCGTGTAAGAAGATAGGTCTACTTGTCAATATATATATATATATATATATATATATATATAATAATCTCTTGGTTTGATTTCAAGATTCAGGTTCAGGTTGGCTCGATCCAGGACGAGTTTAGCCCGTTTCTACTTTTTATCCCGTCAGTCGTCGACTCGCGAGGCGTCACCTGCGCGGCTTTCCCGTGTCTGTTGCGAGAGGAGACCGGCCGGCTGCTGGGCAGGATGGCTGAAAGGTTGGATGGCCGGCCAGCCACAGTCTTCGTCGCCGGCGCCGTCAGTTTGCCGTGCTCTCTCGGCTCGAGTCGTCGCCGAGCGGCTTGTCCGGCTCTTCTCTCGCGGATATTACCGAGAAAAATATATGTACGTATATATTATGGAATTTCGCCGAGGCTCAGGAAAATTTTCTTCCGGTATCTCTGATAGGAGCGATATCTAAGGAAGACGAAAGAAAGGGGACACAGGAATAATCAATTATCGTTGTCACTTGGAATTAGGAGTACAAAAATCGTTGAGAACGTCAGAGAGCCGAGATTCGGATTGAATAAGAAGGAAATTCAATGTCAGAAAAGTGAGCAGATCCCAGCGGAAACTGCAGGACGAAGATAGAAAGGTGAAAAAAAAGGAGAGTTTCAGATTTCGTTATCCAAGCTGACTTACATAGAAGGATATCTCACGCGTATTGGCAATTTTTTTTTTGGTATTTCCGTAGGCTGGAAATTGTGCAATAAATTGAGAGTAATTTACGATAAAGCCAGAAATTAATAGCGGGAAATCGACTAGATCGATCGAGTCGTCTTAAAATCGGTCGGGTGTTCGGCGAGTACAGGATTGTTCGAAACGATAGTGCTCGAATGTTTCCCGCACGGATCCAGCCGGAGTACAGTTGGCAAATCCCGTTTGGGTTTGGAAAGGTCGATGGAGAAAAAAACAAAGGGCGAAAGGGCTCGGGAATCCCGAGGGTAAGGAGAACTGGATAGGAGAGGCGCGCTCTCTGCCCGCCCGCGCTATCTCCCCTCGTGACGAAGAGGACGACGTAGACGCGGAGACGACGACGACGACGACGACGCGAGAGCGCCGCGCGCGGCCAAAGTGGTCGCGTTCGTGAAAGTGCCGGCAACTTTTCAGGGTCGCTCGGCAGCAAACGGCGAGCGGCTCGTTCTCCTCCGTCTCGCTCGTTCTCGCTCATTCTCTCGAGAGCTCGCGGCTCTCGGACCGCTCGGGATCGACGGAGATTCGGCGATTTGGCTTCGGCCAGCGAACGATCGCGGTGCGCTTCGACTCTCTCGCAGAGCTGACACGAACGACCTTTTTTTTCCACGGTGACGATCGTAAATAAACACGAAACGCGATGCGCCAGACCGAAAAGTTTCGCTGAACCTCGTTAAAGTACGCAAAAAAATAATCGAGGTCGGCGCTGATTTTCTGTGATTAAAGCCAAGTGCGACCGAAATCGCGAATCGCGTGTGAAAGGCTCGAGTGTGATCGAGACAAGTTCATCATTTTACCTGTGGCAGAGGCCACTGGATCGGTTGTGTCACCGTGTTATGTTGAGAAGATAGACGGGAGAATCCCAACACGAAAAAAAAAATGACATCACGCTTCCGAAGCAATTGGGCGAAAGAGGGTCCCAAGTCGACGTCGCCTACGTTCGATTCGCCGGCGGTTCCGGTTGAGTTCGGCAGCGAATATCTCGAGTACTGCAGGGGCGAATCGGATGGCAATCGAAGGAACGGTTCGCGATCCGCGCGCGACAGTTCGGCCGGGGATAGAAATGGAAAGTCACGGGACAGAAACGGCATCGCCGGTGGTTGTAACGGCGACGAGAGGGAATTGGATAACGAGTCGGAGAGTCCCGACACGGGTTATCATCGAAGATACATGCAGGACTTTCGTTGCCGAAGCGGCGAGGTCGAGGAATCGTCGAGGGAAAGGAGGCCGAGCGGAAAGAAGGGCGCGGGTCTGGGGTCGTCGACGCGCGACCTCGTCGAGGACGAGGTCGACGACGCGGAGGCCCCGGAGACGAATCCTTCGGCTACGGCGATGACGAACGGCGAGTCATCGGTGGGAATGACTGGCAACGGTTCGGCGAAGCAGGTCAGGCGATCGGCGGAGAGGCGCGGCGCGACGGGAAGTTCGTTGACTCGGGAGCGCATCGTGGACCTGTCCACGGCTATTCACCGTACGGTCGACGTGACTAATCGATCGACGATCTGCACTAACGAGAGGTCGAACGGAAACGGTCCGGAGAGATCGGTAAGGCGATTCTCCAGAAGCGAGGACAACGACAAGCTGTGCGAATCGGGCGCTGCGGTAAGAATCAACGAAACCGATTATGGATCGATAGATCGAAGAAGATCGTGCCGCGCGAGAGATCGTTCCCACTCGCCGATCGGTAAAGTCGCGAACGGAAACGGTGACCCGAGCCGAAGACCCGAGACGAGAGGAAGAATAACCGGTGAAAGATTCTGTTCGCCGGGGAGAATCGGCGCCGGGCAGGATTTTGGATCCATGGATCGGTTTGGAAGGGAGACCAAGGGACGATCGTACTCGCAGCCTGAGGAGAAGGACGCGGTAAACGGAAACTTCGAGACTCGATCGACCGGCTCGAGGGAGAAAGCTCCGAAGAACGAGGAATTCGGATCGGCAACGAGAAGAACCGGCAGGTCCTTCGACGAACGGGTGTTCGACAACGGTGAGTCTCGTTCCGCTCAGGAGACCAACGGTGAGATCGGTAAGAAGTACCGAGAGATCGACGAGGATAATTCGCAGGGGAGAAAGGAGAGCTCAAGAAGGAAGAGTCACAATCATCGCAGAACCTCGCCCGACGATTTCGACGTGCAGATTCACAGATACGAGAGGGCGCTCCGGGCGCCCCGAAGGGATTCGGACCCGAACAAAAAGGCTTCTTTCAGAGATCACGAGTCGGGACTTTCGAGGAAGAATTCCGTCGAGGATCGTCATCGATCGAGGGAAGTTAATTCCAGAAAGATCTCGCACCGTCACAGAGAGGTGGAATTGTCCGGGCGAGGATCCTCGGAAGATCGGGACCAGGAGCAAGTGAGCAGGAAAAGCTCGTTCAAGGGTCGAGACGCCTCGTCGACCAGGAAGAGCTCCTTGACCAATCGGCATTTGCCGGACAGTGGCGCAATTGACGATTACAACGGCAGCAGAAACAATGGTTCTTACCATCGCGATCGTTCTGGCTCCTCGCGGAGAGATCGGGATCCTTCGATCACGAGGGATCGGCGCGGATCTTCCAGGACGAGCCTCAACGACGAGAACGATCCGGACAGATCCTCGTGGAAGAACGATCGACACTCGAGACCGCTCACACCTCCGACTTCGCTGGAAGATCTCGAGTCTCGCGACGACTCGAGAGATCGAAGATCGACGATCGGCGTGTCATCGTCCTCGAGGAATCGATTCGCGAACAACGAGGACGAGCTCGCTCACAGGCACGCGCTGGATCGTTGCGATCACGGAGGCAAAGGACACGAGGGCTCGGACGTAACGCAGGAGCGCGATCGTTTCTCTTCTTCGACGAGAAGAGTCGTATCTTCGAGATCGTTTAACGAGTCGCGCAAGGACGCTTCGGCCCGTATCAGCAGAATCGACGCCGGCAATAAACTTTCGACGCGGGATTCACTCGTGGATCCTCGGGACGATGGACGGAATTCCGAATTCTCCACTATCGAGAGAAACGGCACGACTGTGATAAGAATTCGCACCAACTCGGAGAGTCCTGTTGGGCACACGGAGCCGCGTTCGCGAAGGCGAACCGCTCATCAGGAAGTCGGCGCGGCGAGATATCGCAAGTACGAGGACGAGGCGGAGGACGAGGACGAGGATGACGAGACCTTCGAACGGGACAACCAACGACGAGTCGACAGCTCATGGAGAAACTATAAAATCGGACAACGCAGACTTTGGAGCAATCGCGACGGGGTACGAATTTAAAAAAAAATCATGTACAAAGTTATCGTTTTATTGCTTCCTCATGAAGGGAACTTTGTATTTTTTTTTCTTTTATTTTATTTCTTAATTTTTTTGAAAACGTGAGAAGTTTCCGAAATATCGGAAATTACTTGGACAATATTCGACACATTTGCCCTACTAAAAAAAATCAAAGTACAAATAATTTCACCCGTTATTAATATATTACCATAAATTCCCAGTAAACCGTACTTTTAATTGATTTATCGAATATTTACTCCCATCATCATAAAAGAGACAAATTTTGTATTTTTTCGAACGATTTTTCTAACGCCTGATAAACCAGTGCCAAAAATTAATCAGTATTGAAATAAGCTTCTCATCATTCTTTGGCTTGAAATTTTTTCTTCCCATCCAGCGAGTACCGGAGCGGAAAGAATCTGCGCTTAGAAAGTACGCGATCCTCGACGACTTATACACTCGTTCGATGCTTTCGTCAATGCGATGCAATACGATTTTCCGTATCTTTTGCGCAACGATCTTCTCGTTAGTCGATGCGAAAACGCGTCGCGTAAAAGTCGAGAAACGCCCACGTCGCGAGCGCATCGCGTAGGACAGGCGAGTGTCACGCGCGGGCACGGATAATGTCCGTTCAGGATATGATCTTCCCTCGTATGGCTCGCGCGTTATACGGCACTTAAATTTGCTAATAGACGTACGTTAATTCAGCTTGGACTCTCCTCGCTCCTAATCTCTTCATTTTTCTCCTAAACCGCGGATACGTTCAAATCGCCAGCCACGATTTTATTCTCCGCTGGGGATGAAACCTCCGAAGTAAAAAAAAAAAAAAAAACCCCCACGGGTAGGTCGTAAAAAATATTGTATTAACACAGCCGAAAGTTTCTCCATTTGTTGAATTAATGATTGTTACAACACTCGTCGAGAAGTACCTGGAGTTATCCAAAGTCCTTATCGATGCGTCAGCTTCGCAACAACGTAGATTATTCGCATGCTAAATTGTTTTTTTTTTTTTGCGCCTTGTCAACTCATCAAAAATACATTCTGACAAAACAATCCTCGACTGTTTTGGTACACAAAATCTCACACGTATTTCTGTATATAAACATATATACTGCATATAGTTAGTCAACATTGCTAAACACGACTGAGACGAGGTATAGAAATAATCGAGTCGGGTTTTATACGTAGTTTGTCTAGTCGATATTTGGCGATGCCCAGAAATCACGTAGGTACGAGCCTGTCCACGTAGGCGTACTGACCATATTAGCTCGTATCTGCCTCGGTCGCTCTTTCACTACTTTTATGATTCCCGTCTTTTCTCCCCCCTCACATTTTTCTGTCTCATCACGCCCCGGCGCTCTCTTCCCGACTCCTGGAAATATTTATTAATCAACTTATCCCACGTCGGTCCCACATTCGGGCCTCCATTTTTTTTAGGACAAAATCCCGTGCCTCTAAAATCCTCGGAAAAAAAATCCCAAATTACGTCGAAGCGCAGAAAATCCTTGCTTGCGATTTCAGTTGAATTCGCTTTTCGGAGTAGAATTTTTTGAGATCGCTTGTGTGGCGGAAAGTGGCGAGCTAGAAATATGTGTCGTGAATAATTGGCTTCGAGGCGTGAGCATTAAATCGGTCAGAGGAGCATACGCGGTCAAACTGGGCGCAATGCGCTCGTTATCGAGGATTATCTCTGATGTCGGCTATAATTTAATCGTCCATACGGTCGAGACGCGTGGGCACGAGGGATAAAGATCGTTCGATCGACTGTTAGGCTTAGGCTTTATGTCTGTATGGGTGGATCGGCTTCGGCAGCCCATTTGAACTTATCTGCCACGATGAAACAGGCTTACCTCACTGGGAGAGTTCGCGAGTCAAAATTTCTCCGGTGGAAATCGCGACTCTTTTCGCGATTCTCCTGCCGATTTACCGAGAAATCGGTACGTCCATTTGCGCCGAACGACGGACAGAAATTATAAGGATGACGCAAGCAAGACACGCAAGACGGCAGCATTTACGCCCTTATGGAATTGGGTCATCGATACTGTAATGGAGAACCGCCGGATTATTTTTATAACCGGCAATTATACAAATTAGATAATCACAGTGGCGGAGAATTATTTATAATAAGGGGGTTGGTTAACTCGCGAGTGGCGATCGGACGTGCTGAATTATATTATCGTCGGTAAGACTCGAAGGCGGCAATCGACGTCGTAGATTAACACTTCGGCTCTCATCAACGAGATGCCGCCTCGCGTTGTACGAGCAGGCACCGATAGAGCCACGCGTCAGTTTTAGCTTCCTCGTCGACGCTGCGGACGATTGCCGAGCTCGGTCGGTCATCCATCGACGACTGGCTACTCGATTACGACTCACGCAGATCGTTCTGCATTTTTGCCCAATCAAGAATTTATTTGCAGTTGAGATCGTTAAAACGAGTCTGGTTACATTTTTTTGTGATCGATCGTTCATTTTATCGAAACATCTAAATATGCTCTTGGACGGTGAAACGTGGAAAGAATTATTTTTATTTATTTTTATTCGAAAGAATAATTTTTCAATTAAAAAAATATACATTTGTTAGAATTGTTCCCGTTGAACTATTGAAGATCTATTGTTGGGTCTGTATTAAAACAGCTGGACATAGTATCAAAAATTATTTTACTTTTTAAAAGTACTTTTCGCAGTCAGAAAAAAATTCGAAAAAATTTTGCGCTTGAGAAATTTCAAAAATTACTTGAATTTTTGTGTTTCAGAGTGTTCAAATAACGGATCTCGACGACGGTCAGCCCTGCCTGCATTGCGGCGAGACGTGTCCAGGTTTTTCGCCGCACACCTGGAGGTGAGTAATTCTGGATTAAACAGCGATAACATGCATCGATCATCGAGCCTCCCACCTGTAGTAAATATTAGGTCGAAGAATGAAATTTCAGACGAAATTTTATTGCACCTCTATCGCACAAAATTTTATTTCACGAGGTCGTGAATGGAAGTTTTGCGCACGCGGAGCAAAACAAATGCATGTCCTTTTGTCACACCGAGTGTAATAAAATTAATCAAAGTGTCAATGTCCAGGTGGGAATCGATGGAAACTTACTCCGTTGTAAAACCATCGCGAGAGAGCGCGAGTCTTCCTTTACTCGGTTACCGAAGCTCGGAATTCACATCTGCCGCTGTACGCTCTTCCGACACCGTACTTTGACGAGTGTCTGACAGCTCGGCGAGGTCGAAATCTTCCTACTTTCGGTCGCTGTTGACTTTGGCAACTCTGGCGTGTACAGCGCCGATCGGCGTATTACACCATCGTTCGTCCAAATTAAAACGCCCCGACTCAGTTACTCTCGTTCTCCCAACACGAAATAACTAGCTTCGCGAAGTTGTGTTTACTAAAGAAACAGAAAAAAGCCATTAACCGGATGAGAAAAAAATGTCCGACACATGGATACAAAAGTTACGATAGTGGATGCTCGGCCGATCCTGTCAGATTCTAAAACTGCCAGACGTTCTGACCTGCTCGTCAGGCTAATTAGATATTTTGTCAGCTTTCGAAGCCTGAGACTCCGTTTTCGTTTCGAAAGATTATTATACCAATCACACATTTTTATCGTTAATTCGCGTCGTCCATTGGTTCCTCATCCGTTTATACAGAGAATTTTTTTCATTTGGAAAAAATACTGCACATACTTTTTTTTTGTCTCATTTCGTTTTCGTAGACAGTAAAAAATAATTTTATAAAATCGGAATACTAAAACTCGTGAAAATAATTTTTTATAAATAAGTAACGATTTAATGTAAAAAAATGTATCATCAAAAATTAATTAACATTACTGGAAGCTTCTTGACATAAAGTATTTCTGAAATTTCGAACACATTTTGCATTTTCATAGCAAACATTTTATTCCAACTAAATATTTTTGGTATTTTAATTTTAAGAAAAATGTATATGAATATTCAATTAATGTAAGCAGTGTAAATGTCAAGTTTCAGTAAAATTAAATTGACAATTTATTTTCACAGTGAACGCGAGATTTTAATTCGCCATTCGGCTCAACACGATATCATTAATTGAACGAGTATTAGCTTAATTGCAAAAATAATTAAGTGTGACATAACAATTGAAAAAACAGTGGCCCCCTGTGACTTTGTCCGAGATATATCGGTCTCCGCTACCGTAAGTTTACAAAACGCAGCGAATTATGAGCGGGGTAATATGAAAAGGGTTTTGTGGAAAAAAGGAAATAAGGGAAAAAAAAACTCACCGCTGACGAATGGATCAGGACCGTGCCCATTATTGAAACAGTAATAGAGTAGCGGTTAAATTACAAGCATGTCGTAATTACCCCCCCTGGCTCGCAGTGCGGTAATAAGGTATTAATTGCGCCAGAGAGCCGGCAAGATCGACGGGGCATCGCCGAGTGAGTCGGTTCATGGAGCGAAATGAGGTCGAACGCCGGCAACAATCTTGTAATAGGTTCGCGTATATCTACGTAAACAGCCTCATAATATAATCTCCACTGTGACACGAACGATCAAATCGAAATGGCTTACTCTCAACGCCGGCGAAACGGTGGCGAAAATGGCCCAGCGAATAAAGTTCGATCAGTCCAACGATAAATATGCGTGGCAACAAAAAAATCCAAACCCATTCACGCGTATTGTAATCGGCAAGAGACGGGCAATATGGACCGCCAAAAATTCGGAGCGCCAATTTCCCATTTCCAAAAATAAATTCCACCCCAGTAGAAGGAATGGGAACCGAAAAAAAAATATTTTTTCGCAGAAATTGTCGTAACCTACAATTGCGCACCTATTACAGTACAATTGGCTAAGACACTCGTGCGAAAAACTGTTTCTTATCCCACGTTTTATTCCCATTGAAACGTCTCAAATTTTTCCGCCTCGAGACACTCAAAAAGCAAGTGTCTCGTTTCGACCCGCTCCGGAGCGACGACAGCGGGCAATCGTGTCGAAAACACTCGCTTCGGAGTGAAGCGGACGTCATTGTCATCGAGTTTATTACCCGAAATAAATCTATTAATAACGCGTTTCGTTACGATCGGCGTTCTCGTCTCCAACAGACAGAATTGAGCCGTCCATGCCTCGCATAATTAATGGTGTGTGCGTGCTTGGGAGCCAAAAAAAAATATCGACGTAAGAGTATACACTCGGAGACTTGGTCGTTAACGAGACGGTCGCGTAATGTTCCCAATTGGCAGAGAATCAAAGAGTAGCCGGTCGTAGATTCGGAGTCGCCCTCGTCCGGAGCGATGTGTTTCTCGTCGTCGGGACGAAGCGCGGGTTCCGCGATTCTCGCGGCCGTTTCGCGCTCCCGGCGCTATTCGATTCGCTTGACCCGGACCTCGACGACGACGGGGTCGAGCTCGCCTGGATCGCGCCGATTCCCGACGACCAGACTCAGCGGGCTCCTCGGGACGATCATCGGACGCGCGCATCGCGAGCGAAACGCCACGGGAATAATTCGCCACGCCGCACTCCGTGCCACGCTCCTCGTTCTCATTCCTCCTGTTCTCCTCTCGCTCTCTGTCCGTCCATTATATCGCGGTCTCTCCTTCTCTATTTCTGCTTTTCGATCTGTCGCGACAAACCGCAAGGCTCGGTCGACACATGAGAATTCCCTCCCTGGCCGAACTTCTTCACCGAGTAGGCTCAGTTTATTTCGAACGTTTCGCCGTGACGCGCCGCTATAACGAAACTCCTCGAATCGGCATAGCGAACACATGAGAACTCGGAGATTTTGCTCGGCCCTCGGCCACTTTGTATTACGTACGTAGAATGCTGCTATCGGCGCCGCTGCTGGCCTTCGATCGGACAACGACGAGAGAAAGTGCGACTGATATATCGAATAAAGAACGAGGCTCGGTGCGAGCGACCGCGCAAAAAGTATTCCGATTCACTCTGCGTTATTCGTGGTTGCGATATCGCGAGGAGAAATTTTCGAGGGTTACATCGGGCCTTGATAAGGTTCCAAAGAGGCCTGGCAAGGACCTCTTCAGGACCCGAGAAGGGCCCGGTGGAACGCTTGAGGATTTTCTACTTGGATTTCAGGTAACACGGATAAAAAGGTCCGACAAGTTTGCAGAATTTAGGCTAAGATGAGTTTATGGGTTTGTCGGCAAAATCGCTCAAATTGGAGAACGATTTGGACTTTTGATAGGGGTTGTAAAGTTGACGAAAATACATCAGGAATGGTCGCTTTTTTTCAGTGAATTCCGATAAAAATTTGATCTTAGCTACATCGTTTACGCAATTTTTTTTTGCAAGTGCGGAAACATTCGGATGGAATAATTGCAATATTCGAAAAAATGTTGGACGGCGATTGAAGTAGAAAAATTCCCACGGAAATGAACAATTCGTCCAAATGAGGTGTTTAATATCGCGTTCGAAAACACTGCGATTTATAATTTGATATATTAATTGTATAAAATGATTGAATGAATTTAAAAAATATTTTATTCAACTCGGAATAAAATTTAAATCGAACTCACGCGAGAATCGAATTGGGAACATGACTTTAAATCACGAATAGTCGATTCGTAAAAATATGCACAGTGAACAAGAATAAATTGTCACAATATACGTCGGTGTTTGAAAATAGGAAAAATGCACTTTTAAGCGTTGAAAGATATCATCATCACCGCCGCATGTTGATTGCTACGATTGGAAGTGAGTTGGCAATTTATTATGGTCAATTAGTGCCTGAGAGAGCGCGAAGTGCGAGTGGGTGAAGTGTATTTTCTTCGAGTGAAAATAGTGTTCGGGGTCAAGCGCGGGAAGTCCAGAATGCAGTGGGCGCACGCGTAAAGCTTCTCGCAGCCGCTCTTGTTACTCCACCCGACAGAGTGCAACACTTTGTACCTTGTATAACGATTTAGTATCTACTGCGTCGACGTTCAGGCGACAATAAATTTCAAGAATTTCAGCCTTAATGCGAATCGTGACAAAAATCATGATTTATTTTTATTCAAGTTCGGAGTACACTAAAAAAAAAGGTTAATTCCACCATACAACCATAAAATTTGTGTGAACGAAATATTCACCGAAATATTTAGTTGAATTTTTTTTTTGAATATTAGTTCCAATTAAATTCATTTTTCTTCCTTTCGAAAAAGTCCGGATTCAATGGAAATAAATTTTTTGATTTTCTGAGATATCTGATTTAACCATAGAAATACCTGACTCGCAATGGTAAATTATCTTGTTTTTTTTTATTCGATAGATTTTTATTAAACCTAATTAATTTATTCATCAAATGATTGGAATATTCGCCGTGAAATACTCACCGCTTATCACCGGTTTCCGACAATTTTTCAAAGCCATACATCGCATTTATCCCCGAAAAAAAAAACCTCCCCATAACTCACAATTCTCCGACTCTGACCTATGTCAAGAATGCATCGAGACCAAAATATCCGCCAGTCGGCTGAATAAAATTTTTCAACAATCCTCTCTCAATTTCTTCCGGTAGTATTGTCGAGAAATATCGGCAGACCATTCACGCACCTTCGGTCCGACCAGTGCTGGAACTCTCCCAATTACGAGAAGCTTTCGATGCAACGAATTCTATTTTGCTCGCAATAAAATTGACGACCTCTTTTGTTCCGACGTCGCCCAGAACGCTAATTTCGAAACGAATATTCGCCTCGCGAATACCCGATTCAATCCGCCGTACGTGGCTCTCGGTTTTTCTGCCTTCAGCTCGGTGAACTCCGAGCCCGTTGAATCTACTTTTACGCTACAAAACCGTTCGTGCAAAGTATATAATACGAAACGCGAGCGAGGGAGCACGGTAAGTCACGCCGAAAGCCTTTTATACGCGTGTATGAATATTGCAGTGCTCACGATGCATACAGGTAGGTCTCTTTGTCGAGTATAAGTAGAAAGAGCCGGAGTCACAATCCGACCGGCGAGTCGTTTACTCCGCCCGCGCGAGTTCTTCCGCGGGTTCGTCGAAACGGAGTTTTTCACCGGCTGTAATCGTCGCCGTGCGCGTTGCCCTCTGCCGAGTCCGTGATCTTCCGTTGGTCCCGGGTGACCACGTGCATTCTCGCCGACACTGTCGCCGATTAAATTCGAGTGCGCTCCGTAACGACCGGCCGAGTGGCGAACCTGTTGAGCGTTGATTGATCGACCCATCAGTCGTTGATTAGTGGTTGAGGCGGTAAAGTCGCGCCGCAAACTCATTCGGGATATCGCGACACTACCGCGGGAGTGAAATTACCCGGAAAATCGTCGCACAGTGTTCCCGAATCTCCTTTCATCGCGCTCCGGATGCAATTTCAGTATCGCGGAATTTCATTTACGAAAGTGCGACGATTTTTTTTTATTCATTTATTTATTTTTTTTTAAATTTTTTTTTGGTCATAAATAACTGGTGAAACATACGAAGGATTGTTCGCGAGTGAAGCGAAATTACTGTTTTCACTGGTGAAAGTGCACCGTTCCTTGGTGTATTTTCGGAAGCGACCTCGTCGTCGTCACCCTCGTCGCCGTTTTCGCCTCTTGCGAAGAAGGTGACTCTGCGGTTTCTCGGAAATTCGAGCGTGGTAACGAGAACTATGCGGCATTACCTTCCTTCACACTTTTAGAATATATACGCGAAGCGTAAATAGTTTGAAAGATCGACCAGTATCACTTTTTTTTTTTTTTTTAACACAATGCGCAAATTTGCAAAACGAACGTTATCGTTAAAATAAAGAAAAAAAATGTTGTCAGAATTATCTTCTCAAACTTTATTTTTCCCTGAATTGACACACATTTATTTAACGATCTCACATGCTTGCTCACCAAGTTTAATAATATATAAACTTATTAATAAAAATAATTTTTATGCGACAATGAGTGGATAATAAAGTCAGAAGTTAGAAAAATCATAGAATTCATTATAATAGCAGTCTGATCGAAAATACTACAGATTATCAAACACGAAAATATTAAACGAACGGAAACTCCATTCGAGAAATTTGCAACTTTTATTGCAATTTTTAACTGACGTTTCCATATAAGGTCTAACTTGCATCAGCCTCGATCCGACATACTTCTCTCCCCGGTGGATTTTTGCAGCAGCGGGCTTTTCTCTCAAGCAGCATGCGACTTGCGCGCAGGTTCTATTTTGAAAACCTTGCGGGAGCCCACCTATCGCGTTTTTAAACCTACTAAACGCTGATTTACGGACGCACGCTGCGACTGTATCGTGTGCAGGCGGACACGTCAATAAAGCCAACTATTTTCGGCTTGACAATGCGGGCCACTTCACGGCCTTGTGTCATTCGCTCAACCAATAATAACCTAAAGATGGTAGTGTATTAGCGAGGTCGCAAACTACGAGCCATGATCACACTTCACTCATCTGTCTTCGATCTCATATTCCTCCGAAACTTCCTCTCTATCGACTCAAGACTCACCAATTTTTTTCTTCTTTTCACACATCAGCTGAACAATACGCAATACCTCGCAGCCTTGTATTTCTCACCCAACAAATAATAATAATAAAAAATAATAATAATAATAACCTGAAGATGATAGCGTCTCCAGCGAGGTCGCGAACCACGAGCCATGATCACACCTCACTGTCTTCAATCTCATATCGACTCAAGACTCGGCATTTTTTTTTTTTTTTACTCATCATCCGTAATACAACAGATTTCATCTCAAGTTCGGTGACTTTCTCCGTATTATCGGTTTAGATTATCGGGCACTCAGACAATCCTCCTCCTTTCCGAGATCCCATCACGACTCTGATGTCTTCGTAGGTCCAAAATCTTTGAAATCCGCTTATGTCTCGGGGGAACTTGTTGATCACCCACGCGTCGAAGAGTCAGGGTGAGATCACTTTTATAAAGGGAGTCCTTTCAGTCACGTCTGTGGAGGTTCGTACGCTAAACACTCGGCGAAAGTACATTGCGGGATAGCTCGACTATACGATGCCGAGTTAATGTACGAGGTGGAGGACGAGATGCGAATACGTTGAAAGCACCAAACGACCGCCGACTGCGATAGTTACGACTCAATCGCCCGCGGCGGCCGGTGTGAGTGCGTCAAATTCGACGAATAAAATAATGGAGAAACAAGAAAAAAAAAAAACGTCGGTCCGTGTCGTTCGTCTCGCGAATCGCCTCAGAGTCGACGCTGCCGGAAACCGTTCTCGTGATTCGTCTTTGAAAAATCCCGTTAACGTCGAGTCTCCCATCGTTCGTTTGTCACGGTGGAAATAAATTGACTCGGTATGCTCGCATGTGTTCCACTCCTGAGTCGTAATCGCTGACGGTACGACGGACTATTGGCGGACACTTTTGTGCCTGAATTTTGGCCTGCTGAGTTGCGAGAAATAAATTGACGATTGAAATTTCCACAAGGACTTTCTCGTCATTTTTTTACAGATATTTTTTATGATACTTGGACGTAATTTTGATTTATTCGCGTGGCTATGAATTTTTGGTATTTATTTGTACGCGAGCGATATAAAAAGGGTGAAATATCGAAAGTTTCGATGGGAAGGGGGAAAATGGTAGAGGGATGAATATCTGAAATTTGTGGGGCGCGTGGACGTTTATAAACGAGCACTGCTGTTGCCTAATAGGAATTATTGTCTCTGCGTATGTACCGGATAAGCGCACCACTCCCACCCTTTATCGTTGGCAATATCTTCCAAAGGGTAAACGTCGACATTTGTGAGACATAAAACGTGCCCTACTGATTCCCTGGAGCCCCGAGCTTTTTTTAACTACCATCATTCACATTATACGACGAGGCGCAGAAAATATACGAGATGGATATTACTAAAATAAATTTTTTTATTTCGTGCGAAAAATAGCATTTTCTAATTTTCAATGCAAATTGGGACGATTTATAATTTTTTATGCAGATCCAGATTTTTGGCGTTGTTCATTAAAGAAACAACTGCAGATAATCCAATAGTGGGGATGCAATTATTTTTAAAATTTTTTATTCATTCCTACTACTTGTATTTTAAGAAATATGTACAGGAAATTACAATTTTAATCGCGTATCGGGTTTTACGTGAGATTTTTATTTTTCAGTCCTATTCAAAAGTATGAAACTATATTTCTACGCCTTTTTGTTTTTTTTTGAAACTACGTGCTCGCCAAGAACACACATTTCATTAATTAAAAATGCTGGACGTCTTGATACCAGAGATTGTTTAGCGCTTTGTGTATAACCTTGACTGCAAAAGCTCGCACTTTATCCGATACGACGAGGTGTAACTTCAACCTGTGAAACGCGTAAAAACTCAACGCTAATTGGGCACTCGGGGAGCGCGCGTTGCTCACCGTGAAATCCGATATTTTATTACACTCCAATTGCAATCAATCATCCGGGGTGTGGCGGGATGGAAAAAAAAATACTGAAATATTCGACTACATGCGAAAGGTCGAAGCAAAATTCTCTATTTCAGTACCAAATCAACATGACACGTACGCTTAGGGCTATAAAGAATTAGCTTCGAAATATTTTATAAAAAATTTAACGTTCGATCAATTTATCATAAATTCAATATAAAAATTAATTTTATGTAAGTGAGACGCGGCAAATTTCACTGCGCTCCGTATGATTTTCAAAAAAAAAAAAAATATTGCCTTTCAATACGACACGAACACTCAACTGGACGAAAATCCATGAAAACAACGATCTGATACGCAATTTTATTTTTAAAAAATTGTCTTCTCTCAAACACCAACTATGCGACGAAACCTGAAAATAAGAAGCGCAACGTCTCATCGAACATTTTTTCAGCAGTCTCTCAATTTCGGCTGAAACATACATCAAGATTCGCGGCTAAAATTTACGACGGAGCATTCGTGACAGTATAAATCCTCAAAGCGTGCACGACTACTAAATGCCAGCTCGCGAGTTACAACCAGACGTTTGTGTAACGTACTCGCGTGCCGGTGGAAATACGTTTGACGCGTGGGAGTAGAAAAAAAAAATCACGAGGTATTTAAATTCTTCTCGTTGCGCGTTGAGAATTCATGCGTGTCTCTCTCGCCCGGCTCTGCACATGTCACCGAGGGCGTAGAGGCGCGTTGTTTCTGCTTCGCGAACTCGTCGGTCGGCCGGCGAAGTCGCGAGTCTCGCGCAAATTCAATTATTGATACAAACATGGCGCGATATAGAACAACGATTATTTCACGTTTGACGGACGCGAAAACATCGTTTTTCACTTATCGACTATCGGCGTTACCGGGTTAAAAAAAATTATCTCGGCGAGACCGACGAGTTCGACGCGCGACTCACATGTGACGTTTGGAAAAAGCGATAAGGATAAACACACTACCCTTCGGTCGATCGCTTATCGGCCAAATTCTCAAAGCGGCAAACACGCGACCGGCGAAGCCTTACGAAAGCTCTTCGCTTCTCTTTCTCTCGCACAGACTGCCGGCCCGAGTACGTGCGAGATCCCCGGAGCGTTGTTCCCGTTTTGAAACGCTCGACTGTTGATGGTTCTCAGTCGCCAGCTGCATCGGAAACACGTTGCATTACACACTTTGCTGTGACATTCTCGCGCGCGACATTTGCCACTCGGATTTTTTCGTATAATCAATAACTAAAGATAAATTTCAATAAATCATCGAGTTCGCTAGAGTCATCACGAAGTGAACTACGTAACATTATCACTGCCTTTATACAAGCATATATATATATATATATATAGATTTTTTTTTTTTAATTAATTAAAAAATTAAATATCGATATAACCGAGATCTACGAGCGAATTACCGTGGCAGTCGGGTCGGCGAATTAGTCACGGAATGAGTGCAGCGACGAGTGGAAGAGTTCCAATGAGCTCGATGTCGAGGAGTGGCAAAGTTTCGGCTGGCAGCCGACTGATCGGTTCTTCGGGAAATCTTTTGACGCGAATGCCAATGGGCGACAAATGGGAGACGTGGAAGCGCGAAGTACTCTTCGAGGGCGCAATCGTCGATACGAAAAATCGGCCCGAGTCGTTGATCCTCGATGACTCGCACCGCGTGGAAACTCCTTCCTGCGTAGAGGATAATCGCTTGAATCGGTGAGTTCATCCTTCGACGGGTCGCGACAAATTTTTGCGGGTCGAGAGCCAAGAGTACCGAGCGATAACGAGGAAAGATACACTTACGAGAAAATCAGCAAGTAAATTTGCTCCAGCTCGAATCAGGCTGAGATTGTCGCTAGGTGGTCGCTAGGTCAACTTAAAAAAAAAATCAATTTTTTTTAAAAGTTGACGTCAAATATTTCATTGATTTTAATAAATATTCGTTTCATCAAAGTAACTATTTAACTAATTCAAGAAGACATTTGTTTCAATAAATTATTTTACTCGAACTAAATAAATGGTTTATGTCACAAAAAATTATTTTTCTTGTTTTATTATTTTTTCGCCTTTTTGCATAAATGTGTTGACAAACACTCGTGAATAATTTTTTAAATCACAATAAATAATACGGAATTATGGAAATTTGTCGACAAAAAGTGTTATCGCGTGTACTAAAAAAAAAAAAAAAAAAAAAAAAAATTCTTCGGCTTCAACGTCTCAGTCACTCGATATGATAATCGGTGACAACACCGATTATCGACCGACCTGCTTTCGGGTGTGTGCAGCTGTCGCATCCATCGTCAAATCCTCCTCGACCATCTCCACAAGCGCACACAGTGATCGACACTGCCGTAGAAACGCCGTCTGTATATGGTCTACATTTTTTTTTTTCACCTCGACGACTGTGATTCACCGCAGCGTCGGAACAATGCAACGCTCGCTACTCCATCTCTTACACAATTCCTCCACACGAGCAACCGACACACAGGAGTCGCGACATATTTTCATGAAATCACGCAGATAAAAAAATCGTCGCGCGCTAAATCACCAACTGTTGCAAAATTATTTTCACATCGATCACTCTATAAAAAAAAAAAAAATCTTCTCCCGAGCGTCTTCGATAAGTCTACACAGCCGAATCGATACATTGATATTTAACGTTTCACGTTTCCTCGACTGTTCTCCAAATTTCCTTTCTCGAGATTCCCGAGAGATTTCCGACCGAACGTAATCTTCCGGCCGGACTTCCCGACGTTTATTCTCGATACTATCGGGCGATCGCTCATGAGATCTGAGGCTTGATCACGAAAAAAAAGGAGCACCTTTCCACCCCGACTAATTTTTTTTTTTTTCGAAAAAACAATTGCGAAGAATCGGTTTCGATGTCCCAAAAAAAAAAAGACCCGATCCGGAATCGCGGCTTTCTCGCGATCGCGGGCTGATCGTGTTGGAATTTCTCGGCGTTGGCGATGCATCGATCATCAGAAACTGAAGGGTGACACGAAGGATTTCGCGGCCGCGAAATCGCGGCCAGTCATCATCGGACACGTAACGATGTCTGCGCGAACGAGACGATCGGATCGTGTCGGGACAATGGCTCGTAATGGAAAACGCGCTGGTCGAAGGTCGAGCTCCGTCGAGGAGCGCTTCCACGCGATTGGAAGAGCTCGAGTCGCCGTGAATCGTGTATGACTCTACGTCATAGGAATATCATTGTTCAGTCGGAGTTTGAATGCCGCGTCGGTGGAGGAAGGAAAGACCGAGAGTCGTCAGTCGAAACTCGTGCGTGGAATCGGCTCGGTGGGAGTTTACGTAATCGGCAGTTCGAAGTCCGGTAGGAGCGATCGGTATTGTCCGTGTGTGCCGCACGTGTGTGTCGACTCGTGCTCGCTCCTGCGATCGCGCTATCGAGAAACTAGTCGACGGCCAGTGCAACGATAATTTCACTCGGGAACGAGACGATTTCTGCGCTCGATCTCCGGCTGGCGAAAGGATCGACTCCTGGAAAAATACGTTCCCGGCGAGTACACGAGATCGCGACGTTTCTCGCGATTATTCGCGGACGGTGCGAGAGTCAGTGGCGAAGGAAAAATCGGCGATCGTGGACGGTGAAAATGTGTCCAGCGGATTAATCGAAGGTAACTTTTGGTTGGCGAGGAATAAACGAGAATTAAGATCGATTTAAGTGAGACAGTTGCCGATCTTTTTGGACATTCCACTCCGTTTTTTAATTCGATTGGCTCGATCGGTTCTTTGCCGGAGCTTCGAAAGCGCTGTCCGATAAAAATGCGCACGGTGGAAATTACCGATCGTCGTAGCGGTCATTAAATCGTGCACGTGATTGGAAAAGACGATCCGCATAAAGTCATCATATACATATATGACTTGATACACACATTCGTGATATTTTAATTCGTATGAAGGATTCTCAGCGAGACTGTTGGGATCCGAGCGGAATTTCGTAACGATTATTAAATTTTGTGAGTGACATAGAAGTGTGTAATCATGGTCTGGGACGATAGTTTGTCGGTGAAAGAGGTCACCGAAGCGAAAAAGAAGACCCCTCGCTTCCCGTCAAGAGAGAGAAATTTCGCGGTGAGACGAAGAGGCGCCCGACGTTCCGGTTCGGTGCGCGATTCCGGTGTTTCACCGACTGGCATTCCTCCATCGACACCCGAATTTCTCGGTCCTCGGACTGTCGAGGGTGA
Organism: Listrodromus nycthemerus; assembly: GCA_963978505.1. NCBI lineage: Eukaryota > Metazoa > Arthropoda > Insecta > Hymenoptera > Ichneumonidae > Listrodromus > Listrodromus nycthemerus. The sequence continues at coordinate 23,097,276 of OZ021680.1, read as the reverse complement.
CGTCTGCGGGTCCCACGATTCTCGCGATGATCCAACGTGCCAGTAAGAAATTCCTCTGAAACGCTTTGAGCTTGCTATTCGAATGGCTTTAAGAACTAATCGGTGAGAGCGAAAATTGGGTTTCCAGGAAAAAATTTCATTCATTGGAACGAGGTCCAAAGTTACGAAGCTCGTATCAGAGTATTTGCTTATGGAGAGGCTTAGGTGTTATTTTTTTTCAACGTGTAAAGTTTTAAAAAAATGAAGATTAATTAACTCACACACGCTGATAGAAAATACTCCTTCAAAAATCTCGGCTACTTACAGAAAAAAAAAAAACAAATTTTAGACCATCCGACTGCGAAAAAATAACCGAATAAAAAAGACACTCCGACAAAAATTAAATTGTTTATAAAAAATAAATAAAAAAATAATGAATGAACACCCACAAAATCCTGGAATAATTCTCAACGAAATTTCCTGCTATTAAAAGTCGAAACTTTTCAATAAAATAATTTATCGTCGTCAATGATGACGAAATATTGAAATAATCGAATCACTGTGCAGTCAAGACGTCGGGGTGAACGTTCCATTGATTTTCATGTTGATGCGTCACGTTCAATCATAATACTATGTGTAAAATTTTTCTACAGACATCGATTGAGACTTCTCTTTCGAGAAACATTCCCAGCGAACATATTGGCTGTCCATTTTCGCAAACAGCGTGCAGCATACAGCAATGCGGAATAGTGAGATATCGAGGTCGAGACCGAGCGTTCGCGTGTATTTATAGAGATAATCACGAGAGCGTATGATGTCGATTATCATGTCTCCAGCTCTCCTCGTACGTACACGTATAAAAGCTCGTCACATGTCGATGCTCGTAGCGGTTCAAGGATCGCGCCGCGGTTATACGCTGGCGCTGCTCGCGGCATGAATCACGACGGCTTTGTACGTAGCAATATATGTAAAAGGTGCAGACATCGGACTCGACGTTTTCGCAAGTGGGACATTGTGTCCTCCTGGAGAAAAAATGCCGAAGAGGATCGTTAAAATTCTAACTCGAGAGTCTCGGATCTTCGTGCCCGAGAGAACGATAATGAGGAGCGCGAGATTGTCCGTCGTCGCCGATAAACGACGTCATCGATTGTTCTTTTTGAACAGCCACAAAAAAAAATCAAACATTTTTTAATGGAATCGAACTGTGACGAATTTGGAGCGGGGAGAAACTAAAGTCGTACGCGTGCGCTTCCTCTTTTTCTCTTTCTCTCCGTACGAAGATCTACCGTAGGAGATCGCTTTATTTCCGGGTCGCGTGAACCGTGGCAAGGCTATTATGCAGCTCGTTAGCGACGTTCCCGTGAAGACTGTGGGTTCGGCAAAAAGCATATTTCTTAGTCGGGAAGACGTAGTGCGACAGGAGAAGTTATCCTCACGAATAAACCAAAGGTCTCCGTTAGTTGCAGCTATTAATAGGAGCAACGTATTGGCTGATTCGAGGCTCGATCTCAGATTTATATGCACAGATTATAGGGTAATTCGAGCGGATATGGTTTCCCGGACGATACGGACAATTTTTATAACGGACTCTGAAATCAACTGTGCAACGACTCTTCAGAGATTTTCATACTGGTTAGACGTCTTTCGAGGTCTGGCATTTGCTCTCGGAAGCTGAGCGTCGCAGCTGTGCTCAGAGATTTACTGCAACGCGCCCAACGCTTTAATTGTCAAAAAGTGGAAAAGCTTATTTCATAGAAACAAAAATTTCCAATCATAGCGAACGTTCCAATCTCCCAACAAAAAATTCATTAATCTGAAGGATTTAAAATAAAAATTTTCACTCACATGTTTACCGGCAACAGTACGCAATATATGTCTATAATGAGTTAAATATATTAAAATATATAAATATATTGTCTTACGAAAAAAAAATCTTACGTGACTTATTCTTACAATTGGTTGGTAAAAAAAACGAATAAATGAATTATTTAGATTCTCGCTTTTTATGTATATTTTTTTTTCCAAGTATTTCGCTCGCCACGAAAAACTGATAGATAGACGATAGCCTGGTGTTGAGGGGAAACCAATTAATCTCTTACGAAACTCGGATGTACTGCTGGCATTTTATCGAGAGTTCCATTTCTTCCAGGTTGATTAATGGACTTGCTCCGATTATTTTGTAAATCCTGTGAAATCCATACGGGGACGATGTGAAAGTTAGCTCGATTGGACGGGAGCGATGATGATGATCCAAGCAACTTACTTCTGTTTCCAAAAATAAACCGTTTGTTATTCTCTCTATCTCGGCCGCACGTCGTGTTCGCCACTCGCAACACTCTCGAGAGTCTCTCGGGTGTTCGCACTTTCGACAAGAAACGAGCCACTTCTCGCGACTTACAACGATCACAAGAATCGCTAAATCACCTCACGACTAGAGGAGAATACGCGAGTCTTTTCATTGCCAAGGTGTTACGGATACATGCATCGAATAGCCGAGCTTTACGATTTTTCTCGGAGAGGAAGAAACACGTCGGACTCGAAAGCGATGAAGAGTCAAGTGAAAAACGACGACGGGAGATTAGTAAATTTCGAAAATAAAACTGCGATTCGCAATTCAATGAAACTTTGTTGAAATATACGAGAGGGCAGTCGCGAACGTTGACGCTGGTGGGAATTTTATTTTGCCTTGTGACTGGACAGTTCTTTTTTTCACATTCTTATAAATTCAATATGACAATGTAAAGATTTTTAAAATTATTTAATGAAAGTTATTGGAAGCCGTTTCACAAAAACTGTTTCTAAAATACAAGTGCATTGCAATTGCACAAAAAAATTTGAACTCCAATCGAAAGACAATAAATAATAAATACATCAGCAACAATCTAATTTTAATTGTCAGAAAGCTTAAAATGTTACTCTCTGTTCACCACCTGACCCGAAAAACACCGTGCAAAATTGAATTAGAAAAATCGATCAGGTCAACTAATTAAATTGTTTTGCATCAAACTAATTCGTTGACCCAACTAATAAATTTTTCGACGCAACATTTTTACCGTCTGGCTCGGGGATCTTAAAAGTTACCTACCGCGTTTTTTTGAGCGAACCAAAAATTGTCTCCGCTCGATCGAAGACGAATCCGTCTCTACAAAATCGCAAGCTTCAATACACTCTCCAAAATCCACAACCATTTCTTGACACGTAAATCAATAAACAAACATTATTCTCTGTCGTAAAGCAGTTCAGTCGAATGCGCTACGAAGCTCATTTTTACAAAAAAAAAAAAAAAAAATCTTACACAATAGTATGTGAACAGATTAAGTTGCCAGCAGTTCGCCGAAGCGCTAAAATACGGCACGATAATTGCGAACATTGCCGCGTGATAATAATCCAAGGATGTTCCAGTACGTCGTGGCGGAAATACGCTTGTAAAATTTGTGTTCCCGCGCGGATATAAATAAGAACGTTATTCGAAAGCCGAAAGAGCCTGGATTTTCTTTGCCAAAATTCTGTCACTCAGCCGAGTTTGAGTCACACATGCGAGAGTTCGCACTCGTTGCTCAAGTGTGAGACAAAATTCATTCGCCACTGTGTCGCTACTCGAAGTTCACGGAGACCCACGTGTCTAACGCTATGAAACTTACGTAAAAGCTTCGTTGGCTGCGGGCTGAAATGGTCAGCGTGCGGTACGGCCAAGGTCGACTCGTTACCATTCCTTCGTCGCACGCGCTAATGAAATTATAGAGAGGAAGACAAACGTAGCGAGAACCCTCGGACGCATGTGTCACCGTCGTTATTCCTCGTCGGCTCTCGAGATTTCACGGTCGAAACGCGGACTCTCGCTTGCATCCTTGAAAGTTTTGCATTGCTTCCTCGAAGCCGTCGGTCATAACATGAGTTTGATGGTTCGAGACGGTCAGTGGGAATTTCCCAATTCATCGCCAATTTTGAGCAGCAAATTCATTTCTAATTGTGAACCGATGATAATTTTTTCCTTCACCTCAATCGTAAAAACTGTCTTAAAAGAAGTTAAAAAGGGTAAAAAAATGGTTGATGAGACTGATTCAAAAATCACTGCTCACTGATTTTTATATAAATCAGCCGATGAAGTTTTAGATTGACATCCAATTAATGGCAACTTTTTAACCCTTGAAGGATCCAAACATCAACCCAAACACCATAATTTAACTTCCGCGTAAACGTTCACGAATAAAATACTCTCGTATTCACGAGCGTCGCGAGTTTCGGAAATGCTGAGCGAAGAAAAAAAAAGTGAGTTCGAGAGAAAAGGTGCGTGCGAGTGAATATGCGAATAGTTGCGTGTCAAATGACACGAGCGTGGTGCGAGAAATTCGCAGTTATGTGTCGAATTAGCTCGATTCGAAAAGGAATTTTTCGCGTCTGACCAAGAACGACCCATATCTACTGGTAGCACTTCAGGCCGTACTAGCGCCTTTTTCCACTCGGCCGGCAATTTTTAAAAATCACGCTATGTTTCAGAGAAGTGTAAATCAGTGGACAAACGAGTTTCCAACAGAAGTATCTTATGCCAGTAACGCAGCCAAGAGGTAAAAATGACGAATAGTTCGTCGACGTGGCGCGGACAAGTCGACTCATTTGATTAATATTCGCGAACCAAGGCGAATGGACATCCACAAACGAAACCGATTTCGAAGTCCAACCGCGATCGGCGAAGATCCGCCGAGATCTTCGAGCCTCGGTCTTTGCATACAACATTCCTTCCAAGTGCACAAACAAGACAGTGTGGGAGGTCTTTCCAGTGTTTTCGCATGCGTCACCCGGTGACGAAAGATTTGTTTCCTAGAAACGTGAGGAAACCTTTCGCAAGGATCTTTGTTTCTCCGCGTCGACGAGTTTCACCCGTGTCTCGAGTGACTTTCTCCCTCGGTCACCCTCCAGCCCTTTACATTTTCTCGCCCATCGCTTCGCCACTATCGCGACCAAGTTACTCTCCCACTTATTGCAAAGCCTCCGAACGGAAGAGCAACGCAATTTGCCGATGACCGCGATGACGTAGTCCTCCGTCTTTCCGTTCTTCCTACTCGTCCTCGTTCATCGTCGCGATGCTCGTAAAAGTTTGCCCGAGGTGGGGTAATCTTGTATGCTCGTCGCGCGAGCTTTCGTTGAGCTTGCGGATGACACAAGTCGCGCGCGCATGCGCGAATCTTCCCTCCGCTCTTTTAGCCGCCACACATAGCGCGCGCGTTTTCCTCGTTTACGTTCGTAAACCTACCTACTCCGGCTCGCTGAGGAACCTCGTGGCGCCAGTTTGAAGTATGCTCCTTCTGCGGATGCACTCTTGCGCGGACGCCGACCAGCCGAGCCGCGTCCGCACGAGTTTTAATCTCTTCTCCCTCGTCTTCCGTATCGCTTCTCCTCTTCTTCCTCATCGGGATTAACGCGTCGACGACCTCCGAGGTCTTCGCTCCACTCCGTCAGTTGACCCTTTTGTTTTTTTTTTTTAATCCTGGAATGTTAATATAATTTGAGAAAATCCTCGTGCGAAACTGTGAAGCATCGGACAGTTCGAAGGTGAAGTGATGCAAATGCATTTTCGTCAGGCGCTCGTTGGGACATCGGAGAGAGTGTTGAGACGAATTATGATGGATTGTTGGGCGAGGAGTTAAATGCGACCACCCGAGATTCCCTCGAAGCGTGAGCTGTCAATTTGACGTCTCGGTGACGTGTCATTGCACAGACGAAGTTTCAGCCATCCGTCGGTTGAGACGGAACAAATTTCTGACTAATTCGAGTGTCGAACCGAGAGGGAGAATCCGAACGTTCCGATGTGAACGGACTGCGTCGGATAAAATTTATCTTGGGGATAGTTTTTCTGCTTTGCGCGGAAATCGGTTCGAAATAATTTATTCGACTGACAGACCCAAATAAACATTCATTTGGTTCAAACAAATGATTTTATTAATTTAATATTTATGGAAAACGGAAAAACATTTATTTACACGGCTCTCGTTCAATAGATTATTTTTCTGGCAATTTTTTTAATAATTTTTTTTTCAATGATTCCGCGACTCGTCGTTCATTGGTCACTTTTGGACGTGGCTTTGACGCGTGCATACGGAAATCTGTCGCGTTAGGCATTCGCGAAAGAGGAAACACGACGTGGACGCGTATGTATCAAGCACATGGACGTAAATAGATTAACTCGAAATTGCGCTTAATCCCGGGACTGCTATTTTAAACGGTGACCATTACCGTCTCTTGATATATCGGGCATTTATCTAATTAATAGCCATTAGCTCTCGGGGCTATCGCGATCCGCGTCTATGCGTGCGCATACCAACGCATACGTCGAGAACACAGGTTGACAGGCGCAAGAAGCACCGTAGCCTCGTTCGATAACACCTGCGCACATTCTCTCATCTGAGAATATGATTTTTTTTTTTTTTAATTATTCAACAATCGCGATTAGGTACACCGGATGTAAAGAGAAATTAATTTATGGTCAGACGTAAATGGTTTTTCGATAATTGAGTGGAGATCATCGAAACTGTTGATTTGAAATTATGAATTGATGTCTCAAGGGGAAATCGGAATCTATTTTTTTGTCAATAACGGCTTGACTCACAAATGGCAATTTTTATTTTTTATTATAAATTTTTTTACGATAACACGCTGATATGTTTCGTGAGAATATTTTCACTGTAAAAAAGATTGTAAATTTAATGGACGGATATTGGAAGTTTTTATGCGTGAACGAGTATATTAATTTTTATATTCTCATATCAAGTTAGAGTACAATACTTCAAGAATAATTCAAAAACACCACTTTTCGTAATTTTTTTTGCCACACAAAGGCTTCCAACACCGGCATATTTTCTTACAGACATTTTTCACAATGCATTTATCATTGCAATAATTAAACTTCACTATAAAAATAATTGTAGCTCTTCCCAAAAAAAAAAAAAAAAATCAAAACACCGTCAAATGACATAAATTTTATTCGGCGCAGGTCTGAATTTTCCTCGGGTTTTCACTACACGTTTTGCCGCTAAGGTTACAACTTTCGAATAAATAATTCACAGCATCGAAGGCTCCAATTTTTTTTTTTTTTTTTTTTTTTTTCGAAAGAATAATCTACGACGATCTCCCAGTTCGTCGGTGACGTAGCGTCGACCTCGATGAATTATTGTTAACCGATGCGACTTTTTCGGAAATAATAGGTACGAGAGTGACGATCGCGAGACGCGTAAAACATTGACCACCATCTTCCCTATCAGATTTATCGTATCAATATCTTGGCAACAACACAAGCCACTCCGACATTATCGACTCAACGCCGAAGGGTGAGCGAACGTGTGATAAGAATCCGGTTGCGTCTCCGATAAACCCTAAAGAGGGTCGGGTGTTACTGAGAGAAAGCTCGTGAAACGTCGTGCGAGGGGTTGGAACAGAACCGATCACCTACTGATATGGGATTCAATTTAATTTATTTTTATCTATCCCTCCGTCATTTCCACGAGAATTTATCCGTCGTAGCTGAAGTCTCGTGTATTCTCGATCCTGTCTACGCTGACGGGGGGAAAGAGAAGCGTGCATGATTCTACAGAATCGTCCACCGAATCTTTGCCATTTTCCTTTCACCGATATATCAACGAAAATCCCGTGAAGGGCTTTATGCATGGGGATAAAAAAAAAACCCTTCGTCTCCCTCGCAGATCGCATGGGCCGATCGTAGCGGAATCGCGGAATCGTAGCGAATGAAGAGGTTCGGACGAAAACCCCCGAAACAGCGTAGCTCATTGAGTCGCGTGAAAGAAACTGGCAGAAGTGCCGAGCGTCACACACGTGTCTCGGAATTTTCGAAGTCACTGCAGTGCATTTACCGGTCGTCGTTAAATCGCTCTAAAAATCTCGAAAATCTGGGATTTTACCGATGGGAATGCGAAAATAATAGACTTTTGTGAATTCACTGCCAGTAGTTTGAGATCGAATTGAATGACAATAAAGGGAGGAAGACGTGGAAAAAAAAAAGAAAAAAAATAGGATTAAATCGCAAGAAGATAATCGTGAAGGACTGATGAGGAAATAAGAAAATTCACTCTGAACGGACGACTTCAGAGGCGTCACACGACGCCGACTGTGCTGGCAGGATCGGCACCGAGGATGAGTCCCAAGGGTCCGAGTCAGGAGGGTCAGAAAATGGAGGTGAGGGTGTCTTGCGTCGCCGTGCCCGGAGCCGAGCCTCAGGGAATTCGCGTGAGAATTCCCGAGCCGAAGAAGAGGCCGATCAGTCCGCCGATTCGGGAACCGATGCGAACGAGATGTCCATCAATTTCGGAGAAGGATTTCTACAAGAAAACCGCTTCGCTGGACAGACGGGAAAGATATCCGACGCTTTCGGGGGCGGAAATAAAGTGGGGAGTCGGGGCGACGACGCACGGTGAGACACAAACGCGCGGACGAAGGAATCCAATGCTCGACAGGAAAAATCGTTTTCCGACGATTTCGGGCGCTGAGCTGAAGAGAGGCTTCACCATCGGCAAATGTCCACTGGAAGACGGTCTCGATCTGAGCCTGGCACCCTGGCCGGGCATGAAGTGGGCGTGCGTCAGGGTTCTCCATCTCTACTGTAAAGTCTTCGACCAGTTCGAGTTGTTCGAGCTGATTGTTAGGTAAAATATGCATTATGAGTTATTGGCGTTACTGATTATTTTATAAAGAGGTAAAATACGTTTCGGCCGAGACGCGAGAGTGGACCATTGAAAAAATTGGCTCGATGTTCGTTTAATTATTTTTTTTTTTAATCATATTTTCGAAATTTAGAAAACTGTAAATTTAACAAGAAAATAACGATAAAAGTAAACGGTGTTCCAATTTGAACACCGGGTTTAGAGATGATTTTTTTTTTTTAGAAATTAATTTTCGATAAACGCTTCAATCTGGAGTGTTCGCGTTGCGCAATTGTGTTGTAAAAAAAAAAAATTTATCGAGATGCCCGTCGATGAAATTTCAGCTCGATCTGGGGACGTTTTTGCCACTTTCGCTGTGAAAGAAAAGCCGAGGAAGCGGACGGTTATCGCTGTTCGTTGACCATTTTTGTATTTCTTTCGGTCGTTCGGTAAAAATGCAAATTCACTCGGTGCGAACGGGGTCTCGGTCGTCACGGATATCTCTGAGCCTCACCTCGGCCCATCGCAAATCGTATTACCCTCATTTAGCATCCAGCTCGTCGGACGGGTCGCTTCCTCTCGCGTACACACACGCGCGTTCGTCAGCTCGCCTTGGAGGTTCGAGTTATCGATACAACCGTTCCTTAAATGGACTCGTAACATTTATAATTGTACCGTCGCCACGAACATTCAGCCAAATTGAAAATATTTTTCAATAACACCGCGGCACCTCGCACGGTCGAGAGAATTTCCGAGACAGCCCTCTTGTCTGAGCGTTAACGATCCTGGCGCCTTTTCCACTGCGCATATCTGGTTCCGCTCGTTCAATTTTTATGACGCCCGATTTATTCTCCTTTCGCGACAATTTCAACGAACCAACCGAGCGTCCGACTCTCCCCGAGCTAGTCTTCCTTGTCGTCTTTTTTTTTTTTTTTTTTTTTTTTCGTTCTTCAGCACGATAATTGTAACGAACAAACGCCCGAGCTAAATCATTCGTGTAAACGGGGTTATCGGGGGCCTCGAGGGGAATCTCAATGAAATATCGTGGGCAATATATATCACTGTCGTTTAATGAGAAGCCGGGACTATAAATCGCGCTCGACTATATTGCACGTCAAGTGCGGAGAGGCTGTCGATGGTCAATTGCGAAATGAATCGTGTGGGCACAAAAACCATGGAATGCAACTGTCGTTCTCTCGAGCGCGCACAGTTTTATCTGAATTACACGGAGATTCGGTCGGTTTCCAACGCTGAGGAATGACACGTAACGCACCAAAGTCAAAAACGATTTTGAGTCGTTACGTTGACGCGAATGTCCAATTGTCCTAGTCGTTGACACAACGAGAAAAATCGTCGACGGAATGTTAACGCCAATTACGAGTAAAAATTTATTATTTCTTTCGAGACTTGATTTTCGAGACCTATTTATCAGAATTAGGCTAATCCCGCGATTGACCCAAAAAAGAAAATAGTTCTGCCTAGTCGCACGGAAAACTGGCTGAAAAATATTTTTATCCCAGAATCGATGATGGGACGAAACGAAATTTTTTTTTTTTATATCACATGCTTCCTTTCCCCCTTGTAGCTTAAAAAAAAAAAAAAAAAAAATACTAGTCGCGAATAAACAAATCAGGTGAAATATCTTGGATTAATTTAGTTAAACATCAGATTAAAATTATCTACAGAAACAGAACATGAAATCATGGGTTTTTTCCTCGGTCACCCGCTTACTCCCAGACTACCACAATTTTTGACACGAAAGAAACGTCATCGAAACGTCCCTCCCCTCACACGGTCAACGACTGGTTCACCGATTCTCCCCACGAAGAGCTCAGGCAATTAGGCTTCATTACTTTTTATACCCTCCTCTACGCCCCTTTTCCTTGGCGACCCTCGTTACGAAACGTTGATATACGTCCGTAATGCATATTCCAGTCTGCTGGGCGTGTTCGGTGATGTTGACTCGCTATCGACACCGCGCAATTGCCAGCTGAATCTCCAGCAACGAGTGCAATAATTCGGTCTGCCTCACGACGAGCCAGCACGCGAAACCGTCTCGGCATTGTATCAAAGTTGACCCGGGGGCTTTACGTTGGAGGGTCGATCCCTCGCATCGCCCTCGACAACCCTAACGACGTGTCAACCCTGCACGGTGCAGCATATTCGGTCTCACCGCTCGGTGTCCTTTTTCGCCCCTTCGTTCCATCGAATTTTATACGCTGGCGATGCGTTGCGCATTAACACGAATGCGCGTACAGGGAAATGCATCTTTCAACGAGACTCAACGAGCGTCAACCCTGCCCGGTGCAGCACTTCCGGTCTCACCACTGGTGTCCTTTTTTTGCCCGGACGTTCCGGCACCCAATTTTCCCGAGTTACTCTTTTTGATTTCTAGCCGTTGCTGTACTCAAAGTCTCGACTAATCGATTCGGCGAACGCTCCTTTCTGGTCGAAAACTCTTGCAAATTCACACTGTACACATCCTCCGGATTATTATGTAAGAAATATCACGTTGTAGAGACACAAAGATTCACGAGGTAAAATTTAGAGTCGTGAATCTGAGTCTCAAAAAAAATATAATTACATGTTTTTTTTTTTTTTGTACGTTGGTTCAAAGACACAAATAATCGACAATTTCCGTCGATGGATCTCGTCGATTTTTTGGAAGACATTCGTACGATCGCACGTGGGCCCGACGATTTTTTGCCGGAGAGTTGAATGAGTGGCGAAGATAAATAAATGAGCAGAATTAATTAGCTTCGGCTCAGGTGGTTTCTTGTTAGCCGAAGCTCTCATACTTTTTCCACAAGGTATTAAAGTGAGTTGATTCGCTGAGAGTATATGGTCTTGTGCTGTGGCTTGGGGTGAGAAAGCAGCACCCCTTGCATTAGTCAGGGTTGGAAAGCTCGCTCGCTCCAGCCTTGACGCTAACATCCGGAAGGGTGCGGTGTGGAATCACGATAAATGTCCGTCGTAAATGCATCTCGTTGATTACGATCAACACGTGGAGCGTATAGAAGCATACCAACGAACCTCCCAAAGAAGCTTCGCTATCGCCAATAAATATCCACACTTCCACATGTATTCCTGCAATATTTCTATAAATACCGAATGGAATTTCCGGTACCCCGTGTTATCTCGTCGAATTCCCTCGAACGATGAGAAAGCTAATCAGACGAGCGTTATCGAACAAGGGACGGTAAACACGAGGTCGGAAGGCACACGCGAAGAGACCTAATAAAATGTTATTGGATCGTCGGGGTCGGAGCTCGAGGCGATGATTTTACCAGGATTCAATAAGACCAGGCCAACGGGTACAAATATTTATTCGACACGTACAAGCAAAACCAATGAGATTTAATTTCGGTCGACGCTATAGGGAATTTCCTTACTAATTTTTACGACTATTTTTTTATTTTTATTTTTCTACCTTTTGCCGCACATTAAAGGGTAAATGCTGATGAATTTAATGGATTTTTTCAGGAAGAACTGCACGAGTTGCAAGTGCCCGAGGGAGGCTCACGACGTCTGTCACGAAGAATGGGTTTCCGTCAGGGCCAGGCTCGGCCTCAAAGGCGAAGGACCCAACAACCATGTGGGCTTTGACCCGAGGGACAGAGGACTGACCTGGGCGCCACCCGGATTACCACCGAGCAAGGTGGGTTTGCCTCGGAATAATTCTCGAATCGAGTAATATTCCGAATCATCGACGTTCGATCGGTAACGAATCGTGACACACACTGAGACAAGGTAAAAATTGTATCGTTCGAAAGTCATTACCATGAAGAGAATTTTCATTTAATATTTTTTGTAAAAATAATACTAATTACGCCAGAAAAAGAAAAAATTAATTCAAGATCGAGGCGTTTTCAACGCAATGGTCGCAGTAATTTTTGAGTTGCAGTTACAACGGATTACCGAATTCTTAATGGATCAATCTCGTTCGATGTGGCAATTTACATGCGGTAAACATAACGGAGTCACGATCTAGAATAACTCATCGGTCCGACAGCTTTGCACGTTTCCACGGCTAACGAGACTCCACTAATCGATCCCTGTAACACGTGGCGCCGATGTACACACATCCGAAATCGATCGGTTCCTCCGGTGAAACACCCGCTGCGACCTCGATGATGGATGTTTAAATAAAACATCAAAGCTTCCCCGAGATATCGGACGGAGTGCCAGGATTCGGATGCATCGCGATCGACAAATAAACTTCGATCATGTAGGCCAGAGAGATTTTTATGCGACGGGAAACGGATATACGATTTCGTTGAAACCTAAACGACACGTGCGTCTGTTCCTGAGAATGTTGGTCGTAATCTGCTCGAGTGTTTCATAATTCGACGATAAATTTTGGGATGCTTACAGTCCCATGCGGAATAACCGATAAACTTTTACGACTCGAGTATCGGGTTTATACGACAACACTTGGACGCGTGTACAGGACGATTCAGAATAAATATCGATTTTCTCGTTAAAATTTTCAAATATCGATCACATAATTTTTCGTAATTTTTTATTTTTATTTTTGAAATATTTAGTAATGAGAATTATCGATAGTTTTTTGAGATTGACGAAAAGTACGTGTGAAAGGATTGTTCGTTTTGTAAATTCCGAAACAATAATCGTTATGTAATTGTGATTAGCCGTAAGTCGATAATTAACGATTATGAAATTGGCAACCGGAAATAAGATCTATCCTTGGTTTCCTATAAAGTTAAAGAAATAAATAAAAAAAAGGTGCGAAATAATTTGCACATGTATTTTCCCCTCCGATTTCTAATCCACAACTGATTTTGCTCTCAAAGCCATATTTCATTAAAAAACTTGGAACGACTGCTCGAGGCCAATACCGATACGCTTCACGCTATACAATAATTCCCATAACGCACTAAACGAATCAAAGACCAAGAACAAAGAGTTTAAAATTTTTTTGCAAAATATCTTGCACGGGAAATTTTTACCAAATTTTTTATCAGTTTCTCTGGCCGTGTGTCTGTCTCTGAACACACGTTCAGAGACGAATACACGTCGAATATGTTTACACGAAAGCCGAGAAAAGCTTTCGCTACAAGAAACCACGAGAGAAATTTACTTTTAATTTCGAATGCTGCAACCATATTGAGAAAGTCGCCGCGGATATTTATTTTGAAAGACGCTGTACACGTGATAACATGCGTATCCAACGACTCGTTTGGCAACCCCCGCATCAATATTTCCGGAAAGCTTGTCATAACTTATGTCAAGTACGCCTGTGGCTGCAACGGGGTAACCGCATACAGCAATCCGCCCTCGCGCTTTAAACTCTTTTATCATAAACTCTCCACCCGCTGCTTTAACGACTTTATGCACTCGTATAACCGCATGGCCAGGGTGAAATAGGGACGGAGCGAAGATGCACGACGCTGAATTTATGAAGGCAATACTCGATTAAGCTCGTTCGGTTGAAAGATACGGTCCGCTAGTGAAATGCTCAACCGGTCGGTAAATTCGACGATCGAGCCGGGTTGGTGTTTATAGAAACATATAAACGATTGTATCTACTTGCTCGGAATTTAGAGAAGGTATTTTATTTAATTTGTAGGTGCGATGATCTTTTGACTATGTAATTCGAATAGGGTAAAAGTGGTGAATTAACACTTGACTCACAAAATTCTGTGAAAACCAAAAATCACCGAATATTCAATTAGAAAGATATAGCGTGACAAAATTTAAATTTAATAATTGAAGGTTCATCGTTTGCAGTAAAGGGACTTGAAAAAAATTCTGTAATGGTCAGAAGACACGAAATATTTTTAATGTCGAATGAACCTGAAAAAAAAATTTAATTTGACAATTTCTGAAGGGTGTTATCTACTCACGAATAATCGCTTCCACTTACAAAAAAAAATGTGTCTGCGACATTGTTACAGGTAGAGGAGTATTACGCGATGCTGCCGGAAATGTCAGTGCCGAGAATCGGCACTCCGGGGGAACGACACAGAGATCGTCAATTAGCAACGCAGCTGCCTAAGCAAGACCTGGCCAGAGCTTATTGCCGGCACCTGGACTCTCAACATTCCGCGAGCGCAGACGACTTTATGGCTGCGCGGAACGAGATTGCACTGGACATCGGTAGCGTCAAAGAGATTCTCGAACGAGGCCACGTAAGTCTTCTGCTCCACTCCCGGTCATTGTCTCTGTGCGTTCAGAGAAACATATTATGAAAATTTCTTCGATACCAATCGTACGAATATATTTACTGACACGAGTTTCCATTTGAAATTCTAGGAATGCGGAGCTTGTCACGAACCCCTCAAATACGGAAGTCTCGTTGTGTCGGCGAGTAAATTAGGTCTTTCATATCACCCGTCGTGCTTTCAATGCACGCAGTGCAGAGAATTGCTGGTCGATCTTGCCTACTGCGTTCACGACGATGCACTTTACTGCGAGAGACATTACGCCGAACAACTCAAACCCAGATGCGCCGCGTGTGATGAGGTGAGTTTTTTTTTTTTTTTTTTTTTTTTAGAAACAAGCAAACCGCGTTATTATATTTTTTAAAAAAGCTTATTGCAGAAATTTCCACGAGACAAATGAGATGTAAGTAAAGTAAAGTATCCTTCTATACTGACGAAACTCGGTCGTCGTTCGAAAGGTGTGATTTGCATCTGGTTTATAAATTTATCTGAATTGAGTAATGTCAGATGCTGAAATTAATCTGTCATGACTTCTCGACAAAATGAAAAATTCTTTTCGAAAATAAAAAAAAAAATGTTGAAAAATCATATCAGCTTAACGTGACAAATATGACACTCGAAACTGCAATGCGAGGAGCATAGAAATTGTTAATCGTGCACTCTGCCGGATCAGCAAACTTAAGTGGTAACAGCCGCGGGGGTTCGCGGCGCTCGCATCAGTGGTAGCTCGGCTCCCTTTTTGTCCAGCAGTAGAAAAAGTCGGTCATTGTCAGACACGCTCCGCGAGCTGGCGGACTTATTTTTATCGGCTCGATCTACGAAGTTCGCTTTTACCGACGAATCGTACTCGAACTCCCAACGCGAGCCAACGTTTCGTATCCTCGACCTTTCTGCGCTGTCAGCTCTGTTGTGCGGGCGAATTCTTCGCGAAAAAAAAAATAACAACGGATGCCTAATGCGTTCATAAAATTTGTATTTTTAATTGCTAACGATAATTGTGAAATTTATATTGCACACGTATAAATGTTTTTGTAATTACATCGTATATGTATATATGATAAGTACTTACATGTAGCGATAGCCTTTCGATGCCGAAGGCTTTGAAATATCCAGTTCTGTCCATTTACGGTCGTAACGACCACCGATATAAGGCCGGATTACTTTACGAAGCAACGCGACGCAGTTTGCGCAAGGAATTTTTATAGCGACCAACGATTCAGGATGGCATTGCTCTCTGAGCTCTCGAGACCGAACTCGATGACCCAAATATAAACACAGGCAGTTTCCAAGGTGGACTCTCGTCTCGTGTGCATCGATAAGGACCATGCAGATTTTTCGTTTTAAGGACAAACGTATGCGACACAACGGGTTGTAAATTCCACTCGTACATAAAAACCCGCTTGATCGCCGCTTCGTCTGACCTAACCGGGACTTTCCACTACGCGTTCACAATCCTAACTTCGGTGAAATAATTTCTCGTCCATTTTCTTAAATTTTTTCCCATGTTAAAATTTATATTACATTCTACGTTTAAGTAATTCTAAGGTTTATATACAATCTACTTTAGTCAGCCACTTTAGGTTTCTCGTAATGTTTCTCGGGAGATGAGCTTGATGGCGAAATCTCGGAGAAACCGGGCTGTCGTTGATTTTACCGGGTCGTCTCGAAACGAGACAGTCACAACTGCCGGTGGTAATCGAATAGTTTCCAAGATCTCTCGAAATATCCTCTGGATTGCGTGTACAATGAAGCAGCAGTGTCGCGCGATGACGAGGAGCGTCTCAATCGTCGTCTGGCGTAACTGGGCCAAATTTGGGCTTTATTTAGAACGAGTCGAAAATAGTTTTGTATATTTGATAACGACAATGCGAAACAAAACTCTACTCATCCAGTCATTCCATCCGAAGATATCGAGCTTGCCATCGATGAATATATATATATATTTTTTTTTTTCGAAAAAAAATGCACATGCATTTTTCGCGATATATTTTGTAAGCTTTCGTCGAATTTTCTATTTCTAGTTCTATTGCGCAAACATCAACGAGTCGCAGCGACTCAGATACGAATTGATATTTATAATATCCCACTCATTTGAATTTCTCCAATATATATATATACATACATTTTTTTTTTTTTTTTAAACTATTCACATCCATTATTTACTATATCGCGGAGAAACAAATTTTTATCAAAATACCAAATTTCACATTCTTCTTGGTAAGATGCCAAAAAATTGTTTGTTTCTGTGGCTCGTCATGTCCGTCATAAAAACATTGACGAGTTGCGTCTCACACACGAATCGACATCGACAATTTTAAACCTATGTCATTTTTTTTAACTCTTTTTTTTTTCTTCTTTTCGTTCGGAAACTTTTCGCATCCGTAGTTCGCTGGATAATTGAAAAAAAAAAAAAAAAAAAAACTTCATCGAACTTATTTCACAATCTGCTTGTTGAAAAAGACGCGAGAAATCGTTTGTTTCCGCACCGTGTCCGTTATGAAAACATCGAGTACCGACGAATACCGACGACTCATATACGAATTGACATCTACGATTTTCCACCTATTCGAGTTTGTAAGGACGATCTATTTTGACTGGCCATCGAAGCTAAGCTCCCACCACTCGAGATCTCGTGCCGTATCCAGAGTCCAAGCAGTTCGGTGCTTTCATTAGAGTCAGTCATCGAAACTCGAGCAAAGCGTTGATCATCTTTGGGATCTCTTGGGATCTCCCGGGAGATAATTTTTATATCCGTGTCACGACTCAAACGACGACCGTGGCAAATTTTTTCGCTCGCGTCCCGGGACCAAAATTTTTCTCGACACTATCGGTCAATCGGTCGCTTCTCGTCCCGATATTAACATTCCATCGTCGAGGACATTGAACGAGTCAAACTATCGCTAAACGACTCGAGAGAATTTTCGCGAGTTTCGGTAAGTTCGTTGTTCCATCTTCCACACGAAGAAAACACAGTGAAGCGTGTAGCAAACACACAGACACACGTAGGCGAGTCTGGATCGAAACTATCGGAGACGGACTCGATGATAAATTCGTCATCGGCTCCGACCAGTGCCAAAAGCTTTTGCGGAAATTGCTTGACTTAGAAAGCTCACGGTCGTTCGCGACATTTTTTTTTTTTTTTCATTTCCTCCGATTAATAGAGAATATCGAACCTCGGGTTGAGTGCAAACGATATTTCGAACGTCAAAAATTTTTCGGCATTTTTAGGTCACAAAAATATTGACCCTAAATTTGAAAAAAAAAATGCATTTCGCGAATATTTAATATATTCGCGTATGCGTGTCAAATAAATTCGTGACCAAATATTTTCATAACTTCCGCGCTGAAATTCATGACGCTTTCATGACGCTCGTAGGAATTATTTTCCTAGCAATTTTTCCTCCACAGCTTGAATCTCCATTTCGAGATTTCCCGTTGCTCTGAATCCACCGCCGCGAAGAGCGCGGGTTTTATACAAAAGCGAGCCGAGAAGCTGTGGATCATCGACGCTCGTACGAGCAGCGCAGTATATTTTCTAGAGCATTGTCTATTTCGAGCTGTAAGCACGAGAAATCGCGAGAGACAACACCAGATTGCGTATTATAACACTGCATGCGCTGGCTTTTTTTTTTTTTTACCTTGTCGTGGAAATTCGAGCCCGACATTTTTAAAACGCAATCTGTTGACGAACCTAATAAATCTGGTGGGATGTTTAAATTATTAATTTACATAATAATAATAATATATAATATATTATATATTAATATATTAATATATTAAATATTAATAACATATAATATATAGCTTTAATTAGCTAATAAAAAAAAAACCCCTGAACGAAAGTTTCATAATTGTGTGTCCGGTTCATTAAATATTTTGTTTCTTCGTTCGTGGACTTTTGAAACAATTGTATATCAACGGGATGATAAAGTGCCAATGCGTCACTGCGCAACGGGGGTTGATTTATTTCGTTCGCGATTATCGAGTAATTCGTCGCGCGACTCTCGCGAACTTCCACGTTGCGAGGAGCTTGCACGCGAGAATATCTCCGTTCGTTCCATTTTCGTTATGACTTTGTTTTCGACCTTGACACGGTAACTTCGTGTACCTGGTTCAATAATTAAGCTCACAAGCCGCGACGCTTTCGATCCTTTGAACTTTTACCGAAAGAAATTTATAGCTCGCAGACACGTATCGAAGATCGCTTCTAAACGGAGCAACTACATTTTGATCGGCAAACCACGAGTCTGATAGTCCAAAATAAGGTGGAGATAAAATTTAAGATTTTATGAGACCCATCTCGCGAAAGCTCTCAGTCGTCGAACGATCACTGGTTCTGTAAAAACGACCGAGCGTGACGAGGTCTGAAAGGAATAGTTTGCTCGCGATGATACTGGAGAGCGAGATTTTTGAGGCGCCTCCAATGATTCGGAAAGATGCGCGGTGTTGATAGTTCAACCGCACGATGAATGAACAGATCTAGGTCGGCCGAAAGACAAGCTCGCGAGCTGCCACGGAAATAATCGAGGCAGCAGGAGCAAAACCGCCTGGGAGCAACGGTTTTGGAGACGCATTCGACGCGGTAGGGAGCCGGTTGTACTACTCGATTAGAAACGCAACCACGATCCACGAACCGTTTAGGAACGTCATTGAAACGCGCTAAGGGTTCAGAGTCTCCTGACTCCAACGCGAGTCTCGCATTCTGACCCGGTCTTTGCACTTGACCACTTCCTGGTGCCAGAATTTCACTTGCCACGGGTTCGGCCTGCGACGAAGATTCATTCAGTCTCCGCGCATCCTCCATCTTTTTCCCAGGCGATGGCTATTTTTTTTATTTCATGCCCACAGCCGCATTTCCGTTGCCTGGCGTTAATTAAAACTCCAATTAATGACACGCTTCTTCTCCTTTTTTTCCATCACAAAATTATTGTTTAAGTGGTAGTTCGACGGTCGGTGGCCAACGACTGTACCGTTTACGTAGTCCAAACAGGAATATTCGATGCCACGCGAGGTCAACCGGTCATTACATCATTGAATCAATTTTGGAGCGGTATGACGATTGGTGAAAAAAAAAAATACAGAACGAGAAAAGAGTATTTATCGTAAAATAAAAAAAAAGAAAAAAACTGTTGTCCTTTTAGAGAGTATTTATGTCGAAATTATTGAGTAGAAAAATATGTAAAAAAAATAGTCATCGATAACAATGTTGTTCTTGTTATTTTCCGTGGAAATGCAATTTTTAATTATCAACCACGATCTCGAAAAAACGACCGAAAATTTATTCATCAATCGTCGGAGATTCAAGTTTTCCGATGCCCTTTTTTACCTAACTTTTTTGATTCCATATTAACGAGTAGTTACGAGTAAGAGTAGACGTGAGTGTGATTCTCGTGGCAGTCGATTGATTTTAATTTGCATCCAGATTTTTGTACCATTAGCGGAACTATAGTCGGATATTGGAGCCGAGTGCTCGTTTCACAGTCGAAACACCGTCTAATTCGGTGAACCTATTCGCTCGACTCTCGTGTTTCTCAAGCCCGACGACGACCGTGGCACACGAGAATCCGATTCTGGTCAGATCTCCCCATCATCGACGGAAATAACTCTGGCATTGTTCCTCCTTTACTCCAGTCTCGTGTTTCTCGTACAATAAGCAACAAGTGCAACTTGCAACTTGGACGATCTCTCTGAGGTCATCCAATTTTCTGATTACCGGCCAAATATTAATAACGGCAGAAACATGTTTCCTTTGCGCAATATTTTATTTGTCACCTCGAATTATCTGCGTTCTAGAATTAACGGGTTTGATTCTCATGGCAAACGTCTCGCGGACAAATTCGCGGTCGCGATTTTTCCCGAATATGTCGGTGGTCCAGATGCAACTCTGTCCCTCGTGCTTTTTCAATAAATCTGCGAGTGTTTAGAGGCATAAAATCGCGATAATAATTCTTGAGCGATAATAGTTCTCGAACCGGGTATAACCGAGTGAGGAACGCATCGTGGATTTATTTTCGCCCGCGTCGGATGGACCGTCGACGAAACGTTTATTTTTGGCGAGCAGTATGGAGAATATGGGTGAGGAAGGTGAAACGAAGAGTGAAGATTGCGCAGCCGAAAGGTTTTCTTACTCGCGTGTTCCTTGCACATATTCAGACTTGGAATGGAATTGAGCGAGGCCGGTGAGGGAAGAACTAAAGAAAACCATTGCTACGTTGCGTGCGAGAGTTAACTAAATTTTTGTAAAATCCACCAATTATGGTTCTCGCGTTCACTGTTGGTAAATATTGCGGAAAACGCAGACAATTTTCACCGGACATGAAAGAAATTCATAAAAAAAAAAATTAACGCTTTTCAGCACGACAACCTCGTATTGCGTTTGACATCTTCGTAAATGCCGAAGATTTCAAGAGAAGGCTCGCAAGGCACAAAATTTATTTTGAATTCCAAATACTAAATATGTAAAAAAAAAAAATTCTATCAAGCCTCGAAGACGACTTGCAGTATTGAACTTTTATAGTCTCTAATATTAGCATTATTTCTCTGTCTTCTTGTAGATTGCATCTAGTCGAATCGATTTTCCTACAATGAAATTAAAAAATATTGATCTTTGCTGCGGTTAAATATTGCTCAATACCGAGGAGAAAAAATGTGTGACGTTTCTTGGGATATTCACGAAGCTAGAATTTTAGCGAACGCTGAGGAAAAAAAAAAAGGTTTCGAGCTAATGTTGTAAATCGCAACTTGTATCGATGAGTCGTGAAAAAAAAAAAATTCATAAAAATTCTTCCGAATAGTCATAGCTATAGACGCATGTCTCGCGTTTGAAGAGTAGTTTAAATATAAATTGTCGAGGGTTCAATAGAAGTACGGCGTGAGCCGGAGCACTCCGTGCTGTTTTGCGTCTGGAATTTTGCCAGAGAATCGCGAGTTAGCGTACCGCGCGCAAAATTCTGCCCGCACTGTATGGACGATGATATTCTGACGTCGGATTGTAACCGATGAGGTAACGAAAATAAAATGAAACGAGTGACGTGGCTCTCGAAGCCCACGACTTGGGCAATTGAAAATGCCCAATTTACGACTCGAGCGCGGAAAAATTAAACGGCATGCGCTTACGTTCGACAGTTCGAGGATTCATGCGTTAATTTTTGTCATATTTTCCTTCCTTCTTCTTACGTAATCGCATGTGAAATCGTAAAAGTCCCCTCAGGCGTTATTCACGATAAACTCTGTGAAATTTCTCGGTGTGTCTTCATAGAATAATTAAAACTCAACGGACATCTTGCAAAAAAAGAATTTCGATTGTAAATTAACACTTTTCGCGTCACGAGACCGATTCTAAATAATTCCTGTGAAAAGCACGCTGCACAGACAAAAGCATATAAATTAAATAATTAAAACACAATGGAATCTCACAACAAAGCCATCGAATAATTATTTAGTATTTTTCCAAGATTTTTTTTAAGGAGCTGAAAGGAGCCGAAAATAAATCGACTATAATTGACAAAGTCATGGGAGAATCCGTCACCCTTAAAAAATAAATACCAACGACAACGATTTCAAATAAATCGCATCAAAACCACTCAATTTTATGCATGTCGACCCTCCAAACCATTCGGACAAATTACGAGAAAAACAAAAAACAAATTCCACGCTCTACGATCGGAATTCATGATCTCGATTAATACCACCGAAAAAATTAATTAAAAAAAAGAAACGCAGATCCGACCCGCTCTGGCGAGACCTCGCCGGAACGACTTCGCGTAGAATCCGCGAAGCGATTGTGAAACACAGCGCATAGATTCGCTAGGCCTGCCAGAAAGCGCCGGTAGGTCGTAAGCCAGTCGCGTCTTCATCTCTCTTGTCGATCGTGAATGTTCCATCGCTCGTTCTCGCAAAGTTACTCGCGGCGATTACGGCGCGTCAATCGGCGCAGTTCCCATCACGATCGGTCGCAGCGTTCGTCGCGATATCGCGCGTTATGCGTGCGCGATGCGTCGGTTTGGTGGCTTCTGCCAAAAAGGCAGCGGCTCGTTAATTATCGTCCCGCTCATCGATCGTATGCGTGCATTAAGGACACGCCGCGGATTCGCGTCCAGGGACATTCGGTCTAACTTTAGCCTTAAGCCCCGGGTGGTTTGCCTCGTCAAAGCCGCAACTCGCCCGTCTTTAACGGCCGAAGCGGAGGGCCAAGCAGTTTGAGCTTTAGATCTCGGCTCGTCGCGTTCCAACCGTCGCAAAATAAAACAGTTCACCGGACGACATTCGACGCTCGGCATGGATTTAACCCGATAAGACCCAAGATTCGTGTCGTGGTATACGAAAAAATAAAAATAAAATAAATAAAAAATCGACCGGGAATTTCCGCGTTAAACCCCCGGTCTAACAGCCGATAAAACGAGCTCCCGATCAAACGCGGAC
Organism: Listrodromus nycthemerus; assembly: GCA_963978505.1. Taxonomy (NCBI): domain Eukaryota; kingdom Metazoa; phylum Arthropoda; class Insecta; order Hymenoptera; family Ichneumonidae; genus Listrodromus; species Listrodromus nycthemerus. The sequence goes on along the minus strand of OZ021680.1, from coordinate 23,074,043 downwards.
GGTCCGAAATATGCGCGAGTTCACGCGTCGTGCGAATGGGTGTCCGAGACCGGTAGTAAGGTGCGTTTCGAGTCGTTGAGTCCGCGACATGAACGCGAACGTGCGAAATGTTGTAACGAACGCGAATACGAGGGGGCGAACGACGAGTGTGGGTGTAACCGCGGTTACGTAATTTCCACCGCGGTCACGCCGTGTGTGACGTCATCGAAGTCGAAGGATCTTTCGCTAGCGATCCGCGACGAAACGGCGACGGAGCCGAATCGTGGATAATTAATATCGATAGAGAAAGATTCCGTCTCGTTCGCCGCTCGACCGATGAGTCACCTGGCGAACGAAGAAGCTTAGCTGAGAGTCGCGAGCAACGAAGGACCCTTGGAAAAATGGGTCTTCTGCTCTCGATCCTGGTCGGTTGCGTGGGCGTTTTGGAGCTTCTCGCCTCGCTGAAGCGAGTGACGGGCGAGGCTTCGATCTCGTCGACTGGACCGACGACACCGTGCTTGTCGTATCACGGCACGACTTCCGAGAGTCCGAGCTTTCACGACTCTCTGTGCAGTATCAGTCATTCCGGTGACATTCCCGTGCCGAGGAGTGCGAGAAGGAAACTCGAGAATCTTCACGAGTACAGCCTGCGCGTGAGAAGCGAACTGAAGTCCTTCGGTGGTACCGACTGGAGCACGCTCTCGGACTGCAGTACTCGAGATCTGCTCTCGTTGTCCAGGACGGGTTCGCGACACAGTCTCAACTACGATCTCGTGGAGGAGGATGTTTGGCCTGGCGAGAGTCCCGGCTCGGTCGGGAGGGACGGAAAATTCTTCGCGGAATTCGATGGACCAGCGGGACCGGAAGTTGAGGTTGCTGCGGGAGAGTTCACCGAGTCCAGGGGGGAGAGATTATCGACGAGGACCGCGACGGTCGAGAACGAATACGTGAGATTACCAACTCCGATACCACTGGGAATGTCCGAGGAAATTTCACGATCAAACTCCTCCCTGGGTAGTTCCTTGGACGAATCTGGCAACGAAGGGCCGAGCAGGTTGTTCTTCGATCAGGTGGCGGTTGTCCTGGCTCGGGAGGCAGACTCGACCGGGCCGGAGTCGTCGATCGACGAGGAGGATCTTTCCGGAGTTGGGAAGAGAGCTTTTCTGAGGATCTCGAGATCGAGATCTCCTGAGGTGACCAAAGATCCGGCTGGGAGTAACCAGCTTGCTATGAAGAACTCACCTACATTCGTGACCGAGGAAGTCGATCTGGGCTACGAAGTTTCGATGATGGACTCCGACAGAGTCTCCGAAGAGGTTGGGACATCGCCTGTGATCGATGAGGTCGAAACCGGCTCGGCGAAACATGTGGCAACCGTGAACAGAAGAGGCAGATCAGGCAGAACCACCAGCACGGTTCTCAGGAAACCTACCAGGCTGAAGTCGAAAAACGCAGAGATCAGTAAATCGGCCGAGAATCTGACTGGGAGCGTGAAACGGACCAAGCGTCAACGGGAGCCTGAGAGAAGAAGGTCCGACATATCCGTGCAAACGATGAAACGCGATGAATCGCTTCGAGATGAGTGGACCAACACCTCGCCGACCGACAGCGAGGTTTCGATTTCCGCGAGTCGAACGAGCGTGTCGGTCGAGGTGCAGACGAGTTTCGACGATCAGCAGCCTTTGACCAGTGGAATCGAGAATTCCCGGTCGACGATGACTTTCCAAATGCCGGTCATAGGGCTGTCCGAGAGTCGACGAGACGTCGGTATAAAGGACAGAGACACGTTCGGGAGGAAAGCGTTTAGGAGCAGAAGATTCGCAAATTCGATTTCGACGAAGTCGCGGTCGCTCGATGATTACACGAATACGAATTGGACGACCGGGGAGGTCGACTCTGAGGCGGTCGTGGGTGTCGAAGACCTCGCGGCTGACGACCGGAAGAAGTTCGACGCCAGGGAACCCCGGTTGGAGAGGAACCAACCAGAGTCCAACGGTTGGAGGAACAGCGGAAGAGACACGACTGGTGAACTCGAGGGAACTTTGAGCTTCACGGAGGAAGACTCGGTTGACGAGGAATTCGTGGATGCTGAGGAGGCGAGTACCAGTGTATCCGGTGGCGGACCGATCGAATACTGCATACCGACTACCGACAAGACTGACAAACCTTTCTGGGTAAATTCAACACCCCTGATGAATTCCAGTCAACCCACTTTACCCGACCCAACCGGAGAATCTTTCCCTCGTTTGTCCCCAAGCAAAATTATGCAAGCCGTGGAGGAGAAACTGCTGGCAATTGTTTTATTTTATTTCGCACTACACTGTCACGACACAGGCTTACCGACACCAAGGAACATCAGTCAAAACTCCAACTGACCTCGACAGTAAAACCGAAACTCCAAGTGTTTTTATCACCGTCGTAATTCATTCGATTCCGCTATGCTAATTGGAACTTGGTCCAGATAAACAATTTATGGAAGGTAATTTATCGCCGAAGGGAAATTTAACGATTGTCGAAATGTTTCCATCAACATGGTTTCTTACAGTCGAGACAGAGTCGACCAAATAAATCCTCGATAACCAGCGACTTTAATTCAAATAATTTCATCAGCTTAGACAAAATCGCAGAAAATAATTGTACACAAAAATTTGTACCAATGACTTCTAATCTACAAGAGTTCACAATTCCTTCCTCGGTGATTTCACAAAATTCGTGTTAACTCTGCAAATGTTTCTTGTGAAATTACCAGGAAAATTGGTCAACGAATCATTTTGTTTATTCGACAAAGCCAGTTAAAAAAATATAATTGCGACATTAACAAGGTGGAATGTTAGAGCGACAGATTATTGCGAGGACAAGCGAGAGGCGCGAATGCTGACCCACAGCCTGGGCGTCGGATTCTCGACGGCGAAACGTTTTATATGCGCTCGAAAACGTGTCGTCTGCCGACGAACGGTCCACGTCTCTCGCAACGGGGACGAGAAGGTAGGGCGAGAGTGCGCGAGGGTGCGCGAGGGTTTTAACGTTGGTGCCGTGTGAATCTCACCGGAGTCGACCAAAATATCAATCTCATCCACGTTCGTAAAATTTAATCGCGTAGGCCGCGAGTATGCGATGGAAATATGATAGCTCAAAATTTTCGTCGTACGAAAATTCGTCGACGATGCCACTCGATAAACAATATTCGTGGGAGTGTCGATCGTTACGTTAATTTTGATGAACGCGTGAAAATCGAGTTCGCGGAGTGTCCGCGTTCCGCCAGACGGAAACTCTCATAATTCCGAGAGTGCTTATAAATAAATTCTGGCAATGGAACCCGGTTCATGCTCCGCGACTGGTGCAATATTTACAATTAATTTTCACCCTCATAACCGAACCTCGATTTTCGCCGATACGTCTAAAACGAGGTGAAATTCCGACATATCGTTAGATTCGATCGTACACGGAAATTTCTGCAAGAACGGTTCGTGACAAAAATATAAGAGAAAATAAAATGGCCTCTCGCGACAGGAAGCGTAGAATCGAGTCATCTTGAAAACTTCTATAAGCGTTCTTGCGTGGGTGGTCCGAGACATTGGTGATGGGTGGAAAATTCCGACCCATTTATTCGAGAATCGTCTTCAGTCGTCGACACATTTTCGGGCGCTACGGCGCTTTCTATGCTTTTTTTTTTCTTTCGTTATCTCACGTATGAGTTTTTTTCCCGTCCATCTTCCCGTTCATGTGACTCGCATCGTTGGGGACGTGCACAAGTCGGCTCTATTCCTGCTTTACAAAACGACGGAGAGCGCCTCCGTGACGGCGCAATCGCCGGCTGAAAACCACCTGCTTGGCACGCGATCAAAACGTCATCGTTCCCACCTCCGCACATTCGCTGGACCCTCCGCTTCTTCGCATTGGTGATGTGCGAAAGAAAAAGGATTCGGAATAACCCGTTGCCTTCTCAGTCATTATTTATCGGATATCTTTACACTCCCTGGTAATTTGAGAATTCGTCCTAGAAGAGAGCGAGATTAAATGGGACAGTGGGACAGAATGGTATCGTGAGGCAGAACGTAATTTTCTAACTTGTGGACGATGCCGATTATGCTGGGACGAAATGGCTTTGGAAATCCGGATGTACCGTTGAGACAAAATGAGACGTGGAAAATTTGTTGGAAAAACGGAGTTTTCTCGCTGACCCATTTTGCCCCAGTATCGCGTTGGCGAATTATCGAGGGTATGCCATTTGGGCATTTGTTTCTAAATTGCGGTACTATTTTTCTTGAAATAAATTTTTTTCACAAATTTAGCGTGAGAACTTGTGTGTTTCTGGAAGGATTCTTGATTGGGTTCTCAAAATGAATTTGTGAGCTTTTTCCAGAAAATCATATGTTCTGTTCAATCAAACAATATTAATTCGGTAATTTTAATAATTTTTTTCCAATTCTGATCTCACTTTTTAGTCAACTCAACTAAATATTTCCTTCACCACCCTAACTGCCTGATTTGGTTGACTCCAACAAATTTTCTTTGATTTTCTGATACCTTTTTTCGGTGAATAGAAACCGAAATCGTAATAATTTTTTTTTTTTTCTTATTGATCTGATTCATCATTTTTTTTTTCATTAATTCTGCAAAGAGGACTTCCAAGGGATCTATTCCTGGAAAAGACAGTCTCCGGTATTCGCACTTCCTTTCCCATTCGGGGTCGAAAGCGCAGGTACGAAAATACGACTGGCGATGATGGTTGTCGGTGTTGGTCGGCCGGTTTCTCCTCTCGCGTAACTTCGCATGTGCGGGGAGGAGATGAGTCGTGCGGGAGGGTTGAGCCACGAAAAATATCGCGGTCGTCTCCTCCTGAGCCGGCGGAAAAGTTGCACCCGGCACACTGCATCACTCGGTAGTAGCGTTGGCGTTGGTAGAAGCGTGCCGTGAAAGCGCGTAGAGGGGAGTCCCGAGGTGTGCGCACGGTTTCTGGAGTCGTCGGGACGCCGAAAATAGCGTCTCGATATGAGATGACGCCCAGGGCGATCCGTTCGTAGTTTTCAGTCAGTTCGCAAACTCCAAAGGAACACGGTGCTTTCCATTTCACGTACTCTCCAAACATTCGTCGAACATTGTCGCAAGATAGGACGATAGAAAACAAAAAAATCGAAACCTCGTTCAGTTACCGATTTCGTACTCGAACTTAAAAAAAAAAATTAAAAAAAAAAGGAGGAGCCCGAAGTTGAAACCGGGTTCGCAAGAAGGCCGTTCGACGAGTCAATCAGTCAGGGTAATCGGTAGGAAGCCGAGTTCCGATATCGATAATGGCGGACGTAGACAGTGTAGTGTACACGACCACGGAGCGAAAAGTTCGCAAAGTGAAGAAGACAACGAAGCGCAGGGAGAGCCACGATCAGAACGCGGAGGTCACGATCACCGAGGTCGACAGCACCCAGAACAACCACCACAACGCCATCGAAGAGTATGTGCTGGCTGACGATTAACGTCCGGCGTGCTGCTCGTTCTTTCAGTTATCCGGCTAGTTCCATTTGAAAAAAAAAAAAACCCCCTTTCTCTATAAACTCATTTTTTCTCACACGAGAGAGCATCACGCACTTTCATACCTTACATAATTCGATCGCCTTGTGTGCCACTCGGTATCGTTCCTCCTGGGTGGAAAATCATTGAGATGATGAATTCGAAAAAAAAATTTACGACTTGGAAAAAGCGTGAAGAATCCATCAGATTAACAGCTTCGAACCGAAAGGTCAAGATCGGTAATTTACCTTGGGAGTTCGATTTGCGGGGATCGAGTCACGTGGTCTTCGGTACAGCGAGGAATCATAACGATTTTGGGGCTTATCGAAGCAATAATCTTTTGGAAGGTCGAGAGATAAACGCGACGGGATATTTTCGCCTGTGAGACCCCGAGTTTCTGGATTCGTGGCATTTCGTGATTACCGGCAGTCAGACCTATCGGTTAGGCAAAGTTGTTAGTGGCAATTTAGAGCCGATGGCACTCCAGGCATCGATCAACCCTCGTCACAATCCGAGGAATCCTCCGCCTGGTAAAAAAAATTACCCGGCGGAAACTTCCTCCCTCTTGGCTTTTTCGGTACCACCGAAAACGCGAAAAAAAAATTGATGCCAATCCGATACCGATTGTAACTTCATCCGCGTATGAGTCGCGATTAAGCATGATACATATATAATACTCAGCCAGCACATACAACAGCACTCAACCAAGGTACATATCAGGACAATTGCACGAAACATCGAATATATAATATTGGGAAAAAATGGTTGACTACAACGACCCCGATCTGCATGTAGTTCAATGATACGTGATCGGGACCATTTCGCCACTTTTACCCCACCTGTTCATATTCAGGATTACCCTCCGAATGGCACGGAAAATCACATTGTCATATCGACTGTTCAAAGTCCGATCTTTCCTTTGGGATTTGTCCTTGCTGCGCCGATCTGAATCGACGGACACGTATCGGCCGATGAGGCCGCAGGAGCGACGCGCCATCGGTCCAGCCGCCTCATCGGCCAAGCGTCAACGGCTCTCGAAGCGAAGACTACGAATCTGAAAAAAAAAATGCCCCAAAGGATAAGGTCACTCAGTTTTCGATCGAGAATGTGATTCTTGTATGTCATTTCTTACCGATTTTACTAAATGTGACACCACTCGATTGCCGTGTGAAACATGTGTGCGACATCAATTCAGCAAAAGACGTCTACGGGAATGAATGTTCCGCCGAGATTCAGAGACATTTTTCATTGAACGGTGAATTATTGCAGGGTTGAATAAACGTTCCTCTTTCGTTTCGTTTGGTTGCAGTTGATTTTCAGTGGAGAATACACAAAGGCGATGAACAAGGACTGGCACAGCGGTCACTTCTGTTGCTGGCAGTGCGACGAGTCTCTGACAGGACAACGTTACGTGCTGAGGGACGAACATCCTTACTGCATCAAGTGTTACGAGAGCGTGTTTGCGAACGGCTGCGAGGAATGCAGCAAGATCATCGGCATAGATTCGAAGGTAGGTCTCGGTGCATTGTACCGGAGTTGATCGCCACTTTCTGCAACTAACCAACTCGATAAGAACCGCTTGAATTCACGACGGAAAATCGCGTTGCGGAGAAAGAGGAAGAGCGATATAATCGCCGAGAGATTCGTTGCCAATACTCACGGCACTTCGGATGGGTTACATGGGTGTCGGCTTACTCACTCCTAGAAATAGAACCGCGAATGCAGGCGCCCCTTTGGCCCTCCCACTCTCAGTCGTTGCCGCGCCGAGACCGATTATTTTCGGACCTCTCATCCGAAAAGCTCAACGACGTAGTTGTCGTGGCTCATCCGATCCTAAAAGACAAAAATTAATTTGCAGTTTGTAACGTCATAAATCGTTGCAATAATCTCCGAAGTGTTCTTATTTTCTGGGGTAAAGATTCGATTATTAAATGAGCTCTCACCTTTTGGTATCGTTGAGGATCAAAAAAATTGATGCTCTTTTTTTCCACGCAGGATCTTTCTTACAAGGACAAGCACTGGCACGAAGCTTGTTTCCTCTGCAACAAGTGCAGAGTGTCGCTGGTGGACAAACAGTTCGGAAGCAAGGTAGACAAGATCTACTGCGGCAACTGCTACGACGCCCAGTTCGCCAGCCGTTGCGATGGATGCGGCGAGATCTTCCGCGCTGGTACGTATATTTTTCCTTCCTTTGTTCCATCGAGAGTCGTGGATGTTAAGGACCGAAGGCGCTTTCCACACGGTACGATAGTCTGAAAATAAAAATATCGAATAAGTTAGTTGGCCAGACCAATTACTTTTTGGGTGGTTTCAACGACACGTTATGAAAAATCATAAATTTTTTTCCATCTGCCATAATTATGAAAAGGCGTTTTCAATTTAACATTTTCATATCGAGCAATGCTCCAACAAAATAATAAACACTATTTCACAGAAAGAAATAGTTTTTTTTAAATCAAATATTGAGTAAAAAATTAATAAGCATGCATTCTTTCGATGCGAAATTTCCGATCACCAGACCGAAAAATCTAAACGCGTGAAACGAAAGAAAATCTTTATGGGGGTTCGATGGAACGGTCCGTCTTAGCGATTCTCTTCGGGCATGAGCAAAATTGGTGAGACGATCGATCAACCACTAGGCGCGAGTCGAGAGTATCGCGGGACAGTGATTCATAATCGAGCATCGAGCATTATCGCTCGAGGCAGGTACTGAACACTATGTTGTACCTGTTGTTGGCCCGGTCGTGTGGCTCTCGTAATTGCACGGAGAATCGCGCTCGGGCCCGCGAGTGGTAGGCGATAAATCTCCCATTCGGCGTTTCTTATTAAGGTAACCGAGTCAAGGCCTCGGCAACCGATCTCAAATACACGCCGAGCACTTATCGAGACCGATACATGCGCTGTATATTTTGCTGAAATATGTACAACAAACTGTACGTGTACACGAATCGAATGAATCGTCTGAGAAGCGACTCGAGTCTTCTCTCAAACTCCTACGTTCGATAATGTTCCATCATTGAAAAGAGTGTTGAGAGAAAAAAAAAAGGGAAGAAGGTGGTTGGTCGAACGAAGATGAGGACCGAGAAACTTTGATGCGTATCCGGACGAGGTCTGCCAGACTAGGTAAATAAGCTCGAATGATAAATAGTCGATTGATTTATCGACGGATCGAGACACGTGAAAATTTGCGAAACATCAATTTTTCTATAAATCGAGTCACATTTTCTATGATTCACGGATTTTTGGAGTAACGAACGAAATCATTTATCGCAATGAAGTTTTAAAAAGCGGGATGAGAAAAAATATATCGATGGCCTACTTTCACGACGGTATCGACTATTGAAAAATATTTTTTGCGTTTTGGAATCAGCCTGGCGATGTACTTTTGGTCACCTTAACAAAATTACTTGAAGAATTTAATCTAATACCGCATTTTTTTTTTTTCCTTGCGGTTACTAAAACGTCTAGAATGTGTCGAAAATAGACTTGTTTTCACCTTTTTTTTATCAATATAATTAAATTTTATGTGTCTTTAAAAAAAAAAAAAAAGAAGACATAATGCGGATTTTTTTTTTTAACCAACGGTCGCAGCTGCCTAAATGAAAATTGGACATTTTGTGTTGAAGAATAATGCAGATTGATAACCCTCAGTCACTCCTCAGCCTTCGGGGTTTCTACGCGCTTCGCGTCCTCACGTGTTACAGCGCAAAAGTGATTCACGCGTGCACGAATAAGGAGCAGGCCCGAACAGTATACGCCTATCGAAAAGGCAAATGAGTCGCGAACGATACCACGATAATTACAACCTACTACGATATTAATGCATAATAAATATTGAAATGAGGCGAGACAAGACGCAAGTCGGATCGTTCGCGTGGCTCGAGACCTTGTCTTGCCTCAAAATTATTCATTGTTTGACGCAGTACCAAGACTACCTGGAGAACAAATCAGGGCGTTTCGGCTGAGAAAAAAGGCTTAAATTGAAAGTGTGGGCAAAATTTAAAAAATAAAAAATAAATAAAAATCACCTTAAAGAGAACACGCCTTATGAAGAAAAAGGAACTATACAAGTATTTTAAATACTTGATGCATTTTAGGTGTTTTAAATAAATTTCGGGCTTGGAAAGTAAAAATTACAAAAAATGTTCATGTTTTCCCATTCACCGGATATTGAAAAAAAAAACCCTTGAACCAATAATTCAAAAATATATTTTAATTGAAACAAGTATCACGTATTTTGCTAAAAAAAAATGTAGGCCAGGGCCTGGATTTGAAGGGCGTGGGTCGGAGGTTTCTTACGCATGATCGACCATGCCCATTGCGCGGTTGGACATTCAGTAATTTTTCCTCATTATAACCACTTTAATAATTACCTCGCCGAGAGCGTCTCGTCGCCGAAACGAACGATGATTCCGCACTCACCCAACGAGAAAAAAAAAACCCATCTCGAATAGGAGTGGTTGGGTGAAAAAAAAAAAAAATTAAAAAAATTGCGAAGAATGGATAATTCTAAATGCTCTCCCTATTAGTACACGACACCTGGATGCGAAGACTCGTCAACTGCCCACGATGATTCGAGTCTCGGTGAGGATTTTTATGCAGGAAACGCGCGCGACACCGAAGCGAGCGTAAACACTCGACTTGCAACGACACTCGACATGCACGGGTCTTGTCTCGAGTCGTTAATCATCGAGCTTGTACCGATGGATTCTTCGTTTCAACGTGACGCAAACTGCGCAGAAGACGACGTCCGATCAGTCGCCGGTCTCGCACTTTATGGACGATCGGACGATCGGCAAGAAGACGCTCGGACGATCGCGAAATCTCACCGCGAATCCCGCCGCTCCGGCCGATGGAGAGACTCGATCTAGAACATTAAACGTAAATAATAAATCACCGATCGATTTAACCGTCGTTGATTTCTCGAGTTCGATCGATCGGGGCTTCGATTTATTCGACGCGATTGTTCCGATACGAATTGTCGAGCGCTTTGCACAAGTCCGCGTCTCAAGAAATATTAAGCAGATTACAGGGCGATTATATTAATGCAATTTTTGTTCGGACGAAAATTTTGGAGTAAGAAGTTACTTGGAGATTTTTCATCCGTGGGGACAATACATTGGGAATTTTTCTGAAAGGACGCGCTCGAAGATTTTATTCAATAAATTTTTTGCAATAAATTTTGCGATGAATTTTGACCTAGACATTTGCTAAATTGCCTATTGAGGCCACGGACCAAAAAACGAGCAAACTGTATTTTATTCACTCGTCCGAACGAATCCAAAAAAACCGTCAATGCGATATTTAAATTCCGGCACAAAAAAAAATGTCCCATTCTTTAAACTTTCCGAAAATTGCAGTAACAAAAAAAAGTATCAATGAAAATAGTCATTATTTTTCTCTGCCATAATAATCGCGCAACGATTCATATTTTATCAAAGACTACCAAAAAAAAAATAATTAATTTATCAAAGCCCCAACGATTAAAAATTTTTTTTAATCCTTACGAATAAACCCGAGAAAAAAAAATCTGCGCATGGGCGTACGTCGGTACTTCACTAAAATTACGCACTGTCGAGCTGTCTCGGCGAGTTATTTGATTGTCCTGGGTAGGAGAAAGCCATCGGAACATAGATGTGAATTTTATTTTGGAGCGTTGTCCCACGATTTTTTTTCCTCGTCATGGAGTCGAGATCGTGGCTTCGAGGCCGTGGATTTGAAGGTGCAAAGAGGGGAATAATCGTGAGCACGATGAAGTGCAGACTATAGATAGCGAGAAAGCTTTCCACGAGACCTCGAACACTGTAGTGCAGCATGCCTCGACTTATCGCTGTAACGTTGCGCCTGCTCGATCCACCGGTGAGTCCGAGCAAGAGCAACGTCGAGGAGCAGCAAGCGAGCTGCTCGGTTGCTCTCAGTGGCTCGTAAGCCTTCGAGCCAATCACATTGGCGAGATTCTCTTTAATTCCCGCTCGTATTATTTTCGCATTATCGTCTTTTTTTTTTCTCGAGCGATTCTCGCTCTTTTTCCCTGGTTAATTCGCGTCCGCAAAACCGCATCGTCGCGACGATTTTTCGATAAAAATCCGGTTGTGCCTCGAACGCTGGAATTATCGAAAACAATTTTTCCTTCGACTCCGTCCCTTCGGGTATAATCAGCAAAGCCAAAGCGTATTTAAGGGGGAGTGAAATATCGCGGTCCGCAATTAAGACTGTAATTGACTTTTCTTAAGGGTGATCATTTTATTTTATTTTTTCAAAAAAGGGAAATTCGAGATGGATTGCACACGGTAATTTTTGCATCCGGGCCGAATTCATTTTTTTTTAAATAAAAAAAATTAGGAACGTTTATTACAGTTAGTTTGAAATTTGCAACTATCTTGCACACATGCGCAGCAATCTCACTTTCCTTAAAAGCCACATAAGCTCATTTTCCACGACGCGACTTTACCAATTTTACTTATTTTACCTGCCAGAATTTTTTAAAACAATTTCCATGGCTGCCTCATTTTTTCGGGACTCATCGCACAGTTGACTCGCGTATAGCGGAGAAACTTATTTGGAAGTCGTCATCAATCTTTTTTCACTTTCAATCAATCAAAATTGCATACATATGAACATATATATCTATATATGTATATACTGAGACGTCACAGTGACATGTTTTCCGTCGACCGATCATTGAAGAAATTATCTCCGGCAAAGTATAATAGTCTGTAACCGGTTGAGGTCGCGCTCAGAAACGCCATCAATCTTCCTCGATGTTTATCGGCAATCTTTGTCCATCGCTGTTCACCATCGCTAATGGCATCATTGAGGCTCGCACGACACACACGATTACCGGCAAATCGATGAACGTTGTACTCGTACCGATTTTCTATAGATCATTGCGAAGATCGTGACGTTTTACAAGTGTTTCGAATTAACAGTTTCCGCGATCTTTTTCCAAGATTTCCGTCACGTAGAAAAAATGAACTTGCGAATGAGCGCTTGAAAACGAGAAAAAAAAATTGTGGGCTTCCGAAGAAATGTTTTTTTCTATGGAAATAATTTTAACAATTGTTGCAAGAACGTTCATAAAATGTATTTTAGTTTTATTAATTTTATTCATTTATTTTGACTTAATTACTTTTTAAATTTATTTCGATTTTTTAAATTCCTTCGACCGTTTAAATTTATTATATCGATATAAATTTCTTATTAGTTTTGAATTCTACATTACTGTCAAAGTTTGGTTCGATAAAAGTTGAAATATAAAACTTTTTTTTCTGGGTGTTAAAGTTTTCATCACAGACGGTAAAGAAAAAAATTAAAAAATTACAGAATTAAAAAATCTTATAACTATTCCCTTGCATCGTGAAATTTAGATTATTTTCAACAAATTCTTAAAAATTTTCTTCCAGTGCTCAAACTTTCCCGGAGAACAATTTAATGAACGAATATACATTTTTTGGATTAAACGTCAAAATCTTTATGTCGTGAAACGCGTTACAGAAATTGTAGAAAAAAAAAATTAAATATTAATTCTCCATAAAATTTTCTTCCCTCGCCACTTGAAAAAAAGATTTGATAAACGCGATTGAGTTTTGTCGTCTAATTTAAATATTTATGGTTCGATGATATATCCCTGTTCTACCGCATATCGTGTGTGGGTGAGAACGGAGCAGCGTGTGTTCGAAAACTCCCTTTCCAGACCGCGTGTCGCACAGGTGGAAACCGAAAGGCTGTCCGAACGAGGCAACATCGTCAAGGTGGGGATTCGCCGCAGTCCAGCGGAGAGCGCGTTTCTTTCAATAAGAATCGCGACGCATCGACGACCACGTTGACTCTGCGTAATCGCAAGCTCGCGAACGGTTAAAATTCACTTAAATAAAAATCTTCCGTGAAGCCACAACGCAATAATAAAAACTTTTTTTTCGCGAAGGAAAGAACGAGGAATTTTATTAAAGAATTTTTTTAAATATTAAAAAATAAAAAAAATAAACATTAGAAAAAAAAAGTGCGTTTGTCGTAAGTGTGGATTACCAAAGGGATTTACAAAACTAAAAATGGCTACGGAAGCTTTGAGGGAGAGACTTTCGAGCAAGTTGCACCTTACGACAAAAACCGTCGGCGAGGAAAGAATTCGAAGGGCGAAGGAAAAAGACGAGGATGTGGCGATATTCAGCATGTTTCCTATGGAGGGCGATCCTAAATTCAGATGCTGCATGGCCAAGGACTGCGTTCTCGGTGATCCGAAAAAAGCTGAACCAGGTGATATTCCATGGTGAAATACGCTTTCTCCATGCAATCGTCGTTTCATTCGCTCAAGCTCACTCGAGTGCCTTAACGACTCTAAACACCGTTTTAAATATCTTGTCAACAACTGATCATTCAATGCGTCAACACAATTTTTAAATCATGAGTCACATCTTTAAAGGAAACTTTCGATGTGAATATGTTACATTAAAAAAAATGTTATGAGTAAAAAAAAACATTTTTCAAGAGTGGTATTAACTATCCGAATTCGCTGTATTTTTTTGATCCTTAATCAACTAAAGAATTTTTATCGTACCCAGTACAGAGTACAAAAATATTAAAGTTTTCACAGCAATTGTCCACAAAGACCCACAACTTTTTATAAATTATTTTTTCCTCGCACCACCTTGTGCAAACTAAAATAATCAGAGACTCAGAAAACAAATCGACGTACTTAAATATTCAAACCCTAAATAACAAAATTATTTTCTACTGATTAATTCTCATCTCCGGATAGACGACTCAGGTAAGCTTGTCAAAATATTTTTAAAAAATTCGAATACTTCCTTCCATTTTTTAAACACTATGAAGAAAATAGAAAAATATCGTGTATTTTTTGAGGGAAAAATTAAATTAAAAAAGTTATAATGGATAATGAAAAATGATGAAAAATATAGCCCAGCTCTCGTTGATAGCCTCGTTCTGTGGCGAGCAGTGTTTACACTGGAGTTGTCCGACAAGGGTTCTCGAATTACTAAGGTCGCCGGTCGCGGCCGATCGAGGATGTGGGCCGAGGTGGCGCGGCTACAGCAGTACGTCAGTCGAGCCCGAGCACGGTAGAAGGCGACTAACCGGTCCCCAACGGCAACTAGAAACGAGAAGACGAACGGTCGTCGAAGGCGCGTTTTCATAGACTCGCGACCTTATCGGGCGAATGCCGAGCACGGCCGAGTGTCTGCCCCGTTCACCTGTGTACTCTGCACTCAGCTAACGAACTCGCTAATTGCCTCGTTCGTGTGCGCACTCGCGCTCTTTAGTTTTCTCTCGCCCCATTGGATTTACGGAATTATCCGTACGCTCTCCGTTTTACGATCGATTTTTCGCACTCGTGCGCCAGGGCGATCGATAAATCCACCTCGAAGCCCATGGGCACGGACGACCTTTTCGGTTCCTCTTGTTTGCCCGCTCGCGTTCTGTCAACTTCGACTTAATCGTCGCAAGGCCTTTCGCGCTATCTCCAGCTAAAACCTCGAATGTTTGCGATTCATCGAGGATACTCGATACTCAGCGAATTTCTTAGATAATTCGTTGTAAATGGAACACCGTGCCGATATAAGGTGGAGGGCATTTTTTTTAAATTTCTTCAAGGACCTTTGGCTACCTTGTGTGAAATTCTATGTAGAACAAATATTTATGGAGACGTTACTTTTTTTAGCATTTGTTTTTACTTTAATTTTTATACGACCAGTGCGCTTGGATAGATTTTTTGCTAAATTCAAATTTGTACTGGAGTTAGAAATTTTTATGCGTAAGATGGTTTATTAAATTTTTAACTTGTGAAGAGAAATAAATCTGCGGAATATGAGAAACTTTGGAAATACTTTATTTTTGACTATTTTTATTTCACTGTGAAAAAGCTTACTCCGTGAGAAAGTAAAGGGCATGAATTTTTCGTGCAATTCTACGTTAAATCTAATGAATTACTCTTTGCATAAAAACTTACAGACCAGTGCATTACGATTTTTTAAAATGCATAGACGCTTAAAATATTCGAAATATTTAGGATTGTTCTCCGACTCACTTATGCCGTTTCACATTCTGTTGGCGAAAATTACAATTTTATCGCAGCTTAAAAACATGACGCAATCGGATTCTGTACATTTATCAACCGATAGGACATTCGTGATGTATCAAGTTTCTCCGAATTGTACTTCGAAACAGAGCGGAAACCTTCGAGCAAGAATATTGTCATTGCAATTTTACAGCAACGAAACATTTGCGTTGTAAGACCGATACAAGGTTCTCAAATTTCCGAGAAGCTCTTTGCTCGACACGAGTCGTACGATGAGAATACGTGGTGTATTCTCATCGCAGCGAAAATGTTTTGCCCCCTGATAGCTTGCTCGCCCGCAGCGCTGTTCGCCATGGCACATTTCGCTCGCACATAAGTTACACGTACTACCGTCCCTTCTCGTAGGTCAGGAAATTTCAGCCTCCTCGAAACGAGCTTTCTTCACGCAATGCGTCGCTCGCTCGGTATTCCTCGTGTACGTGCACGATGATTATATTTAGAGATGACGAACTACTCCGCTCTCCGACTCCCGTCTTGAGGCCTGGGCAAAATCCGGCATCTCCACGCGCCTAATTTCATTTCGTTCGTCCACGAACAGTTACACAGAAACACGAACACACGTGCGTAACTCCCGGCGTAGTTGAAGCGGACTCAGCGTTACAGTCTCGCCGAACGTGTTTCAGACGAAATTTCGAACGCTTCTCGATGCGATAAAAATCTGAAAAAAAAAAAAAATTATTATAGGAGGTGTCGGGAAGATTGATTTTACGTAGAAATTACTCGATGACTCTACTATCTTAGTAAAAATCTGAGTAAAAATCAATAGTTTATTTTTCTGAATATGTGTGAATTATTTTAGCATTTTTTTTTGTCAATTTGAACTTTTTTTCACAACTTGGCCAAAGAAAAAAATCGTGAAAAATTGTTAAGTTGCTGGATAGTTTGTAAAATTATGATTTTTCTTGTCGACTCGTCGATAACAAAATGGAATTGCTATTTCGCAAAAAAAAAATTTTGCTGCACCTTTAATATACTTGATTTTTTTTTTTTGAGATTTTTATACCCTCGAGAAGTGCTCGAAATTTTTTCTGAAAACTCGGACTGGCTTGCTGTTTCGCCTTGACGTTTCTTCCTTGCCTCGTGAATTTACGCATGTGGGTGCGATGCGTTGTTTTCGCGCGATGCACGCGCGCAGAAACCGGCCGAATCGTCGGAACGCGTTCGTTTCGCAACGATCCGTATTTGCCGCCAATAATCGACCATTCGAAAAACTGTGTCACATGCAAACACACGCTTTTTACGACCGCGGAAACAATTGCACAATTGATGCTTGTTCCAACGATATTTAAACGTGGGAATTAAAAAAAAAAATTTTAAAGAATTATTAAAAAGAAAATGCTTTTTGAGAACACTCTTTGGTTGCAGCGAAGCTCCCTTTTCCAATTTATATATTTATTAATAATTTCTAAACTCGTTATTAATTTAATAATTTATTAGTGGGCGATAGCGTTTGTAACTCTACCACACAATATTTCCCGTAAAATTCAAACATAACCTCAAAACTTTTCAATGAGTACTTTTACGGATTGTACGGGAATCCGAATGGAATTGCTTCGTGAGAACACTTTCGAGCCACCTCAGAGTTTCCGTCGATATTATCTTATATGAAAATCGTATACATTCGTTCTTCGATACGAATCCGCCTACCTATTTGTTTGGACGACGGAGATCCACTTGTTCTATGTGACGCTGCGTGGAGCAAGCAGTGCCGAAAGATAAGAGACGTGTTTTTGTTCTGTGGTGGTGCAGCGAGCAGTCCGTGAAATCTCCGTCTCTTTCCGTACACCACTGTCGTTTTCGGTGCTGTTACTTCTGCGTGTGAATAAAAAAACTCGAAGCGCCAGCATCGATACGTTGGGACACAGACGGGACACGGAGGTTGCCACACCGGGACCTTGGACCATCCGCGCTCGTGCGTTTATACATATACGGACGTAGCGTGAACGCGAGCCGTGACGTCAGATTTGTCGGTGGTCCTCCTGAGTCACGGACAGAACGGTGATCGTGGTGGACCGAGAGTGTCGGTTTGTCACCTCGAGTGACCAAAAGAACCAAAAGAACAACTTGTTTCTCTCGCACCGAGAAGAATAGCTCGGCTACTCTACTAGATTGCGTCTCGTATACAAACCAAAAAATACAGAACACTTTTAGGTTCTCTATGGAGCAGATGTGAAGAGGAAATTTTTGACGTTGTACTTTTTACTTGAAGGGCCTAGGACTCAAAATATGTGTTCGAAATACCTAAGATACATCACGTATTCGAAATACTGTTCAGCTCTGATCTCAACTTTGTATGTACAAATCCACCGCGCGGCGGGAAAAAAAATGGTTACAACATTTTATTTGGTATATTCATATACAGCAATATGGATTTATAAGAGCATTCCGTCCGTGCCGAATTAATGCTATATTGTATAATAACGTACGATTCCTTGCCGCCCACTGCGATCCGGGAATGACGTTTGTAATTACCATAAACTGTGGATAGGCGAAGTCCAACGTCCGTCAGGCTATTGCCGAGCGCGAGCAATGCCACCTATCGGTACGTTGCTCGAAGTTCGATCGCTCGCTTCGATCCACCGCTCACTTCTCGCCAAAACGAACCGCAATTTCTCCGGGTCGAACCGACCTATGTACAATGTACATTGGAGAGCCTGCGACTGAATCTCTACACAACTACAACGGCCGTTCGAGAGTTTATCTGACTGCACCCGGAAGGAGAGTCCGATCGAGCGACCCGCAGAAAGCATCGAGCACGAATTCGGGTCAATCGGATATGCGTCTCTCTCGCTTCGAACCTACATTCTCAACGGCAGTGTTAACTTGCGTCTGATACAAGAGACACGTGGATTAAAATTCCGACATGGAAAAAAACACAAACGAAACGAGAAACCTTGAAATTACGTCGCGGATTAATAAAGCGCGGAGACTTCGGTCGCGAACAAGAACGCGTATTTACGGAATTTTCCAGGTTGAGACTCGCGCGAGAGGGAACCTTGTGTGGATTTTGTTGGCAACACTGCATTCGTGTTTTTTCTTCGTGGCCGCGTGGGACGCGTTAATCTACGACATAACCTTATCAATACCCAGCGTAATTGACCGAATCCATTGAGACATGCAAATCGATTCTCGTTTGATTGTTCGTCGAATGTTTTCTTAATTCCACCGCGACGTTTCTGTGGTTACTTTGATATTTTTTATTCCGTCTCGTCCACTCACTCGGGAGCCACCAAGCGTTTTAAGTTTTATGAATGCAGAACCGTTGGTGAAACTGAGCGGTCGGTCTTTACTCGCGTGCGAGAAATGGCGTACAGACGATCGGGCGCCGCATGCAAGCCGCGTCGGTCGACGAAGGGCTGTTTCTCCTTTCGTAGCATTTATCATTGGGAGAGCCCAGGTCTGATCGACACTGTCGCGACTAAGGGGCAAAATGACGCAGCGGGGCAAAACGGGATAACGAGACGAAATGTTTAAACCCGATTTGTCCCACACAAAACGGGGATCGAAAATCTGGTCAGTTGGGACAAAATGGAACATGCTAAAATTATTCTAAAATCCATCGCCCTTACTGTCCCACTTTCCCGCCCTGTGCCATTTTGCCCCGGGCTCCCCCTACTTTTTTGGGCTGTACAACAACCCGACCGGGTATCTCTGTAGGAGGACTGAAGGTTTGGACAGAAAATTTATAAACTCCTGTTCAACTCTTTATTCGAGAAACTCTGGTTAGAGTTGGAAAGAAAAAAAAAACAAGTAATTTATAACGTCGATGGACGTTATAGATGATCTTCCTAAAAAGATAATTCTTAGCTCAATAAAATATTCATTACTTGTACAAAAGTTCAATAATTTTATAAAAATTAAAAATAATTTTAGAAAAATTAAAAATAATTTTAGAAAAATTAAAAATAATTTTAGAAAAATTAAAAATAATTTTAGAAAAATTAAAAATAATTTTAGAAAAATTAAAAATAATTTTAGAAATAAATAACGTTAAATTAACAAGAAAAGTTTGTTGTCAGCTAAAATATTTTTCACCATATAGAAATGACTCTGAAACGATGTAGAGTGTTTGAGGATGTACAATTAAAGAAAATAAAGTTCATCTGATAAAATTTCCGTATCTGTTTTCATGTTCGTAGGTACCAAGAAGATGGAGTACAAGACCAGGCAGTGGCACGAGAAGTGTTTCTGTTGCGTCGTATGCAAGGCTCCAATCGGCACGAAGAGCTTCATCCCGCGCGAGCAGGAGATTTACTGCGCAGGATGCTACGAGGACAAGTTCGCCACTCGTTGTGTCAAGTGTAACAAGGTGAGTCTTAATGAAAAGGTCTTCTCCGGTACCGACCAATTTATCCGCGAGACTTGGGAATTGTTGAGCTAACCCATTATCGACGAATTTATTACAGATTATCACCAGCGGCGGCGTAACGTACAAGAACGAGCCCTGGCACAGGGATTGCTTCACTTGCAGCAACTGCAACAACTCATTGGCTGGACAGCGATTCACGTCCCGTGATGAGAAGCCCTACTGCGCGGAGTGCTTCGGTGAATTATTCGCTAAGAGATGCACCGCCTGCACGAAGCCTATCACCGGTCAGTAATTGATCAGCAGTCGTATTATTTTGTTTACATTTTATTTCATTGTACTGGAACGAAAGCTTAAAATTTTTCTAAGCGGAAGGCCGTACGAGAAGTGGTCGGTGATCCAAGTAGAATTGCATTCACCTAAACCATTGAAAAGCTCCCGAGAGTGCTGCAGATTTATCTGACGTAAATTTAATTGACGTTATTTTTCTTATTCATCAGGAATCGGAGGCACGCGTTTCATCTCGTTTGAGGACAGGCACTGGCACAACAATTGTTTCATCTGCGCCGGATGCAACACGTCCCTCGTCGGTCGTGGTTTCATCACCGACGGAGACGACATCATTTGTCCCGAGTGCGCCAAGCAAAAGCTGTCGGAATGAGAGTAAAGTATGAAGATTAAAAAAGTAAACCCGCGCGAATGTGGGGAGCGAGGAGGAGAGAGGAAGAGACGGCGAAGCGGGTGGTAAGACGAAGAACAGGACAGACGGAGGAAGACGAAAGGATAAGATCGATCGATCAATATTCATCGAAATTAATGAGCCATAATAATGTTGCTACGACTCTATTGCATCGCGACGATATTTTTTTTTATTCGACCTGTATCGTTCGTTCACCTCTAGACTAGCCGCAGCAACGAAGTCGATCGACAACCGGGCTAGCTTGGCGAGTCGTCGCAAAAGTAGTCATTTGTTATTTCGACTTCCTGTATCCCGTACTAGCTATGTATCTTTTCGTGAAATACCGCTCGTTCTCGGGGCCGTGAAATCTCTCGGCCCAAGCACGATCGGTCGACGCGATCAAGTTTAATTTATCAAAAACACGTATAAACTACAGTAAAGACCAGCAACCAGAATAAGGGAATAGTCAAATAAACAAACTAATCCCTAGTCTCGATAATCGCCAAGGAACCAGAGAGAAACGTACAGATGCCTTATCAAAAATAAAAAAAAACGTTGAAGAATCAAATCGCTTCATAATCTATATATATATATATATAAATTAGATACGATTTAAAGACAGAACGTTAAGGTTATTAGAGCAAGCGAAGCAACATACACACTTCGTGATGTTATTAATGTTAATATCCTCATTTGTTTTTGTTTTGCTTTCTACGTTGTGGAAGAGTAAGACGGAGGCTGTATTCAACCGCATTGATGAAAAATTAAATATCGTCGAGACGGAAAGAAAAACGAGTCCTATTCTTATTGTCGAAATTAAATTTGATATATTTGCATAGTTATTATATTTTTATCAAACTTTATGTGAGAACGTACAGATACGCAATCGTAACATAAATGGGCGCATACGCATACATACATCCTGATTAAATGATTAATGCGTGCTCTATATCCCTTTGTATCATCGGTTTCAGCGAAGCAGAATAGTGCCTATGCACAATCTGTGGGTGTTATTATTTGCCATGCACAATTCTGAAAAGTTATCTTGGTCGCTTTTTTTTTCTTCACATTGTGCTATTTACGCCAAAAGCGATTGGCAAAATTTCGGAACAGAACATAAAAACGAACCTTCGAGATGCATTGTTGATTAAGCTCTAAGTTGTTTTCGAAAGTACTCACAAGCACGCATACGCACAAGAGTCGCGAGGTTCGATCACTTTTACGCTTAGAGTGAGGATGAAAAAAAAATTAATAAAGAAACAATACATTGTGGCCTTATTCACATGAGTAAATAAGAGTAACTAACGTTTTAAATAATACTGTTATATCATGCATTATATGAATTTATAATAAACGCAAAACGAAATAGCCCATAACGTGATTATGTGAGAAATGATAAGAAAAAAAAAATAAAAACAAAAAGCGTTAAGTATAGGAAACGAAGAGCTCGAACAAAGAATATCATTACCGACCAATGACACTTGCTACTATATATGTTCTTTCATATCACTCA
This sequence comes from Listrodromus nycthemerus, assembly GCA_963978505.1. Taxonomy (NCBI): domain Eukaryota; kingdom Metazoa; phylum Arthropoda; class Insecta; order Hymenoptera; family Ichneumonidae; genus Listrodromus; species Listrodromus nycthemerus. Next base: position 23,051,971 of record OZ021680.1, on the reverse strand, counting down.
CCCAACTAATCGTCTTATAGTAACCAATATAAAACAGTGATTCTGTACTCAACGCATCACATTATCACATTGTAAAATCGATTATGAAATAAATGTAATTATTTACGACAGAGTTTTCATTCGATTATCTCCAATACAGGATAAAACTTTTGAGACTGTAGTAAAACATTATGAAATTTGGTAAAAGAACTTCGTAGACTGTGCGCATTATATTTAGTCAATAAAAATGTATGGTACAGGTTTCTTTTTCTTCTTTGACTGATAAAAATAGTGCTGCATACGAATACTGGAGCAAAAAATAATACAGAGGTTGACACAAGTGACTGGAAGATCGTCGATTTTTATTTTAAATATTCTCTTCATTCTTAATTCTTGTATGCAGTACAAAAAGTCTGGAATTAAGCATTTCTGTCTTACTAAACAATAGTGAATGTTTACCTTCAACTATTCTAAAGATTTAATTTGTAAAAACATTGAACGTTAAGTAAATTGGTAGTGAGTAAGGTTGAGAAAAAAATTGGACAGCGCGGAAAAAATATTTCGCCACTTTAAAGGTTAAAAAAATTAGGAAAGGGGTTACCGTTTTCTTATCGAAAACCCCATGTCGAAAAAAATTTGTCTTAGAATTCGATTGGGAAATGTACGACTTGAAAACACTAGCGAAGGTTTTAATTCGATATCTCGCACTTCAATGTCACGTGCTGCGAACCGCTCGGCCTGATTGCCAGAATACCGTTGCAGTGTTTACATTCAGCGGTATTCGTCGGGGGAAATCTGTACCTCTACGACAAGCAGATACTTGCATTGCCGACCGCTCATATTCGACCGTCGATAAGTTACCCCATACTAGTTAAGTATCGTCTCATGTCTTTGGACACAAATCGGCTCCCTCGCAGGAGATTCAAAGATTATTATAACATATAACATGTCTCCTATAGCGAAATGATTTGGGAGTCGTAATGTGCTATAAACTTTGCATGCGGCGAGGTTGATCACAATAAAGCTTTCTTTTAAGAAATTATTATGTCGTCATGATAAATAGATTCGTTAGGTCCATTGTGTCAGATAATTCAGATAATGTAATGTCTGATAGAAGGAATCAAGCAAATTTCACCGTCATTTAACGTCATCATTTTCATGATTGAATGATTGAATTGAACGCCGAAAATAATTGGAATTTGACCATATCGTTGCTTGGTGGGTAAGAATGGGCCTGGCCGGGAGGTTGGATTCCTTCCCGCCCTCTCCTTGGCCATGCTATTGAAACTCATACATCTAAAAACACGCAAACTTCACGTCGTTCAAACTCGCCGGTGTTTGTTCTACGATGGCAGCGTTTTTAAGTTTTAGGTTAATAGGAAACAATAAACATTTCTTTTCGCGAGGTCGTAATCGATATAGAGCGCAGAGCATGTGTTTTATGCGATCCAGCACATTCGCCGATGTGACACCCACGCACGAAGTTAATGTCGCATTTTCTAACGAGTAAGAAATATTTCTCCGTACCGTTAACCTCAAAATTTCGTAGTGTCGCTAATGTTCGCATACATTGTTTTGTGAAATACCGGCGATTAAGGATCTTGAATTTAAGTTTTTTACAATCGATGTTACAAAATCCTGAGTACAAATTACAAAGGCATTAATAAATGGAATACCTGATTATCAATTTGCAGGAAGCACCTCACTGTATCAACTGGAAAATATGCCCGTCTTGCAGATGGCTGTGCAGTTGCTTCATTGGGAGACACCACAGTCATGGTCACAACAGTTAGTAAAACCACCGCTTCGTCCAGTTCGTTCCTTCCTCTGGTGGTGGACTATCGGCAGAAAGCTGCAGCCGCTGGCAGAATACCGACAAATTTTTTGCGTCGCGAACTTGGCCGCAGCGAGAATGAAATTCTCACCAGCAGACTCGTAGATCGCTCAGTGCGTCCTTTGTTTCCTCCAGGGTATTGCTACGACACCCAAATAATGTGCAACATTCTTGCCATAGACGGCATAAACGATCCGGATATGCTGGCAATAAACGCAGCTTCCGCTTCACTAGCTGTGTCGGATATTCCATGGAACGGTCCGGTTGGTGCGGTCAGAGTCGGATTCATCAACAATGAGATTTTCATAAATCCCTCCAGACACGAGATGCAAAAGAGCTCGTTGAATCTTATTGTCACGGCCGCTAAGCAGAACATGGTTGTCATGCTGGAGGGGTCGGCGGATAATATTCGTGAACAAGACTTGAAAAAAGCGATTAAAATGGGAGTTAAGGAATGCCAGGGTATCATACAAGCGATCCAGAGTTTGCAAAAGAATCATGGAAAATCCAAAAGAACAGTCGAACCGCCGAAGGAAATCGACGAGGAAATCATGACCCATGTGCAATCTAACGCGACGTCAAAATTAAGGGAAATATTTACAGATAGCAAGCACGACAAGCAGTCGCGCGACATGGCAGTGACAAACCTGCGTAACAAAATTATCGAGGGACTCAAGACCAGCAGGTCCGAGGTAGACGTTAATGCAGCCGCCGAAGCTTTCAGTTCGGTCAGCAAAGAAATATTCCGATCGTTGATTTTTGAAAACGACTTACGGTACGTTAAAGTTTCGGAGAATAATTGTGAGTTTAGCGAGGACGCAATATTGCGATTCCTGCGATAATATTTTGACTTTAGTTTTTCATTTTTCATACAAATAGTTCAAATCGATTCAAAGGTTATTGAAAATGTACTTTTTTATTTACTTTGTATATAAGCGAGTGATGCGCATTTGCAGACTGAACAAGCAAAACCCGACAGACAAACAATACCCTGCTGATAAGAAGAGCCGCTTTCAAAGATTGGAACTCAAATTTAAACAATTAACGCTATTTCTAAGAAAGATTATACATGGATAAATATTAAATATTAAAAGTTAGGAGTATTAAAAATATTGAAAAATTTTTGCTGAACGATATTTGCAGGTGCGACGGTCGTCATTTGAACCAATTACGCGACATATCTTGCCAAACAGACATGTTCAAGCCCCTTCACGGCTCGGCGCTCTTTCAAAGAGGGCAGACTCAAGTTTTGTGCACGGTTACACTGGATTCATTGGAAAGCGCACTGAAGATGGATACGATTTCCATGCTGACCAGGTTGACGGAGTTATAATAAACTTATGATTAGAAATAAATATAAAATTTGCACATAATCGCGTTTTAAAATTTTTAAGTGGATTGAAGGAGAAGAACTTCTTCCTTCATTACGAGTTTCCACCGTACGCTACGAACGAGACCGGTAAAACGGGTCCGATCGGAAGACGAGAGATGGGTCACGGTGCGTTGGCCGAACGAGGATTGCGACCGATTCTACCGAAGGATTATCCCTTCACAGTCAGACTGACTAGTGAAGTCCTCGAATCAAATGGTACACTCTATACCGAGAATATATATAGTGAAAAGAAACATCACGGGCTAATTAGTGACCGATTAATGATAAACTGCAGGCTCTTCATCAATGGCTTCAGTTTGCGGTGGAAGTCTTGCCCTTCTCGATGCCGGTGTACCGATTTCTAATCCGGCGGCGGGTGTGGCCATCGGACTGGTAACGAAATACGACGGCACGAATAACGAACAAATTTCCGACTACAGAATTCTCACTGATATTCTGGTAGATTAAGCGTTTTTGCATCCTTATCGACACGAAGAAAATGACGAAGAAAAATACCGAATCCAATGTATTGATTTCAGGGCATCGAAGATTATTTGGGCGACATGGATTTCAAAATAGCTGGAACGAAAAAGGGAATAACCGCTCTGCAGGCGGACATAAAAATTGCTGGTCTTCCGTTGAAAATAGTAATGGAGAGTGTGAGCCGTGGGATCGCGGCGAAAAGCGAGATAATTGGAATAATGAGCAATACGATACGTGAACCGAGAACGAACAAAAGCAATATGCCAGTTACCGAGAACATAGACGTTCCGGGTCATCAGCGAGGCAAGTTTGTCGGGGTCGGTGGATACAATCTCAAGAAGATATTGGTCGAGACTGGAGTCAACGTGAGTTTTACAAAAATCTCGACGATAAATTTATTTGCACCAAAGTATTTTTTTTTACTTATTTAACTAAGGGGGAATTATAAATGTACAAAGTCATGACTTGATCACCCACTATCAGTGGTGCGTCAATGTCGCACAAAGGACTTTCGAACTTATAAATAAAAATAGCATTATGACAAGTATTGAAATTAAAAGTTTCATAATTATCGAAGAAAAATAACTCTTCTGATGTACGTCAGACTTAACAATACCGATTACAGGGAATTACAAAAATTAATCCCAGGAATCGTACACGACGTTTGCAGTTTCGAAAGATTATTGTGTGAATAAAGAAAATTAATAATTTTTTTTCTCTGTTTTTTATTAGATACACGCTCAGGATGAAAATACGTACACGCTCTTTGCTCCGAATGAGACGGCGATGAACGAGGCCAAAGAGATGATAGCCGTAACGTTGAAAGAGGACCATGCACCGCAACTGGACTTTGGTGGTATTTACACCGCGAAGATAACTGACATTCGCGAAACCGGAGTAATGTTGACCCTGTACGCGAACATGCCACCGGCATTTTTGCCCAATTCGCAATTAGATCAGCGGAAGATCGTCCACGCGAGCGTGCTGGGTTTTGAAGTCGGACAGGAGCTGCAGGTCAAATACTTCGGACGCGATCCCGTCTCGGGGGTAATGAGGCTGTCGCGAAAGGTCCTTCAGGGTCCCGCAAGCATGACAGTGAAGAATTTATCACCGACGACTGATCAGTCGATGTCGATGAGTGTAAAGCCAAATGAAGCATCGACACGCGCTGTCGAAAACACGACGACTGTAAATAAATAAGTGTGAAAGACTGTATGTTCTGTTTCATAAATATGGGGTGAGCCAAGCTCTTTTCACCATATTTTATTTCGTTTTGTACACAATTATGCGACAGCTGTAACTTGCGAGAACTTTGTAAATAATTTGTCGGACTATCTGTCGTTCGAACTGTAAATACATTCGCCTTTGAAAAAATACTCTGATTTTCGATCACGATAGAATTCGTAGTTTCCGAAATTTTCAATGAACCGATCGATCTTGTTTGGTCCGATATGTAGATACAGTTCCACCCTGACCAAGTAAATTTAAAAGTATTCTTGATAGCAGATTCTCGAAGCATACGAGAGTTTTAAAAAAATGTTTTCAAGTACTTTTTAAGTACCTGCTTATTACGGATACTCGATCTGAATTTTTTTATCAGTACAACTTTGTCGAGAATGTGTTTAAAGGTGATGGGAGACACGTGCTCTTCCTCTTCCTCTCTGGATTGTAAGACCAATGCCGTTATCGCTGTCACACTTATGACTTCACAACGTGACATTCGCTTTACCTAAAAAATGTATTCAAAGAAATTTCATGAAAAAACAAATAGCGTACCCATTTTGTATTCAAAAATAGTTCAAAAATAATTTAATTACAAAATGTATTAAATGTTTAAAATACAAAAAGTATTTTATATTTCAGTACAAAACTACCTTCAATTAAAAACTGGTACAGTTCTGAAACAATTCTGCTCTTGTAATTGCTCTATGGTAATCGAAACGCACAAGATGTATCCCGTGTTAAGAATCAAATGTATCATTCACAATCTAAAAAAGTCACTAGCAGTGGACGTTGACAAATAACAGACCGCGTATCTGAGCAGATTTCCATCAAGAACGCATCTTTTTTTTTCGACCAAATTCGTCGACGCTCGAGAGCAGCGATTGGACAATCGAAGATCGTTAAATTGGTTATCTCCGTACGGTTAAAAATATTTTTCCTCGTTCATCGAAGATATGAAGCGGATATTCTACGAATTAATTATGAAACGAACTTCGACTTTTTGTCTGGCGATAGTTTGCTCAGCGATGTTTTTCGAGCGTGCCTACGATCACGCCTTGGAGAGCATATTCGAGAGATGCAACGAAGGCGTGAGTACTCGCCCGTTTCTCAATCCTTAAGTCGAGATACCACGCAACGAGCAAGATACCGTTTATCAAAATTTAATGCTCGATTCTTCGCTCGACTACCAGTCGCGACTCAAATGCAATCAAACATAATCTAATATTTATTGACTAATATTTTTTATTTCCATTGCAGAGACTCTGGATGCACGTGAAGCACAAGTACGAGAGAGGTCCTGACGAGGTGCTCAATGTCGAGTCTACGACCAAAAACACTCTGAAAACTCTCTCCAACAACGGAAGACCGGAAGCTCGGAAATATCTGAAAAATCGTCCGGCCACCAGCGATTCGGAATAAAATCCAGGAATTCGAACAACAACAAAATGTTTCATCGTTCATTGAAAAAAAAAAAACGCAAAAAAAACAATTCTGAAAAATCGATCTAAAAACGGAAGTCCCAAAGCTGCGTGGAATCCGGAAAAGCGACGGTTCCAACGATTCGAAGAGCGAGCCAGAAATCCGACGAACCGAACATTTTTGTGACTCTTAGAAAAAGAAAAAAAAGAAAAAAAAATGCGAAGCCTTCTTAAAAACGAAAGGCCCGGAGCTTCGAGAAATACAAAAAATTGTAGAGCGATTTACAGTAATAATCAGCTGAAAATGTTACCTGGCTCGCAAAAAAAAAAAAAAAATGTATCGAATGAAAAGAAAAATCAAAGCTCTCAGGATTGACGACGAGTCATCAGTCGACTAAATCTCACCGTTCGGGCTATTAATGTACTACGGCGCTCTATTAAGTTCCGGATTTATAGTGGAGCATGTGGTTGGTGGCTCGATCGAAATCGCCGGTCGCAACATCGCTGGTCGTCTCTCTGTTTGCCGGTCTCTCGATACCCACCAAGCAGAGGCATATTTCGCGGGAACCAAAAATAAAAAAGAGCCTACGCCCCGTTCAGACTCTCGGACTTGGAGCTACACCGAAAAACTTGACCGTGCTGCGAGTTATAATTAAACGGGTTGGACGCGTGTCGAGCGAGAAGCGTTGTGGCGTTTATAGACGCGCGAATTCGCTGTCAGCTTGTTCGATGAGAGTTGTTTAAATTAGCTTCGTAATCTCTGTATACCTCGTTCGATTTACCGGCTCGTCGAAGGGCGAGCACGTTTCGCCTTGATTGGCTCTTGATATGCCGTGCACGCAGTGAATCGAGCGAGGAAAATACACGCTTGTGTTGCTGTTAGACGAGCACGGTAATCCGAAGAGAAAAGAATTTGTTTTACATTTATTTTACTTTTATTTTTTAAACATCCCACGGTTTCTCGTTTCCGTGATTGATCGGTATCGGCCGCGATCGTTGACCGATCGATCATTAAAATTCACTCGGTAAATGGTCGAGTGGGTAATTTTTTTTTTATTTTTTGAGCGCCACAGTGATATTTAATTTTTTTTTTCAAAGCTCAATACGCGGCGAGTAATTGTTGTTAATTAATTAACTTGCTTACGATTTCAATATTCCACGCTTTCTTGTCTTCCTGTAATTTCTTGGCATCGGCTGCGATCGTTGATCGATCGATCATTAAAATTTCCCCGGTAAATGGTCGAGCGGGGAATTTTATTTCTATTTTTTAAACGCCTCAATATAACTCGCGCTTCGGCTTCGAGCCTCTCCACGCGTGCGGGCCGGCATGGCGAAACGGCACAGTGATTGGCCGCTCAGCATTCTTCAGTGTTATTTCCTCAGCCGCTGGAGAAATCGAAAGCGATGAGAGAAGCGTTTTTTTTTTTTTTCGGAGCCCGTTAAGCGGCCAATGACTGTCGGTTTACGGGGTCGATCGGCGCCGCGACGCTTCCGCGGGGGCGTCGAAGACGCGGCAAGCCAATCCTGGACGAAAGTCGACGAGGGTCGCGTCGACGTCTATCCGATCGGCTGTGGTGGGGAGACCCGTTGAAGTTTCCTGGAGGAATTTCCGGGAGATCCGAGTTCGTTTCGGACGAGATAGATCGGGTTGGATCCTTCGCTGCTCGGTCCAGTTTCATTTTCAACTCCACGAGGAAAACCCGGTGATCCGCGAGGCGATTCTCTCTCATCGAGATATTGCAAAAAAAAAAAAAAAACAAACAAACAAACGTATTAAGATAAAATAATAGAAGAAAAAAAAAAAAAAAATCAGAGCAAAGTGTCGAAGATGCCGCCGGTCAGCGAAACAACTAACTTACTCACGACGTACCTCATCCTCATACTGCTGCTGATATCATTGTGGCTTCTGTACGCGGGTCTCTTTTAGGGAAAGGGAGATAAAACCCCTCCGACGATATGGTGAGTCCCCGCAAGTGGACGACGATTGCTTCGTCCGTTGCGCGGATGAAATTTAATTATCTTCAAAAATTTGCCGCAGCTTCGCATCGGGTTTCAGAATGAATTTTGTTTCCGTCAGGTTTCTCGTTTGCTCAGAGTTTTCGTCCGTTGTGGTAAATTATTAATTGTTGATTCGCCTCGACTATCATGCGAGTTTACGATTCATGAACTTTCAACAGTTTTGGGTCTCGCAGTTACAGAGAGCTGCAGGGGGGTGGTTTTAATTTATGTAATTACTGGTATTATTTGTTCAGCGAGATTTTTCAAAGTTTTGTGTCCTATCGGCTGTTCATTCAATTTTACTTCCAGTTGATCCTACGACTGACGAACTTTATCGTGCAACCGACTTGGAATTTATCGCACAGATCGTGATTTTAATTCGTGTAGTTTTCGGTATTTCTCATCCGGAGAAATTCGTCGAAGATATCGAGGATCGACGTGTTAATTTATTTTCGGTTCGTTTTGACTACCAGTTGCGTTTAACCGATTTGGAATTTATTGCTAAATATTGCTCTATACATCAGATATAATTCATGAAACTGCCAATATTTCTTGTTCAGCAAAATTCGCCGGTATGATTTGTTTCGGTTAGAGTTACGGAATTTACAGATCTGTGTGAAATCAGCTCTAAAGTCGCTATGTATTGTGGCTTTAATTTATATAACTACCGGTATTCTCTATTTAGCGAAATTTTTAACCACTATGAACAGTTTCCTTGTTTAGTGAAATTTTGAAAATATTTTATGGATCTACGAGTCGTTAATTCGTTTGGAGCGCTACAGTTCAGCTTGCAACCGATGAGCTTCACCGAACAACGATTGGAATTTATCGCTATAGATTTCTCGATCGCCGATACCCGGATCGTCGTTGAACTCTTGTGGGGATTTATAATTTTGGCTTCGTCGAGTTGTTGCGTCGTTCGCGTAAAACTTAATGTGTTGCTTGTCTACTTAGAGCCATTAGAGTTCGGCATTGAAATCTCTGAAAGTAGGTCGCTCGTGGCACAATAGCAGAGCACGGTGAAGTAGACCAGAAACCACAATATTTCGAGTGGCCCGGGAACGAAGAATACTATTTTGAGACTATAACACACTTTCCTCGGTCGCTCGTTTCCTCGACCCATCGTCACTTCTTTAGCGCTTATTTTTCCTACAAACAAAAAAAATAATAAAAATTAATTGAATCTTTTGAACCGGACGGATGTAGAGAAGAAAATTATTTTCTTTTGACATTTAATTTTGCAGGGCTGACGGACTACGCGTTGGAGGTTGCTAACGTCCGCCGTGAAGCGACAACGACCTCTTTGACGATGTACACCTATATAATCCAACAAAAACTTGCAGAATCGCAATGGAAAAAAAAAGGTATGTTCAACGAGCTCTCAACGATCATCGGCAGTGATCATCAGCTGCAACATCGTCAAGGGATCGCCGTCGGAGTTAATATCATCGGTCCAGGATGAAGGCATGAACGGAGACGCAATAACGGACAACAGTATTGCTGGGTCGAATCGTCTCTACTCAATATTGTGTAACGTGCATGTAACGTGACAAAAGAAGAAACAAAAAAAAAAGAAAAAAAAAAACGAAATGAGCGTGCTCATCGGTGATCGAAGAGACTCGAGTAAAAACACACACTTTCTACGATTTGCATAAAACCTTGTAGTTTAATCTACCTCCCAGAAACCCTATGCGTGGCAACGATGAGCGTCTTACGAGACGGTCAATCATCTTCGGGTTATTTACATTTAATTTTTTTTTTCTCTCATCTTTACAATGTCAATAATTTTTCTTTAATCTTTATCATAAAACTTATTTTTCTCTTGTTTTTATAATGAAATTTACTATTTTTAATTTTTACATTTTCTCCACCCTAATTTTTATCGCGTTATTTATGATTAAAAAATGTTCTATTAAAAATCATTTAACCTGCCTGGCGCCAGTGGCGCGGCGGTGGATTAAATAGAATGAAGCGTTCGTTTTGTGGATGGTGTCCTAGTGGCCGGTCGAAAATAGACCGATACTTCCAGCTCGAAGCTTACTCGCCGTGCACATCCATACGGACGGTCCGACACGAGAGCCGATATTTTCGGTCAGCTCCTCCAGAAATAGATGGCGAACCTTCGTAATCCACCTGGACAGAACTGCGCCACCGAGGCGTGGCGAATCGCAACTCTCAGAGAGAGAATTTTTATCGGAGATAGCGCGGGGGCGCGTGCATGCGCGACTCGTGCCCGGAATGAAAAAAAAAAGTTGAATTTGCTGACCGTGAGGGGTTCGTTGCACTTTAAGTTCACAATAGCGTTTGGTAAAAACGAATCGATTATTACTATGTCGCGTATGATTAAAAACCCGTTCCATCGATAGCGCACCCACGAAAAAAAAAAAAAAAACCTATGACTAATAACCGAAAAACCCATCGAATCGCCGGAGAGATCAATTACCCAACTACATCAAAGTTCTCAGAATCTCTTACTTCGATTGTTTAATTTCTCGACACCCATTCCTTTGTACACAAACTGTGGCGTGTTACTAAACTTCTTACAATTACTTTCCCACGACAAGAAAAAAAAGATGCTTGTTAAAAAATAAACAAATATCCGACGAGTCCTCCTAAACGAGCAATGCCTTTGGCTATCGAGTCACGTACGATATGTATTCGCTCCGTAGGTTTGGGGGCCCCACCAGCTCGTGAAGTTTTGCGGGGAGGCCCCTCTCCACTGGGCCTTGCATTCGCTCGCACACCTCCGATGGCATGTAGCAGGTATTGCTGAAGCATGCACGGGCCTATATAAGTGCCTCGCAAGACGTCCATTTCCACTCGGCCGCTTAGCTCTTGAACAGCGGAGATATTCGATCGTTTGCATTTCTTTTTTCACTGGTAATTAAATCTTCACGCCGACGGGAAAGATATAGTCATCTTCGAAGATCATGAAGCTGTGCCTCATTCTGATCGCCCTCGTGGCCGGTGCGCTTGCAGCCGAGAAGTATCCAAGCAAATACGACGATGTGGACGTCGACAGGATTCTGCAGAATAATCGCATTCTCACGAACTACATTAAATGCATGATGGACGAAGGCTCCTGCACGGCTGAGGGACGAGAATTAAAGAGTGAGTTAAGCATAAAATTGTTCACATGCAATCGTCAATTGTATTAATCCGGAGTAGTTTCAAATTTTTGTTGTTCCTTATAATTTTTTCGAGTATTTTTAGGCCGAATTTTAAACAATGAAAATCGTCGATTGCAAATTTATTCGATTCATTGAAGGGTCATTTCGCGGATCTTTGAAACGATAATAACGTTGCGCGGTGAAAGGAATGTTTCGGAGTCTTGTATGATTTTAATTTTTTTGTAATTTTTTTTAAAGCCATTTCTCCATATCCGTTACAGTCGCTTAAGCCGCGAGTTCAACACTCTCTTTTGATTGCGTAAGGCGACTGTGGGGGGAACTTTCTCGATTGCGCGGACACGACTCGGGTAACCTTCGGCTCTGTTACGTGCCCTTACGTATTGAGCAAAATCTCCTTTAAAAAAAAAAAACAAAAATGTAAGTTCGCAGAAAATATTCGAGACACGCGCGATGTGTGGTTAGTCTCTGAAGTCTCGTACACATTTACCGGGCAACAAGCTGAAGACTCGATTTCCATTAACGCCACTCGAGAATAATTGCACAATCCATCACCGACGTGTACATATATTTATATACTTAATTCATTTTTATTTTTTCGCTGACAGAAACTTTGCCGGATGCATTGTCAAGCGGCTGCAGCAAGTGCAACGAGAAGCAGAGGGATGTGGCGGAAAAAGTAATTAATCACTTGAAATCGAAGCGACCGAGGGACTGGGATCGTCTAATCGCTAAATACGATCCCCAAGGAGAATACAAGAAGCGTTTCGAGGCGACCCAAGCTGCGAAGAAGAATTAACGGCGATGCGTCGTGTTGCGGTCAACCGCTCTTTCGTGTGACAAAAAAAAATTAAGGAAAAAAGAAAAGAAAAATCTGCGATGTATCGTACAATTAGTCGTGTATAAAGGATTAGGCTAGATAATTAAAATGTTGCATTTGAAAGATAGTAGGTAAGGTCGATTCAAAGGAATCGAAAAAATGTTCAGTTTTTTTTTCGCAATTTGTATTGTTCCGTAAAAATTCCTAAACTCGATTTGTTTGCTTGGAAAAGTACTAGATTCATTCTAAAGGTCATTGATAAATGCTAGACATACCGGGCTATGTGAATTATTCGACTCGTCTTTTCTTCACTAGCGATCCGAGCTGAAACAGAATTGTAACATTTTTTCCACGTAAGCTATCATAAATAAGTGAAAAGGCTGTTAGAATTATAATTGACGTATTAAACCGCTGATTATAGTAATTCCCAAGACTTTGTTTTTTATGATTAATTCTTTTTTCCTGCGATGTTAAGCCAATGTTGGGCCGAAGTCTCAAGATTCCGAAACTCTACACAGTACCATATGTAGCTATGTAGGCATACTAGTAAAAATACCTTAAAAAAATATTTCCGAAAAAATACACCCTTTGTCCATAGACCCATATTTTTTCGTGGATTATTTTTTCAACGGAATACTTTTTTCCTGCTTTTGATAACAGGTATTACTAAGTGGAAAAAAAATACTCGGTCAAAAAATCTGAAGAAAATTGCAATAAATTCAGCGTGTGTCTATCTGCAAAGTAGCAAACTCTTATAGCGATCGAACCAAACCGCAGTTTGGTCCAAATTTCTTCACGTATCGACGTCATGCGACGAGCACTTACGAGATCCGAGATTGCCGGCAGATTATTCGTCTGGTCGGTCACAACGGACTCCTGTTCTCGGCTCTCCTTTGGCTGATTGGATTTTTTCATGTTTCTGTGCTGCGGAAACGTGGGCATCAACTTGGGATCGCATGCTGCGGATGGAACGTATTTGTGCATTGAGTAACATAAATATTATCGACGTGAGATAGCGGAGAGACAGGCGAGACACTCACGTAAAGGAGCTTCTTTGAAGTAGCTGCTCTGTAAACATTCCTCTGCCGTTGCCCGCTTTTTCGGGTCGTACATGAATAGAAAATTTAGGAGCCTCAGTCCGGCGGCGCTCAGCCAAGGAAATCGTTGTTTTAAGTTGTTGTAAGGCTGTTGTTTCAGGGTGAAGTTCTGGAGTGCCGGCAGCGAGTTGAACTCGGGCCAGATAGCCTCACTCGGCGTACCCAGCAAATCAACGATTAACTCCAATTGAGCGATCTCCGATGTGCCAGGCAAAAGCGGCCTGTGACCCAGCAATTCGCCTGGAAATTAAAAAAAACAGAAGTGACATAAATAAAATCGTTTACCGTAAATATAGAGTACAAACGAATCCATAAAGGAACCAAGTAGCGAAATAAATCTTACCCAAAATACATCCAGCTGCCCACATGTCGACCGATGTGGTTTGCGTCTTGGCTTGCAGCAGTAATTCTGGTGCTCTGTACCATAGAGTGACGACTCTTGGTGTCATGGGTTTCAGAGGCAAGCCGAACCATCTGGCTAGGCCAAAATCGGCGATCTTAACGCATCCCTTGTCAGTCATAAGAAGATTCGAGACTTTCAGATCCCGGTGAACGATGAAGTTATGATGAAGGTATCTGAGACCCTTGAGTACTTGAAGAACGATGCATTTGACTTGACTCTCGGAGAATGGCGCCTGCATATTGTCCAGCAAGCTGGCCAGGTCCTGCTCGCAATACTCCATAGCGAGAAATATACTCTCGAGGCTCCTGCCAACCACGACCTCGTTCAGCTGAACGATGTTCTCGTGGCGGCACGAGAGAAGAACGCTTATCTCTCGCAAACCGCTCACCGGCAAACCGTCCTTCTCGTGCTCCATTCTCACTTTCTTCAAAGCGACGACTTTGTCGGTTTTCGTGTCTCTCGCACGGTAAACAATTCCATAAGTTCCCTCGCCGATGCGATTCAGCTTCTCGAACTCCGAGACGAATCTGCACTTGCCCAACTTGCGGGAAAACAAAAATTCAGTGAGCAAGAGTAAAATTAAAAATTTGAATAAATAAAATGGTTTTTAAGCTGAACTCACGACATCTTGTTCTGGTATTTCCATGGGTTTGTTGCTGACTAGAGACATCAGTATTCCGCGTCGGGTAATTGGAGCCGACGGATCGGGACCAACTTCGCAAAACGGTTTCTTCTCAAAGTCATTGTTGTCCATTGACCTCTTACCCATACTATCTTCTGTGAAAGAAATACAGGAATATAAAATTCAATAATTTAGCTGACAAAACTTGCAAACTTGTTCAAAAAGTTTAGCGAGTGATTAGTTCAACCATAGTTTGAGAGATTTAATACTATTTCTACTGGTAGTTACCGGAGCACCTTAACTTAAATGGATCAGTGGTGTAATCAGATAACTAACAGTGATCAACATTTTTTAATGCGTTTTCCATCAACTGCCTTACAAAATTATTGAGCGGTCATTTCAACAATACTACTTTGTTTACTCTGAAACTGTTGGACATAACCTTGACAATAATAACGAATAACAAAAATATTGACACACATGCGTACCTTTTGTCATGACGACGGTAAAATTGTCAGCTGATAATTAGCCACACGAGTTTTCTTGACGTTGAAAGTTTATTTCATTTGTCAAATAGACTATAGAGCCGGATAAAAAAAACTCTTGTTTTGTGCCCTAGGCGGGATTGCTTTACACAATATACACTGCGAAACAAGCATTGATTTGGCTCCGGCATGTCCTTCGTTATTGCTACCGATAACACAGAATCTCTCTATGCCGACTCTTTACAGTCCCACTAGGTAAGCCGAAATTAGCGGAATCGTCGCACAAAACCGTATATGCTCGACACTGGGATTTCCCTCGGTTACAGCTTCACCGCGATATCGACGATCATTATGTCTTACTACTCTGCAGTTCTCGGTCGGTAAGGAAGAAACCATTCTGATTGCCACACTGTCCCTACAGTAAGTCAGTTGATCTGTGCACATATAGAAAAATACTTTCGATGAAACGAGCTCGTAGCTAAGATACGAGACGCAAAACAAAACTTCGATAAAGGCCTTGCATTTTACGTACCCGATGCATTTTTTCTCAGTTACAGCTTCGTCACGATACCCACGATCATCATTACAATACGTCAAAAACTGAATTTTTTTGGATATTTTTAATACCAGTTCAAAGTCTATATTTTATCAATATTTTCGAGGATCGGTGGACCACTTTAATATATATTTTATACTAAGGCCAATTAAACGAAGATGTTGGCAGTGCAACCGCTGGTCGACGATGATATTTACATGGGCTACAACGATTATCCCTCGATATACAGCACCCAAGATTTAGAACAGGACGAGCTCTTTCAACACACAATTCAGCAAACCAGCTATGGCAAACGATCCATCGTAAGTCAATATTGAAGAAATGAATGAAATTGTTTCCATGAATGGTCGGAAAACAATACTTTACAAGTGTTGTGCCAGACAATCAATTTTATAGGAGCAACGTGTGATTTTAATGTTAAAATTTCAAACAGTTTTATAATAGAAAATTTTTAAAATTGGTGAACATTGGAATAAAGCTTTTGATTGTAATTCAGCGATATAGTAATCGATTTGATAAATTTGCCTTTCGGTGTTTTTCTACATACATTGCTTTTTTTTTTTTTTCTATAACTGGTCCGCACACATTTTTTCTTGATTACAGCACACTCCCAAGACACCTGGGTTTGCCATGCGACTTGGAACCTCGACTGGTGTAAGTTGAACTTCTATTCAAGTCAATAAAATAATCATGAAAATTCGACTATTCTTTACATTAATACTTATTAAATTTCGTCCACTATTTGGATTTCTGTTGTAGTTTCAAAGACGCGGTACTGCAGCAGCTACCGCCCGACCAGGAACAGGTCCAAGGCCGATGACCGCAGTTCGTGGCGCTGGATACACCAGTGGCAATCGTCAACCCTTTGATCCACTCAATATGGCCAGTACAGTGAGAGGGCCTGCACCACCCCTTGTATCCGGCAAGGAAGATACGTGTGTATAATTTTATTACTTATCGATTTAGGTGAATTATTATGTGCGCTGTGACAGGTCTATATGAAAAAATGTGTTGCTCAGCTGAAAATTTTTTTCAGGCCAGAAGAAAAGATCAAAGTTGCCGAGAGAAAAATAATGGAACTGATAGAGAGCTCGTCAATGGCGATGGGCGAGAAAGATATGAAAGTCGCACTGGAACGGGCGAGGGAAGCTTCTTCCCGGGAACGGATTCTCATACGTCTTCAGGAACAAGCTGGTTTGAGTCAGAATCATAACGTCGATCTCACGTTTGCCGTACGATCTCGTAAATGCTATAATTAAGCAATAAATTAGTTCTTTCTACAAAAAAAACCCTATGAAATGAAAATTTTAAAAAATGTATACATAGGAAAAGAATTTTAATGGACCGAAATTACAGGTTTTATTCAATTTAGCAATACAATACACCAATAACGAGATGTACACCGAAGCTATAGCTACCTACCAGGCAATAACGAGGAACAGAATATTCAGTGGCAGTGCTAGATTGAAAGTAAACATGGGAAACATTTATGTAAAGATAGGACAATTGTCACAGGCGATAAAGATGTACAGAATGGCTCTGGACCAAGCTACAGCAGCTCACAAGGAATTAAGGCGTGTTCTTAGCGTTGCAATATACGTTGATTTATTATAACTACCTTTTTATAAGTCCGCACGTTCAAACAATTTCAGGATTAAAATAATGCACAACATCGGCATGTTGTTCGTACAGATGGGCCGTTTGGAAGAAGCTGCCAATAGCTTTGAATGGGTGATGCGGGAAAGGGCCGAATTCAAAGCAGGTTTGCACGCCATTCTATGCCATTTTGCCCTATCCCATCGCGACAAAATGAAACGCGGCTTTTTGGAGCTGCTCGAGGTTCAACTGAATATAGATCAAGAGGACAAATATTCCATCAGTACAGTGAGCTCACTTACTTACTTACTTACTCACTTACTTAGGAAATTTATAAATATTCTGTTCCCAGGATGACGTTGCTGCGAATATACTGAACGAGGTGATAAAAGTCGACGATTTGTCGAAATTGGAGAAAGAAATGAAGTTAGAAGCTGAAAAAACCATTCTCAGTGCAGCCAAGCTTATCGCCCCTGTTATAGAGGACACTTTATCCGCTGGTTTCGCTTGGTAATCATAATAATAGGAATTTACGATGGAGATTTGTTAAATTAAGCTCTGTATTTGTCGTTCGATGTGAGCGATTCGTACCCTCATTAATACTGTAGAAAGTAATTGCCTAAATCTGGAGAAAAAACCCTAAAACGACAATTTATCGCTTTCATGTAGGTGCGTAGAGGCAATAAGATCTTCGGATTATGGACCTTTAGCTGCCGACTTGGAAATTAACAAAGCTATGGTTTTTTTGCACAACAGAGAAACATTGATGGCGATTGATACACTCAAAGTATTCGAGAATCGTGAAACTAAAGCCAATAGCGCCGCATCGACGATGCTGTCATTCGTCTACTTTCTCGTGAGCTCTAATCAATTATGATTGAAAAAAAAATTATTCGTTAAATTAATGTCACGCGAGTGACGAATTTTAAAACGATTAATTTTTTAGCGAGGTGATTACGAGCAGGCTGAGCGTTGCGGCGAAGCTGCAAGAAAAGCAGACAGTTACAATGCAGCAGCTTACGTTAATCTTTCAGCATGTGCCATCAAGAAAGGTGAACTGGAGACGGCGAGGGAATTACTGCTGTGCGCTCTTGACAGCGACGCCAGTCATGTACAAGCTTTATACAACTTGGGTATGCAAACATTTTTAACGCCATCTAAATAATAAAAATTTGAAAGTAATAATAGTGAGAGAGATATTTTACCGGTCAATATTATCGGCGAACCAGGGACTAACGAGTCAATGAAAAACATCCCTTTAAAAAAATGACGCTTTAAAAAAAATACATTAAAGTAAATTAAAAAATAAATAAATAAAAATTATATCGGCAGGATTGGTGTACAAGAAACAAACTCTTTACGAGGAAGCGCTCGAATGCTTTTGGAAGTTAAGAAACATCGTACGTCACGATCCTCAGACTCTCTATCAAATCGGACATCTCTATCAGTTGCTGAACGACGTTGATCAGGCAGCCGAATGGTATATTATCCTTTTATCGTTGATATCTCGTAATCCGCACAGTGGGATTTTACTAATCTTCAAATACGATACATTAACACTTCTGCACAAGAGTATCGCGTTCATTTTTTTTTCACAGGTACAATCAATTGCTGGGCATAGTTCCGTCCGACCCCGGCGTGCTACAGAAATTGGGTGAAATGTTCGATAATCTTGGCGATAAGCAGCAAGCATACCAATACTACAGTGACGTAAGGATTACTTAAGGAATCAGCTGAACGTAATCGTAGCTTCTGATCATTACGCAAATTAAGCGATGGTTCATTTACGGTTCAAAATTTATCTTTAAAAAAACGATAATGTATATTTCTGGTCTCGATACTTATTTCTCATATTTACTTTTCCATGACATAAAATCTCGAATTAAAGTCCAATTACAGAATCCAATTGCAAATCAACTGAACGTTCATTTGTGGATCAAAAATTATCTTAACAAAGAACTTTATGACATTTTTCAGATTGATATCATTTTTTTTTAATTACCACGAACGATCGAATTATAGTTCTATTGGAAATTCTAATACTTTTACAGTCTTACAGATTTTATCCAGCGAATTTCGAGGTGATCGATTGGCTCGGCTCTTACTTTATATCGATGCAGGTAAAAAAATTATCTCGATAATTGAAGTAGAATAATGATTTTTTGAATGAAATGAGTAAATAAATAAGTTGAATTGCTCCCTCCCCGCCAAATTAGGTTGCCGAAAAAGCTTTGACATATTTCGAGAGGGCCGTCGAACTCGCACCGGACCAACCGCGATGGCGTCTCCTCGTAGCGGCTTGTCTCCGGCGTACCGGGCAGTTTCATAAAGCTCTGACTGAGTATCAGGACGTACACAAGAGATTTCCCGAGAACACTGAGTGTCTAAAGTTTCTCGTCCGACTTTGCAGCGACTTGGGTCTCAAGGAGGCTCAAACCTACGCAAACGAATTGAAAAGAGCCGAGAGGGCGAAGGAACTGAAGGAACGTCAATGTTCAGCGAGGCCTGGGACTACAGGTGATCACTTTAAATAAATTCTAAAGATTCGTTTACAAAAATATCTATCGAAGGAAAAGCTCGGTCGGTAACAAAAACTGTAATAAATTGTACCCTATCTTCAAACCATTCCTGATTAAAACAAATTCTCACACAAAACGCATATTGAGGTACATTCCGGTGAGAATTCGCTTTTAAATCCGATCGATAAGAAAAATTAAAAAAGTAGAATACGGTTTTTCTATTGACCGTAATGAGTTATCAATCTCAACCAGTTGGCTAGCAATTATTGATATGTACCGTGTAATTTACCAGGCTCGAGAAGAAGTAACAGCGGCGCGTCGTCGAGAGGAGGTTCGAGCATGAGCTTGCAGTCGGAAAACCGTACGAGTCCCATTCTCACACGCAAGGACAATCGCACTACGCTCAGCGGTAACGGCGCTCGTCTCGGCCGTTTTTCCGCTCTGGAGAGCCCCGTCGAGTTTACTCAAGAGAACAACGCACACGCGGGTGAGGCGAAACTTCATTGAAGCAGGCATTAGCATAAACTCTGTCCGAAACGTTGGAGTTTAAGAAAACAATTGGAGATCGGTGACACTCTCTCTCTCTCTCTCTCTCTCGGTGCCCTTGACAGCCAGAGCGATTGAATCAATTCACATTATCACAGTATCCGACGCTCTTGCAATGAACTTTGCCACTCTCCATGATTTGTCTCAGTTATATTATTGCATTGTCTATGCAGCTCCAGCATTGATTCATGCACGCATTCATGCACGATAGATATACGATGCATCATCGAAAGCATCAACGTTCACTACGACTAGTTCTTCAATGTCGTCAGCGTTCATATATTAATTTACTGATATTAAAAATAAAAAAAATTTTAATCCTGAACGGTGCACTTTCAAAAAAGAAAAGCACAGGCACCCCTCTCAAGTACTACGAACTGGCAAATAAAAAAAATCTATGAGGTCAACCGAAAAACGTTGTCCGGTTCATAAAGAATGACTGATATAACTACAGCTCTATGCACTTATCGTCCAATGATAGATACGCGTTGCATCTTTGCGTCATCGTATACGGCTCAGAGTCTTTCAAAGTTAAGATTGTCACATCGATATAATTTTTTTTACTAGTTTTTAAATTATAATTATAAAGAAGTTCGTGTAAGCTCTCGTTATAAACTAAGTTGTAAATTTATCAAACTGATAAAGCCCGGATGTTCCAACTTCCAACGCTCGCCGACTGTCGCTGAGACTCCTAGGGTGTATTATCAGTAAACGTACGAGCCGTCGCGTAACATTGCTTGTCTGTATGCCACCGTTACTAAACCGATAGAGATTGATTTTTCATCATATTCATCACATTTCATCACAAGAATTTTACACGAAAAAGACTAATAGAAAATGCATTTGGCTTGGCAAAACAACTAGATATATTTATGTTTTTTATTCGTTTTTTTGTGTCGTCGCGCCTGACTCTGCTTGATCTCCGCGAGAGTCACAGTTGTTGAAATGATGAAAAATGATTTTTTCATTATATCCATTATTTCTCATCGTAAGCATTTTTAATGAAGACCAATAGTAAACGCATTAAGCTACGTAAAACGTTTACATATATTCATGTTATCTTTTATTTTATTTCGTTGCCGTTTATCTTGACATTATTTAATTTCCGAACCACAATTTCCAAGCAATTAAAAATAATTTTTCCCATGTTCATCATGTTTTGTCGTAAGAAAAATTTTTGTGTAATTTTTTTTTTCCGTACCGTTGTGGCTTCGAGCTTAGAACTGCGGTTGATAATACGTGGGACTTTCTCTTCGCGCTGATAAATTTCGATATGCAGACACGAGTTACACGATTGTCATAAATCTTCGTGACGGGCTTAGGAATTCTACTGACTTCCGAACGATTGGGAATTATTCTGTTGCGTAGTTTCGCGTGGATACTTAGTTATACATACGGAGGATAAACTCGTAACTACACAACGCACGAAGAGTGATGTACCGTAACCGATGGCGCTCCGTAGTATTACCCCCTAATGGATTGAGTAGATGATAGATGCACCCGACTGATTTGCGGTCTATTCGCGGCGTCGATACATCACTTCGCAAACCCTTTATTGCTTGTTGACGAAACATGAAATCATGAACATATATATTATCCAATCGTGCTAAATTATTTAAAAAAAATTCAAAGTTTTAATTCCAAAATCGATACATTAAATTAAATGCCAGTTTAGGAAAAAATAAATGTAATATTCTGAAAATCAATTATTTTTTTTTGCATTTCATTCCGATGCTCATTAAATTACATGATGCACGTTATAAAGGATCTACGAAAAAATATGAGTGTGTCTGAGATAGAGTTTTCTATTGCAGATAATATAACGAGAGGACAGTAATTGAGCCACGGTCAAGCATTGGGTAGTTCACCCTACGCATCCGATTCACTTTTTATTTGAAAAAAAAAAATTGTATTTTTTTCTTTAATAATTAAGATTTTCCTAGATAGTATTTTAATAACCATTTTTAAAAATGAAGATTTTTTTTTTACCTACACGTTCGTCGATAACGAAAAATAATCTTTAGAAATTTTCTTCTTGCAGAAGTACACTACTCGGATCCTGTGGGACCAATGCCAACGCGACCGATGACTTCCGCTGGCAAGCGAGACGACGATTTCGGCGACGAAGAGCTCGGTGATGACCTCTTGCCCGTTTAATCGTAGACCTCGTAATGGGTGTAAATAAGGTCACGATTGCGAGACCCCGGGAGTGAGGAGGAGCTTTCTTAACGCAGTGGCGAAATAAAATATCTTTCTTCAACCGAATTCACCCGGATGGAGAACGCGCACGTGCACACGCATCCGCACCCGCACACGCCCACATACGTAAAGAAAAGTCGTACCCGTCAAATTTGTGTCTATACAGTAATTTCAAATTCTTACTGTCTGGCGGATCGCAATCGCTCATTGTGCCTCGGGCCGCCACAAGGGAGACAATTTAAATCAGTCCCAATTGAAGCATCGCGTGACAACGATCGCTCCATTTCGCCTGTAGTCTCGTGGCCATCGCGGTCGAAGACCCTTCGCATTAAACCCTTGTCGCTGCCAGGTTGCAAAACTGGGTAGTGAGAAAAAATAGTCATATTCCCCAAAAGTTCTTGGGATGAATTCGCTGACGTTTATTGGAAAGAAATGAAATTGGAAATTTCAACTGATAGGAACGTGATAGCAAAAAAGATGGTCGTCTCAATTAATATCTCAATTAAGACTTAATTAATAAGTGTTTGGCGTTAAATTGACTGCATGCCCTATTAATTAACGGGAATTAATCCACTGTGGAGGTGAGCTAAGGGTCGACAAGAATGTGATAAATGATCTGTAAAGTACAAAGGAAGAATAAACTTTGCCGATGAGCCCTGATCGATGTAATTTACTTGACTCCGACACAGTGGCTTGTCGGGTCAAAGTCCCAGTTTGGAGGTTCGAGTGAGCTCCTCCACTCTATGTGTCGAAGAGACCGGAGAGAATTCCTGAGTCGCTGTTGGTTCATTGCTGGTAATCCTGTTAACGAAAGTTGTTTGGCGGTTGTGGATGACCACGTTGCAGTGGGTCCATTCAACCTCACAAATTAAATTTAATTTAGCTGAAAAAAGAATCAAGGAAATATATTGAATATTTATTGAAGATCTAGGGCCGACGGACCTTGAGCATTGTCCTATTCGTTCGCTCCAAGCCATTGTAATGTTTAATGATAATAAATATTTCTCGCACGTTACAGTGTTGTCACACGATTTTCAAATACGTACCTGCATCGCGTACGTCGGTCGTTTTTTTTTGTCGCGGAATCTCCGGGGCGCCAGTATACAGGTTTGCAATTCATTTAGCTGTACGAGAACGTGCGTTTCCTCGGAGTCTCGCGACGAGCAATCTCTCAGCACAGGTATTTGCATTCCACGGAAAATTAATTTACGTAATCGAGAGGAGCAGCGTGGCAATCGTTTGCGCAGGCGCTACCGAACAGCTGTTCATTCGCGCAGGTACAGCAGTCGAAGATCGTAAATGAAACCCGAAAATTTTATCGAGTACCCTCTCGTCAAAGATGTCCATTTGAACGAGGCCCAAGAGATCCTAAACGATTATTGCGCGGATGACAAATCGCTCCTGTCGACGGACGATTGGCTGATCTAAATTTAAACAACGTTGCCTCGTTCAATCAAGCCCTATTCAGCCAATACAGCCTTCCAGTATCGCGAGTCGTCGGGAAGAAAAGCAGAAACATTTGGCTCGTCATATTAATAAATTCTTCACGAAATTTTATAATTTTTAACAAAAAAAAAAAAATAATCATTATGTTTCACGATTAAAAACTTCTCTGCGAAATCTTATATTTCGTTCGTTAAAAATCAAAAACGTTGGGGTTCGATAGAAAAAAAAAATTCAACACCCGACGCACAATGAAAAGAAACGCGAAAAGCTGTTTGCTCAAGAAAGCAAGATGCATCGGCAAAGACGATTTGCCCTTAAAATTCATAACTGTTATATGTCCCAGAAAAAATGTGCCAATCAGCAATCCTAAGTCCTAACAATGTTATACATGCCAATATTTCGACTGTACAGAATGAGAGCTAACGAGACAACCTAATCTGCCTCCACGTCTTCTCACTTCAAAAGATTGCGCAACAAACGGATGCTGCGCACGAATATGAAACCCAACGCTATAGCCGCATCTCCGCAACTCTGCCGACCGAAGAGAGAAAAAAATGACGAAGTAGTGGATGAAAAAAAAAAATGTCTGGCCACACACGAAGGCGATCGCGAGCGTTTCGTAATGTGTACTCGAGTCTCCTGAAGCAATATATCATTGACCGTGACAAACCACAGATAGACAATCCCTCGCGATAAAACATTTCTACATATACAAAGTGTATCTCCGCCTCGGCGCACCGTTCTTCACGGCTCGCGTACAATAAAACACCCTCGCAGTAACGTCCTCGACACAGTTTTGATACACCGAAGAAAATGAAACTTAAAAAAAAATGTCATGCCCAAGAAGCGAGGTTCGAGCCTGATGGAAAAATATCGATCAAGACAAATAAAAGAACGTCGAAAAAAACGATTGGTTGGAAGAAGCGGAGAAACTATCGCGCGACCCGCATGAGACTCGTACCACGTGGTTCGCAGACGCACTTACATAGCGGAAAACTCGTGCGATGAACAAGTGTTCCGTGTCTTCGGCTGTGTGAGTGTCCGTTTAATGACTCGACTCCCGAAGTCGCTCGAGCGAGATTCGTCCCTCTGTGGTGAATGAGAGGCATGCTTATTTTCGTCGATAGCGGATGAAACAACTGCGAGTATGTTGGTGCCTCGGTGCACGGATACAGAGTGGCGCATGCGCACTCTCGAAACTCCCGTCGACGAGAGTTTCGCGCTCGTGGCAACGAGCGGAGCGTACACATCGTCGAGGCGAGTGTGCGTAACCCTAAACCAGTTCTCGGGTTCTCCGCAACGCGCGGCATGCGTACGATACTGGAAGAAATTAACCATGAAATTCAAGATGGCGGGGGTGGGGAGAGGAGTGGGAGAGATCGAGCGGAGGCTCGGCCACGTTACGACGTAGCGGTCTCCGCGTCCGACGCGAGCGAGTACACATTCGGTGATATCGCAGCCGCGCGAACACACTTCCGCCGAAACCGTGCGCGAGACTTTATAGATATTGTTGTTGTTTTATTTATTTATTATTTTTCTTCCTTCCCCCTGGAAAATTTATCTTTGACGCACATCGTCTCTCGATGCTGTCGTCCGTAGTACCAAATTAAGAACACAAATCCGCCGCGACGTCGCCAGTGATACAGGAGTTATAAGGCGAGGAGAAAAAAAAAAGGTAAAATTAATTCTGAAACGAGGGTTAATCGAAATGGCGGGACATTAGTCGGGGATGGAACTTATACGCTGGGTGCGAAATTGAGAGAATCCCGACGTTGTTTGTCATTTCATCATTGTTGTTGGTATGATTGTAGAAGTTCCGGGATCGTTGGGTAATAAATTCCCGCGTCGGTTAGTACAAAGTCGTTACTGTTGCTTTGACGTAGCATTCTTATTGATAATTGTTTGCGATCGATGTAAAGTTTTTTTTTTCGGCGCGGCAACAAATTCAAGTCGCCGAATGATGAACGGTTCTTCGGATTGGCGGATAAAAAGACATGACGTTGTTTAGTCGTAGCATTCGTTCCGGTAATTTGTTGCAATTTATATAAAATACACTTTTTCCGGCAAATTCAAAGTGTCAAGTCCGACCATGACACGTGGTCAAACAACTCCGAAGCGACAGATGGTTAGATGACCATTAAGAGTGGTCGTACCGAGTACTCGTATTCGAGTGGAAACTCGAGATTACAAATTATCTTATTCACCGTGATTGTTGACATAATATTTTCACGATCTTTCATACTTCTACTGTTTTTACTTTTTTTTTGTTTTCTCCTCTGAGTAATCGTTAATGATCGCGGCGACGATTGTGCGATCGGACACTGGCTGGCTGTGTCTTTCAAGGTGAAGCTTCACTATTGTTCCCATGTTAATTGTATTCGGCGAGTTTAACGTACCGAACAACGATCGACGATGTGTACTTACATCGAACTCTCTCGACTATTATACACGTGGAACGAAGCTATCGGTCTCAGCTTACAGAACCATCTCCTCCTGACTGTCGCAGCTTGTTGATAATCACTTCTATGTACATTTTTATTCCATTAACGGCGTGCACGATGAACTTATCGATTTTCGTAGTCGCTTGCTGAGCTGAAACGACTACAGTGGAGAAAAATTCAGAAAAATTCAGAAAAATTCAGAAAAATTCAGAAAAATTCAGAAAAATTCAGAAAAATTCAGAAAAATTCAGAAAAATTCAGAAAAATTCAGAAAAATTCAGATAACTATTGAAATCATTAAAACTGCAACTTTTTCGAGCCAAAGAATTACAGATATTTTGTCTGTACAGTCAGAGGTTGGATATGAATGAAACCCTTCAAACATTCATTGTTTTTCACCTCTCACGTTCTGTTTGTCTTTCCATTGATTTTTCTCCGATGAAAAGTAACTCACTGTACCCTCTAAATCGTACGGTATACGTACGATGCATCGCTGATTTTCGAGAGTAATCGAACGACCGCGGCAAAATGTGAACGCCATCTGGGCGACGAAGAAGAACGAAGAACGTCTTTCATACTGACTTCAAAAATGCCGAAACTTCATGAATATTTATCAGGGATGTCGAGATAAAAAGCGATATTAATACGGGATTGCGTAACATCGAATAATCGAGATAGCCGAATGTCTTTCTTCATCATTTATCCACTGATATGTTTTAATTTAATTTCTTTTTTCTTTACGTATTAACCTCTCGATTAATAAGTGACGAAACAAGAATGAAATCCGTCGAGACCGTTGAATATAAGTACAGTCTTTGCAAATATTATTTCACTTTGTATATTTTTCAGAGACTCGATCGACCTTCCCCGAAAGCCTAACCTTTTATATTATGATCATTATTCGCTCACCTATGAATTTTCCTATGGATCCCCAATGAAACATGGAATAATCGAAGAGATTTATAATTTTTACCTTTCAGAGTTGTTGAGATATCGTCGATCAAACGTACTTTTGTTTCGTGCGATCACAGTCGACTCTCGCTTCCATCCAACTAACTGTACCGCATTCGCCGGGTCACAGAAAAACTGCCGAAAATTCATTTTACCACAAGCCGATGATTTTCCAGTGATTTATCTGACATTCAACACTCAAAGAACTCAAGAGAAAGCACCCAAAAAGCCTCGATTAAGTTTTTGATCGTCCCCTCCCGCTCGAGGGTTTATTCGTAAGCCGCTGCGCGACCGAGCGGTCACCCATCCAAGTACTGACCGCGAGCAATACTGCTTGACTCGTGTAGAACGAACGATGCCCCAACAACGATCGCGCCATTCGCCGCTGTCGGTATAAATAATTTTTTTAGATGCTTAGTGACAGCGCCCGGTATTTTTAAGCAACCGAACAAGGCTAAAATCCGTCGAGTTTAAATTGTTGAGCGTGCGAGTTCGAGTGACGAGGAAGGCGTGCGATACCATCCTCCGAATTAGACTAGCTTCTCGACGCCGGGTCAACTCGCTGAATTATCGCATTTGACGTTTACACCTTCCAATTGATTTTAATGGACGCTTCATTCGTTCGCATTTCGCTGAGCTCGCTGCCAAGTCCGCCCCCGAGCGTTTTCTCACGTTGTCTATTTGATAATTATCTTTGGACGATCTTTAAAACCTTTGCTTGATTATGAAAAATCATGTTCGACTACGCATCGTGACGAAGTTATCGGGTGACCGGGAGTTATTGACGACTCAGCCGGTAATTAATTTTTCCAATTTTATTACCGGTCAACTGATTGAAAGACGAATAGTCAGCGAACTTTAACACGATAATAATTCAATCTTCCAGTCGATTGTCTGGACGGATTCAATACGAGGAAGAATATAATACCGAAATTTCCACACGCGCCGGGGTGTGAGTAAACAATTTTTTTTTCATATCTAACGCGGCAGATGAAACATCTCGTGTACAAATAATTCTTGTGTACTCAACAACATATTCGCATTGCTGTAGCCGAGTCCGAGTTTACGATGAAGAAATGTACGTCTCACATACTTTCCGTTTTTAAAGATCAACTCTGTGAAAAATTTGCTGGTTTGCGTTATGTCAAAAAACTGACAAAATCGAAAATTCGTTTTTCTCAAATTTGTAATAGATTCCTTGATTTTTTTTAAATTCACAAGTTTTTTCTCAGAATTTTCCTAATTCTTTTTTTTTTCTTTGGAGTGCTCCAATTGTTACTGAATCTTATTTTTGCATTGGGTCGGACGTGTGATGCATCCTTAATATCCGGCGTACCGAATGGCCCGGTAAGCAGATGGACAAAGAAAAATGTTAATTGAAAAAAAAAATAAAATAATCGAGAAAAATAAATCGTTTCAACCTGCTTGTTGGACATCATTCGGATATGGAACCGGCAGCTATAGAACAGTCTCGAGTGTCTGTAGATTTGTAATTACGCTGTAAGCCAGATAAACGTGTGACGGTTTTGGGTTCGTTATCATCGACACTTCCACATTCGAGATAGAATCGGGCGCATTTCGACGCCAAGTACTCGCATTTAATACAATATCCTGAAAGCAATAAAAACTACCTATTCGTTCACTCGAGTATGCGTGCGTGAAAAGTAGACTTCATTTATTAAAAGTTTAACCATTAAAAATTCAATTTGACACTTTAATCGTAACGACAAACAGTCATTGATTAACAGAAAAATGTTATACGAGACTTAAATCTAAATTACGTTCTATTGCTGCATTTTGTTGAAGAAACGAACGAGACAGTGTCCGAAAATTCACAGAAGCTTCGACCGCATGCGCGACCCAACAGACGGACAATTGAAAGAGGTTAGTTTGGCCAGCTGTTTACAGAGCTTATCTTCAGTACTGTTTATTAGGACGGATTAGAAATCTCGGATGCTGAATATTCCGACGGGTTTCACGCTAGATTTTTTTCACCCTACTTAATAGAGTTGGAAAGTCCTGTCGGTCTTGCTTCAGCCTAGCTTCCAACTTCGCATTTTCTTGATATTTTTATTTTATTTTATTTTTTGTTTTATTTTAGAGAATAATAAATCGGTGGGCTATCGATAATAAATTAGATTCGGTTGCGATCGCCGAGGCGAGAAACGAGCGAACGCTTCGCATGCGTGTAGATAAAAGAGCAGGCCTGAATCTTCCACGATTTCGCCTTCAACTTTAGGACGCTTTCGGCATACGAGAAACCAGATTTGTATATAAGACCCTGGTTGTGACGAGAGAGCTGTGTCCACTAGAGAAGAAGTTCAACGCATCGACGAACGGGCAGCGCCAACGGGCAAAACTTTCGACGGAGTTTTTATCGACCGTCGAGCGTCTAGCAGGTTCATTTCGAGAACGTGGATGCAGGAGGAAGATTTCGGCGCATGACCCATTCGGCTTGTTGCTTTTGTCGTAACGATTCTTTCTCCGTGCAAGTAAGAGTTAAGAGCGCGTTACGCAAAATCCACCGTACAGCTGCTTGAAACGTCGACGAGCAACGATAATCGGTTGATTGTTCAGTGACGAATTTGTGACTGTGGAGAGAAACGTGCGGTCGATATCATGCGTGAACGTGGCGCCGGATTAGGCGAAACGACGCTAGGCCACCAAACGCCGGGCGGTCCGTAACCTCGTTCATGGTCATGTTTTCATTTTCCCCACACGGCATTTTCTGTCTCTCTCCCACAAGTGCTACAGTCTCTACTAAAAAAAATATACACATATTTACGAGAAAAAAAATGTATATCACAAACGAATATTGGATTTTCCATTGCGTTTGACGGGTCGAAACAATTTCTGCAACAAACGAGCGAGATTCATTGCGTGATCTTTAATTTCTCATGACGAAGATTCCCGGTAATTTCGCTCGCCGCTATAAATTACAAAATATTACGTGCTGTGCCGCGAGTGTTTTGGAATTGTTCGGATCTGAAGCTGGTGCGATTGTCTTATCGGAGTTGGCAGGCTTGTGGAGAAAATTAAGGAATTTCGAACGACAAACGCTTTGACGTACGTAAAATATACTCTCGCGCATGCGCACTCATGCACTTTTCGTTTATTATTTTAACTTAAAAGAATATATTTTCTTGAGAATTTTTGTTATTTACTTTTTTTTTATTGTTTTTTCCCGTTTCATCCTATCAGTTTATATCGATAATTCGAGAACAGCTTAAATAGCGAACAAGTGAAAATGATAAAGGCTGTCAGACGAGCATTGTGAAAACGCGTGATATTGTGACAACCGGCTAGACGTTCCACACTAATCGCACGGCAAATTGATAACCCGGAAGGTCATAAATAATTTTCCTTCCAAACATGTGATGGATTTTTCCATTGATCGAGAACATTTTATTATTCATCTGTAAGTAAAAACGTTTTTCAATGTTTCAGGATTCAAGGATAATCGTAATGATGTCGCCCACCGAGTGTGTGCTGCACGAAGCCATTCAGGTTGCCCCGCTCGACATCTCGGACGATGTTAAACGACAGAAGGTAAGTTGACAAAAAAATTTTTTTGTAAAAATCGTTATTCACATGGATAACGATTTTTACCTCAGAGCTTCAATGTAAAAGAAAAACATTTATTTTACTACGACTGTAAAGTGCAGTTTTGCGCCCAGGGCGTAAATCGCTTTTTTTCCCACCATGGAAAACAATGCACTGCGAAACACTGGTGCAAAAAAAATTATAGTAACTTGCGCGATTGCGACACTCAACTTTGGCTCGTGTTAAAAAATTACACACGTTAAAAAAAAATTATAATCGGTGAGACGATCGCATCTTACCGCCACTTTTACACCCTGAAGAGTAACATTTTGTACGATACTCAGGCAAAAATTATTATTTCGTTATAACGTGGCTTTCTCATAGAGAGAGCTTTCTTCTCTTAATCTTTTCTAAACATTTTTTCCAAATATGATTTTCCGATGTTTTGGGACATTCTGAACGCCCCATTAAAATCGGGACGTTTTTTTTTTACATGCAAACGTAGTTTTAATAATGAAGCAAAAGTTGAAACCGAAAAATAAAATGACACTTTTCACAAAAATGTTTAGATATTATATTTAAATCGTGAGAATGTCTTTATTTCTGCATCTCTATTTTTCGTGCGAATTTTTCTCTGTCCTATAATCTACAAATTTTATGTCTTTCGGTTATTAGGTTTCAGTTATTTCCGCACTTGGTAATTGCGAGAAAAGATCTCGCCGTCTTTCCACTGACCGTTAAAGGTTTAATTCTGCATAAACTTGACGCACGTAAGGCTCAACAGTGATTTCATCACAGCATTGCTATTATGAAACAGCCATACACATTATCAGGTGGAGCGCCCTTCGGCATTATGAGACTATTAATAGTCCGGGCTGTCCTGTCGTCGTCACGTAAATTAACTTTAAGTATCTGAAGTGGCAAATACGAGGGAGACTGCGAGATATTGAATGCACGCTCCGACTTCATGTCCATATAGTACACACGACCTAGTGAAATAATAATAATAATTATATTATTAAAAAATTTCAAAGAATATTTAAAAAAAAAAAATGTTTGACAAGGACGTGGAAAGCGTGTTCTTGACGAGTGCAAAATTCGTCTTTACACGAAACAGGACACTCTTTTCTACGTCTACGTCTTTCACATAATTTTTCGAAATTTATTTTAATTTATTTTAATTTATTTTGAATTTTACTTTTCTGCCATATGGATAAAACCGTAAAATTAAAGAGGACACTGCGACATTTAGAAGCTCCTCTTCGCTCATCGCAACCAAATCGTACTATCATTGTCCTCTTCTTTCCTTCGGGTCAGCTGAATCGACGATTGCACGAAGCCACCGATGACCTAAGTCGCATGTATCGTTTTATTTTTTTAGAGCAAAAGGGTTATCGAAGCATTTGCTCTTTGAACGATCGCGTATCTCGACTGCTCGATGAACACAAGAACGTAAATGACACAATTTGATATGTAAACTGATGTGAGTTACACCCTCCTCTTATCGAGCGGTAAAATATAATCGAGCGTGAATATAAATGTTTTGTGCAGGTGAAGCATCGGGTGAAATAATTTTTCTTTTATATCGTAAGCAAATAAAAACGAGTCCCGCAAAATAGACAATTGATAAATGTTTCTTATAAAAACAAGTTCAATGCTAAACGCTTCGAGCTCATCTCCAATGGAACGAAAATCGTGTCGCAATCTCGTCGACGATTGGCACGCTGAACTTCGTCGAGCCCATGGAACGCGTCACACGGAACTCGTCCGGTCGATTCCATTCTCGCGTTTCGTAATACAGCGTCATCAACTCACGCTCTCGATAGCGCGATTATTACGACGACGGTCTCGTACACGATAGATTTGAGAAAAGCAAAGATAAAAAAAAAATTGTAGAAATAAAAATGCCTCGATAACCCTGCTACTTGGGCCTGATAACCTTCGCTCTCATCTTCGAGCACTCAGGGTCGAGTTTCCGGGGATTTTCGTCGCCCCACTTCTTCCTTGATATCCTTACTATTTCCACTAATTCTAAATAACAAAATTTAATATAACTAAATTTACTATAATCAAGTTCGATATAATAAAATTTATTACGAATAAATTTCAGATAATTTAATCAATTTTTTTTTTCTGGATTTTTAATTGCGAGTTAGCTTCTATGTATCCCTTAACACACGCTTAAAGATGAGATTGAAGTTACTTTGTGTCCGTCGGCTCAATTATCAAAGTACGAAGCAACACGGGTCGAAGAATGAAACATTAGTGCGAATATATTCGTATCACAAATATTTTAATCCAAGAGTTTCGCTGGGGTTAGATGCAATACAGTTATGCTGTTGCAATTCAATCGTACGGATAAAGGGTAAGCTGGACATGCGAATTGGTTAATGACGATGTTGAATTAGGGTCAAATAATGTATATGCAAGAGTGGAGGAATAGCATTTATCAGTTATTGCAATGATATTTTTTGATTGTTCATTATTTCGTCATGAATACTCAAAAAATATTCAAGTCTCAAAGTCACAATGGAAAAGTTATTTGTTTTATTTCCTTCAGGCATGTAATAAAATTTTTTGCTTTTCATTGAGGAAATGCAATTTTTATTTATATAATCTCCGTTGTTGAGTTTTATTCTATTAAAGCATCAGCAGTGATTGAGAACACCCATAAGAATTCCATTTGTCACGAGTGTACGACAAACCGTATAAAATAACAGTTATACGTCGGTAAATAGTCTGCGAAAAGTGTCGAGTTCCGTTCGTCGATTCCTCCACGACGTTTTTCCATGGACGGTGAGGATTTTTTTCCCGGAAGCGTTTTAACAAGTCTTGGCGATCAGTTCGCGAGTTATATTCGAGCGTATTTGGATTACAGATAAAATCAGTAATTTTTCTTGTTTACCACGTTTTTTTTTCACTTATTCCGTTATGTTTGTCGTCACTTGATGATCATTTTTTTATATTGAGGAATATTTTTTATATTGCAGATTGAGAATCAGCTGACACAAATGAGATTTTCCGCATCGACAGCGAGAAAGATCCAGGATGTTTTCACAACGGAAATGAACAAGGGTATGCACCAACAGCCCTCGTCCCTTCAGATGGAGAACACTTATATACCAGAGCTTCCCGATGGCACAGGTATGCTAAAAACTACATATGAGAATTCGTACCCCCTTTCCATTTTTCGGCTCGAAAAAATCGGAAATTTTTTTTTTCAAGATATCGACCTGGAACCTTCGCCATTCGCTTCAGTGACTTATTCCCGTTCTAAAACTGTACAATTAAACCCTTTCCGACAATTTTTAAAATTCGACCCTTTTGGGGTAGGGAATCCTATGTCAAATTTTGCGAAACGACACTTTTAAAAAAAAATTTCGAGATATCGACCTGGAACCTTTGCCATTCGATCCAAGTCATATACTTCCCAACCGATTTCATGCACGAGAAAATTATAAAAAATTTATTTCCTCGAAAAAATCGATTTTTTCGAAAACCGTGTTTTCGGCGAAAAACGGTAAAGGTACATTTTTGATACTCGAAAGACGAGCTTGGAAGCCGATATTCTCGAAATGCAATTTTTTACCATAATGTTTGTGTACATACAAATTATAGAAAATAACGAGAACAATAGCTGATGGTGATCTCTTGTTTGCGCGAATGAAACCGGAAGTAGTTCGGTCGAGCTAAGGCAATTATAACGGCGGAGCACTTACAAGATTGCGATAACAATGAAAACAAAAGTTGAGTGCACAGTCTCACGTAATGATTCTGTAACGGAATTAAATTGTTGCTCGTTTGCATTGTTTATACGGAACTGCGCGTTGAAAATTGCAGTTGATAGCGATCTCAGTTTGCTACTTTTAACAAACAAAAAATTAAAAAAAAAAACAAAACAAAATTTCACTTATCGTTCTTTAAATTTCACAGAGGAAGGACTTTTCCTGGCCCTGGACCTTGGTGGCACAAACTTCCGTGTTCTTCTACTGGAGCTATTGAACGGTGTCGTCGTTCGTGAAGACGTCAAGATGTATCACATAGGTTCTCATTTGAGGATGGGTTCGGGTATACCACTGTACGATTATCTCGCAGAGTGCGTCAGCAATTTCGTCATAAATGAAGGTCTTCAGGACGTAGAGCTTCCCTTAGGTAAATTGGATGCAGGAGTAACTTTCTAAACATGCTCACGTTTTGTGTAAATATACGTGTGTGTGCAAACTATATCGTATCTGTATGTAACATACATGAGTTGAGATCGACGACCTCATGCCTCATGCAATATCGATTAACGGCACGGGTCATTAAGGGCGATGCGTGTAGCGAGACCAACATGAGCTCGGTCGGTAACAAAAACTGAAGTCATTTGATTCTTACGAAGTATTAGTCTCCGCGAGTTCGACGAAGACTCCGATAATTATCGTTGTCCTCAAAGTGTTAAAGAGTCGCTCGGAGGAAAAATGAATTGGATACATTTTTTGTTGCGTTTTTCCAGATATTTCTTCCCTGGTCTGTTTAAGTTAATTTTTTTTTCTGTTCAGGTTTCACCTTCTCGTTTCCGATGATCCAGCATTCTCTAGATGTCGGTATACTCGTAACGTGGACGAAGAGCTTTAATTGTCCCGACGTCGTTAACAAGGACGCGGTGAAATTGTTGCGCGAAGCGTTGGCTCGGCGGGGAGACACAAGGGTAAAAGTTGTCGCTGTTTTGAACGACACTACCGGTACCCTTGTTCAGGGAGCTACACAGGATCCTAATACCGCTATCGGACTTATTCTTGGAACCGGAAGTAATGCATGTTACCTCGAACGTGCCGACAAGGTAGAGCATTGGGAACCGGAGAGACACGGCGAACGAGAGGTGAGTTTTATTATATATAATAAAATAATTAACATAGCTCTGATGTTGAATGTTTCATGTTGATAATTATGATTGGCAACTTTGAATGACTCTGAATTGACTTTTGTTTTGTCTGACAGGTAATCATCGACGTCGAATGGGGTGCATTCGGTGACAACGGAGTCCTCGACTTTATCAAAACGGACTTCGATCGTGAGAACGATGCGAATTCCCTTCTCGTAAATTCGTTTACGTGAGTATATCGTCGACGAAATTACGACTATGGCGATTGAATTTTCGTTGAAAAAGAAAACATAATTATTTTATTGAGTGAAAAATCGAACTTCGTTTACAGATTCGAGAAGTACATAGCTGGAAAATATCTTGGCGAAGTGGTGCGCGTTATCCTCGCCAAACTGACGAAGGACGGTCTTCTCTTTTCGGGACAAAAGACCGACGAACTATTCATGACGGGCAAATTTACAACCGACTTCGTTTCCCACGTCGAACAGTTAGTTAAAATATAACCAAGTTACTCCCCGAATTTCGTAAGACTGAACTGAATGAAGAATGACGTAATGATATTTTATCTTTCAGGGATTCCGTGGACGGCGGCAACGACAATACGAAGCATGTGCTTGCAAAATTTAATATTATACCGGACGAGGATGATTTGGCTATTGTGCAATATGTCTGCGCCGTCGCGTCGAATCGAGCAGCCCTTCTCGTTGCCATATGTAAGAACATCGAAATGAGATAATTTATTGCTCAACTTAGTAAAGTCTCGACGCTATGTCTAAAAAAATACAATTCAAGCAATTTTTTTATACACCGTAATCTCTTAATCAATTTTGTTTTCTCCTCTCCTAGGTCTAGCGAGTATATTGGATCGCATGCAAAGGGAAAACGTCACGATAGCTGTCGATGGATCTCTGTACAAGCATCATCCGCGATTGGAGAATTGGATAAAAAATTACATAAGTCTGTTGACCCCATCGCGCAAGGTGAGAAATGATTTATAGAAACAAAGTGATTGATCCATTCATTGTACGTGCAGTAATATTTGCTATATTAATATCTCGTTATTAATCAATCGTTCGTTAATTTCAACACCGATAAATTATATCTTCGGATAGTTGGGTAAACAAATAATTTAGTGTTTGTTTACGAGTTTACGACAAAACAATCAATTTTGTTAAATTTTGTTACTCCGCAGTTTAAACTGATTCACGCGCAGGACGGAAGTGGAAAGGGCGCTGCGATTGTGGCAGCGATCGCGCTAAAAATTAAGAAGAGATTGGAATGAATCCGAGCTGTACGCGAATTCGGGGATGGAGCGTCACTTAACGTCGAATTATTGACGTTTGGGATAGCGTGCTCTGCCTCGAGGAAGCTCGTGGCAAACAGATAGCGCATGGAAATTACGAACGACAAACGCGAAGTGAATCCTACAGGCCTTGAACTATGGTCTATCAACGTGGGATACAAAATATACCCATGACAACGAGAATCCTGATGGTCGCACAATCATAATCTTCCGTACGTTATTGTTGAAAATCTTCGTCGCGTTCACGAGCTTTTTGTTGTTATTGTTGTTGTTAGAATAACCTAGTTTAGCGCCCGTCCGATGAAACGTTTATGGGCTGTACAAATATTAAGTCGAACGACGCATTTTTTAAATGCCCGATCCGCGATAATTCGTACCTCAGGGTTCAGATAACGATCGGAATTATTTTTCTACACAGAGGGCAGCTCCATGAGATGGATGGAAAAAAACATTTATAAATGTACAGCGTGAAATTCGGTGTCGATATTATTTTATGTTCTTTCGGTATAAGAATGTACTGCTACCGATCGCCATACAAACATTCCTTCGTTTCTTTTTTTTAGATCTCGCATTTAGTAAATTAAACTGTCAACGCTTAAAGCGTCAAACGCTTTTACGATCGCGTCTAGACTTGGAATAACTTATTTCTCGAGCATTCATCTATGAAGCTTTTTTTATCCGTTGGCGTAACCTAATATGTTCTATTCACGATGCGTATTCTACTACACAATTAAAACCACATCGCCATATCTTTTTCTTCTAATCGTTACAGCATTTACTTCGCTAATCGAAGCAGACGCAGACTTAGTTCCTGTTGTAAATACACCATTGAAATATAATGTATCTTTAATTCACAACTGTCGTTAACCAATTGAATCGAGAGACAGACAACCATATATTTTTTTCGTCGAAAAAATCACATGAAATATTATTAACGTTCGTAATAGTATGTATTTTCCTTCAGTTGAGAGCAACTAGTCAGGCTCTGAATACGTAAAAGCGTTTTTCTCTTGAGCGATAAAATAAAGAAAAAACAAAACATAATCCATTTAGATCTTAGACCTACAATAATTAGTAATAAATTTGACCGGTGGACCATTGAATAGTTGCATTGCCTAGACTTACGAAGTATAGTCTTTTTTCTAAAACGCCTATATTTAATGCCAATTTTCGCATTCCTTCGGAGTCTCTATCTTTTTTATCTGATACAATAAAAATTAAATAAAAAAAATGTTTACCTTATATCACGATAACTCTGACGAGATGTAAAAAAATGTAATGAATTATATTTTATATGGAAAATTCGGAGAAGGGCGATACAGAAGCCTCTGTGTGAATAGGGTGCAAATGAAAGATTATCGAATTGAAAAAAAGAAAATTATATAGACGTATACATAATCTGAGTATTGTATCTGGGACAAGCGACGATACTGGAAAGTCCGATGAGTGCCAGAAAAAAATGTTATTTATTGAAAGGATTATCATCTGACGTCGTGAGAATTCCAAAGTTACTTTTGCATCTTACAGTAAACATTATTGATTTTTAGGCATATATATCCTCTGTCGAAGGGGGTGGAGTGTGCGTTGTTAATAAAATTTATTGAAAAAATTCTGAGAGATTTTCTTTGTGCCTTTAGTTGCAAGCAAATGATTAAAAATGACCCTTTGGAAATTATGCTCCGTAAAATCCCTCTATGTCAGATTTACGATACGAGAACTAACGTACACACGTCCTCAATAAATAAAATCAAAATATAAGTACAAAGATTGCAAGCAGCTATGAATTTAAGGTACATTACTGAAAATCAAATTAAGTACTAAAAACATATATGTACATATACATTTTACCGAGATTGCTGAGGCCGAGTGCTATTCGTAACTCAGTACAATACAATGAAACAAACAATAAACTCCAACTGAACGTGCGACTTTAGTTTTGTTTTTAATCCCGCTCGGATAGTTGCATTATTTTTTTTATTCGTTGTTCCGGTCGGTTTTGTGTTATATTGATCTTGTTGCTAGGTGGTTCGAGCCCGCGCCTTTTGAACGTCCGGCTTTGCTTTCCGATGCGAAAGATGGCGCCAGTTGAACGATGCTTCGAAAAAGTGACAGCTACCGAGCTGTCAGCGGCGTTAATCCTGTCGTATTTTTTCTGCAAATAATATCTTTGCGCTGGAACGATGGGAAGTGACACCCGGACGACAGTTTGCCCGTTCAATCCGACCGTTGACAAACGCCGAGCGCTTTTTTTAACAGCGTAAAAAACAATATCACCAGTGGGACGGTGGGTGTGCACGCTGGAGAGAACGGCTAGCCGGCTCGCTCAGTCTACTGGAAGATTCCATTGTGAGTGGGTTTGAAAAAGTTTATGCTCCGCTAAAATCAGTGTTTTCGCGTGTTCCGCAGTCACCGTACGGCAACCTATCACATATCAAGGTAAGCTCGACAACTCAGCTATGGATCGTAAACGAAATTTTCGTAAATTAAGTTCGAACCGGAGCATTGTCCTTGTATTTTTTGCACCGAGGTTACCCACCGTCTCGCTCTCTTCAGCTGGCCTCACAGCTGACGAGGGACGACCGAACGACCGGTTTTCACGATTAAAAAAAGAATAATCATAAAAATCCCCCCCCTCTTAAAGTTCGCTTCCGCTTTTAAATGCCCTGCGGATCGGCGATCCGCAACGATTCATCGTCCGCTTCGTACATTGTCGGATTAGGCGGAAAGAATTTTTCGATTTCTCAGTGTCAATGTGTGAGGTTATTGATAAAAAAAAAATTACTCGTCGATTTACCGAGCGACAGAGAGTCGGCGATCAGCTGCGAAAGTTAAAATATATATGAAAAAAAAAAAAAAAAAAAAAAAAAAATCACGTACCTTCGACAGGTCGATTGCTTCAATGCCACGAAAGTTAACGTTGCAAGTGTTGCTTCGTACGTCGATAGATTTCGCAATGTCAAAGCGTATAGCGCGGAAATATTTTCTTGACAGACTTTGAATATTTTTTTTTTTCCTTTTTTTAATATCAAATATATTCTGTCGATGTTAAAGCGTATCTATGGAATATTTTAACGGTGTTTTTTTTTGTTCGCTGGTAAATCTCGCAAGTTCTTTCGTGAAATGGGTTATTTAAATATTGCGGTAAAACGTCAAATATGGCGTCGCCGGTCAAATTTCCATACGCGCAACTGCCCAAATACAGAAGCGATCGTAGAAATATTTCGGTGAATTATGAAATGAACAAAACAAAATCAAAATGTTTTCCACTGTTTCCGAAATATTTGAGGAACGTTTCGTCGAAATGTTTTGTTTCGAAATACCTCGAAATATTATTTTCATCTGTTACCAATATTTCGTTGCCTTCGAGGCACTAAAAATATTTTAAAAATTATTGACGGAAAGTCATCATCGTTCCTACGATTTGACGATCATCTTCGAATGTTTTAATACGACGAAAGTTACCGTTTTACCGTGATCCGTAAAAAAAAAAAAAAAATTTTTAAATTAAAAAAAAAAAAAAAAAAAAGGTTAAGAAAAATTCTTTGGTCGCACGATTGAACGATTATCTGCGAATCTCAAAGTATAATTAAAAAAAAAAACACCATAAAAATGTATTTCAGATATTCGATAAATCACGAGTCGTTTTCTGTCTCAGGTAAATTCTCCCAAGTGTCCCGCTTCGTTCGTCGATGGTCGGATGTAGTTAAAAAAAAAAAAAAAAAAAAAAAAAAAAAAAAAAAGATCGAACCTTCGGATAGAAAGTACTAGCACAATAAAGAGCAGCACGCCCTCCGGTCCCATCCAGTGGCGGTGTGTGCAGTTTGCGCTGTTGCCGCGCGAATCACGTCGATCGAGACGAGTCAATATTTCTCGTCGATAAACCGGCGAAATTCGACGCGCGTATTTGTATCGAATTAATCGTTTACCGTTTGTCATTTCTCGAATGGAATTTCGTCACACGACGGTCTTCGTTCAGTTTGGCGCTCGGATTACTTCGCAAAACAAATGCAAATTTACGGCGTCGCCGATCGCGCTTGCACGATGCTTCGCCTCGCGAAAATATTGAAAACGCGAAAACACAAATTAAACGTTATATTCGCGGTTCGAATCGAGGATATTTTGTTCCCTCGAGTGAATGCCACGACCGGGGCATTTGTCAGCCCTCAGTCTCGCACACACATTTCGCATTATATTGACCATCGATTCACGGAAATGTTTACATATATATATATATATATATATGTATATATATCCCCCCCTCCCCCTCTCGCCTCGAGCACCCCTCCCGACCGCGCAATTGGCCAACCGCGCGCGTGTTTTGGATCCTCCGTGTCGCAGAAAAAATTGCGGCGATTGCTCGCTCGCCCTACGCGAGGCGTTGCATGTTCGCCACGTAATTTACCAACTGGAATTCTCCGACGTTCAACGGGGCTATCCGCAGGAAAATTTTAATTTTCCGTTACTCGTTAAACCCGAGTAAAATGAACGTTTGCAATGAATTTTTTTTGTTTTTTTTTTCTATCGGTAAAACGTTCACGGTAACCGATTATTTTTGTTTTATGACGGTTTAATATGAATTTTTATTAACTCAACGATTCGCAGAGGACCGTCTCGAATTATCCAAAAATTCCCGCTTCGAAAATTCGACTGTGAAAATAAAATGAACGAATGGCAATGGATATCGAAGAATTCACGGTGTGTCGCGCGTCGAGGGCGATCGGGAGGGCAATCGAGGTCGTCCCTCCGTGGATCCAACGTCCGAGTGAAAAGGCGTTCTCCATGCCGAGGCTGTTGCCGCGATGCAGCTCTCACGATCAGCTGACGAGAGGACGCCGCTGCTGCTCCCCGGCTGCTGTTGTTGTTCCTCCGCTGCCTCCGCGACCGGTTTTGCGATATTTTATTTAAAAAAGCCTTTTTTTTTTTTTCATCGCCCCCCCACTACCGCGACGACTTCAGCTCGACCGGCATAACGTCGCCTTTCACGTGGTGTTTTCATAGTCTCGACCGGCCAGCTCTTACTCCGCCTCTTCTCCTTCTCTCTTAACCTATTCGCCCTTGTTCTTTCTTCCTCCTTCTCTCTCTCTCTCTCTCTCTCTCTCTCTCTCTCTCTTTGGTTCTCTCTGCACAATATTTAAACTCCTTTCGCCCCGATGTGTTTTCCTTCTCGAGCGAAACTATACACACCGCTTCTTCTCTCTTGCGCCGTGGCCCGATGTACCGCACTGTACATACACGACGTGTATCGCAGACCGGGCCACGGAGCCGAGTATTATGCGCCACGGCTCTCGGGAGGGCTTCTCCGATTCCTCGTAGGAAATCCTTCTTATTGTTAGCCGCGTCGTGCAGTAGGCCAACGCGATGAACGCCAAACGAAGATCGCTACTGTCGAGCCCACTTTCCACGGAACGAGCCCAGCTCCACGAGGACTTTCGTGGCATTATTATTCGTTCCCCTCAATATACAAAAAAAATATTTGTCACGCTCCTCAT
The DNA here is from genome assembly GCA_963978505.1 of Listrodromus nycthemerus. Taxonomy (NCBI): domain Eukaryota; kingdom Metazoa; phylum Arthropoda; class Insecta; order Hymenoptera; family Ichneumonidae; genus Listrodromus; species Listrodromus nycthemerus. Next base: position 23,009,655 of record OZ021680.1, on the reverse strand, counting down.
TCGTCCGTGTGTTTCGAACGACAAATTTTTTTTTTTGTTATTTTTTTTTTTGTCCATCGACTTTTTTTTTTCCTATCGATTCATCATTACTTTCCGTTTCATTGCTTTTCCCAAATCGACGATTTTGTCGTCGGTCAACTTATTGTTTTTTGTCGCTTGTCTAACGTTTTTTTTTTTTTTTTTTTTTTTTTTTTTTTTTTTTTTTTTTTTTTCTAAATATCTATCTTTCCCACAAACCAATGTTCTCAAGCGTTGATTTTTCGCGGGTCCCATCCCAGTGTCCGTAATTTCTCGACGGATCGAATTTTCATTTTTTTTTTTTTGAAAATCAATGTCCCTCCGTTATTTCCATCAAGGTATTATTCCTGTCTCCTGTAACACTGTCTCGACGCTCACGAAGGAACGGGGTAATAGGAAGAAAACTGTCGGTTAGAGGGCATCGCGTGTTTCACGAGCTACGAGAACTCTTCATCGCAAATCAATTCGTTTTGTCGTTCCTCTCTCGTACAATGAAACGAGAGAACGCGTTGCCGCATGGTAGCAGCTTGCATAAGTCTATCGCATAGCAACTCGGGCTTCATGTACACGGCAGATATACCTAATGTGTGCTCTGTCACGTGAGACAGGAATCGATGCGGTCTGGATATATGAACGAATATCATACACACACACACATATATATTTATACTTTATATATATATATATATATAATCCCAATAGTAGTGTATAACAGTTCGCTCGATTCGTCGCCGAGATATCGCGATCGTTTCTGTGGAGCATTCGAAAATAACTTTCACACCACTCATATGATCGGCGCGATCGTTAACAATGTTCAATTATCAAAATAGCCGTGAACTTCACTGATGCGACCTACAAACGTTGTAATTTTCGGCCGATATTTGAATCCCGCTCGTTCGACAAATATTATTCTTCATCGTTCTTCAATCTCACACGTGTGTGTACGTACGTATACGTGAAACACACTCGCGTAATTACATCGCATAGTCGTGGAAACAGGCAAAAAATGCACGTTCCTGAATGTCTATTGAATATGTGTTAGCACTCGTAGTGTCACGAATATCTCGAGGTAAGAATCGCGGAATAAAACATTAGAGACCGTCATCGCTGAATCGATACGATTTGAATACATTTTCGAATATTGTGTATCGTTACTTTCAGACTGGCGAATATAATTAACCCGCTCGGTAAGAGCCGTAAATGTCCAGTTAATTTTTCGCCTCAAGAAGATTGTTATTTCGGATCAAGATTCGGACGATTAGAGCGTACTCGGATTCCAGTATTTATTCACTCGTCGAGAACACACTTTTGGTGAAAATAACGGCAATTTGCTTTCTCTTGCTTCTTTTTTTTTTTTTCATTTCTCCCAGATCGTCCGGTAGGGCACGTGGCGGTCGACGTAATTGGTAATATCGACTGGATTTAGGAGAAAAGGGGATTGGCATACGAAATGGCCGATTGAGAAGGGTTGGGGGGGGGGGGGGGGAAGGGAAGATCACCACAAAGAGAACCAAAACAGTCTTCACGCAGGGCGTCGGAGACAAGAATTACACGTACAGCATTTGCACACCGATTTCGTGTCGATTCTGCCGAGGTGCACGGTTAGTTCTGGTCACGTGAGCCGAGGAGGAGGGAGAACGGTCCACGGACAAACGGAAATGAAGTGGTCCGCCGGAAACAGCCATTCCCGGGGTGCCCGGCCCGGTAAAGTAGATTCAACGATTTACGATTTGACTGGAAGAGATGGCCGAGGATGAAGCTTGAAAAAAATGCACATTTGCCGAAACAAAACGGGCATTCGTTGACGTGAAAATGTGCAACGATCCGCGAGAAGTGCTGCCGGAAAATGGCGCTCGTTTTATTACCGCGCGGCCATTTTTTTCGTCTGCTTTGCACAAACGTTGTCGAGGACACGAACGTTTGTTTATCGACGTGATTTTTTTTTTTTAGGTGCAGACGAATCGTACTCGGTGGATCGAAAGTCGGATTCTCGAGAGTCATCGTGATTCGCGCGGTTCGCGAAAGTTGAATTTTCAATGAACTCTCTCGTATCGATGACAAAAATGATGAAAACACGGAATCGAAGTTAATCGCCGGTTATGCCTGAAAAAATAGTTTGTCGTGTGTCGATTACGGTTCGCACTGATCGCCGGCTACAATTCACGGTCTCAACCACTCCCACGTATTTAACTTTATATCGAAAAATCAAATGCGAAAAAAAAAACCAATTAAAAAAACAGGAATAAAATAATTTTTTTTTTTGGGACACTCGGACTTGGCTCATCGGCGCGAGTGGCAGAAATACATTCTGCCCACGAAGAGGAACGAGACCGGGTAGAGTGCGCGAGTCCCGAAGGTCGACGCTTGCCCTTCCCGACCTCTTCGGCCTCGCGGTCTCATCGCCGTTTTTCGTAAACAAAATGCAAAGCCGTTGAACCCGCGGATGGAGGAGGGCGTGCATCGAGTGTGCTCGTGAGGGACTCTCATATAGATATAGTCGCTCCTCGGTTTCCCGGCCGTTCCTGATTCACGCGGCCGTCAACCCGATGAGTCGCTCGAGGCATCTCCGGCGCGGAGCCGTAGGAGAGAACGAGCGAGAGAGCGACGGGACGGAGGCCCGAGAGCCCGCGGCGACGGCGAGACGATTCTCCTTCGCCGACGACGATCTCGCCCCGTATCGCCCGACGAGCACACCGAGACTCCGCGATGGATGCTATTATAGAACGGGACTAGGCAGACGGCTTTTAACACTGTCACACGGCAACGCTGCAACAGCCGAGGAGCGGTTCGACGTACACATGTCGAACCGCTCCTCCGCTCGTTCGGAGCACAAACTTCGCGATGGAAATTTCAGAACTCGATTCACCCTCCGGACGAAGAAACCTCTCCGATATTTACCATTTTTTAATTTTATTTACCTGCTAAATTGGATCTCTGGTGATAGAACAGTGAGCGTATTTTTCATGGTCTTATTTTTAATAATTTAAATAAGTGGAGTGCGTAGATAAAAAAAATGGTTGACGGAAAAAAACAGCTGAACATTTTTAGAAGAAACATTGACTGTCAACGACAGGTACGCGGTTTGTCAACTTTCAGCCTGCACAGGCGAGGCCTTCTCGAGTTATAGCGTTTTGAATTGTTTACATCCATTTCATACGCACACACATGCGTTCGAACGTTTTTTTCGAAATACGATTTTCCGATTATTCGGACCGTATCGATCACGTTTACATTAAACAATACATTTTTTACCGTGGCAAAGTTTTTTCTCTGGGGAACGAAAAATTGGAGAAATTCGCAAACGTACCTAGAAGTCTTTTTTTGAATAAAGTGTTTTCCTTTTTGTTTTTTTTTTTTTTTTTTTAATTTTTTTATAGACGCTCGTACCGTTTCAGAGCGAAATACCAAATTATCGAAGGAATTAATTGTCTATTGATTCGCCAATGCTTGCAAAGCTGGCACCAATCGTGGGTCGTAACGCGAGTGGATCACAGTATCATGAACGGAATTCGAGGGTACCGGGAGAGACGGAACGCCTCGTAAAATACTATGCAACCTCGACAAAGAGCTTTTATTAACCGCACACATGTGCGTGCACACAACGACGATGGTCCGTAGCAGTTTATTGGTTGTTGCTACGCTGTCTTCTTCACCTCTTCTCGTCCCTCTGGCTTCTCACTTCCTCGTCCACGTATTCCACGTGTATACGTACAGTACGCATTTATATACATGAAACTATGTATATAAACTATATACGCCAAATACATTACAACTATAAATGTATATATGGCTCTACATAGCGCAGATGAATAGGATGTCCCAACCCAGTGCACGCAGCCCACAGAAACGAATTACCCTAATTTGAACTGAGACTGCTGTGGACGATGGTCGCTGTACTATATAACATCGGTAATCTTTCCGGCTGTGCGTCAGCGCTGCCGTTGCACGACCTCGGTGCACTTCAATTTGCTCCCGTCTCGGCGAGCAATCCGTTATACCGTGAAAATTACAAAAACAAAAAAAAAGAAATGTTAAAAAAAAACCGTGTACGTGAAACATTCCGTACGAGGTTTTGGAAATTGGTGTGAATTATTTTTATTTATTTTTGAACTTTGGAATTTGGTTTGATCTATTTTTTTTTTTTTTTTTTTTGGTACTTTCGACTCTGCTATGAAAATTTTTTTTCCGAACGACTTTACCGGTTAATAAATCTAGGACAATGTTTTTTAGAGAATAAAATAGAACTCCGTTTGGGTAAAAATGGAATTCTTACTGAAATGGAGTTAATCGGTTCGTAAGAAGCGTCGCGAATAATCAGTTAATCGCTATGTAAGATTTATTCGTCGATCAGTCGATTTAGTAAACTGCAACCCTCTGTTACGATAATTGGTTCGGATGATCCATCAAGAGTTCAACGTTTACACGTATCACCGTTACGGTTGAACTCCTCGACGCTATTACGTTCGAGTTCGTATCTCCGTGAAAATTGCCAAGATATTCAGTTCCGGCAGTTTTCCAGAGTCGTTAAATTTCGTGACAGATCCGCTTCTGTTTTCTCCGTTCGTCGTTTCCGAAGAAAACTTTCTAATAATCGGCAGAACGAGAAAACATGCCGAGTCGCGTCGTTGAGCTCCCAGCGGCGATGGCCGAGCGTCGGTGAAGTCCGCAAGAAGTCTCCCGCGTTGCCGTGCGCAAACTGCACCGAGAGAGAAACAGAGAAACCCACTTGCTCTCCCGCGAACCAGGCTTTGTTTGTTGTTACGGTGTCTGAGTACCGTTCTCGTACGGTCTCCACCAAGACTCGAATCCGCTGTATCCTCGATCCTCTTCTCGGTCGCGCGACTTTTAGCTTGATGCACCTCGTTGCACTTGGATACAGAGCGCAACTATGTATCATGCAGATTTACTCGTACCCGCTTTTCAGGCCTGCGGATCACTTTCCGCCCCTCTCCGATCTCGCGGCTGGCCACTGTCGGGAAAACCCATCAAACCTAATTATGTCCGGGCATTTTTTACGGGTCAGAAAAATCCGAGCTACGTCAGCGAATTTACCATTTTTTTATTTTTTCATTGTTTCAATTTTTTCTCGAGACGTCTAAAGGACCTTTGTGTATTTCTTACTGTAGACCATGGTTGGTCTACCACCTTGGTTCTTCTGCGATGTCATCGGAAAGCAAAGAAATCGCTGTTTGAAAATCACACAAAATCACCTATTCTTGCAATTTTTTACTGGTTCTTAAAGTAACAATTTTAGTCAGTAACTAAAAAAATAGGAAAATACTTGACGTCTGGTCTCGAGGGGTCTCATCATACCGATGTGGAGATCACTGAGTTTAGGAAGACGCGGAGCCGAGAGGGATGATTCGAGGATAGACTCGTATCACCGGTAAAATCGTGCGTGCATGTTGGGACCGTTTCGAAATCCAGGAAAGACAGCGATTCGGTCCGAGTTTACATCATCGTCGTCAGTAATCTCGCGTGTGCGGATTCGAGTTCGCGAGACGAAACGTCGTCGTGTACGCGGTGCTCGTGCACTCCGCCAAGATTATACCGCAGGTGTATTTTCCTCACGAGACTCGAGCAGAGAAATAGCATGAGAGGGAGAGGAGGAAGGGAAGGTAGAGAAACTCGTCGTATTATCAAGTCCGATAGATCGGTGTAAGTGTGCGTGAACGGCGACCAGCAGGCTGCGGTGAAACGCACAATCCGCACGGAGCGCGTATATAGTAATGGCTGCGAATTAACATGACTAAGGTGTGCCAGTCGGAGTTCCCCACCGCGATTCACCTCGTCGTTGTCGGCGCCGTTTCCACTGTACGATAATACAGGGTGATATAAGCAGCCAGGTGAAACGACCTTTCCGCCGACATACTTCATTGGGTGATACGATTGATTCAGTCGTTCCGGTGATATGATTTGTTCGGTAATGACATTGAAGCCGATAATGACCACCGGCTATCACGATGTCCATTACTCGATGATGTGATTTACCCGATTATATGATTGACCCTTGATACGATTTATCAGACCAATCGTTGAATTTCCCTGCAAGACTCCCAAACGAAACACCACCCAAGAGCCCGAGCTCATCAGTTCAAAATGACACACAATCACCTACGTCCTCGCTCTGTAACCAATGATGTAACGGGTCCAACATCCCTTCAGCCATTGAGATACGTTTCAATCAACGTATGCATGAATGCGGAAGATTGGATAATTGGGCGATAGTCGGAAGGATTGTGTCTCTATACTTACACTAATTACTCTCTATGTACAGAAAATGATATTAGTACTCTTGTTATCACTACCCTGTACGTTGAACCAACTTGCCTGGATCTTGTCCACGGAACATGTACATGGTCAATATCGCACGATGGAACTGCTTTGGGTTGAGAAATATTTGCCGTATCACCCAGCAAAATACCACGTCGTATCTCGTTACCACTCTCCATGCGTCTTCCGTCTGCCTCTTCGTCGGCCATTACTGCGCCATTAGCATCGTCACCATTATCACCAGACAGCCAGAGCAACAGGCCACGCCGCCGCTCAGAGACGCTGTAAATCCACAGCGGGCAAACGCGCGGAACCCATTATTGTTATGAGACACACGTTGCGAACAGAGTAAATAGGCAGTGGCCATTATGTTACAGTGATTTACATGAGATCTTGGCGAACTCCCTCGCAACGCTCACCGATCTCCTGCCACTGTGTTCTCCGCTACCACCGCGCTCTCTCCGTCTATCCATTGCGATCGGCTCCGACTATAACGGTTGCGATACACCAGGCGACGGCCCATGTATCATAGCCGTGAGCGTCGGTCGCGATTAAACGCAAACCTAAACGAGCCGACACTGGAAATCACGTGTATATCGGATTTCTGAGCGTGTTGAGGGATAACAGCTTTGATGAATAATATCGTCCCGCATATGTGCGGACTTCTGAAGTCGTGTCTTCGAATTTCATAATTATAGTTTCGTGGGAAATATGCATGAAGTTGGCGCACACCTGTTAAAACATTAACTGTTCGGAACATTCAATCCCGCATCATTCCTTCTTTGTAGCCATAGTCATAAGATCATTTTTATTGATTATTTGATTTGATTTGATTTTTATTTTTATTTTTATTTTTATTTCACTGATTGTCATTATTTTTATATTATTTCATTATTTCGGTCGATTGACTTATCGTGAAATGTATCGTATGAGATATTTCGATTCAGGATTTTGCTCCTTCAAAAAATTCAACATTAGGGTACTCAATCCCGCCCCACTGCATCATGTGCCGGTACGGACGGTCATGTCCTACCGAACCTCAGTAAAGTGCAGAAGTATTCAATTTCCCGAAGAAAGCATTGACTGTTGAACGGTCGATGCGCCAGCAATCGCACGTCTAATCGTTCCTCCGTTCGAGCACTGACCGTGAACGATCGTGCTTGGGTTGGGAGAAAACCGGAGTCGTGGGTCAACCGCGCATCCAGCTTTACCGGCAGACTCATACATCAACCTATCATAAATCCGTCATGTGTGTTTGTTCCGTCTCAACACACAATGATTCTCCAAAAACGGAACGGTCAACTTTACAGCAAACAGGAAACTGCAATTGATCATAAACCGAGTCAACTTCATCCCTTCGTGCAATACACATTTTTCGAACTGCTCGTTCCGAACGAGTTTGTCGCCACTTTTTTTTTTTTTTCCGTGACACGGATGACGTGCTTCGCGCTGAAAAAAATGAAATAACAAAAGGAAAATCAAAGTCGCTACCAATTTCAGTGTTTTTCGCGTAACAAGCACTCTTTTGTACGTATAGGTGACCCGACGGTAATTTTGTAGCGCGCCACATTAATGGCACGACCGAACGGTCGTAAATTATATCGTTGGACGGTTATCAGAAGTGAATCTATACGGTATCGCGCTACTATGATACCAGTCCATTTCCTGGCAATGGGTACACGACAATGAACGACGGGGAGACGACGGTTAGAAACGCGGCCGAGGTCTCTTACACGTTTACACGTTTATTATGTAACCTTCAGAGAGATACAGATAGAGATGGAAAGACGCACGTTATTCCCGTTCGTTGCTCGAATAGATCGGTTCAAATGCATGCAATTGAAACCGAAATTATATCGAGTTTGCGGATCGTTCGAATCGCGCGGCTTAAAACGCACGGTTTTCGTGTCTCCGTGAGGTCAAATCGCGTAGACATTGCTGCGTAACGTATAATCCAGTATACAGGTACGTTGAGCTGACGAGCCGGAAATTAGCTGGAGTAATTTGATACATACCGAAATTAGGAGCTTTTTAGGTTGTAATTAGGTACTGAATGTATAAACTGTGTTCTCTTTTGGTTTCACTGAACATTTTTTTTTTTTTCCGAAGACCTCTCAATGTCAAGCCTAGCGGTCCTATCACCTTTTTTTTTTAACAAGAAAACGAAAATTACGTTGCAAAAAAATAATGTGTTTTTTTTTTTTTTCAACTGTTTTCGATACTTTGCACCTAACTTTGTGTGTATCAAATTATCACGCTAGCTGATTTTCGCCTCGCCGGCTTGACGGACCTCCTGTGCACCGGTATAAATCGACCGCTATCCGATTGTATGATTCTGCTACCCATCCTGTAAACTCAATCGACCGTAGGTACTCTCTCTTGATAAGCCACAGACCGTACAAGCCCCTGTAAAATCGCTTGCACACGCGCACCTTATGCAGGTGAACACGCGCTCACCGACGCAACACGGTTATACGTTATCGATCAACCTTTCTTTATTCCGGGGGAAATGACCGCCCGAGACCTCTGAACTTATGAACGCTTGGCTTAACATTTTTGAGAGCCAGCGATTAGTATCGCCGATTATTAACGATACACTGCAATTATTACGTGACGATTATTTCATCGGCTCGAGACATTGTGAAATATTTCGTGTGCAGTTGAAGATCTACGACGAAAAGTAAACTTTTGGTTCAACAAATGATATTCGATTGATCAAAGAATTTCGACGACGTCGCCGATAGTCCGTACTATTGTAAACATTTATTACGGTTTCTGTTACCGATCGAGATCATCAGATTTGGCGTCGGTTCATAATGTTGGAGATCAAGTTTTCCGGAATGATTTTTTCAAATTAATATTCAGTGCTGACTGATTTGTCAAAGAGATTAATTATATTTTGGGGAATTCGTAGTAGCGTTGAATCTTGATGGAGTTGAATTGTGAAGCGAGCTGGAAATTAATTTTACGATACTGTATACGTATAAGGTGTCGCTCGATGCTATAGCGCAGAAGTAATCATCATGGAAGAGCCAAAAGTGCAATCCCCGATGTATTGGATTCGATGAAAAGTTAAGCTCGGAGCAGCCGACGTACGTAACTCCGGACGAACGATAGAGCGATGTAACACGTCAGGCTTAACTGGCCGGGTACTCGCCTCGGGTCTCCAGAACTATCGGGAACTGTGCGCTGTACCGTGTGCACTAATCGATGAGCAAATTAAATCGTGGGCTTACCTCGAAGCCGAGTTCCTCCATACAACGGGTTACGCCGAAGAATTCTGAGCCGTTGGACTTCTCGAAGTTCTCGAAGATTCCAGCGTTCGATCGAACTTCACAGGAAAATATTCGACTACGTAACGAATCTTCTCGTGTGAAGCACAGATTCGATATCCATTTTGAGGAGAACCGAAAGATTGATGTATTCTTTCGATGGAAATCTAAGTCCGCCAGCAGTTTTGCCTAAAAGTGAAATACGGCGTTGATGATGAAACAAGATGAAAATAAAAATTTTCATGTCACTTTCTCATAAAAGTTAAACATTTTTATAATACTTTGTCGTAATGTCCCTTTTTTTTTATCAAGCTTGCTCTATGAGAAAGCAAGAAATATAATTAATGCTTTCTCATAGAAGAAGCTTGGCAGATAAGGGAGTATTATGAGAAAGTATCATAAAATATACTATTATCAATTCGTGAAGATTAAAATTTTCATGAAATTGAAAAATTAAATTTGAACCAGAGGAATTGTTACAATCGATAGAAAAATCAACGAACCAACAAACCGCTTTGATTTTATTTCGTATCTCCCGCCAGGAGACGACGGATGGTCGCTGATTTTCTCCGACTCGTTTGGGCATCGCACGTGTGCCAAAAAGCGAGGTAATAGAAATAAAAAATGAGGGAACAAGCGGGTGGCGAAGCGAGTACCGGAAGGAGTGCTGAGTCTGACGGGATCGCCGCGACTGCAGCAGATTTAGAGCGACCTCGTATATAGACGTATATAGATGTGCATTCGTAGCATGCGATGCAGCCGTACCCTGCGGGCTTCGCTTTCGGTTCGACGCCTAAGCGCGCGTGGCCGCGACCTCGCTGTTCCCTGACCCGCGTCACCTTGACCTAGGCCAACCCCCTCTTGCTCTCGATCGATCGATACCCAGTTGAGATGACTCTGGTGAGAGACGCAAAGAGAGAGAGAGAGAGAGAGAGAGAGAGAGAGAGAGAGAGAGAGAGAGAGAGAGAGAGATGACGTGACATAAAGTGGAAAAGGGAAAAAGCGCCATTTCAAGTTCCCTTCCGACATTCGGAACTACACAGATAACATGATCCATGGATCAATGAGCATGCCTGAAAATATTCAACCACTCCTTACCTATTTCTCCCTTCGATAGTATTTTTTAAACCACGTAACGTTCACATAGGGTCGTTTCTTGAATGCAGTTCCGGCGTATTCGATTATATCCGCAAGCATCTAAGATACGTAGTTGAAATGGGTATTTTTTCTCATGATATGTTATAGAAAAATGTTCGCTTGAAAGTGGTCGCATCGATACGATAGCTCGATTCGTTTACACTAAGAACATCCATTATAACTGTAAGATCAAAATTGCTACTGCAAGAACACTCGCTTCGCCAGCAAATGATTTCCGGTCTGTGTATCCACACTCGGCGTATCGCACTAGATTGTATCGGGCTGAGTATTGATTGTATTCGTAGCGTACGGTAATAGACAACATCGGGTACTTATCGCCTGACGATTCCAGTCGATGATGGTACCGGGAGTTCTCGATGGTTTGGCCAATGCTCGAGTAATTCAAGATTCGAGATCTGGTCGTCCGTGCGGAGCTAATGTGGTTCGTGCAGCGCGCTGCTGGAACTCTGGCTCTCCTTCTATTCAACGCGATTCGAATGGTAGAGAATCAGAGAGGAACCGTGGAACGAGCAAACTCGGATTACCGGCGAAAGATAAAACCCAACTGCAACGTGTGTTCGGCCAACAACCACACCCCGATTTCTCAGGAAACTCCTGGTGTGCGTAATGAGTGCAATGAATTTCATTCTGTCGACTTGTCCGTTTGTTCACGTGGGACGGTAAGCGTGGAACATTGCGAAGATGTAGGGAAAAGCGTACAAATGGGTATTCAGCTGATCCCAGGTGATTCGTCATTGATTTCAATATATCGCCTCACGATAGCACGTTAAATGATCGACGAGTCTGAGAGATGGAATTTTGCTGAAAACCTACTGGTAACAATTCCAACCTCTATGAGAGGAATCGAGGAATCAAGGAATTTGGGAGATGGGAGAGAGAACTCGGATGACAAACGGACGATAATCTTCAACTGCATATGCGTTCGCATCAACAGCTGCAGTCCGATTTCTCAGGAAACTTTCGGTGTGTGTAATGAGTGTGATGAATTTCGTTTGTCGATTCGTCTCTTTGCCTCCACCATCGGCTCTTTGTTCGCCGTCGGCGAACGGTAACTCTGCAAAGGAGTGTCTATGTGCGTATGGGTTTCCAACTATCTCCCAGAGATTCGTGATTGATTTCGAATCCATCGCGTTGCGATCGCACGTTAAACGATCGATGAGCACGCGATATCGAAGCACACACCTTTCCGCTAGCAATTCGAATCCCGGAACTCCGAGAAATATTATTGTGGCTATTTCGATCTCGTGACGTACGTTGCTCGTTGGTCATTTTTTCACTGCTTTAATTGTAACGAAAGAAATTTAATCGTGTCAGGAAAGAGTCGAAGAATTTATCCACATACAATTTAAAAAATTTCGTTTCCGAGTCCCCGTAATTAATCGGAAAATTTCCGAAAATATTACGTTCGATTATTGTGTATTTTACGATTCCAAAAAAGCACAAAAATTACGAATGATTAATAAAAACTTTTTTTTTTCTCTGTTGCAGATATATCACCGTACTCGAAACTCGACAATAACAACAATCAAAGTAATCGACGGAAAGGATAATAGAGCAAATAAAAAAGAAGGAAATACCGTAAAAGGAAACTTCGCCGTAGCTTTTTTCGAATTAATTGGGGATCAAAAAACATCTTTTCCGGAAGTTCTTATTCTTGTTGTAACGTATATATATATATTATATATATTTACACAGACACATATATATAACAATACAACACAAGAGCGTCTTCTCGGGAGTTCGGAACGATGCAATATAAAAGATGCAATGCTCGATGCAGCGCGGGGCGCCTTCGACGTGGAATTTGATCAAAGAGTCGGAAATACACGAGTGGTTGAATAAATAAAAATTGAAATACCTGGAAAGAAAAAAAAAATCCGACCATCGAAATTCGAAAGGTGAGAAGGAAAATTCGAGTGATCATTCTTGATTTTCCTTATGCTACTGCCATCGCCTCTAGCGCGTGGCGACGAAGAGGAAGCAGCAGCGACAAGAAAAAGAAAATTTCACCGGCCGACGAGAAAGAGCCAATCCGCCACGATAACTCCGTTGCGAAGTTTCTACTTTTCTATCGAAACGACGAAGGCCCGAAGCAGAAGGAGGACGAGAAAGACAAGATCGAGAGATCAGCGGGCCCGAGCAAGATTACGAGTACGACGATTCGTGGTTTACGGCGCGGCCGCGCAGACCGGAAAGTGAGAGAAGGCTGTTTGGAGCTCGGAGCTTACGAGCAACATTTGCCTCAAAAGTTGCTGATAAATTCGTTGCAGGGCAATCGTTGAAAATCACATTGGAGATATTGGATAAATATATATATATAAACATATATATATATATATATAGCGAAATATTTAATAATAATAATAAGTTATATATGTGTCTCATAGTAGAGCACCACATCGGTATTGTTAAGACAGTTTTATCCGCCCTCAACGCGATCGTCGAATAGCTTCCGGGCTTTCCGTCGAAGCACCAAAGTGCCGAATTACGAGCAACTTGACGATCCCTCGTTCATCGACGAGCTTTTGCCGCTCCTCGGCCAGGCAACGAGAATAACAGCGGAAAAAACAAGTCGAAGAAAAAAAAAAGTCGAGATAGTGAATCGAGAGAAAGTGGCCGAGTGGTGCCATAATTAGATACATTTTGAACCGCGGAAAAGCTCTCGGCTCATTGGGGCTCCTCCGTCTCTCCGCAGCTGTATTAAAAGAATCGGTGGAAGCGTCGGTTTTTTCTTTTTTTTGGTCTCTGATGAAAAGCCGGACCGTCGTCACGACGCGCTGTTCATGGCGTGAATAAGTCATTGGACGAATTAGAAACGAAATAATTAAATTTATTTGAAAAACAAAGAAATTAGGAAATTAAAAGAAAGACAGGATCGCAAAGAAGCAAAGGAGAAGTGAGGAAAATAAACGAAGGAAATAAAGTATTAGCGCGAATCCCGACAAGTATTCAATCAGCAATTTAGAATCTTTCTATGTAAATATTTTAAAGAAAGTACATATATATATATGTTTGATGTTTATCTTGAAATCGTCGGCTCGTGTGATAAAGTCGGCATAGATGTAAATAATATATACAAACATTTTGGGAGAGGTGCGATTTTTGGAAAAATAAATAAGTAAAAAAATTAGGGAAAAGCAATCGGGCTCTTTCGATTCAGTTGGAATTTATAGAGCCATGTTGATCGAGGCTGTGAACGGTGTAAGTGGATAATTTTAATTATATCGGAGTCGAGAGGAGCGGTGCGAAAGAAAGGTTGCGCGTCGCGGACCGAGGAGATACAACGCGTGTAACGCGTATATCTGGAAGCATCGCGGGAGGAAGGTGCACAGTTTGGCCGGACGGATTGCGGCGTGCGTCCGTCTCGTTCGAGTGCCTTTGGGGTTTTATCGCGAAGACAAGTCTCACGCGATTGTGTAAACGGGAACGGGCACAAAGGTTCGCCGGGAGGTGAAACAAGAAAAAAAAAAAACGAGGAACAGGGAAGAAGGTTCGCGCCGGTATGTACAAGGATCCGAACAGTTCATCTGGAAGCGGCGCCTCGACGAAGGGCGATGAGGTCGAGCTGGTCAGCAGATTTTTGGCACCACTTTGCGCCCGGGATGAGACCGCCAGGAATATCGCTTTGGCAGTCGCCAGGACCACCGTCGCAGGATGGCTCGGCGGTGTCGGCAGTCCCAATCAGTGGGAGGAATCCGCCGAGATTGAAAACGCGAACGACGAGACCGTCAAATTCAAGGGACAGGACGGAAGGTGAGTTGCATCGAGGCGGTTCAAGCGATACTATCCCGACAATCGTGAGCTTCAGAAAAAAATTCGCACCCTTCATGACGTTAAAAAAATGAAAACAAAAATCGCCGTCTAACAAATTACCTTGCAGCTTAACTATTTTTCTTCGATACGTCTGTTACTAACAAATTGGAATTACCGCATCGGAAAAATAACCTTTACAGCATAAGTACTTGATTTTGTTTTTTGTTTTTTTTTTTTCATTTTTTAATCTCATTGAGAAAAGCGTAATTTTTGCTGACACTCACGTCAGCCGGACTGAAGAGGCCGGCTTGGAAAAAAAATAAACATATATATCGGTTTTGATTTTTGTTAATATTCAGTTCGTTAAGACCTTGCACTGTAGTTTTGTTGCATACAATGGTATATTTTTCAAGAAAGTTTCATTCATGGTGAAACCGAATTTTGATAAATATTCACAAATATATTGTAGTTGAATTACATCTTAAACTCGCTTATAAATAAATTTCTCACTTTGTACGAGTATTACATAATAATAATAAAAAATTGTATATTTCATTTCATCTGAATATTCACTGTTTTAGAGCCCTGACTTGCAGTTCCGTCAAATACGACGTCAGATATTTTTTTCAAGTTTCTTCTGTACAGATTCTTATTCACTTCAAATCAGTTATTCACTTAAAGTACAATAATAAAAAATTCAACGAAACATTGATTGAATAATTGTTGTATTTATTCAATTTTCCAGATATGACATGAGCGTGGAAAGATCCCCGAGGAAGGCGGTGCCTCGTTTGGCTGGTCACTGCAGCGACGAGCCGATGCGGCAGAATTATCACCAGGGTCACCAGTTGATCCAGGGCGCGTTCAGAATCGAGAGTTTCTTCCCCCAGAGTGTAACGGAAAATCCGTTTATCCGCGAGGGTAGCACGGAGCCGTCGGAGAGATTTCCATCGGGTTCGTTCGACTGTGTCGACGGAAGATTGGGAAACGAGCCGTCGGGTTTCGGTACGCCGCAGGAGTCTCGATGGCAGAGGAAACCGGTCGCAGCCGAGACGCTGGTCAAGAAGCTGGCGAACTCGATGTCGTCGGACGAGGGCAAGGGTTTCGTTATCGAGGACTCCCGAGGACTCGGTCGGAGGTTCAAGGACGTCGGCGTGGCCGAGCCGAGATTCAGTTCGAGCAGCGAGAGCGAAAGAATATTTTTCGATTACGGAGCATCGACGAGCGAAATGCTGAATGAGACGTGCCCGAGCGACGAGACTAAACAGCGTCTCGGCAAGAATTTCGGGAAGATCAAGGGAGCGAGACAGAAGCAGCTCGAGGACGACGATCTCGACTCGGACACGAGGATCTACGGCAAGAGTCCAAAGTTCGACGAGAGTCACGGAAATTTCGGGCCCTACGAGGCTTCGAAGAGCGGAAATTACTTGTCGCGCAGTGAGCAGTACGGCAAGAGAGTCGATCGTGACTGCGAACGGTACGACCGAAAAAATTTCAATGTACGCGGACGAAGATTCTATGACTACAGCGACGAGACTTCCTTCGAGGAGGAGAACTCGCCGCGAACGGTATGCAATCGCGACGGAGTCGTTTTCAACACCCTCGAGGGCTTCGAGAACGACAACATGATAGCGGTGTGCAAGAACGACGACGAAGGCAACCACGAGGACAGACTCGAGGACATGAATCTCGAGAACGCCAACGACGATGACGATCTCGCACCGGGTAGTCACTTCGGGAACGACACGAAACGCGCTGTTGACGGTAACGGTTTGTCAACTATTGTCGACGCCACTCATCGAGCGTCCCAACAACAGCGGGCCGAAAGCTCGCAGGAGCATTACTTGAGGAACAACGACGAGAGAAAGTTCAGCGCCGGTCAAATAAAGAGACCGCTTTCGCAGGACGAGGATGTCTCGTCGAAGAGTGGCCGCGTTCTCGAGGGACCCGAGGTAACGCCCGGCGATGTTGGCAGAATGCTGAACCTTGGGAATGCCCTCGATGGACCGCGTCAGGCACAGGCTAATAAATATCTCAGTCTCGTTACGCTCCATCTGCCCGTCATTCTCAGACTCAGTGTCAACTGTCCCTTTCAGAATGTCAGGATCAAGTGCGCCGAGATACTCCTGATGGTCAAGGTAAGAATCAGTTCAGGCTGTCCTCGCGTTACAGTCACTTGATTTTCAGGGAAAATTTAAACATTTCTGGATGGGATAAGAATATTAAAAAACAAAAATTAACCGTGTCGATGGTACTCCAAATGTTGATTTTATATTCGGTGGAACCTTGATTAGCCGGGATGGTCGAGACCGAAGTGTCCGAAGTTATATCTTGCAGCAAATAATTCGGTTTATCTTTTCGACAACTTTGTTCCGAATGGATTTTTCTGGCTTCTCGAACGATGCGTTGATTGTGTACTGCGACCGAGAGCATTAAAAAATTCCTGTAGGATATGCAGTGGTTCACACGTGTGAATAAATTCAGATGGAAATTTATGGCACGCTTGCACCGATGGTTTGATAAATGAAGAAATAAAGGCGGTAAATAGCTACGGGGTTTCGCCTCGTGACGTCTTGCTCTCTCTCCCTCTTGCTCTCTGTCTCACTCGGTAACATCCCTCGTTCTTTGTCTTCCCGTACAATGAATTATTCATGCCGTCGTGAATACTATACGCATGTAAGTTGTACGCGAGCACGGTAAACGCTGCCCCGCCGCAACCCGGTTAACGGCCGCAAAGTGTAACGGACGACCGAAAAGAAAAAGAAAAGCTATTGGCAATGATGACGCGTCGGAACACCTCCGACAGTATAATTGCGAACGGTTGGATGATCGAAGTACCGTATTTTTGAATAGTTTATAACTTATGAATATTTTTCAAATTATAACCGTATAAAGCACCTGTGTTTACTAATTTTTGCCTTGTTTGAGAGACTTTACAATTAATACCTTCAAATAAATAAAACATAAGAATTATCATTTTTTGTTAAAAAAAAAAAGTATAATTTTGAAAAATCGCTGTTCCTAGTAGAGGTTGCTTTGTGAATTTTTACTAAAAAAAAAGCAGGAAACCTAGGTGAGGTCTACAACTTGCTTAAGATTTTTTTCTGGAGCAGATATTAAAGATTGAATCAGAGTGGCAATTCGTTTCCCTTGAACACTACTCAAGCTGTAGTAGACTGCATCTGGATCTTACCGTAAGGGTCTTAGCGCTCTGTTATTCCTTGATAGTCATGAATCAATAAAACTGTTTAAAATAAATTAAAAAAAATATTTTGCTTGTTAATATTATTAAAAAAAAAGAAACGCCCATCGTGGGCCTCGAACCAACGACTCTGAGATTAAGAGTCTCATGCTCTACCGACTGAGCTAGCCGGACGACCGATGAATTTTAGCAAAAGTGGTCAATATTAATGTTTCTCGTTTATTTTATTCCAGGATCATGGATTACCAGTGCCAGAATCAGCGTTCGATGGACCAAGCGCCTTTGTACCGACGTCGGAGGTGAGTCCACATTTTTTTTTATATTTATGATTTTATTTATCTTCATAACAATTCTATTGCGTTTCCACGAGAATTTCGTTTCCCTACTTCGCATAGCGAGCCATAAACTCGGGTCATGAAACCGATCGCCCGTGAATTTCTTCACAATTTTCCCTCCATCTAGATATATATATTAATAATATGCGTGAAAGCGATTCCGCATCGGGCTAGAGAGCTAGGGACGACCGGCTATCCTCATGGGAACGGTTTCGCGGAGGTTGCAGGTTCACGATACATAAAAAAATATCGGGAATTCATTTAAACGGCTCATAAATAAAATATCGAGTTCTCTCCATAAAACCTCCTGGCTCACTTCGGAATAATAATCGTGGCTTCGAATCGATCGGACATTGAAACAGGTAAAAAAAAATATTTCGCTCCCTCTTCCTGTTCTCCAAAATTTACATAAAGATATCCCTTTCGCCTACCCTTATTTTTTTTTCGCGTGAAAAAAACATTACTTTACACTTTATCACCTTTTCCCTCGAGCCGAAACCTTCGCAGCGTGAGGCGTTCTTTTTATTATAAAAAAAAATAAATTCTATGTTTAGATCTACGGTTTGACACGAGTGATGAATATCCCAGTTGCGGTGCGAACGCGTCAACACATTTGTCGACTCTGAAACGGTAGTCGATAAAGCGTCGACCGGCGATTGACTAACGAAGTCCCCTCCGATCTGCTCACTCATTGCTGCGTGCAGCTCTCCATTATTTGTCCCCTCATAACCGTCAATCTATCCTAATCATAAGCAATTAGGGTCTGTTACGTAGGAGTAAAAAAAAAACGGCTTTCATGCTTGTTTTCGCTTTGCGACTTCGCAGTGTCCTGACTTACCGATCGCTGCGGAGATTCCTGCCGAGCTATCTTTCGATACGGAAGAAACATCGTGTCGCGCGCACTGCAAGTAGTTCCATCGTTCCCGCTTGGCTTTCAATAGCGGCACCCGAGAGATATTTTACCGTCGCTCCGGCTTGCAAGTCCCAGCGGATATCTTATCTCTCGATGGAAGTCTGTCGAGACTCGTTAACACTTTATCGATTGCGCGAGGTCAGTTCCGCTGTCGGCACGCAGGGTATATCAATTTTTTCCCACCGTCGAGTTTCTACGAAGATATAATTGTTCTTAATCTATTTTTTCGGGGCTCGATTTGGAATTTAGTGGGTTGATGTCAGAGGTAGCCAGTATTTTAGGTATTTTAGGTATTTTGAGTATTTTAAGTATTTCAAGTTTTTCAAGTATTTCAATTATTTTAAGTATTTTAAGTGTTTCACGTACTTTACGTATTTGAAGTATTTAAATGGTTTTTTGGTACTTTAGGGACATTACGGACGCTTTAGGTAGAAGGTGCAATATACTTTCACATCATCTTTACATTAGGATTGTACGTTTAGCCGGGATAGGTACTTGGACGGGATGGGTCGATGTGAGCTTGGCAAAAATTCATTGGGATAATGCCCTAGCAATGAATGCCTAATATTCATGCCTTGGCAGATGGCGAGTTGCCTCAAGTTGGGTGCGCTTGTTCTAATAGGTCAACCATTTTGCAAGGAAGGTACAATTTGTTTTTCTATAAGGACACAAAATAAACGAATGAGCCGAAAGACAAGAATTGTAAAAAAACAGAAAAGAAAAAAAATGCAGTTGCTTCACCTTTCTCCTTTGTACAGCGTCTGTCTTATAGGTTTTTCTCTGATATCAGGAAATCCCAACTACGTCGACCCGACTTGTCTGCATACTTTTTATTATCTCTTCGAATCCGCGGACGAGAACCGTATAACAAACAGGGTAATAGTGGGAGGAGAAGCAAGAAAAAAAAGCAAAAGAAAAAAAAAAAGAAAAGTTGAAACAGAAAAAAAAAAATGAAAGGAAACCGAGAACTCTGAGAGATTATGTCACGCTCGAGTTGCGCTTCTGAATGCCTCTCGTCTGCGTCCTCTCCCTCTTTCGTTCTTTCTCTCTTCGGGATTCTATACATCGTCCCGCTGTATACCTCCGGCAGACCCGGTACGTGTTTAAGACGTCGTTTGTCCCGACGTCCCTCGTCGACGAGTTTCCTGATCTCGAGTACCTTCGGAGCCTCGTCTCGCCCTTCCCTCCCTATTCACGTATTCACGTCTCGCTTTCATTGCTAATAGCACCGAAGCAACGGACGAGCTCTATTTCGCGTCTCGTTCGGGACTATTCATGCGGAAAAATTAATGTTTCGTCGCGAAATACAAAAAACCATTCAGTATTTTTCGTGTTTTCATCCCACAGTACGCTGATTTGTGTTTTCGAAATATCCTCTCGTCTATCCGTACTTCGTATTCCGTAAAGATTTTTAATTTTGAAAAAATTCAAGATTTCAGGTCTACGATTTTCCTAAAAAATTTTACTATGATATCCACGAAAATTTTTTGGTAATCTGGGAAAAATATATATTTTTTTTAAATTAGAAAATAAGATAAAAAAATCACCATGAAAATATTCTTCAACGAAATTGTTTACATAACAAGAACCTATTAATCGCGTTTGAAATAAGACATTTGTGTAGGCGAGGTTCCACTGTATCTTGATCCACTACCCGTACTTTTAATTTCTTACCTTCCTTCTACCCATCTACGTGCGTTCTATGAAAACGATTACAGAGTAATCTCTCAGAGTGCTCCGAAAACGAGTCAAGATGAATTTTATCGAAGGGCCGGATAGCGGATAGGGGCGAAGAGGGTTTTCAGAGAGTTGGTTTAAACTAGGCAAAAGCATGGAGTTAGCGTGTATCATGTATATAGGTGAGCTGAGGAAAGTAGATAGCGAATGAGTTTCGAAGCAATTCATCGCTGTTGCCATCTCAATTTCGCCAAGTTCTCTCTTCCCCCCCCCCCCCGACCCTCCCAAATGCTTTCATTGCTGTTGTACATATGCGCAGTGTACTCGATATAACGAAGATGAATTCTGCAGAATTTTTTTGTTGACATAATCGCAAAATTGAAGTTGGATATTTAGCTGGTAAAAGTCGGCCCATTTCGTGTGGGAAGTGACGTAGAAACTACTCGATTCTCGTGGAAGCGCGACAGATGTTGATATTTTAGCCCTTTGAAGCACGGTGTAATCGGTCATTGAACGCCGAAATAATGCAGCAATGACCAACCGATGTACTTAAGACTTCATACTTAGAAAAAATAAATAAAAAATGTTGACGCTTTAAAGAGGTAAAATACTCACTTTATATAGATAAAAAATATGTGTGTTTATTAATTTGATAGATAAAAATCGTTTTTTTTTATTGAACCCATTTATTGGTAAGTTGACCCAACGAAAATGCTGAAGAACAAATTTTTTTATTGCTTCTTTTGGTGTCGGGCAGAGTAACATACACAGTAAAAAAATTCCGTAAAATCGGAATACAAAGATTTGTATAAATAAGTTTGTCGAATAAGTGATAGAGTCGTTTGTTCAGGTTTTAATATTAGGAACTCGTCCTTTTGTTTCCCCTGTCATTGACAACTTCAGTTTGTACCTTAGTTTTCAAAATTAAAGCCCGATAGTAAGTTTCAAATATTAACAAATCGAAAAAATACAATCATTTTTGACTGTGTGGTTTGCCAAGACACCGAAGCATAGATTTGAGGTTTAATCGTGTGCCGAAAAACCCGCGAGACAAGAAAGTGCGAACGAGGGAATCGAATCTTAATATTCGTCGTCGCGATGAATTTATATCGCTGCATAGTCGGGATCCAAAGCCGATTTTAAAATAGTAAAAAAAAAATTCTTAACGGGGCTTACGGCACCGTATTGACGTGATAAAAATTTGACCGTAAACTTTGATCCGCAACCGATCTATGTATAAAAAAAATTAAATTATTTCTGTGTACTGACGTACGTACATATTTCAAGTGTCCGCGTGTGACAGTGTCTCAATTGGCGCGAACGATAACACAATTTTTCCCATCGTCAATCTTCAACAAATAACTGGCGCTTGACGCATTGGGAGCGATCCAAAAACGGTAAGTGAATCTCATGTATAATTCTTTTAATTTTTCCCGATTTCATCGATAGCGCAGATACATGTTTATATTCCTTTCTCCTCATTTCCTATATGTTGTTATTCTCAATAAGGCATTTTTTCGGATTTTTCGCCTACCCTTTTAAATTTGAAACTCAAATTAAACCTCGCGACAGACGGGATTTATCGAAGATCGAAATCTGTAGTTTGAAACCGTTGAACGAGAATAAAAAATGTTTCCTTTTGAAACACCTTAATGCACGTATATCGATACGAACGACCGACGAAAATGCTTCTTTATCGAATGACGTGGTTCCAAGTGTTATGAATATACGAGAATCACGATCGAAATTTTATCGCGGAATGGCGCGCATGTGCGTCACAAATAATTTCAAAAAAATTAGAAAAGTTGCAAAATAAATGTCAATGTAAAAAGCAAGAAACAAAGAGAATGAGAGAATGGATACAAAACGACTGGGGAATTGCGTAATTTTCCCGATAAGGGAGGTCGTACAAAAGGAGGATTAACGTCAGAGTACGTTAGCAGTCGAATCGTGAACTATCCGATTTGCTATATCTCTTCGCCTCCGGCAATACGCTGGCACGAATCCCGGCGACAAAAATGTGACTCGTCTAGTTACTTTTTCCGGTGTCCCGAGCTTTCTACCTTCGCATATATATATATGGTGGATAAATGTATCGAACTTATGATGCGCGGTGACAAATTGGGTCTGGAAAAACATTGGTCTTTCGACCGCCATATCTTCGCAATATTCGCAGGGCATGAGAGGATATGAGATATTTTCTGAGCTGGGGGAAAAAATGTTGGTTCGACGGCTCTCGACTTTGGAGAGACAAATTGTAAAAGCTGCATGGAAGCCTTTTTTTAATTTTCCAAAACAAAAACTCTCAACATGTATAGTTCGACATGTATATTTCTTTTTTCAAGAGATAAAATTGAAAAAAAATATTTTACTTTTTGTTTTTTTTTTCACCTTGCCTTCAATTTCTAGAGTTCCCAGCGATATCCCGTGCAACAGCAAAAGGATATCGATTTTTCTGTGCGAATTTCACGCCCTGAAATCTCTTTCTCTTTTGTGCTTTATTTTTGGTTTCGATATGACGTGTTTTTTATCCACGCTTATTACGACCCGTGGTTCGAATGACACACAGAGGATCCCGAGAGAGACGAGTTAGTTTTTTTTTTCTTTTTTTTTTCAACCGAACAATTCGCTCCAGCGAAGCGATAATGTCGATCCCCCTGCGTACGCTTCCCGAATCGTTTCGCTCTCGTCGTACCCTCGCGATTTTCAACCATAGATAGAGGGAGAAGGAGAAAATGCCGCATGCACGGCCACCATACAGCGTGTTTCACCCTCCGAGGAATTCATTTCATCGAGTTTGACGGTTCGACGATTGGCACAAACAAAAACAGAATTTAACGTACGAACTTTGCCTTCGGATGTTCCATCTGTTTTTCTTCGTTGCTACACTCTATTTGTCCATCTATCTATTCATCCGACCATCTGTTTATTTGTTTATGGAAATAACAAGCCGTGCAATCCGCATTTGTCCAACGTTCGATCGACGATTTCTAAAGGCGGAGATCAAAACGATATTAAAAACAAACAAAATGAAAAAAAAAAAAAAAAATGTCCCAACTAGATGAAATTTTACGACGGTCGTTTCGAAATTCCATTTCACGCAGAATACGTTATTGTAGTGTCGCGTTTTTGTTTCAATGACGCCTTGGAATAACGATTCGAAATTGTTATTCCAGCGGTTCGCGTTGATTAAACGATACAATTTCGTACTCGGGTACAATTTCGTAACTGAGCAACGTTAGGTATCGGAAAGTTCCGAACATTACACAGCTCTTTCGAGCCCTACTGCGTACCGGAGTTAATTAATGTTTGGGAACATACATTCGTCCAGTAAGCGGATTAATTGAGCATTTTCGCGAGACCGAGAGAGTAAACAACTGACTCAATTTTACGTACCGGGAATTAATTCGTCGAGGTCCGTTATCTCTCGTCGAAACCAACGCAGCCGGAATTTTACGGGGGTTGCACGTAATGCACATTACATAGTCACTCACCCGAAAGACGAAACAGTATCCAGAGCCGTGCCGTTGAAGGCTTTGGGCATTCACCATCGTAACTTCCGCGTTATTTTGCGACAAAAAAAAAACCAGTCACTTGACACATCTCAAAAAAGTTGGCTCGGAATTAGATAAAAATTCATGCGAATGCTTTTATTTCCAATCGAATGGGGCAAAACGGGGTACCCAAAAAAAATCGTGTACAGTGGAACGTCGATTATTCGAATTAATTGAGACCGACTACGGTCAGAATGAGCGAAGTTTCGGATGAACGTACACAGGAGATCGATTTGAATGATAAAATCTTGAAATTTTTGTTTTTGTGGATATTATATGTCAGAGCTGGCGATACTCCTGCTTCATAAATTATTGATCCTCGAAATAATTTTTTCGAAACGATCTGTACTGCGTAAAAGGAGAACCGCAAATTTGGATAAACCGAATGTGCGTTCGGATGATTGACGTTCGAATAAACAAAATTTTCAGTGACTTTCGCATAAACAAAATCTTCGTTCGGATGATTGACGTCTCGATAATCGACGTTCTACTGTGAATCGATTCATGAGAGCCAACCATCGACGGAAACCGGGCGGCATAATGGTGATGTGACATGACATATTGACGTGGGGCAGAATGGGGTAATTTGATTTTCTAAATCGTACGCGACGTACGAGAGATCGGGGCAAAATGGCGTAGTGGAAGAAAATGGGACAGTAAGGGCGAAACTCAAGTGTGCAATAATTTTTGGATGCTCCATTTTGTCCCAACGATGCATCGGGATTTGCGATACCATCCAAAAGGTTTTATAAAATGCTCTTTAAATAATGTTCAAATTTATATCGTGGTAGATCTGCGACTTCATCCACCTCATTAAAACTTGCCGATCATATTTGAGTAATGTAATATTAGCTCCAAATCATAGCCGAAGTTTGGGCCACTTCCATCGGCAAGAATCTGTATGGACAAGGGAAACTTGCACAGGAAAGGCAAAGTGCATAATGAAATTGCGAAAAACCTGGTCAGAGCCAAACGACGGGTCTTTCCCCAGAAATTGTTAATCCAATAGGATAATCACCAATCTCAGAGATAATTACCTCCCGCTCCACTATTCGATGCGCCAGCCGATGTCCGACTAAGCGATCATCCATTCAAACACTGACCGCGACTGGTATTTCGTGACTTATTTCTCCACAATTTTTTAAACTTTTTAATTATCGATAAAAGATATTCATTATTTCCGAGGGTCAATTTTTTATTTTTTTTTTCCATTGACTTGGATTTAACCTTAGGACATGAGTAAGGTGTTTCACGCTCTTAACTCCCTTGTGCTGGCGTGTTTACGATTTTTCACGACCGGATTCCTTTCTCGCAGAGTTTCGTTCCCTATTATTAGGATGTCCTATCCGTTACAATCCGCATCCCCCTTCTGGCGTGTTTTCGTAGAGGTGATGCCTGATTTATCGTCGGGAACGGGAGGAAGAGGGAACGCAGGAGGAAGTCGCGGAAAGAATGCGATCGTGAACAAGAGAGAGAGAGAGAGAGAGAGAGAGAGAGAGAGAGAGAGAGAGAGAGAGAGAAAGTGAGCGGAAAGCCAAAATTTATGGTCGCGTGGGCAACGAGCAAGTTCGGCCATTCGTCACTTGGACCTAGAGCGAGCGACAGAAACTCCCTCAGAAGGACTATCGCCAACGAACCGTAAGAAAACTCGTAATAGCGGTCTCCGACCTTTGGGCCACTTCGCAGGATATCGCAATTAATTATACGGAATAATTTCGCGATTATATAATAGCGTAACGCCTATTATAGGAGGTAAGCGTCGACCGGTTTTATCGCTTTTCGTTGAATCGAACAATGGGGAAGAAACAATTGCGGCTTCTCTGTTATCAAATACAATCGACGCTGGTGAGGATTTGGCTCGAAAATGAGAGGTAGATTTCAGCCTTTCACAAATAGCAATGCGAGACCGCTGGTAATGAGACCAGCGAATAACGAATCATGGGACGAACCGAGGTATTACAGTTGTACGAATAAATCGATTTAAAAATGTGCGAAGCACAATAGCGACTCGAAACTGAAATTGAAAAGTGTAGAGTACAAAGGCAAAAAGCGTATCCGGCCTTTGACACTAATTACAGGCTTTCATGACAAATAATGGATCCGACGATCGCGCGAAAACAGTACACAGCTGAAATTTTATACGGTACGCGGTTCAACTTTATTATGGGTTATTGTATGCAAATCGCGGCACGTTGGGCGAATCTGGCCGAGAGTTAGTGACTGTGGCTGTCTGGCAGGCGAAAAAATTCAACTCAATTTCGAGCGATGCATTTATTACCAAACGTAACGAGAAACCTTATCGAAATCGGAAGAACGAGAGACAGAGAAACAGATAGACGTGACGGGGTTCTTGATGTGAGGATTCGCCGTCGCGAATGTACATTCGAATGGAAGACAAGTTCGATTCCGAGAGACGAATCGAAATTGCGAGATATGCAATTGGAAGATGGAAATTGTGGTTCTCGCACTATTTTCCCCGCTACGCTTGTCAGAAAACGAAAGATCGAACGGCGCGAAAAACTCACTGGTGAATTAACTGCGGTCGTTGAATCCATTTAATCCGTAGCAATTTGTTGCAGGAAATTAATAATAATTTCAGAAATTGTGGACATCATTTTCTGTGTAAAGTATCCACAAAAGGGCTCCTTTTTTATGCTAGTAAAGCGTGGTGAGGATGGCATTTTTTAGTGAGGCGTGCGCCTTACTGAAAAATATCGCGCAAATATTGGAGCACCACATCGGGGCCTAATGAGGCCTCGTTAAGGTCCGATGTAACGCTCCGAAATTTCCATGCAGGGTTTACCCATATCAACGTCACATTATGAACTTAGACAGAAATTATCGTGTACAGTTACCCCTGCGAGGTCGACGTTTGCCATCCCTCGAATAGTTTGTACCCGTCAAACTTGCCAAGTCGGCGATAACTGTACTTAGCTCGCTCGTGCACGAATAGACGGTGGAAGGAATTCCGGCTGGTAACGGCCACCGAATTTCTCAGGCGACATAAACTCATCATTCGGGGGGACCGAGGGAGAGAAGGCGCCTTCAGGGAGGACTAGAACGTCTTGTACCGTCCAATAACCGAAGTTCGCTAGTCGCGAACGGTCCAACGCTTCGGGGACTACCCGAGCGTTCTTCGGGTCAATCCGAACCTCAATAGGGTCAACTGGCCACAAGTGGCTGTCCAGCGTCCAACATCCAGAACCATGTCGCATCTAATCAGCATTTCTTCATCAAAATTTGACCCATTGTCGGCCACACAATTTTTCCAATGATATTTAATGAAGGTTTTTTCGTTGCATTTTCTCTTTCCTTTTCTTTGCTTCATTCACTACATTTTTGGAGAATCTTCATCAGTTATGACATTTAAAAATTTTTCATTTCTTCAATTTAGGCCTATCGTCGTTCATTTTACTTCCTGATGGCATTCAATCAGGGTTTGTTTTTACTCTTTCTAGTCTATTATTTTTTATGCGCGTATAAAATGTAAATACGTGGAAAAAAAAATATTCGTCCTGGAAACTCGAAGATTTTCAATTTCTTGATCACTTTCCTGTTTTCTTTTTTGTCATAATTTTTTGACGCACCAGTTTTTTCGAATCGTAGGTGAAATAAGTCCTTTCTAATGATGTACCTCGATACAGAGATTCGAGAAGGCGAGACATGTGCGAAAGCTCGTTGACCCGTCATCTCCCAGCAGAGATGTAACGCTGTAAGTGGCACGGAGAGAAGTGCACGAGGTTACGCACGAATATACCGGAGGTTACTGGCTCCGTTGAATCTCAATACACGAGGTCTGCATTCGCTGTTGTTACCAACAGTTAAACGTAATGGCGAGAGGCGTATCGCATTGTCGAGTAATCTAGCATCGCTCTCGTAGGCTCGGTCCAGACGGCTCCGCTCGTTCTCTATTTTTACCCACTCCGTTCTGAGTGTGCGAACGAAACGTAGCGAGATGAAAGTGTCTTCCGTCTCTTTCGTTCAAAACGGGCCAGCGATTATCCATGCGAATATCAAACCCCAAAAAAAAAACATTTTTTTACCTATCAGAAAAATTAACAATTTTTAAGAATTTACGGATCGACCACTTGGTAAAAAAAAAAGTTTGCAAGGATCTTAAAAATAAAGAAGAAGATTTGGAAAAATGTAGACACACTCGGGGTAAAAAATCGTGGTTTTAATTTTGCATGAGTTCGAGAATAGTGAGTTGAAATTTCGAATATTTTTCGATGGAATAAAATACTCCAAAAATTCATGCACACCAATCCGAAAAAAATTGATTTCGCAGGATAAGTCTGAAATGTTACAAAAAAATGGAACAGAAAATTCATTGTTTAACGAATTTCACGCACATGTTCACGAACCAACGGGAGCCCGAGCAGGCGTTGAACGCCGGCAACAAAGACCGAAGGAAAATTAAATTTCTCATGTAAATCCAGGTGAGTCGCGCGCGCGTTGGATGGATAAGCGCTTGGGGTTATTCGTGAGTCGTCCCACGTAAATAATGATCGTCGCGCCGCAAAATTGCCCGAGGCGAGCCCGACTGCGGAGGCGAAGCAGAGAGGTGGATTCTGTACGGCACGGACGCGTCTTCTGTCAAGCCTCGGAGCGAATTAAAAATGGCGACACTTCATTGGCCTCGAGGCATTTTTCTTTAATGCGAAACCACGGAAGACTTTTTGTCTCTGGCTCGGAGAGGAGGAATATATCGCGCGCGAGGCGTTTTCATGAGACACTTTCTTCCCCTCCCTTTACCCCTCCCCATCGTTAGTGATAAATTTTTGAGCATCAACATAGTCGATAGGTAGTAAAAAAAAAGGAAAAAAAAAAAAAGAAAAACGATGATCTAGTAAATAAAAAAAAATCGCCGCCTCGACGCTGAATACGTCATACGATGTGCCATTTTTTTTTTTTTCCGCGGTAACGGATGAAACACGTTGTATCGAGAATTATTATCATGCCGTTGCGTGGATCATTAGTCATTACCGTGCGGGCCGCGGGCGTTCATAAGCTTCGCTGGATTTTAATGAATTTTTCCTTGCTTTGGCGGAATCGGCTCTGTAACGGACGGTCATATAAATCTTTGCTCGTCCGTGATTCATTGTGCGTGTGTACTCTCGCCTGTTATATCGCTCCCGTAAAATAGGCGGAATGAACAAGATCGCGGGGTTGGTTGCGTTTACGCCGTGCCTGGTGCAATTAAAACGTCAGGCAGCGAAGTAATGATCTCGGCGGCGTTTGCCCGTGGAGCTTCGCTCTCTCGGTGCTGATGCCGGATTTCTGTCCTCTCTTCCGAAATTCACCTCTTACGACGCAGGCAGTTCCGCTGCCGGCAATTAACGTAATCCGTGCGGAAGAGAAGATTGCTCGCGTCTGGGCGTGCGCAACAACGAGTGGCAGTTTTTCACCTCTCTCTCTCTCTCTCTCGTCCTCTTCACAGGCAAGTGAATCCGCACGTGAAAACGGACTCGACGACCTGTTCGTGTCACGTGTAGTTTTCAACCACTATAATCCTCCCCCCCCCCCCGTCCTTCCCCCCTTCTTCCCTCTTCCCACCGTCGCTTTTGACATCTGGCGACTGTCGAGGAGTTTTATGAACTGTTGCAATTAAAGACTGGCTGAAAGAGGGTCAAGACGACTCAACAACGCGCGAATTAAAGTTTAAATGCCTCTCAGCGTACTGGGAATGCTCGCGCGCCGAAAGTCACATGGTTGAAGATTAAGAGATTGTATTATTTTTACTTTCAATTGTGTTTATGCCCCCTGGACGGCACGGATTTTCACATTGTACGTATGTGAAAAATGTAAAAAAAAAATACAATTTTTTTTACATTGATACGAAAAAAAAATAAAAAATGGGAGGAAAGTTGGTGTATTGAATTTTTCTAACGCGTGTTTATTAAGTTTACGAATATACGACGATTATTGTTACGATCGCCATTGAAACAAGCGTCGAAATAACTATACGAATTTCGATAAAAATGACTACCAAAAATACCATCGAAAGTACTTCACATTTACCTTTGATACGACCGCTTTAACGCGATTTAGGATGCTGAAGAGACTTTTTATTTCCGTCCGTGATGTTATGGATTGCGTCGTGTTGCAAGCGCCGATATAGCATTCCAGCGTTAACAATTGTGCAATGACGAGAGCCGTTGGAATGCTGAATTCGCCTTGACTTTGTCAAGGGTTCCTCATTAAGCGTTTAATTGAAGTACCAGCGGCACCGGCAGAGCTGGTACCGCTGCTGGTTGCTGGCTCGACGTGAGAATGTAAATTGTGTTCCAGCCATCCAGCGTGTCCTATCGTCCACACCAATGTAACCATAAACGTATGCACAATGGGACGTATGTAGTGAACATAAATACGCATTGTACATACGTATGTAGATACGGAGTGCGCTTTGGGACACGTGCACACGACAGTGCGAACGATGTATAATTGGTTCGTTATTCAATCCGTGCAACTTACCGGGTTGCTGCTAGTCCCGAACATATAACATGCATATATATATATATATGTGTGTGTGTGTGTGTGTGTGTGTGTGTGTGTGTATATATATATATATATATATATATATACATATATACACATAAGGATAGTATATTACGCCATACCGGCTACATGATACTTGTCTGGTGACCACGCTGCTGCTCCGACATCCCGAAGCAATTCGTGAAATTGAGCGTTATCAACGTTTTATCATCTACCCCGATATATTTTATCGAAAAACGATGTATTCTTTAAATTCATTTGATCTCGAAAAATCATTTGATTTTCTCGTTTTTATTATTATTATCATTGTTATTATTATTGTTATTATTATGCGTTCAGTCGACGGTCGAAATTGGTATCGGGCTTCGCTTCTAACGATGGATTATCGTTGATGACCAATTATCAATGCGATCGTCAATCGAAATTTAATTCGTTCCGGCGATATTCGGCGCGCGAATTTACGATTAGGTATCGGTCGCGCGCGGTTTCCGTAATCACCGAGTTCCGAGCGCACGTTCTTCTCCGCGATTGCAATGAGATTCGAGTTCGTCGGCCGAGTCCAACGGGCGTTGTTAGATAATGGCGAGCGTTGTTTCTCGTCACTGTTATTCCCGGTTGATATATTTTGATACTCTTTTGTCTTTAACTTTGGAGTACTTACGTACCGGTGACGTGGAGATGGATTTCGTGGCGGTGGTTTCTGTCTGCGCGCAAAGACATCGATCACCCTTAGGGTCGTTTTGCGAGACAGACTACCGCGTTGCATAATACGATGTATACATGTATATACACGCGTGTATTATAAAAATCGAAGGGATCGAGTAGCGTTGAGTCTGGAGAAACTCAAGTTGGAAAATATAGTCGTAAAGAGTTCGACCTCGATTTTCTCTCGGATCGAGCTCTTATCCGGTACTATACACTCTAGCGGTCCTCTCCGGGGATTCGAGCTCCGGATACGACTGCTCGCTGCTACCGACACGCTTTCACATATACATATACATATGTTTTTATACATATATATGTATATATATTTATTATATAGATATGTGTGAACCAGTGTAAAGTATACGAGTCGCCAGAGTCGGAATGGCGCGACGACCGAGGTTGTAGTCGTTGCCGTACATCTTATCTACCAACTTCATAACCGGCGCTATTCTGACATTTCTCGTGCGGATCGCCGAAAAAAATTATGACTTACGGAAATTATCACACGTGGGCGAAAAATCGAATCGATTTTATCGCTCGCGAAAATTATTTATTTTTCCAGAGCAAAAGTATCCACCGTGTCGACGTTGTTTATTTCATTTTTCTGTTCACATATCGCCAACTATTTCTGAGCCTTTCGACGCAACTGTTCAAACTCAACGAAACAATAGTACGAATTTTTCGTGGGCCAGGCGAGTGGTAGAATTTTTTTTTCAATCATATTTTTTGCAGGACGCTGAACTAAATTCTTTATTATCAGAGAAGGGGTTGAACACACTCGCGATGATAATACCGTACGAACGGTGTGACGAACATTGTAACGTCGCGCCTCGTTATCCGCTCCAGCGAGATTCTCACTGGCTGACAAAACTCGACTTAGAAAATTACTGACTAAACCCGACGATAACAAATTTTTTCAGCGCTTGAATCGAACCAGGCTAATCTCGAAAAAATATACAACGAAAACTCCAGCTCTCACACGATAATCGGAAATTCCCAGGAAATAAAAAATTAAAATAAATCATGAAAACGATTAATAATTCTCATCCGTCTCTGAGTCCTTCCGGTCGGCACGGAAATTTTTCATGTAAAATCCTCTTGGTGTAGACTCTTCTATTCCTCTGTACGATGCACTGTACATTCACAAATGTCGAGTTAACCCTTTACCCCCTCCGTCACTCCGTCCCCCGCCTCTCTTCTTCTCCCATTCCCCGATACGTGACTTATCGATAACGACCTAGATTTGCCACTGGCGCGGTTCGGAATAAACGTTCGTTCTCGTTTTCGTACTCTCGCGCTAGTTATAGTGTGCAGTCCATTCGATATTGGAGAGTAGATGACTATAAGGTACACATATACGTACACAATGTGTCGCTTTCGCGGGAATGTACGGAATCGACGCAGGGTGAAACAGCGGTATCGGAAGAGGGAGGGGAAGAAGGTGGGTTATGGCCAGTATTTTGCTTCACTCCAAATCGGAAACGGTAGCAGGTGGTCCAGAAACTCGAGAGCATTTCGGTCGAAAGTTATACGGGAAAATTCGGCACGACGATATCGGCTTTTGAACCCCTTCCGCTCCGCTCTCGATCCTCTCGATGTCCAGCTCTCCACTTTGATCCCCGTTTTTCTCGTCCGCGTAAGGCAAAGGAGACCGGAAAAACGGGTCACGGTCGACCGGAAGTGCCTCTTCGTCCCCGTCTGCGAACCGGACGAAGTCCGAAGCAGCCGATGAAACGCGCGTAGTTACGATTAACACTCGTGAGTGTCGTCTTTTGTGGTCGTTGGAAAATTACCGAGCGACGAGCACGGTGAAGTCACCGATAAATCAATCGTGGCTTGTAACGATGCTTCGTCAGTTATTCATGAAATTTATCTTGCGTATAATTAATCATCATTCGGGAAAATGTGAATATAATTGTTTTTTTTTTTCAAATGCACAAAGATTTTTCGAGACTGCAACGCGTGACGAAAGTGACGATTTTTGGTGAGTCGTGCAAAAAAAAAGTGCGCGCACGTGACACTAGTTTATTTTTAATTAATAAAATTAACTGCAAAAAAATTATCAGCGGCGTTTTTCAAACAAGAAAGCTCGCTATCGTTAGGTGTTTTCGATCACAGAACGTACATGAGTCACTTAAGTTTCGTACTTTCAAAAATTCTCTGATGTATGTTGAAAAAAAAAAAAAAATTTCAAGTATAATTTGTACACGAAGGAAGCTCGGCGCGAGACTCTTATCGCTGATGCGACTCCTATCGCATTGTGTAACATCGGAAGTATTAATTATTTAAATTGGATACTCGGCGAATGCAGTCGCGTGATCGGGCGATATTTACGCACAAGTTACAGCGCTAAATTCACGTCGGATAACGTGGGCATTATCGAGCTTCTTCGATTAGCCGCGACTATTTTTTTTGTTATTTCCTACTTTTCTTATTGAAACATCACTTCCTTCCCACACGCGATCTACGTCAGTCGTGTCCTCCATCGAGGCCGCGCACCCAGCCGACTATTTTCGTTCGTCGTTGCTTCTTTATCGGGACTCTCGAGGCCCGTGGAAAACAACATGTGTTCGAGTCGTCGGTAGCGTACGTTGAGATAGCCGGGCTAGAATTTTCAGGGTATGGAATTATCCTATCGCCGTCTCTAGAATTTTCATTCCTCGCACCACGTAAGCGATAGATCGGTCCAAGACCGACCAATTTTTCGGGAGCTCACAGTGGAACGTCGGAGGCTCGTCATACAATCCTTTTTCTTATGGTCGAGGTAAAAAAATCTTTGACTAAATTCAAGAGCGTAGTTAGTATGTGTATGAAAAAAAGAAATAGTTAAAATTATTATCGGAGTGATTTTTGGCCATGCGTGAGTATAAGAGTTTTAATAAAATACACGCGGTTGGAGCAATTTTTTTATTATGGTCCGTGTGTCGTTATTTTGAAACTTTCCAATGAGACGTAAATAATTAAGGGGAGCTCGGTTACGCCAATGAATACCGGATATATAGTGAGCCGTGAGAGTGAGGTAGGTGCTGTGCGATATACGGTTATTCGAGAGAGTTGCCTCCATCGCATACCCATCCGCTTCGCATACAGTTGGTAAAACGAGTTTCACGTCGGCCGCACCTGGCCAGTTACTATCGATGGAATTTCAAATTGATTTTTTAAAACGTATGTGAAAAAACAATAATAAAAAATATCGACGGGATTTGTTTTTTTCATTTGTCGATCGGCGATCGCAAGGTACTTAAAGCGGCATCTGTGTTGGTTGACACGGGAGGAAAAATTGTTTTTTTTTTATCTGTTTGAACAGATTATTAAAAAAAAGGTCCGGCACCGCGCCAGAATCTTCTTCAATACGCATTATTTTTTTCATAATTTTATTTACTTCACGTTATTGTATCAATTAAAAACGCAATTTTTAACAATTACACATAATCCTGCACATTTGCATAGCAAGAAAAATATTTTAAAAAATAAAAAAAAATAAAAGTTAGGTTGCCAGGCGATTTTTTGGGAATTTTTTTCCCAGTAATTTGTTAATATTATGGAAATTCAATCTCTCCAATACCTTACAAATAATCGATGTTTTTTTCATATTTTCATCTCGTCGAAAAGTGTTCGCTAGTGCTACCTTAAATGGCAAATCAAAATTAGTTTACCAATACATTAACGATTATATCGTTCAACAAGTAAGCTTTATAAAAACGTCATTTCCATTATTACAGTACTACGAGAATTTTCACCCAAAATCCAGATACGTGTAATCATCAAATTACCCAATTTCCATAAACCTAACGGCCTGCTCGAGCTCTCACTCCGAACGGTATCGGCGAAGAGAGTGATATGGTAAAAAAAAAAAAATGGCTCTCGGATGTCCGTGAATTTTTCAAGGGGAACCGGGAGGCTCGTCCGCTGTAGAATCCAAAGCCGCCTGGGAGTTTGACTGTCGAGGAATTTAACCAATCGAGACCAGGCTTTGGCGAAGTCGTCCGAGTGTGTTGCTCGGTCCTGGTCGGAATGCCCGTCGAGGGGGGCGACGCCGCGGGACGCCTGAGCTCTCCGCTTCCTCGCGTGCTGCTATCTACACCGCCGCGAAGCCCGCACACGCTCTCGCAGTATCCGCGGTACTCAGCTCCTCGTAGTCGCGTGCCGGACGCGCCTCGCGTTGGTTCTCTTCCCGTTGTCGTCTTTCGCAACTACCAATTTATCCAGTTTACACGGGAGTCCCCTTAACTTCAACGGTAAACCCAATTATCAGCGATTTCATACGGAATCCTCGAACCAAAAAAAAAAAAA
Source organism: Listrodromus nycthemerus (assembly GCA_963978505.1). NCBI lineage: Eukaryota > Metazoa > Arthropoda > Insecta > Hymenoptera > Ichneumonidae > Listrodromus > Listrodromus nycthemerus. The sequence goes on along the minus strand of OZ021680.1, from coordinate 22,974,004 downwards.
AAAAAAAAAAAAAACTGCGGAGAATCCGGTACGAGCCGCAGCCACGTGGAAACATTGTATAAACCATGCTGACACGATAATTTCAGGTAGGTGTCTGCATAGTTGTGATGCAAAAAAACAATTAAAGACGATTTTTTTTTAATTTCTTTTTTGTCGCTTAAAAAAAAATACATACGATTTTATTTCTGATGCATTAATTTAATCGGAAGGGGAGTTTCGAGCGGTTTCCGAGAACGATCGGATCAATGTTTATTTCATCGAGCTTCCGCATGCCTGTCTCTAATTTCCGGTACGTCTTTACATAATTGGGATATAAAAAGAGAGACACGATTTATTTATGTAGTGATTCTTTTTTCTTGTTAGGAAAAATTTGACAAACGATAAATTAATCGAGTGCGAGTTTTGACGGTTTTCTGGAAATAATCGGATTAGTGTTTCAATCGAGGTTCTGCATGCTAGTCCCTTTGGTAAATTATCGGAGTTGTGAATAAATGGCTTTTCATCGATAAAATATAATTTGAGTATGAATTGAAAGACTGCTTTGTCAGACTCACTCGTATCGGAGAGTGTTCACGATCGTTACAGTTGATACGATCGTTATTCGCAGGTGCATTGTTGATTTTTAAATACGCGCTCGCTCGAACTTCCTTGTTTGCTCGACGCCAATTTTATTCGTTTGTGCACACGTCGCTCGTGGACGGAATTCAAAATTCACCGGAGTCGGATTTTAAAGACTTTACATAATTTTACATAATCGCACGCATCAGCGCTGTTTACAAACGGGTTTCCGTTTCGATGACACGCGTAAAATACAAGAAGAATTCCAACTTTCAATAACCACTTTCATACGTCGTCAAAAAAGATTCGTGAATCGGGGAAAATATTTCTTACTGATACATATCGATAAATTTTATTATTCTCAATAGTATTTTTTTTATTTACCAACAGAAAATAATTTTTATTCGCGAACATTTTTTAAATCACCGTTTAGGAATTTTTGGCGCGTGTCGAACCGAGTCCGTATATAATTTTTTTTCTTCCTTATTTTGCAGTAAAGTTCATGAATTTTGAAATAATTCAAATTCAAACATTATGAAAAAATATATAAAATTTTTCGACGATTTCCAATATTTCAACGAATAAGTGTTAATTTGGGCGATCTTTAATGAAGTTTAGACTTTAATGGTTGCGACATTTTTTCACCCGCGATGAGCGAAGCATTTCCGAGCCGCAATTTAAATCAGCCTCGCCAAGACCCAAACGAATTTTTCCGCTCCAAAAATTCCTGCGCTCTGAATTCTCTAAAATTTTAATCGAAATCCTCGAGACTCCTGTCCATCATATTTCAGTGAGTCGCGAGAGATAGTACAATTAAAAGGTCTCGAGTACGCGGGTCGTTTGTCAGACCGCGTAATTCCTCGAACCACGGAATCATCTCAGCTCTCGCGAGAAAATCGCGGAGGATCCACCGACCTTGAAAGGATAGCGTTATGGCATTCCGGGCGCGGAATTGCAGCGTGTCCGGATTACATACGATACGGACCTCCTCTTTACCGCTTGTTGCAAATTCCCTCACGTAGCCGTTAGAGCTTCCGGAAAGTTTCAGCGATCCGCCCCGGTCAAGCGGATAATTGCGTGCGTATAACAGTTTGCTCGGTTTCCGCTCGATTTTTCTCGTACTCGTTAGAAAATTTTTGTTCCGATTAATTATATATCATATGATTTAACAGTATTTTTTTGGTAAAGTAAATTTTTATTTGAGAAAACAATAAAATTTGTTAATGATACACGGACATTCATTTCGGAATTTTTAACGAAATATTCGTTAAAATTGGACGAACAGTTTTCCTCGGTGCCGTTGTACATTGGCATTCGTCCATCGATCTCTCGACGCGCACATCGCCACTGTCAACAATCGGCGCTCGACGAAACCTTACGCAAGTCCCCACCGTCGCTTCTCGACACGCGATTGTTTCTTCGTTTTTTTTTTTTTTTTTTTTTTTTTTTTTTTTTTTTTTTTTTTTTTTTTTTTCCCACTGAATTAAGCAAAATATCATTTGAATATCAAAGAGCCGCTTCGCTGACGCGTAAATATCGTGTTATAAGGGCGGCGGGCGGTGAGGGAGGAGAGATAGAGTGGGAAGAACGGGCGACGATGTTGGCGATCGAGTGACACACTTTTCGCGTCGAGTCTTCAACTCGGGCTCTTGCATAGGCGCGAGTGATAAGAATACGATCGCGTGGCTATCAGCGACGACGCATTGCGCGTCGGCTCGCATTGCCGTTCGATAAACGTTCAGTGTTCAATGCTCGAGAGCCTTTGATCGAAAAAATGTACCCCGGCTTTCGCGAGTGTTGATTTTTCCACGAGAAAATTGATTTACCATCGAACCGATTTTTCCGAATAAATTTCTCTGCAAACAGATTTTTTCTCCCCGATTAAACGCTTCCGATCAAAGTCCTATCGCCTAATGCGAAATTTCAGTGGTTCCGGTAACATCGTGCAATAGCTAAAAAGAGAGTCAAGGAAATTAAAAATTTTACTGGCCGCTCCGTACAGTTTTTATCATTACCAATGCAGCCCCCGGTCCGACCACATTGCTGGCGTCGAGGTTGAAATAACTTTTTTATCGTTCCTTTTTTCTTTTTCACTCTCGTCCTATCTCCGGTACTTCGCCTGTCTCTCGCAAAGAACACAGTCCGACGACACGGAGAACAGTACGTGAGCTGTACGTAGCAGCCAGTGCGAAAAGCGAAATGGATTTTTGTCGGTGGACGATTCCAGTGGAATTTTACGACTGGGACTCGCTCCGCCTCTCGTACTTCTCGCCACATCGAAACTCTGCTCCGGACCTGTTTGCTAAAAAACTAAAGGTAAACGCAAAAAAAAAAAAAAGAGAAAATGAAAAAAAAAAAAAAAAAAAAAAAAAATGAAAACTGCAGAAATGACGAAGAGGTCTGTTATTGCTACGCTCATCTCGGGGTTTATACGTCGGTCGTTTGTGTGCTCTTCTCTTTTGCCTGCCGTCGCTTTTGTCACCGCTTCTCTAGTCATTCAAGGCCGATTATTTTCTGCGCAGTTCATTGCTGCATTTAATGTGCACGGCACAAACGTAAACATACACACGCTCTCCCATTGACCGTTTGTTCAGGCCCGAGTGCTAAGTATTCCAACTACAAACGTTTTTACGTCTGCGTTCGCTTTGCTCCATGACGCAGGCGGAACGTTGGCCTTATTAAAGTGCACCTTATTAGAGGATGCAATCGAAATCGCGATGGCTGACAGTTTGCCTGCCAAACTCGAGGCAGCTCGTTGTGTTGATTAACAACAAGTGTGGTCGGGTTTATGAATGAGTTAACAGTTAATAATCGGCGTAACGATCGGATATGACTTGTCACTTTACAATTGGAGTAACAATGGCTTTGGCGAGAATTAATTTATTGTTTTCCTCTTTCACTGATAATTATCTGACGATAGATTATTGACAATAAGTGAATCGATGAGACGCGACAAAATTTCAGAATAAGAACTTAAAATCGTTATTTTCATGCTTAAATTCCAAGGAGAAGGTGACGAAAAGTGAAAATTACTAAGTAGGAACTAAAAATATTGTGTCTCTTTTTTTTTTCTCCAATATCGGCGAGTGGAAATATGCATAAAGAGGCAGACGAAGACCTCACAAATTTACACACCAGAAATTCAAAATTTGGGAAATAATCTAGCAATTGTAGAGATTCATTAGTTCTAGAGATTCATCAACGTAAGAAAAGGTAACTTTTATCTCCGATCGATTGAAATGTCCACCTTTAACATTTTTTCTCCGCATCGCGTTTCTACAGCGAAATGCAATATACAACAGGAGCAACCCGACGATACGCCGAGAGGCAATTTTTACCTTGCTCAATTTCGCGAATCCGTGAGATTTCTCCTGACAGTCGGATTATTACTTGTTTCCGTCGTTTTCGTTAGTTCGCTCCTTCACTCGATCATTCCTCGGTCGGACTTTATCATTCTCTAAAATCCCTTCCAATTAAACTGGCCACTCGTTCCACAGTTCTCCTCGTTCCTTTTAGTACATCCCGTTTTATTTCTTGTTTTCGTTTTATCAAATACTCCGATATCATCCGATCGTCGCTAACGAGATGGTCCTCGAACCACAACGCATATCTATATATATATATATATATATATATATATATAGCGCGAGTCGTGCCGACAATAGGAAGTGCAGAGGCACCCCAAACCCACCCTACCCTTCTCACCCCTTCGTCGACCTCCAGTCGGTCGATTGCCCGATTCCTGTAATGCGAGTTTCATGTCGGGCCGACCCTTCCGGCGAACCAGTAGTGAAACGCTATACATAGTTCCGTCAACGGCAGAGACACGAAGTAAGCTATATTGCTGTATAACAGGTGGAACAGCAACAGCGGAAGTAGTTTGCCGGAAGTGCTCTCTATCTGTCTCTCTCTCTCTCTCTCGACTGCGACGACGACGAAGCATTTCGACTTTAATGAAGCTTTGCCGCCGAAAGGAATAATATACATTGCAAATCGCGAGTACGATCCTCTTTTGACTCGTTTCTGACCGCGATCGTCTTCGTTATCGGTGACATGGAATTTAGATTTTTTTCGTTTTTTTTTTGTTATTTTTTTTTTTTCGCTATCCGAAACCGAAGTGCAACGATGCTTTTCCCATTATTTTTGTCATCTCTGGAGATTGAATTATTTCGATGAGGATCCTCAATGAAGAGGACGAGGGAGGCAGAGAGATTCTCCACCAGGAATTCAATGAATCATCAAGAATAATAAAATAATACGTATTTTAGCAAATGATGATTGTAAACTTTTCCGCAATACCAGTCGTTTGATAACTCTGTTGTTATTAGAAATCTTTAATTTTCGACTCTATGCGCATCTTGGGAGGACGGTAATCGGACAGTTCAATTAAAAAAAAAAAAAAAAAAATGAAATCGAAATTTGTTGATGGTACATTTTTTATAGATTCAAAATTGAGTGCAAGTTTCCGAGCCCGTGACTTTTCTTCGCCGGACGCGTAAATTCAGCCGTTCCGATGCAGCGCGCGACGCCGCGGCGCGAAATTCGCAATTTACCGGTAAAATGATTTGAGAGTAACGATAACTGGCGGCGGGCCCGGCGACACGGTCCCTATCATCGTAAATGGTAATAGGCGTTCGGAGAATGTTCGCTGGCAATGGAGGCCGCTTCAGCGATCTTTCTGGCAGAGTCTTCTCTTCTCTCCCTGTGTTTTACGAACCGTTCCCTCCGAGACAGCGTCACCTCCTTCGTAACTTTCTTTGCGACGTTGCAACGAGGCTTTTCCTACGGTTATTCTGCCTTTTTCGTTCGATGTGCTCTATCTATATCGGGCTGCAACGGGTTAACCATTATCCACGGCGATTACAGGAATATCATTCCACGGGGAGTTTTAAAGAAGTTACCGTGAAGCGGGAAAGAAATTTCTTTTGAAAATACGTGAAGCGACCGCGACCGTTACACCGGGTGATCCTTAAAATGGCGTATGTCAAGGTAAAGATTTTTTTTTGTATTCAACAAATATTTACCGCACTGTAAAAAGATATTGTAAATTTAATATGTTGGATATTCATATTTGCTAAAATCACATCAATTAAATATCGACATGCTTTTTGGGCAAAAGAAAAATACCAGGTATGAAAATGAAAAATCATGAAATTTACGAAAATTCTCAAATTTAAAGTAAAAAAATTCACAGTAAAATTGCAAGGGGTATGCGTTTGAAATTTCAAAAAGATTTTATGTAAATAAAGCTTTCAATACCGTTCATCGATATTTAAATATAAATCTGGTGCGGTGAATAAAAAAATATGTCTATCTCATTTTTTTTTGTTAATTTCACATTTTTCAAAATTATAAATACACAAACGAGCGCAATAAACTATTTTCGTTAAGAAATAAAAGAAAATGAAAAAGACCGTTGATCTGTGCGGGCGTGAAATGTTTGTCGCGCACAAAACTTCTTTCGCCGTAAGTCTTTAGTATAACGTGCGGGTTTCGTCTGAGCCCCTTCTTACATCCAGCAGACTGTCCGCCGCAATCATCCCCACTTTGACTGCGCGAACAATCGAATTTTCTCGGCCCAATGATAAAAAAATAAAAACCAGTAAAGAGGAAAAAAAATACCAGCTTGGAAAAACTCGTTCTTTTTCGCCCATTCGGAAACTCTAAACCGTAGTAAAGCCGTGTTAGGTTTGGAGGATGGTCGAAGAGTCGCCAGTAGCGTTGTTTCACCGGCGGGCAAATAATATTCCACACCGGTTTTCCCTCGAACGATCTAATTTAGCGGCAAAATCCGCTGCCGCGCAACAATGCTATCTCGGCCAGCCAAGCAGCAGCGGGAGCCTGCGATTTTCTATGATTTTCCGGGGGAGAGCGAGAGAGAGCTGTGTCATCCGGGTGGATGAGGGAAGTTGAGAGCGTGGATGAGAGTCGGGACGAATATATAAGACAGAGGGAATCTGCTAGAAAGCACACCTCCGCACGGGGTAAAAGTTCTGCTCAGTTGGAGCCAGAGGAGAATGTCCCAGGGCGATATCGCGCTGGCAAGTTAGAAATGTCTGCCAGGACGAGGACAAAGAGAGCGGTGATGGGGTGGAGAAAGGAGAGAGCGAAGTTAAACGACGCGAACGAACGTCGAAGAAGCCCGATTTCCGGGCCCGAACTTGGTCTCTTCGCGACGTCGATCCTCGAGCTCTGTATCCTATTTCGCTGAGGCGTTGCCTCCGCGGCGGATCTCTTTTCTCGGCATGGACCGGGTGAGGACATTCTAATGGGCGAGTGAGTTCCATCTAAGTTGAAACTGGGACGTTTCTCGATCCTTACGGGAACGTGACTGTTGCAACTCCGGAACTCGTCCCGCTCGGGCAAAAATCCACCTCACGGAAAATCCGCCGTCGCTTCCGTTGGAGGACTAACCATTCTTATCGCGATGATCCGAAGAAGCTCGAGGAGTTGGTTCGCTGTCCTCGAAGGACATTGTTACACGGTGGATGAAAATAAACAATTAAATAAAAATGTATTGTCGATGGAGAGGAATCAATGAAACTATATTCGATCTTGCGATCGATTATTGAATTAAGGACGAGTACGGGTGAAGCCCCAACTGTCGATCCTGAAGACTCGATCATTGAACACCCTACGAAGCCAACACTTACTTCCCCCTGTATCGCGCATTCACAACTGTTCGTTCCAACAGTGTGTAGTCGGAACAGTTCCGTAACTTTGGCGAAAGTAGTTTCGATATATCGCTGCTGGCTTAACCTCAGCTGAGGAAACACGCCGAGAAAACGCCGACTGCAGTCTCGAGGTAGCGTCAGGATGGCCTACATAGTGCGCGTATCCTGTGAGTCTACCGAAGAGAAAATGCAAGATGCGCCAGACTCGAAGAGAGTCGCTCTATAGATCCGAGTTGCTCCCCTTGGAGCGTTTCGCGATCTCCGGTGTCTCGAGCTGCATAGCGGAGACTTCGAGAGGCAGGCCAACTAGCCTCGTTAAGGCCTCGCGCTTATTAAGGTCGAAGAAAGCGATCCTCCTTCGTTATCGCAAGCCGTGTATAACCTCGTCCGGCTCGTTCAACTCTCGCGGAGCCGCCTATCGAAGTCGCAAGTTTCCCCGCCGAAGTCTCTACCTCGCGCCACCCGGTAATGATGGAGCTTCACGCGTTCTCGCACTCGAGCCGCTACGCCGAGAACATCGATACCGATATCCGCCATTGGAGCCGAAGTTTCTGCGTTTCGTAAATGAGCTTTAATATCGACGCTTCCTCCGATACTCGGGCAACGCGATACTTCGATGGCTTCCGAACGACGCTGATCGACGGAATTTGCAATTAAAAAAAAAATAATCAAATAAATTAGTCAATTTGAATATTTGTTAAAAATAAGTGATCGATTAAAGTTTCAAACGAAGATGATACATTTCAACGGAGAATGGGTTGAATCGGAAAAGTTATGATCGGTAAAGTCGTCCACCTTCATTTTCATTGTTATTCACGGAGCGAGATGCGAATCTCGCAATTAAACGCGCCTTGCTCGACGGTCGCAGTGTAAAATAAGCGACACGCCTGCTTGTTGGTTCGACACGAAACGGGGAAAAAAGGGTGACGAGAGAGACTCAGAAAGTAAAACAACAGGTGGTAGAAAAGTCTGACGTAAAAAAAAACCGCGGAAAGAAAATGAGCGCAGCGTGGATAATCACAATTTTTCCCGAGTTTTAGCGAGCAGTTGATTTCGTTTATTTTTCCCGTCTGTTCTATCCGCTCGGACTCTCTCTCCACCCTCGTTAATTAATTAACCGGGGGCTCAACGGACTGTTTGCTTCCGCACGCCCCACGAATATTTACCCGTTGAAAAGTCGCCGTCTCGACGACAGCTCAATCGCAAACGTCGCGACCGCGGGAGCGATTTTTCAAAGCCCGTTCCCATCCGCCGTCGTTCCTCCGGGCTCTCACCGTTCGTACTTCACTCACTCACGCTGTGTGTTCACGCGCGACGCTGACGTTTAATTTCGACGAAGTGCAGCCGCGCACACGTGAGACCCTTCACGAACATCCCGACACTTCCTCGCAACGCTTTGCGGTAATCACTAACAATAAAAAAGAAACAGAAAAAAAAAACAATAATAAAGAGGTACTCGGTAAGCTCTAACATGGCCGTCGGGCCGAGCCACCCTTTTCATTCGAAAGGGGAGAAAAAGTTTAATTACGAGGGCAACGGTAACGACCCTTTAATTGAGAGTGCTAAATCTTATTTCTCGGTTATTCAAGTGGAGGAGCTTGTTGGTTAGTCGAGTGGAATGGGTTTTCAAGCCGGCACGAGGAAGCTTCTCTTCGCGCTCCGCGAAGAAAGGAGGACGGGAGGCAGAAGAAGAAAACGCTCGCGAAGGGCCAACGGATTCGGAGACGAAGAACAAAGCTTGAGAAAAGGACGCCTTTTTATTTTTATGTTTTTTTTTTTTTGCACCTAGGAGAGAAAAAGAAGGTGAATTCTTTCGATCTTTTCCTTTGGCCGTCTCTGTATTGGAGGCTGTAAAAGAAAACCTTATAGGGGCTGGCTCGCGCCCGGACGAGTTCGAAGAAAGACAAGGGAGGAACGGAAGGAGCCAGGCTGAATCCTTCCGAAGAAAGAAGCTCCTCCCGTTCCCGTTTCCACTCTCTATGACGTTATTGAAATTGAGATGAGAACACTGGGCGTTATGTCTGTTAAGGATAAAAGGAGAAATAGAGATAAAGCCGAGTTAGCCGGGCGCAAAGAAAGTTGGAAAAGAGATAACGATTGCTTTGGGGAGGGCGAGGAAGAAAAGGGGCGGAACTGCCTCTTTTCGTATCTCCGATGTCTATCGGGAATACAAGAATAATAGTAGAAAATAATAAAAATATAAAAAGATAGAAAAATAGACGTAAGAATAATTTTTTTTTTTTTTTCGGCATTAGGCTCTGAAATTTGGAGTTAACTGATTATAGACGAGACAATTAAAATAGCTGTCAGTGATAAAAAAAATAATACTAGAAAACAATAGAAAATAAAAAGATATGAAAATATAAAAAAAGCGTATTTATTTATTTGACGTTGGTATTTGAACTTTCGATTCAAAACCCAAGGTCGATGACCAATTGGCAATTTCTGTACATAGTTATGCTCACGTCAACATACGTTATGACATGCTATGTTCAAAACTTCTCAATTAATTCATTATTAATACCACCGTTGAATATTTATTAAATTAAACAATTGAATAAATCCTCGTTGACATCGAGAAAATATTTGCTTTCGGTACGCCCGTTTATCGGATAAAAATTGAATTCTTTGAGCGGACGCAATGGTTGTCGAACTGGGCGCATTTTGAACTTTCGCAGAGTTTCGTGTGCCCTAGAGCGATAGATGGGAAGCACGTTGTACGTCATCCTGATATGACAAAGCTGACCCGTTGGCGATCCTCGGCATAGCGACGTGTTCGACTCTCCCGTTTGCGATCACCGAAAGTACAGCAGTAACCCAACGTCGGTAAATCCCATGAAAAGTTTGGCCAGAAAATATCCGTCACTGTGTGATGTTCAGTAGAACGTTATAGGAGCGCAACGTCCAGGGACATCAGACGGATAAAGCGATTACACCCCTCGTACGCCTAAAAGGGAATGCGGAATATTTATGGGAAATGCGCTCTATCTGTCGAATGGAGCCCTCGTAAGTGTAGAAACACCCTCGCGTCTCACCGTTGAATATTTAAAGGGCTGTAGACGGTTTCATCCCCGTGGTTCCCGCTCGAACGCCCCGTACTTCCCTCACTGGATAGAAACATTTTTTCTCCTCTTCTGACGACCATGTCGACGGAAAGATTAATATTCCGAAAAAAATAGGTTCATCGAAGATATGTCGCGGGTCGCTAAAGATGGTCCTTGAATAAAAAAAAATAAATTTCGGTTATTAAAAGAAGAACAGTTTCTGTTCGCGTAATTTTCTCTATTCATTTAAACAAAAATAATTTTTTTTTCCGAATAAAAAATAGTTGAAACGAGAATCGTCGAAGATATTTTGCAGGGCGGTGAAAAAATTCTCATAAATAAAGAAAAGTTAAGAATTTCTTTCTATTTCTTTTCGTTAATTTTCGATTTTTTTAGACCGATAGATATAGTTTCGTGGCAAAAAAAGGTGAACCTGACACGAAAATAATGGTGGATCGTCGCGGACAAAAAATATTTGTTAAATGGACGAACATTTTTTCACTGTGCGAGGAGACGGAAGGGACAGGGGCTTTGTGCTTCTAACTCCAGTCCGTCCGAACAGGGCGGAATTATATCTACTTCGGAATCTCCAATAGCGCACTGCTCCGCTGTGCATTCTCTGCGTTTCAAACTAAACTCGTTTTTATGATTTTTTTGTTAACGTCGCTATTCGCGTTGCTTTTGTTTCTGACCTGATTACACAAGGAAACTTTATAGAGTCACGATGGCAGTGAGTAGAATTCGCTTCTACTAATTCGAAAATTCTTTCTGCCTTTTGCACGGGCTTTCTCGAAGAAAGAACAATTTCATTAGCGCGATGAAAACAAAAAGCAGTGCCGTAATTAAAACATCGCTGCGGCACCTCGTCGAGCCGGGTAGTTCAAGTATTTTGAATTTAAGAGCGTTACAAGCAAGCTATGTAAACTTGGCTTGGCGAATTTCCATCGTATCAGTAAGAAAATCCAATCCGACAATCTTAACATTTTTCCATGTTTTGCTCGAGGGAAATAAAAAAAATCAAATAATGGAGTAAAAATATGTGAGACCCTAAAGTACAAAATATAAATATAGGAACATTCCTCGAGTGAACATATTTCTCGTCGACGAATCTCCCCGCAATGTTTCAATCTCCATGAACAACCGAGGTTTCCATTTTCGAATTTTGTGGCTGTAAAGGGTCTGATTAGGCGGTATCGCAAATTCCTCGACGCTAATCAACTGGATTGTTGGCCCGACCAGATAAGATTCCCCATGCATGCTCGTTAAACTTTCGCAATGGTACATGCGAACTGGACCTCCCCGAACAGTCGCAGGTGGCAGCAGTTCGAGGGTGAAAGGTCGGCGTGGATGAGAGTTCCTGCAGAGATGCCCCATTCGAGGAATATTCATGAAGAAACTTTGGCCTCTGCTGACCGCGGAGCAACTCGAGGGTTTCTCATGGATGCTTCAATCTCTCTGTTCCACTGAACCGATACCCGTTCCATATAACTATACCATCTTCGAGTTATATCCTTTGTATGGTACTTGCCGAGCGACTCGGAGCCACTTCTTCGACGATCCTCCCTACGCTTACCGGGGAATTCCCTCGTACGCCACTTCCTGCGTGGATCGTCCGCGTGCACCGGCTGCGTTCCTCTCCTTCCGAGACCGTTCGGCTCGCATTCGTCGGGATATTCCGGGCATCTAACCGGAGGGAAACAGATGGACTGGATTGTCCGATCGCAAATAAACTTTGAAGCACAACCGTCGGGGCTGGTTCGAAGGGGCTCTTCTCGGCATTAACTCTTTGGCCGCCCGTACGTCGATTAATCCGCATTCGGTCGGACGAAGTTGACGGAACTATTCCGAACATCGTACAACAATTCCATCCTCCGTCTATTACCTTAACTTTGTACATACCCGCGGGATAACCCCACTACACCCACCGGGATTCGAACGGTCGGTTCACATTTTCCTTTCATTAGCGTTCCATCCTGCAGTGATCCAAGGGTGTGATCCAAGGTAACTCGTACGGATCTCGATTTCACTCGTATTGACGTTCTCGCTAAAATGGATCGTTCGTTCTTGGCTTATGTATTTTGGATCGGGGAAAGGGGTTCGATTATATAGTTTTGGGTTTATTTTGCTCATCGCGGTGGAAACATAAAAACCCGCTGGATCGCTCGAGGATGTTCCGAAAAGGTGGCGAGATAAATACATGCTGCAATGACGTCATTCGATATATCGTAGATGACGTGAAAAGTTTATAATTATAAGTGAAATTCCTCTATTGAAGACACCTGACTTCAAATTAATACTGAACTGAAATTTATCGTTGTAGATCGAGGGACTGCCGAGTGGATACGGTGTTGAGACAAGCCGAGCGATCATCGAACCTGAAGGGGACATCCTTTGACGAACTCGACGAGTTCGCCGCGGAGTTAGATCAGATTTACCCGTCGTAGGACGGAGTATCACCGGGAGAATGCAAATGACGAGGATGCTGCTGCAAGAGCCCGGCTGGAAGCTGGAGCGCAAAGGTTCGGCGCTCCTGCTGAGACGGGACAGTTCTTACCCGAAGACGAGTCGGGTCTGCTTCCGTTGCGACGTCGAGGTCCGGGAGTTCGAGCGGGACGAGGACTACGCCGCTGAATCGGAACCGGAAGTCGCCGCCAGTCCTCTGGCGATGTGCGCGAGTTGCCTGGCTGCGCTCTGCGTCACCGTTGTTCTTCCTTGGCTGCTCATCGGCGGTTAAAGCTACCCACGACGCCATCGTCGCGCGACAATATTCCCGACAGCCGGATTGACTCGTTGACGAGAAGACAACACAGGTGTCAAGATCACAGCATCGTCGTTCATCATGTAAAATCGTTTTCGCAGTGTTGTTCTCCGCAAGATCGAAGAACGACAATGCGTCGCGGGCGTTGCGGATTGTGAAGTTTCGTACGATTATTTCACCGGCGACACAACGGGGCCGAATCTTTCTCACTTCCGTATCGTTTTCTGGTCACGGGTCAGCTTTTGTTTTCCAATTTTCTCCTCCCATCGAACAATCACTTCACTGACGCTTGACTCTTAGTCGTCGTCCCGTGCCAGATGATTGACGATGACTGTGTAAGGGTCGGGAGCTCTGTGAATGATAAATGTTGAGCAGATTATGAAAAAGGAATCTTCCGAGCAGGTATCTATTTTTTTTTTGTTTTATTTTTTTTTTTATTCGGAGAAAGGAACTTCATCGGGTTTTAAGATTAAGAAAATGAAATTTCCGAGGAGTGCGCCGTCGGGACTGCGGTTTCTAACTCGTCGATAAAGACGGGTGACTCGAGAGATTGGACGAATCGCTCGGATGAGCAAGTTTTTTTGTACGAATGGAGAAAAACTTCAAAGACGCCTTCGAGCGCCCGGTGCTTCCGACCGTTCTTAATATCCTTGCGTGCGATTGTCCTGGTGCGCTCCGTGGAACGTATCAGCAAATAATCGGATGAAATAAGGGAGTTTTCGAAGCTTTTGATAAAACCATACGATGCACTTGCACCGTTTCCCTCTACGCGCTCACTTTGAATTTCAACCAGGATTCCCGCGAATCCTTCAAAGTGAATTCCGGATATTTTTCGATTCGATCCTGTCTTTTCGAATCGTCTCACTGCGATACACGCGGTGTCCATAAGAGGAACTTCGAAGCGGGCAGAGTTCTTAACGGTCCGCAAGCTTCGATATTGCTTTCATGGGCGTGAAGGACTTCTTTTTGAATTTTTTTTTTTTTTTTTTTTTTACTTCGCGGAGAAAAAGTAATCGTAACAGCTGTCGATCACGATATCTTTCCAGTTATTCTTAACTTTCGGATTCGTACGGACACGGGAAGCAACTTCGTACACACAAGGCAGTTTATGTATGTTTGTACGTATGGCTGGTTTTTACCGCGCGAGAGATCCGAAAATTGTTAGCATGCGTTTCTCCGTACACGTTGAGCAACTGTATTTTCGATTAGCTTAGAGGTCGAATATATATATTGTATAGATCTGTAAGATTCTATGTATACGTGTAAAATGTATATTTGTTTATTTTTTTTTATACAAAAAAAAAATCATCTTCATAATAAAAATTATGATTCGACTTTGCGCTCTTTGATGTCTCTTGCTGTAATTTTAACTCTCCGAATCGGCTCCGGATGTTCTCCGGATCTGGTCCGGACCCACTTCGGAAAATTTTGAAATGGTAAGTCATTTGTTGAAATACGCAACTACGACACTGTACAGTTTAATGAGAGAACAAATTGTGTCAGGTTCTGCTACAATTTTATCCACTACAATATAATCTACTAAAATTTTCAATTAATTTACAATTACCTATGTGTTTATTAAATGTTCTATTTTTCTTGGAATGTGTCCAACTAGAAAAATTTGTGCGGTAAGACAAAATAAAGGGTTAGTCACCAAAATTGGGTTAATCCTCTGGACTAACAAACTGAACATGACGTACACCGCCGTTGTCATATTTCGAGCAATGAAAAATGTATTCCGTACGACGCGCCAAACACTGGTGAACGGGACGAGTCGCCAGACTAAATAAACTTGTCGCGGTATCGGCTCCGGAGTTTTATCTGCACCTGAGCTGCAGTGTAACAAATCGTTCTTCATCGAGAATGAATGTCATTGAGAAGTAATTAGCAAATACCTATTAATCAATGCGAAGTAGCGTACAGGCAACTTTTCTGCAATGACTTTGCGTTTGGGCTGCGCAAATACCCACAATTTTTTTATTCGTAAACCAACATTGACGACTAATTTCTGTGTTCATTACACATTGTTCAAGTGTTCACGGGTGACACATGACATTGTAGATTCAATTTATTTCGCAATCAACGACGATGATACACTGCATAGAGCAACCATCCAGGTCAAGTCCATTCCCATCAATTCACATTTATATATAATCGCGTTGGGAAAAATAGCTAGAAAAAAAAATGCTTCTACTATTTGGAATATTAATTTTCTGTCGGTTATCGAAATCCTGGACTGATCCCTTAATTGAGTGATTTTTTGAGCATCTTCAGGCATTGGTTTCCGAAATATTTCTTGCTAATGGCGCCACCCTCACTGAGTCCAATCTTTCGTCGCAGCATCTGCGCGAGCTGATAACGGTGTCGTGATTGCCTCTATCAAGGCGTGGAAATTTTTTTTTTTCGTTTCCAACATAGTGCAAACTATGGTTTATAGAAAAATATGCGCATATTTGTTCGCAATGAAATATGGGAATTTAATTTTCAACCAAGCCGAGGTATAAATATGCATCGCGACCCCTTCTTTTCCCTCACCGATTTATGCGCGATTATGCAGCTGCAAGTGTGGTCGAACACAGACGAGAGACCGGTGGGAAGTCGGGACGGGTTGCGGATGAAAATTTTCGCTCGCCAACGTCAGCGATTTCAACGGATATCGAGCCGGATAACGAGGGTGAGAACCAACGCGTGCACCCGGAAATTGAGAACTATCATGCTCACTTGGAATAGCCGCTCAATCTGCGCGGGAGAGATTTTGGAGCCAAGATATTATGATTTATGGAGAAGTATCCGACGATGATAGAAACTCCCATAAATTGGGAATTACTCGAGGTGCAACGATTCGTATAATAACATTTTTTTAAAATGCATATAGATTTTTTTCAATTATATTACATATCAAGTTCGTTATACAATATATTTTCATACAACGTATATTGAGATAGCGAAGAAAAAAAGGTGAACGAAATTTAGAACAGCGATTATTCATCTGGTTTGGTAAAAAGTCAAGTGGACGAGGTAATAATAAAAATAATTAAAAAAAAAATTTTATTACAAATGAACTCTCTTTATTACATCTTCGGATTATGGATTATCAATAAAGTTCAATGAAATAATAATGGTCGACGGCTCTCAGATTACGATCGTAGCGAAAGGCTATGCTTGTGCATTAAACTAATAAGGATGTGTCGACGATTCTTGCATACTCGATTCTCGCAGCTCCAGTGTACGACTCTTTGTCGCAATCGAATACTCTCGTTGTCCCTCGCCGCACTGTTATCACACAGTCTTCGGCTTCGAGTTACGACAGCGTCCTTCGCGATTCGTATTACGTCAAGAGCTTCGAGACAGGGACCACTCGACTCAGTGCTTCGATGTTTACATTTCGCGGATTCGTATGCTTTAAATACATAACATTTTCTCATCGTTTTGTAAAAAAAAAAAAAGAAAATGCACCTGTCATCAAATCGACCGATTCAACTTCCAGAACAACACCTAAGCTTTCACGCCCAAGAATTTTATTTGAAGATTATAATGTGATGAGGTGATGGTGATTGTATTTTGTACACGAGGTGGATGTGCGAATGGATGAATGTTGGATGAAGAAAAAGTCGCTTGAACACGCATGACCACATGAGGTCCGGATAATCAAGGTTCTACTTTAATAAGAATCATGTAAATCACACACAATGAGGCTGATGCGTAGGTTGGAAAAAATAAATTGTGAAGACTCTTTGAGTTTATCAATGTTTGCAAAACTATCGGTCATACAGTGAGAATTTATTGAAACAACAATGTCTAAGATTGTTTGTAACATCGTCTAGCAGGTCTTCGAAAACACTAACGGTCCATGCGAATAATGATTTACATGAGCTTCAAGCCCTGAAATTATTCAAACAGTGTTATCAAAAAAATAATAATAATATCAATGAGACAAAGGTAAAATGATTTTCACAATGAATTCTCGATGATCGATAACTTACCGGAGGTGCGTTGGCTTTCCAGCACTTGACAGTTTGAAAAGCCGTGTCGCAGTCATCTACGCCTTCTACGATGGGTACAAAAAGTAACGTGAATTGTTTGCACTTTTTTTGGTAAAATTCGGACATCTTGGAACGATTGAATATTTGCGATAAATTGCCAACTTACTGACAACACCGCAACCGCGCAGAATCGGTACAGCCATGCTCTTGTACTCATCGGGAATCATTCCTTCGGCAGTGTCCAAGTTTATTTCCCCGGTGTCTTCGTCCATCTTTTAATTTCCATAACGATTTATTGAATTCACATCAAAATGAAGAATCGCCTTTGAAGCCTGAAATATTTATGTCAACTTACCACCGCCACCGTGACGAACAGACACTTGAAATAACACTGGAAACAAATGAATTTTTCGATTATGATACGATAAATAAAGTGGACAAGCGCAATCGACTGAACCCACCTTAAGTTTTTGGTCCTCCGCGAAATCGCCATCCATACAATTCATTACCAACTCTAAAATCGTGGGAGGGTAAACAAATAAATTTAGTCATAATTTTTATTTTTATTATTCTTTGCGCTTGATGTTTTTATCGACTCACTCTCGTCGACTTCTGTTTCTTCGACGCAAGCATTGTGCAATGCCATTGCCATCTCTCTTATCTCACTCTCGGACAGAGCCTGTAAACATTAGCTTCATAACAGATAGTTAGGTAGAAATACTTTTTGGTTCCGAGAGCGGAAAGGGAGAGCGCCACCGAATTTATTCGTACTCTCGCGGTGAATCCAATATAAAAATCTGATTTTTTGTAACCCAGCTGGTGGCGGTGATGAAGTCGAGGTCCTGATATACATTAGTATACGTTAGATCTTTTTCAAACCCGTACCAAAAAAAAAAAATCGCTCGCTGGCCACCAAGGAATTTTTGCATCGCGACACGGGGCGCCGCTACGATAATTCGTCGACAACACAAAATAACCGATTACTTACGGAAATTTGGCTAATGCCCACGAGCAACAAGCCAAACACTACGTATACCAAAGTCGTCATATTTCGATCAATAAAAAAATGTACTCAGTACGGCGATTGACACTGACGAACGGGACGAGTCGCCAAACCAAATAAACTTATTTCGGTTTCGGCGTCGAAGCTTTATATACGGCCGGGCCGTAGTGGAACAAATCGTTCGGTATCGAGATTAAATGTCATTAAGAAGTAATTGGGAAGTAGCTGTCAATCTGTGTGAAATTGCAGAGGCAAGTTTCCTGCAATGACTGGGCGTTTGGGCTATTGGAACTCTCGGTAATTTGCACATTAAAAATGCATTAACATTTACAAGTAAGTTTCGCGTGAGACTACATGTTCATGTACGTGAAGACGGCGTTCGTGTGTTCGCGCGCGAGATTCGATATTGTAGATTCAACATCGTTCGAAGTCACGTATGAATATCCGCCTCGGGTGATCTTCCAGGTCAAGTCTCTTCCTGTGCATTACTTAACATGTACGTAATCGCGTGTAGGGAATTTTCAAAAAAAAAAAAATCTGGCTACCAACTCTCACGGGATGTCACGAGGCGTATTATTCAATGCGCTTCGCGGCCATTTTTTTTTAACATACATTTAACAATGTCTCAGTATTTTGCATTGTTCTTCCTCGCATAAAAGATATTCACTATGTGGTCGGTTTTCAACATTACTGAAATATTTTCACTCTCTTTCCACAAATTTTTTTTTCCGTATTACCATTATAACACGCAGGCATACGAGTCATCAATGGAGGACAGTGTACTGCACCTAAACCCAATGGAGATGCATTTTTTATTCGACCCGAAAAAATAATTCTCACTCGCTGCATATAAAATATATTTTTTAACGGTTTCCGATATTACCGAAGTATTTGCAGAATGTCTATACAGCATTTTTTCGTGTAAATATTACCATATCCCGGAATACGAGGCATCGATAATGAGCGCTATACCGCACATCATTAACGACGCAACTTTTATGAAAAAAAACAGCTTGAAGAAATCATGAAAAAAATGTTTTTATTTTCGTTTTCTAGACGGTAATAGACTACGACAGCAGAAAAGTTTAACTACCGTCATCTTCCTGCCCAATTATTTTACTGTACATTACTTCACGTATGCGTAATCTCTTTCAGCAAATGTGAAAAATAAATTCTAGGCACCAACTCGCACGGCATGCAACGAGTGTTGTAAATTTATTCGCGTCGCACCTTAGTTTTTTAATTCTACAATGCATTTACTGTCTCGATAAAAATTAATTATTATTATACAGCTCTAATGATTATTCGAATCGAGATGCAATTTGCATTCGACTTTCTTCTATTCATTCGTACTCATATTCGATCTCGCGTTTTTGTCATCAACTTTGCGCTCGTATAAAATTGATTTACCGAAGCTATCCATAAAAAAAACCTCATTACGGTGCGAATTTTTTTTTTTTTCCCTATTACCGATGTTCCACTTGTGGTCTAGGACGAAATAACTATAACACTCTATGCAACAAATGCAATAAGAGCTTTGGTGTTACGAATCGCCTCCCCTTCACTTCTATTGAAAATCAATGGACCGAGAATATTTGCAATTCTGCGCGAGTAATCTGCGGTGAATTCATCGGAGGTTTCGCCGGTTGCGAAAATTGCTCGAGAAGAGAGAATCCTATTTTTCAATCCCGAGAACGGAAATTAACAGCGGTACCGAATTCATTTGCACTCCCATGGGGATCGGCTCAGTAATTCAAAACGATATTTAAATAACGAATAATAAAGCCCTGAGAATTTAATCAACTGCCTCATCAAGCTTGTTTTTCTATGGAATGGTGTGTTTGTCTGGTATTTATAGAATCCGGATCGACAGTGCTCGCTCGATCGAGACTTTTATGCCTGCGTTCCATCGGTCGCCGGAGAAGTCAACGCTCCCGCGTTGTAAGTTAATTAAAGTTGCAGCGGCTAATGACTATCGATAAACTCGATATATAAATGTGTCCGCAGTTACGCGCGTAATTCCATGGCCGGTTAGCCCCATTCATTTCGTTTAAAACTTTGGACGATACTGGAAACTATCGCAGCAGTTAAAAAAAAATTTCGCCCGTCTGACATAATACTGGGGTATTTCACTTAGAAACTGCAAAAAAATGTTTGCGGCGACCGATAAAAAAAAATAATAATAAAAATGGAATCAATCGAAAAAATTTCTCAATGTTCATTAATAAATTCGACTCTCACCAAAAAAAAAAATGAGATCGATTAACTGTGTATTTACCGAGAAAAAAAATCACGAAACATGCAGCCGTTTTTACTCATTTATTGCGGCGTAAGCTTTTAAGCAAAAGTTGCGTGGTCCGCAGCAGTTTTCGCGGCGAATTGGCCGAAATTGACGATGGTACCATTGGATTGTTTAAAAACGATTCGAGGATTGGAATCCGTCCACCGCAAAGTGACACCTCCCAGTGCGACACTTCTACTCGAAATCCCCCGAGCGATTTATTCATAGTTGCTACGGAAGAAACTCCTCGTCGGTAGGGCAGCGTCAAACGCGCTGGTGACTTTATCGGCTTTCGGACTTTGCATACTTCGTTGATCGTCGTTCGGTAAAGTGGAGCGTTGCAAATTGCATTATAATCTCGTGAACGCTGGTTGGACAGCTAATGTCGTCATTAGCCTCGCTGCATACCTTTATTATCTAACCGTTAAGCGTAATAACTCACTCGGCAGCGACGCTCGTTTACGGCTTCATCGTATTTCACCATTAGAGCGAACGACCGCGACTACTCGCGAGGGCAAAGAGCTTAATCGTGTTGCACTTTGTGACCGTTTTTGTGAGGAAAAACAAAAAAACGTCGCAGCGTCTTACATGCGAATCAATAAACACCAAATAAATTATTACGCAATATATATGAACAACCATGAACTTTTATTCGTTACAAACATTTATGTATTTTTTTGTTTATTTTCAGCTCCCGGATCTCAACAGTCTCGACGAAAAAGTGAGTATAAAATGAAACATCATATATTATCGTCTTTTTTTTTTTACCTTTTCGAATCGCATTGAGGGGCTTGCATGCACCTGAAAAATTATTCTCGCTCAACATTTATTTCCACTGGCTTAATTTTTATCGCCGTTTCGCGTGACCGCGGTAGCCCTCGTACAGTGTATTCAAGCTTCTCCGTTCGCGGAAGAGACGTGCACAAAGTAACCTCGGCGATCGGTCACTCCGGTTTCGCGAGGTGAGCGTTAGTCATCGCGGTTATACACCGTGTTCCGTGCCGCCGATATATAAAGATCTTCCGGGAAAGCCAAGTTCGTTAACCACCTTACCTCACAGTTCGCAACGCTTTCCTGTTATCGCCGAGAGAAATCTATTAGTCAGCCCGCGGCGAAACTCAAAATCGTCGCGGTTCAGCCAGTAATTTTCCGGAATTTAGTCGCGGCTTTTTTTATTATTTTTTTTTGGATCCTTCTCGCGTAATCGCTCTCGAACACGAGTTCCCGAAATATTTGTGACAGCGGAAGTTTGGTAAAAAGCTTTGCAACCGTTGGATTTTAGAGAGCGTCGAGACCGGCAGTAGTAGCGGTGCGTGATGATCAGACGACGATTTTGCATCGAGAAACTCATTCGGTTTCCCTCAAATTTTTCTAGCTTCTATTGTGACTTAGGAAATTAGAAGAGTTGAAGGGTAACGATATTCCCTATACCCAGAAAAAAAGGTTGTTTCAGTCAAAGAAAATTTATTACGTATAAAAAATGTATTTGCTTCATAATCTAATAGAGCGTTCATTAATTTCTAGTATATTTGTCAGTCTAGTAATATTATTTTCATTATATAATAATGAGTAATGATGCTACGAAATAATTTTTTTTTAATATATCATTCAGACAAATTTAGTAGTACCGATGAAATCTTGATGACAACACGCCAGTGCAAGGCGGAATAATTCGCAGTGGTGACGGCAGTGCCTGGTCAGACCACTCCACCGGTCGATACCACGTGCGAATTCTCCTCTCGTCGATTCCCGGTAGCTTCGCGAGACAACTATGAATAGTATGCAGTCGACGCAACAGGAACGGATTTTCCGGAGAATCGCTCAGCCAGGATTCCTGCCCGATTTCTCGATTGTTCGCCCAGACTTCCCGGTGGAGTGTCTTGTAACTTTTGAATCTATACTGGACGGCTCGGTGGTGCGTGGTTAAACCCGTTCGCAACAACCTATCCGCAATTTTAATCGGTGCATCGCCTTGCCAAGGAGGACACCGATCGCTCAATGTCCACTTGGCTGTTCTTGCATGGTTAACACCCGACGCTCGACGGCCTGGCGCGGCGAAGCTCCCAAAGCTCCTGCTTCTCATCATCTCAGTTTCGGGATTTGGGTTAATGTCTCTTGGCAACGTATGGATACACCCGATTGAACCACCGAATCACCGAACACCATTCTCGAATCGTTCGGTCAATTTATTTACGCAGGCGGTACGCCCGGCCGATCGCTCGCTACCTTTTACTGTCTTTTCCTTTCTGCAACCCTCGACTTTGAATACGTCGATTTAAGAATGCCCGAGGCTCAAATTTTTTTATTTTTTTTTTTGGTGCCTCAAATCGAGCTGAACTAATTTTTCCGACGATGGACCGTTTTGGAGAAAATTGTTATTGGAGTAGAAGAGACGGATCATCGAATCGGTTACAGAGTTCAATCAACTGGTTCGATCGTTTGCTCGAGCGTGTATTCGAAATTATCACTGATACGGCGCAAAGTACAAGAATCAAGATTAAACGAGATTTTTTTCTTGTCGTTTGTGCGATTAAGCGCGAAAGATCGATCGATCGAGTCGACGCTCATATCGTTTTGTGTTACGAATAAAATTAGCTCTTTGAGAACGGCATTTCGAAGAACGTCCGAAGAAAAACGATGAGTAATATAACTTCATAAAAATCATTAAAAAATAATGTTTACACGACTCTTATGTTTTACTGCTATGCGCATAACTTCATCTATTAGAAATTTTGTACACGCACAGCCGGACCACGGCTAAAAATCGGATTTCTCGACTCCTTAGAGACTTTTTAATAGTTCGGCATTAAAATCTCGATTTTTACAACAGCCTCATCTATAAGGCGGCAGTAACGCAAATCGTGAAAAATATATATATGTGTATTTATTTATAACAAAGATTGCGTGAGAGGATTCAAAAATCCTCTCATCGTACGTAAATTTTCCACCTGCTGTGTATATAGCGTCAATAAAATCCAAAGACCTTGGTTTCGGTGTAAAATTGTTAAACAGCGTGCTCCATTCTGATTTCCGCAAGCCGTTCGTGTAAAATGTAAAGATGCAAAAGTGGAAAACCGGATGGGCCCCTCAGATTTCCACGAGTCCTTCACATTCCATTTCACGCTCGTTCTGTACTACTCGTAATCGTCGCGTCCATAAATTCTTTATTTAAAACATTCGGTGTTATCTGTTGCGTGAAGTTGAAGCCCGTTTGTAGTCGTCGGCATTACGTTGTCGCCGTAGTCGTGTCTGTCGCAGTTGGGCGCCACGCGCGTTTAGCTGATTACGAAATATCCGTGTCACTGAGACGAGCAAGCGAGTCCGATGCCAGGCCGACACCGCGATCGTAAACAGGATGGTATTCGCATGCATATTCAAAAGAAGGTGTCACCGTGGGGGAGCCGTACAGTCGCGGAGGCTGACTCATGTCATGGTTAGTAAAATATTGCTTCGATAAACATATTATCGCACCATTCGTATCATGTTCATAATCGAAATCATCAAACTCATCGGCCCTAAGTGTATTATCATTGCGGATTTTATTTTTTTTTTCCTCCTGATTTTCTCGAAAATCATCGATTAGTCGAGTTTCTTTGATTGTTCCTTAATAAAATCTGTGTATTCTCTGAATATCTGATAAGTGGCTCGTCGACGTGGATCGGATTCTTGGCGACCTCGCTATAAACTATAGAATTTAGGAACCGAACGTTTAGATTTCGTGATTTATCGTAAATACAAAATTTTCGACTGAAAAAATTAATGAAAATTTATTTTTCAGCTATTTATTACTGTCAAAGTCATGGAATAGTTTCTTGTTCTTGTCATTAGTCGTCAACGTTTCCGTGAAACCTTTTCGCGTGAGAAACGTTCGAGTTGATGCTGTTGCCATTCATTGATCTTTCCTTGATCCTTCCTTGATCATACACGAAAATTCATTAACGTGGATAATGAAAATTACGTGAATCAAGAATGAAGAATCATTCTGAAATTATTAGAGTCTTTTTTAGAGGATCGATTCCATCACCATATCCAGTCCGAAGCAACGATTCCCTGGCGAACATAGCCTCGTTCGGTCTGCCAGCAAGCTCGTTCGAAGATTCACTTGGGATTCTCAGGCTCATTCAGGTGCATTATGTGCAAATTCGTATGCACAATGTCTTCAGAGTTGCATTCCACTGGTGGTCGTAGACGACACAACAAAGACTCGTGTAAGCGTATCTGGCAAACGTCGGTGTGTGTGGAATCAGTATGAGCGGAAATTGGCGGGAATTAATGCGTGGAACATGCCTGAGATAAATTTGACAAGGTGAGCCTTGATATCGGGATAGTTTTCGGGCTCAGGATGAGATCGTGATGCTCGGAGCTCGAGAGGAGAGCGTATATCGAACGAGGTCTAGCCGTATATGGCAGCTCCTCGGTAAACAACGCCAATTGCCAAATAGCGGTTCCTATTTATAATTTGAAAATCGTTTGCGTAACGCATGAAAAGAGCCGGACGGAAGACTCCGCTCCCTAACCTGATGGATATGCATCGAATGAAAATATTTTTTTTAGGTGTATTCATTTAAATCAAACAAATGATAATCGAAAAATGCCTTGAGGCCGAAACGTGAGATAAACGCCGCGGCAGCCAACCATGTACCAGTTTCTGTTATATTTTTTATAATTTTTTATAATTTTGCTTTGAAAGTACTGTCATTTTAATCGTTTACTTTAATTGCAATTATATTAATTTGTGTTTATGGAAGATTAGTGTACCATAAGAAGCTTTGGCGTAAAAACTTCGAGTCCAGTACATTGATCTTGACATTTTTTTGCACACGTGGACCTTTCGGTTAAATTTCCCCGTTCCTATTATTGCCATCTGGGTGAAATCGCTTTTTAATCACAGAAAAATTACTATCAAATGAAATTTCGATTTGTCGATTCGCAAGGACGACGAATTGAATTCAGCGGCCCGCACCTCCCTCAATTTAATTCAACCAAGCCCGGTCACGTATCCGAGCCTCAGCTACGTCGCGTCGCAGGGACGTTATCGCGGTAAAGTAAATTCTTAGTAAAATGATCACGACTCTTTATTCGCTGTTCTCTTCCGCGCCTTTGCGTCTTGCTATTCCTCGTCATCTCTCCGCGTCATAGTCATATGCGAAAGACCGACGTGCAATGCATCTTCATTTGCACCGGCCGGGAACGAGGCAGTAAAGACGCAGAACAGAGAAATATTTTCATTACCACAACGCTTCGGAAGTTTAATCAGAAACGAAGGATTCGTCCAAGGTCGAACTAAAACAATCGCCTCAGGTTTTTTACCCCCATTATAGTCCGCACTGGAACAGAATTGACGTACTTGTTGATTAAAGATACTCGACTGAAATCGTCGTTTCCTACCTTTAGGCGCTTTTTTTTACAACAATTTTAGGAGATACGCGGAATTATTTGCATGTGACAGATTTTATTAGAAAATTAAATTAGATACGATAAATTATTTAGAATTGACAGAGTTACCGTCGAATGCAAAGCGGCTTTATGTCGTAATCATTTGAGTTTTGATCGCCGCTATTACAAGATCGAAAACACTTCGTTCTATGCGAATAAGCTAGATTGATGTGTCTTGAGAAATCTCGGAATTTTGATTGGAATCATTAGGGTGAGAACGACGGGATTTTCCAAGCCGAAAAGGTGATAAGACACAATGAAAACACTTTAGAATCAAGAAATCAGGGGCGATGCGTAAAGCACTACGTTGTCGTTGAAAGATTGATTAGAACGCTTGTAGGTCGTCGTAGTCGTGTTTATGACCGATAATGGCGATGCCCTCGGATAATGATGCATGAGCTGAGTTCGAATTGGTCGAGGCGACGAGAAAAAATTAATAAATAAATAAAGTTCTTATCGGAATCCGCTTCGCGAAAATCATCGAGTCACGGATGAGCGAACACATTTGGAATTAAAGTTCGAGAACGCCTTGTCCGGCACTTCGCACAATCAAGTTTTGTTGGGTGCGCATGCGCGAATGCATTCAATCGCTGCATCGCCAGGGCGATGCGTATCACTCGATGTGGGAAATAAATTTTATTGCTTTCAGCCGCTCATTAGCGGCGCAAGGGGAGTGACCGGACAACCTTTTCTCAAGAAAATTGATTATTAAAAATAATAATACCGTTGCAATAAACATAACATTTTTATTTTATTTTCTTGTGAATAAAATAAATTTCTGCTCGTTGACAGCTATAAAAAATCACTGTGCTGCGGAACATTCGCAGTTTCGTTTCCCTCGTTTCTTCACAGTTATTGATCAATGATTATTATTATTATTTTTATAGCAGAAATAATGATCCTACGGCTATAAATATAATATTTGATTTTTTTTAATGAAATAAAAATCAACGTCTCGCGTCGACAGGAAGATGTCACTGTCGATGGTATGTTGCGAGGCTCCTTTTTCTCGTTTCTTCGCAATTCATTTATTTATTATATAAATTATACGTGGCTAGAATAATCATTAAATTTGACGCAGCGCCTCAACGGCTCGTCAAATCGTTCGCCGGATCGTTAGCGGGCCGCAGGTTTCTAAAACGGACTCTCGGTGTCGCCGGCAAATTCCTCGTCGGTCGGCGCGTCGCCGTTGATGTTTTTCCACGCAATTTCCGTGTTTTCTCGGTACCCGAGAATCCCAGAAGCTGCGTTTGTCCCTTGCCAAAATTCTTGCAACGCTAATACCGCCCGAATTACGACGTTCGCCTTAATCTGAGCGAGGTTCCAGATGAAGATTCTTGTCGCTTGCGGATATGATCGAGACTTCTCTCGGTGAAACAGCGCTCTTTAATCCTCCCACGAAAATGTCCGTATTCTCGTTCGAATTTCAACACGTCTCATTTTTATTTACATATTAATTTTCTGAGCGTCAATCAAATAAATTATTTCCTGATTAATACATTTTTCGCCGTCATAAAAAAAAAATTGCTCTTGTCTCTGATAAATGACCGTGTTGCCCCGCGCCGCTCCGAGCTTCGACAACTCGTTTCTAAGTAATTACTCGTCAGGGCTCTTGCCAACCAGCTTGCATATCACCGCGGAACCTTCTCGACTCATCGTACATGCACACTGCAATTTTCGTACACGCGTTATTCCCGATCGTTTAAATTGGGTGTCTTCGAACACGTGATGAACGGTCGTCCATTAAAGTACTGAGATAAACAGTACGTATTATCACCGGCTTGTTTATGCCAATAAGGTGGACCAGCGATTCATGGCGCGACAATAAAAGCCAAGAAGAAGTTCACGTCTTTGAGCCAGGATGGCCTCGCTTCGACGTCTTCCGCTTCCTCTTCCTCTTCTTCTTCATCGCGGCTCTCCTTCTTTCCCAAACCTGCCATCGAGTCTGCGCGTTGCATTCGATGTTTTTATTAGCAAGAAGTGGCGCCAAAACGCCAGGAGATCTGACGCGCCAGTTACATATATTCTGAATATATATATATATATATATATATATATATATATATATATGTGTATAGTTGGGTAGGAAAAAGCGTGCTTGAGAAATAAACAGGAAGGACTGTCGGTACTGTGCGGCTGTGCTGGCCGGTGCCAGATTTGCGAGCATGCGGAAACACAACGAAGGCTATGGTAGTGACTAGAATAGTGGCTGATGATACGGATGGGCACGATATCGACGGCACAAAAGAGGTTTAAAGTTGAACATTTTAAAACCACTTTCTCATCAAAGTCCTTTTTTCAAAAAGTTCCTTCATCCGCTTCTTATGTGAGAGAGCTGTGCGAATAAAGGGCAATTATGAGAAAGCGATAGGAAAATGTTGACTGTGAATTTTTATGAGGAAGCGGTATGAAAATTTCGATGATGAAATCCGTGAATCGAAGTCCCGTTTTGTGGGGACAACTCTCGATTTATTCCGAATCTTACACTGCTCATCCTCAACGAGTTTGCCGTTGCTCCTTCACGGCCCCTTTGAACGATACGACTATCCACGGTTCACCCTTCTCTCGCCTTCCAGCGATGGATGTTTGTTTCGACTGGAAGAGATAACCGCGAAAAACCCGCTCGAAACGCGTTTTTTCTACGTGGATTCCTGCGCGAGAACTCAAGGCGGGACGAATACCGCGCGCTGAGACGTCGCATCGAGTAATAACAATGAGCAATTATTGATTTATAGAAAAAAAAAAACTCGCGTTTCCTTTCTCTTACGACATTAAAAGTTCGTTAAACTCGTCGAGAAAAATGTTCTCATAATTCGTTCGTGCCAACGATAAATTTTCCGAAGGGTGTCGGAGAAAATGTTCCGCAAATCCGGTGGCAAATCGAGTGTGGGAGATATATTGGTATAAACGACGTTACTCGTTTTTTTATAACTTCAGCGTAACATGCAACTCATCCGCTCAGACTCTTCTCTCCACCCTCTCTTGGCGTATGCACGTACAGCCACTTGTCGTAAACCGAAAAAGTTGCGATTTATCGTGCCGCTGAAGGCAATAGATTAGCGGACAATAAAATGTGCAGGGTCGTCGAATGACGAAAGAGGAACACCAGTCAATGTTCCTATATTACAGACTGCTGATTGTAGGATCAAAAGTGTCCATAAATAATTTAATTACAATATTTTTTGGTATTTTCATTGAGAAAAAAATCGTTTATAAAAATAAATTATTTATAAAATCCATGTATTTTATTTATGATCTAATAATCAAATTACGACCGTGGTTATTAATGACACGCCTTTATAAATAAAATCAAATGTATCAAAGAATATTAGATGGAATTCAATTAAATATTCGTGGGAACAGTACGAGATTTTTATTGTCTGCATCGGAAATTTGTAAACGTTCGTGAGAATTATTCTGAAGATTTTGCATACGGAAGATCAGGGCAAAATGGGACGGTCAAACAAAACGGTGTGATGAGACAAAACGCAATTTTTTCATTAACTCTTGGATGTTGGCAGTAATGACAACTAAAAAAAAATGATGTTGAAAATCTGGATGTATTGTTGGGAGAAAACGGGGTGAGAATTGTTTTTTTCCGCCGGGTTGTTGCAGTTGGGAAAAAAGCGATATCAGCTTGATACGATATGACCGATCGCTTCCCGTTTTGGTGATTGCCGTGTTTGTAAGTTCAGTTTATTATCGAGCTGGATGCTCGGGTATTTGGCGGACGTGCTCGATTTAAAATCGCTATCGTGTACATTGTCAGATACAGAGAGTTATCTGCGATGGAATGATTGAATAACAGTAGTTTCGATTCTGCTGGATTCAATTTTAGACGCCATTCGCCGAACCGGATTATGCTTTTTTCCGATACTTCTTGTAATCAAATATAACAGCTTCCATTATTTTGTTATGAGCCAATATGGCTGTGTGATCTGCAAATTGAAAACTGTAAAAATTGGGACATTAAACAATATGATATAAAATTATACTTGAATGGCATTAAATAAAATCAATGAAAATATTATTATATTTGAAGTAAACTTTTATTCAATCTCCGTTTTTTCTCACAATTTTCCCGTTCACTCGCACGTTTAATCCGCGCGAAGGAGCTTGCTCCGTGACCCCTATAACCGAGCCTTATCGCATCGTGCGTGAGCACACTCACACATGTGTAGGTGTAATGCACAATCTCCCGATAACTTCGGCCTCATTAGTCTCGTCTCGTTACACTCGTACAATTGTGTTCAATAATAAACATAAATCTTTATGGCCACCGCGCGTCACCGAGTTGGATCGTAGCCCGTCCGGGAGATACCGGGGTCGAACGCCCTATTATCGTATACTCGAAGCGACCAGCATGCTCGCCTTACGGACACACATTAAGCTGTTCTCGTCCGATTTCCCTCATCGTTGCACGAATCGCACTGTGACAGTGATTTTTGCAATTTAATTTTTAATTCCTTTCTCTCGCATAACATCTTCGTATTTAACAGTGACCGATGAGAACCGAATCGGCGAAAAAATATTCCAAATCGCATCCGGCGAAAATTGGCGAAGGCTGACGGTATCGAGAAGTCCTAAATGCGCGTTGACGCGCTTCGAAGCTCGTGCAGTCCGACCGGCCGTCCCGGGATGCAACTGACCTCACCCATTCGCGGTCTCGTTCGATTATCGCCGAACGGGAAGGTCCGTCGAATTATCAATATAGGCCGAAACGGGCATCGGTCGAAAGATTTCCTTATCGCCGATTAATTAACTAAATATTCGAAATCTTTTCCTTTTCACAGAAGCTCATTATAAAATGTTTTCACTTTAAAAATAGACGAGTCGTTATCGCTTCCCAGCCGATAGTCCAATTTCACACGATCTTTTGTCCGTAGATTCTCGATCCGAGTCATCTTCTGCGAATGCCCATTTTAATTCACCAATCTCCGATACCTCATTTAATTTATCATTCCCCCGAGCTCGAACTCTCGAAGAAGTTCTAGCTCTCTCGCGGCTCACGCCAAGAAAAATAACGAAACTGGGTCACGTCTATTAATGAGCGGATCTTTGAAAAAAAAAAAAAAAAAAAATTAAAATACCCATACGTATATAAAGCTGTAGATTGTGTTCCGCGATACCTCCTAGCAGATTGGTTTTTTTTTTTTTTTTTTTCACTGACAGTGAACAATAGTGAACGAACAGTGCACCGATAGAAAAATAAGATTGAGTCAACTAGGGACGTGCAAATATATTCATTGTTTATACATCTAAAAGTTTGGTTTCTCAAAATTTCTTGGATACTATCACCAAAATATTTCGTTGTTGGTCATGTTTTTTGCTCCCGACATAGAAGACTTTGAAGGCAACAGTGTTCGGGCAGATTGCAACTATATCTCAAGCACGTGCCAGCATCTCTGACGCGCTCGGCGCAAACTACTTTACTCCACTGCACGACAAACAACTTCACTCTACTATA
Source organism: Listrodromus nycthemerus (assembly GCA_963978505.1). Classification (NCBI taxonomy): domain Eukaryota; kingdom Metazoa; phylum Arthropoda; class Insecta; order Hymenoptera; family Ichneumonidae; genus Listrodromus; species Listrodromus nycthemerus. The sequence continues at coordinate 22,942,800 of OZ021680.1, read as the reverse complement.
CACGTGGCCTATCCAACTTCTAATGACTAGTCGTGTACACAGATATCGCACGTGCCGACCTACTGTCTCGCGTTAGGTGGTACGAAGCGGCGCGATTTTTCCTCCGAGCGGCGATATTGCAGCCGATTGACGGGTGAGAGCTTACGCAGATTATTGCACGATTGAACGAACGAGAGTAGCAAAATGTCTTCGGAAAAATACCACGAGCCGGTGTAGATGGCGATTTGGCCTGAAACAAGCGACATGAGAAAAAATGTCACATCACAGTATTTTGAGAGAAAATTATTATAAAATATTCGAAAAGCCTGGCGTAAAAAAATTTTTGCCCCGGAGCGTAATATTCGTCGGTATGTGAAGCCAATATAAACTTATATTTTTTTCGTCGACAAATGACATTCATTTCTCAGCGTCTCTTTTTGCGTCTTAGTCCCTTAGAAGTCGGCTCTGCAGAAAGAAGCGTGGAAAATAAAATTCCGGGCGAATTCCACGTAAATTTTGAGAGGAGATTTTGTCACTACGGTAGAAACATCGTTTGATGTTGCTGAGGACATTGAACGATAGACGTTGTAACGTAAACATTTGCTCCGGTTGACGAAATTTCGAGAATACTTGCGTCGGAAAATTATTTGAAAACACATTAATTCTTGCGTCAGTTCGTAAACCCGCGAGCGGGACGAAACCGACGATCGCATATTAATCGCCACTCGCGGTCGAGGGTCACCGAACTCAGGTACTTTTTTTTTCTCAAATGTTGCATAATTTTATCACCGCGATTAATCACTGGTAAGCAAGGAATAACTTTGAGCCGAGCGAAATATCGCACTCGGCATCGGAAACTGTAATGAACTTTTGTTCGATGGTGCGAAATAAAGCGCATGCATCATTAACCTGATATTTCATACATTTATATCGGACGTACAATCATTGCCACGACAAAATTAACCAACTTAACCACCTTTCCCTCATTCGACGATCTCACACTCTTAATATTTTTTTTCGCAATTATTATTATTTATTTTCATAAAATTATTATACAGCAGAAGAGGAGAAACGTCATCGCTAGATATGCGATCTGAAACGTAGGCGACACACGTAGACATTCCGTTTTATTAATATACTAAAGAAAACGATTGCAGCCTCGTGTCAGTTGCTCGTGCAAACGTTCTCCCGAACAATCGTCGGGCAGCTTTCCAACTTTCGATCGAAAATATTTTCACCCGGCAACGGTCTTTCATTCCCCTTTTTCGACTTCGAACAACATCGCCGTATCCACTGGCCCGATTATCCACGTCAATCGCTTTCGTTTCGCGACTCTGAACGTCTGTACCCATTTGAATTTTACTATCGGCGCGAATTCATGGTTTTACAATTTTGGAGCGCACTTTTTTTTTTAATCTCATTATCATCGATCCGTCTTCTCTAAAAAAAACAATGAAAAGTTCTCGAATTTGAGGGAAATTCGATCAAAAATCCTACAAATTTAATGTATCAACATACTTTATTCGCGTTGCTCCGCTTTAAAGAATCCGAGGTTTCTTTTTGGAGGTCCTCTGATTATTTATGAAGTCCTCCTAGGAGACTTCGGGATTTGGTCCTGAAGTCATTTTTCCAAATCCTGTTTATTCCAAGACCCCCTCTGGAATTGTCCGATACCGCATTATTTTTACTGAAAAATCCATTCGGTCACCCGGTTAGATCGAGTGTCGCACTCGTCTCTTTCCGTATCGTACCCCATGATGCACCCGGTTTTATCAATAAATTACAAGGACCACCGCGTGAGAATTTATCGAACACCCCAAGAATCATTAAAAAACGCTCTTTATTGCCTAGGCGGTAGCGCAGAATGGTCAGCGCAATGGCTTAATGTCGCAGAATATATTAACCTCAGATAATCTATAAAACGAATAATGCAATCACAGGAGGGTTCAGTTTTTATCGAACAACGGTGGGTCTCTGGTTGATGGGGCAAACAGCCAAAAGGGTTTAGTATTCACCCCCCCAGTCACACAGTTTGCCGTTTACAGTCTGTAAATCGCACGCCTCCGTGCAAACAGTTGTTATCACTGTTATCACAGTTACATAAGGTGTCTTGTGTACTTCATCATATATATATCACTATCTTATACATATATGTATATGTAATATACAATCACGATACAAAGCAGAAGCTATGTCGGTTGGGAAAAAGGCGCGTTCATTAGAAAGAGACCGTGATACGTGACAGAGTAGCGTGCGATAAAGACGGACATCCGGGGCAAGTTTTATGTCGTTGTAAAAAAAAAAAAAAAGAAACTACAAATTCCACAATGTTCACAAACATCTGATATTACGCTCGTTTCGAGAAGGTGCTCGTCGAAGATTTAAAAAATGCGAAACGCGAGAAGTAACAACGACGGAATTTTAGATTTAACGTTATTCTAAATAAAACCATGAAGAGCGCTGCTGTAATCGGACAAGATACGTTGCGAAGATTCGACATTAAACTTGTCGTGTAAAGTGACACAATCGCCGGGCTAACGAACTGGATATTAAATATTGACCATAGACATAAAAAAAAAAAATTGTTTGATCAGTTAAATATAAATTTTGAATTCTCCACGAAAATTCGTACAATTTTCTGAGACTGCTATGTCAATCGACAAAAACGTTTTGTCGTTTCGTTTTATTTCCATTATGTGCGGTGTTTATGACACGTGTGAAAAACAACGGTAAAACGGAATTATTGATGATGCGTTGGCAAAGGGTGTAAAGATGTTCTTCGTCGACAGATTATCAATAATAATGTTTAGTTTTTCTTCCTCGTCGTCTCGGTTCGAAAAAGTAACCTAAACTACGCTTCGCCCGTCGGTCTTGTTTACTAAAAAATCAGGTGAACTCGATGAACTTTCGGCTATATCGTATTAAAAAAAATTTTCTTCGTTTTCGAGTAATTTTATTTGAATCAAAGGATTATGTTTTACCTATTCTGGCAGCTTTTCTTAAAATTTTACCCTCTCGAAGTCGCGCGCAAAATTGTTTATTGGGTTCGATCAAGTATGATTGACCGCAAATACTTTAATTTATCTCGCAGAAAAAAAAGCTTTGTTCCTGTGCCGACGCCGGCGAAATTTGACGTTAAACCATCATTAAAGTGTTCGCACCGACACTTAAAAGAGCCCGTTTTGATGCAACGATTGTGCGAGGAAGCGGGATCTTCCGACAGTCTCATCGATGTTCAACTCCCTTGCTTATCCGGCCGTTATTTCACTTCTTCACCAGTGACAAAACACAACTGATAGGCATTATTACACAAGTAGCAAAGGTCAGTAATGAGACGACGAGGACGACAGCGAGGAGACGGACACCGGTAAGACGATCGTGTGTGCGACGATCGATAACCCCGGACGTTATCGATCGTTATCGACCACGTGCCGCATTCGTTTTTATTTTTTTATACCCGCATTTTTTTTCCCCTTTATTTTCTCCATAGCCAACCTATTTATACAGGTGAGCGTGTGACAAAGCGTTTGTGCCGATCCATATCGATCACACCGCGGGCGGGTGCAGTTTTCAACTAACAACTAGGCCTGCAAACTGTCCGCTGTTACTCACTCTGCGCTTTCGTCGTATGCTTAGCACGCACACACACGGAAATTGAAGTAGTTTAGTCGGCTATGTATATTTGTCTTGCCGGTTATCTACGGTTTACACGAATTAAGGAGTAGTTTGTTTTGGCAAACGTACGAAAAATTCTAACGACGAGGTTCTTCGATTTTCGTAGCTCATCGCCAAACTTTGTCTCCGATCTCAATCTGATCATGAGAAAATCTACGCGTCGTCACGATTTTTCAAATCCTGCAATACAAAAACAACTCGGTCAATTGAGCAGTGTTCTTCACGGTGATAAAAAAAAAATTAGGTGACCAAAGATCGGGGGACAAAAAATCAACAAAAAAACATCTCGATATCGGAGACCGCGATACGAGATAAACGGTGCTGTGTAGATTGCAGAGTGTTCGCAATCGGTGAATAGCCCGAGATCATTGCACGATAAAAAAAGAAGTAGCTGAAACGGCCTTCTTCGTATCACAAATCTTTTGAATACGTGCGAGAATAACGGTAATAATCACTTCGTCTCCGTGTAAATTGACGAAAATGGTTCGACCAATTTCCCAGTTTAGTGGCCGTCTATGTCAGTCCCGTTGTAATTATGATTGGATTAATAAGCTCCGAAGGGCTTGATTCGGGTTGCCATTGTGAGCCTGACCGATCGACGGAAGGGATTCCCATTCCAGAATCTCTCGCGCACATGTCCCACATCAGCGAACTTGTTATAATGAGTCGTCTCGGTGTTTCTCCCGTTCGTTCGGCTGTTCGTCGGTTCGCGTCTGTCCGCCCGTCCGTCTGTGCCGGTCTGTATGCGAGAGACGTCTATTCGTCTGTCCGTCGAGCTGTCCGTTCTCCCATATCCTGTGCCACGTACGTGGTGACGAGTAGACGAGTGCATCGACGTAACGAGAAGTTGAACAACGCCTAGAGGCGGAAGGATACGAGCGCGCTTGGCACTCCACCTCTGCAAGCGGCCGAGAAACCGTGGTGGTGGGTTTGAGGTGAGTGCATTGACACGAAAAAGAAGGCACACGGAAAAACGAGTACGGCTGTGAAGTCTGTCGGAAATACGAAGTGAAGCGTAGCACTTCGAACGGAACAAAGTTGAAGCGAACTGTAATGGCGTAGAGCAAATGCGTGTAACACGTGATAGCTGGATTGCCAGCGGAAACTGTAGCGAAGGCTCGATATTGGAAAAGAACACGAGCCCCTGTGGCGATTATTCGATCGTCGTAAACAGGAAGCGGCGCTTTGTTGATCTTGATCGCGGCATTGAAGTCCATTTATCGTCGAGCCGGATACTTCATTCTCCGCAAATCGATGAAGAGCTGAGCAGTGACGATTCGCAACGCCCGTGCAGTAACAAGGAGTACAGAAGGTAGTTAACTTTTGTTTTGACATTTTTGGGTTGTTGGGAGGTTCTCAATATAGTTATGCAGGTTACGCTGTAATTCAGCATATAAAATGTAGGTCACTCACGGAGCTGATACTTGTACAATTGCATAAAGTCTTATGTACGAGTTAAGACCATTGGAAAATTCGGTCCATATAATTGTGTCAATTCCCTCCGATTAATAAAAATCTCGCCGTTTTCGTAGACACTCGCGGACACCTCACGTTGACACTAATGGACATCTTACTGACACTCGTTATGTAGGGTCGTGGATGTGGTTGAATATAGTTGGCCTCTTTCATTAATTTTCCTTCGTTGTTATTAAGTACATTTTCGTGAAAATTATATTTAATCTATGGAAAATGTTTGTATCTTCGCCTATAGTTTTTTTTTTTTTTTTTTTTTTTTTTCCAAGGGATGTGTGAGCGAATATGACCTAGGCAGAAACTAGCAGGCAAATAACTAATACATGAACCGGGTAATATTGACGACTTTTTTCTCGTCCACTTATCCGCGTTAGGCCGCTATCGTTTCATCCTTATCACCTTACTTACAACATTATTGAGCGAACAATACCCGTGAAATCCTTTGTGTTTGTCTAATGTCAGGTCACGCTCAATGGTGTCTGCACACCGTTGCGTAATCACAATTAAGTCATGATTAAATGCGTTACACGCGGAGGGGTGTCTAGCGCGCGATATCCAACTCGCAATTATTCTTAATTGGCTCGGACAAGGAACCAGATACGGTGGCTCTACCGTCAGATAATTACAGCCGGATAATTGCCACGTTGATGCTTCCTCGCCTACATCACGTACGCATACAATGTTTGTCCACGGATTCAATTTCTTGGTAGATCGGGTACGCATCCATCGCGCGGACACTTCGGAAAGCTTCGCTTTAACTCGGCAATTCTCCTCCCCAAGATACCAATATATACGCCGGTAATGTTTACCGAGTACGATAAAATCTAGGAACAAAAAATAAAAATAAAAATAGAAAATTCACTGTGCAAAGAGTCGGAATTTATTGAATCGCCGTAAGAGTCGCTAGGAATCCACCCGAGTACAAAACAATCCTTGGGAGCGTTATCGTAAAAAATAATAAATGCGCAGAACCGTTCGCAAAATACTCTCGAAACTTGCTTGCACTGTCTGAGAGTCCAAGCAAATAAATAATACCTTCGGTATTCGCGATATCATGAGCCGCTGGTGAGAAAAAAACCTTCGCAGTGTAAAATAAGGCATATTCTCGGGCTCATTGTTTGCTCGAAAAATAATCGTGTTTCAATGTGTGCGCAAGTGTTTTCCCAAAATAGAAAATAGAGACGAAAAAATTCATTTATCTCGATCCCACGAGTTTTATTCAAAGGTGCAAAGATATTTCTTTTGAAGTGAAAAAAAAAGGGGATTCGAAACATCATCAGAATAAAAAATTTCTTTTGACCTATTTCTCGAATTCAAGAAGACACTTTGTATCGGCGATTTCTTGACGGACATGACAAGGTTTTTGGGGCCAGATGCGAGCACAGCCAGTATAATAAGCATATCGAGTTTTGTTGTTAAAAATTTCGATGACCTGCAGTCCGCATACTTTTCTCTTCGCTTATTGGCATTCGTCGCTCGATAAAAGCGCGAGGCAATTATTTTCAGGGACGATGGGTCATCGAGTCTCGCCGGACTGATCCGAAAAACATGCCAGCGTGAGTGCACCACTCTTCGACCGTAATCGTAGATCCTCTTATCATAGCTTATACACGTACCAAAAAAAAAATTTTTTAATAAAAAAAATCTAGCGCACCAAGGCGAATGTGTAGAAAAAATGTCGCTACGTTGACACAAATGTGATTTTATCTTGTTTTCGCAAAGCAAACACCGAACCCCGAGTCTCGGTCGGTTCTACGGACTTATTCGGTGACACAATCATTGCCTCGTAACAACGTTCCTGATTATCATAATCCGATAATAGCATTTTTTTTTTTTTTTATAAAAAATAAAATTTTCGCTTATTGTACTAAAAAAAAAAAAAATGTGGTGCATTCTGCATGTCGCTCCATGGTCGACGCTCCAATGTGGAGGTTACGTAAGGTCCAACTGAGTTTTATGGAGGAAATTATGTCGGACATTTTTGCGACCCCTCGAGCGGAAGGTTCATACACGAAGCACCATAAGGTGGGCTGCGATTCAATAAACACTTTATTTCTAGCTCTGTCGAAACGTCGCGGTGGTAACGCATGCAGCCGTGCAGCAACTAAAAATACGCTGGTCTGCCTCTGCGACCGAGAGTTAAACTGCACACACGAAAATAACTCGTCGAAACACCTGGCACCCCGGTGTTCTATTCTCCGTCGAGAGCGTAACTCATACACGATACACGTGTGTCGCATGCAGTCGACACTGGCACGCGAAGTCTTCGTAGGTCACGGGAGTCGGATTCTCATGATAACCAACAGAGAGGGAATCCGTTCGATGAAAAAGTTTGTATCAATAAATGGAGGAAGCGATGATGGACCAAGAGGACCATCAAAAATTTATCGATCAGCGTATCGCCTTTTTTTAATTGAGATAACTGTTCGGTATTCGTACGATCGTTTTATTCGTGTCGTGATTAATCAGGATCGCATGAAAAAGTTGGCTTCATGCAAAAGAATATTAATTAAATTAATGAGCAAAAAGTTGTTTTATTTTACGGGCCCGTGGGAGAAGAACCAACACCCATCACTTATCACTTGATTGTTCGCGGCATTTTTCATAAATTTTCACTGCACAATGCAAATGAAATTAATAAAGACGAGGCAAACTCTACTCACGATGTGCACAATACGACGTTTGTGTTAAGACGAGTGTCGTGCTCTACCGACTGAGCTAGCCGGGCGCGCTTCTTCCACTTTTTTTTTTATACAGAATCGCATAGATTTCCCCTCCCCTATGAATAGACAAAATTTTAACAGTCACGTGTCTATAGAATGGAAAAAATTATATAAAAAATAGGCTCGAGTAGCGTTTTACAATCCCTAAAGAACGTCTTCTGAATGGTCCATTTAATAAGATGGATCCTATTCATTTAAGGGTTCGGGCTGTAGAGCCAAAAATTCATCGCCCAACGTGGGGCTCGAACCCACGACCCTGAGATTAAGAGTCTCATGCTCTACCGACTGAGCTAGCCGGGTGCGCTTCTTCCACTTTTTTTTTTTATACAGAATCGCATAGATTTCCCCTCCCCTATGAATAGACAAAATTTTAACAGTCACGTGTGTATAGAATGAAAAAAATTATATAAAAAATAGACTCGAGTAGTGTTTTACAATCCCTAAAGAACGTCTTCTGAATGGTCCATTTAATAAGATGGATCCTATTCATTTAAGGGTTCGGGCTGTAGAGCCAAAAATTCATCGCCCAACGTGGGGCTCGAACCCACGACCCTGAGATTAAGAGTCTCATGCTCTACCGACTGAGCTAGCCGGGCGCGCTTATTCTAGGTTTTTCTACACAGAATCCCATAGATTTCCCTTTCCCTATAAATAGATAAAATTCCAACAGTCACGTTTGTATAGAATTTTCAAAAAATTTTAAACTTGGGGTGAACCAACATTTTCCGTTCGCTGAACAATGTATTTTAGATGGTTCACTTTATAAGTATCTTCCTCTGAGGATTAATCTGTGGAGTGAAAAAGTAAACGCCCAACGTGGGGCTCGAACCCACGACCCTGAGATTAAGAGTCTCATGCTCTACCGACTGAGCTAGCCGGGCATGTTTTCAGAATCTTTAAAATAATTATTAGACAAACACCGATAAAAGTGAGTGTTGTGAACAGTGCCTTGGATTTTTCTTGCGATCGGTAAAACTGGCAACAGTCCAGGGAATGGTTGAGAGTCTCGAGAGACATTTTTAAGCGGGACGTACGCACGATTCCTGACACGCGCGCACACGTGTTAGATCGAGGCACGCGGCCGATTACCGGCAATAATGCCACCCAGTTTTTTGTAGGTTAATCGTTACATGAGCGAATCGAATTTTTGTCAATAACTATTGTCGTATTGTTTTTTCTTCTCTCAGTGTCGAATCACAGGACGGGATGTCTCGAAGCTCGAAACAATCAGTCGCATTCACGACAGACGGAATAATAATTTAATTTCGTCATAATCAATCCGCCACGTTTTGAATTTCTCGTCACGTGAATCATTGGGTAGAAAGTGCTAAAAGTTTAACATTATAAAATGAAGGTAAAGCCAATGTAAACAGTTCGTTTAATTGCGATTCATTTGCATCTCTCTAATATTCGATTAAATTACGGAAATTTTATTATTATGATCGTTGTTATTATTATTATTATTTATTGGCCACGAATTTCTGAGACACCGTCTCTTAAGAGCCGAGACAAGATCCAAATGTTGTAGACGTAGAGGGAACAAAGTATAAAAAAATATTTTTCGATTTATTTTCGGATGATATTCGCGAAAATTCGCGAAAAAAAAGATATTTCTTTGTAAGGAGGACATTGTCGACTTAATTATTTTCTTTCAATGCACTGCGTGCGTATCATTATTCACTGTATTTACTGTGAATGACATTAAATAAAAACACATAAATTTTAATGTTCATCTAAATGTGCAGTCAAAAATTGTTTTGATAATTTAGTTTTCATATCTCCACCGAAGATATTAAATATTCCACGAATTTCGGTGACCAGTTACCTTCGAGATACCAAATCAATTATAAATTAATTTGACGGACATGCTAAATTCCGTTATTATCGCTTCATCGAGTAACGTGACGCAGAGTCATTATGACGTTGTTTTTTTTTTTTTTTTGGTTCCGTAATAACGAATACCCGAATTGTCAGAAACAATTATAGGCATCGTCTTATCGAAGTGGTCCGATTCTAATGTCGGAGACTTGACACACGGGGAAGCCAGAACACGTTGAATCGGAGCCAAGAATTTTGTCGGCAAACTTCCCGCGCTCTGCAGCTGGACCCGACAACCCGGACGATTTTGAGACGCGTGAACCGCTCGTGTACATGCGTGGGATTTCGTGTGTACGCATGTGTGTTGGTCCGCATGTTCCACGAGCGTTGCTCCTCTCGACCCATTATTTTAACTAGGGACACATTTATAATTAGACCGATGCTTTGCGCGAGAACTTGGTATGCATAAATTCATTGTTTATACGTTGCGTGTACCGAAGAACCACAAAAAAAAATTTCGGAGCATCGATTAACCGATACCCAAAAATAGAAAATTAACATAGTTTTTTTGGCGTTCAATAGTCGAGGCACCCTCGAACGGTTGAACTTTGCAAAAATCTCACGCACGCACATCGGGCGAGGAGCGTTGATCCAGACCGAAAATGTCTATTTTCGAAATGTTTATTCGCCCACTGCCAAAATCTATGAGGCTCTCCCCCGACTCCGCGTCCCTCCTTTCTTCATCGAATCTCTAAACTCACTTTACGTCCTCGTCTTTGATGTTACGAACATTTTTGCTCAGCGACAATTCACAGTCGCGGCACAGTGAATAATTGTTCTCCCTCGATCGATACGATCGCCTTAGTTGTTTCTATGGAAAATAAACGGGACATCGTTACCGGCACCGGGAATTAATGTCATCAATAGTGCGTCATCCCCTTTAATATGCATCGTCGGAAATGAGGCTTGCTTCCGCATCTCGTTATAATCTTGGAATTAATTATAACCGGTGACCGAAGGAAGATTTTTGTTGCACCGTCGATCGCAGTGTACGTTTACCATCGTCGTTGCTTCACCATAGTCGCGTTCGAGGATGCACTCAAATTGCCTGTGTCACCTGATCGACGGTGTTGCAGGTCGTTAACGCTGTTTGTGCGCGAAGGAGGCTTTCTCGTCTCTCATTTTCACACGCCGCGAGAACACGATTTCTCTCGCTGAAATGGATCGTGAAAACAAACGAGGACGAAAATAATATGTTACGAGTGAGAATTCCGGTATATTCGGGGGTCAATGCTCCGATCCAACGTCCGGAAACCTCGCTCTCGCCTGCCGTTAAACTTCTGGGCGATAAAAAAAAAAAAAAAAAATTCGTCTCTTCGAAATTTATCATTTATTTTTGTACCGTTCGGTCAATGGCTGAGCCGGAAAGACAGCTCGAGTGCTCCAAATACGTATTAAAGTGCCAATCATGGGCTAAAGTTATACTCGGCAGTGGAAACGTCAAGTACTTTAGATCTGTATCCAAGTAGCAAATACCGAGGAGAACTCGAATACCAAAACGATGCGTACTGTTTAAGATTTGGACACACGACGACAAGTTCCGTGTACCAAATCAGAGTCCGAATGACGTCAGAGATCAAAGTACATTTCCATTTATCACTGACGTAATCTGGTCGAATTAATGTCAAAACTGATCTTCGAACCCTGAAAATAATACCGTCGAGTTAGTGTGTATTATTTGAAAAATAAATATAGAAGCACACAGCACTGAATATTCTCATACTCGAGTACCGAATGACATAAACTTCACGAAGTATTTGACCAGATCAACCAAAAGATACGTTCGGTGTACTGAATTGAATTTTGAACGAATTTTCAAAATCCGAACAGATCTCTCGGTTGAATTAATTGCAAAGCGAATCCCCAAGTTCGGAAAGAGTCGATCCGTTCACCGATCTGATTCACCCAAACACCACCAACTCGCCTATTATGATCGGACCTTTTCCTCCCTGCATTCTCCTATTCTCGGGCTTTTATTATATCTATCAATTTGGCTAGTGTTTCGATAACTTAATTGACGGCATCGTCGTGACAAGAGTCGCAATTTGCATGCGAATACCGCGAGCTTCCACCATCGGGAAACTATACAGAATGCCACGTTAACTGTACAGCCTGTTACACATTGTCTGCGCTGTCGCGTAGTGTGGAAGCAGCTTCACCAGCGAACATACTAATTGGACGTGAATTATTGTAAGTGCATTATACAGGTGGCTTTTAAGCCAGTATAGTTCGCGCATGCGCGTGGGCAGCTCGTTCACCGTAGTTAATGAATGAAAGCACGCAGCTCGCGTGCTTATATTCCTACGTTCCTCCAGTTTAAGCGACGACTTTGCCCACCGTGAATTAAGACACAGACGGCACTTAAAAAAAACATTTTTTTTTTTTCATGCTTGCTATTCGAAGTTTTTTTTTTTTTGTCACACATTGGTATCGAATATTGTAAAAAAAATGGTGTCGAATTTAATACACCTCCACGTGAAGTTTGTAGGCGTAGCAGAGTTTTTTTTTTTTTTTTTTGATGATTTACTTTATGATTTATTTTATTTTTATGATTTACTTTGTTTCGATGAATTATTTGGATTTTTCTTTTAACGTGCGATAACGTTTGATCAGAATTGGACGTTGAATCGAATGTACCCGGTTTTCCGTGACGGTTCACCGACGACGTTCACGTCACGTCGTCGACGATTCTGTCACAAAAGCATTGCGACGCGCGTGGCACGTCTTTCCAGCGCAAGTGGTTGATAAACGGAATCGTCGTCGGTATAGCGCAGTCTTCACGGTGCCAGGCACTCGGCAACATAAGTCGCCCGGATAGCTCAGTCGGTAGAGCATCAGACTTTTAATCTGAGGGTCCAGGGTTCGAGTCCCTGTTCGGGCGAATTTTTTTTTTTTTTTTTTTTTTTCACTTTTTTATTTTCCTTGTTCTAATTACAACCGACAATTGGCTTCTAGTTTTTATTTATCAAATTTAAAAAAAAGTTGATATCCGTAAATGTTGGCAAAATTGGGTGGGACAGTTTTTACTTCGAGAGCCAAGATATGACGTGAATCGTGAGTCTGTTCATTCTAAACTATGTTGGTTTTTATGGAATAGAGCAAATCAGAGTAAATCGGAGTAAATTGTGATAAATCGGATTTAATCGGAGTAAATTGTGATAAATCGGATTTAATCGGAGTAAATCGTGGTAATCGGATTTCAGACGATCCGATGTACTTTTCTTACGAATCGAAGTAAATCGGAGCAAATCGCAGCAAATCGAAAAAAAATGGTTTGTTCCTTTTTTTTAGAGTATGACATTTTAGCAGATATCTTGAGGTTCGATCAATGTTTCCATCGAATCGGTTCGTTGGCGTACGTTCGTTCGCGTTCGTATTTGCTACCGTAGAAGGGTATGTGCCGGCAAACGAATGTCCAGTCGGTCAACCATACGATAGTCACGACGGCCGCTGCTCCGTAAATCGCCGCTGATGTTTTCCTGAACAGAAACGCAGTTTCATTCGATCAATTTATTTGGCGTTAAAGAAAGAAAAAAATAAATAAAAAATTACACATTATATCGTTATCGGACCGAATGGAATGCGACGACAATCCTCGGACAACAACTGATAAACATGATTTATTTTCGTACCATCTTATTTTTTTGTTTATTTTATTTATTTTATTTTTTTCGCGTTCAATTCTATCAGTCGTGTCACAATAGAGATACTGCAATTCGGGGATTAGTTTACGTCGGGAGATAACGGAGCACTTCGGTGGCGATAACGTCGCTCGGCTAACGAAAAAAACAAACCTCGTCGGCGACGAGAGTTTGACCGGTCCGAGATTCTTCAAGTACGACTCGATATCGACGGACAGAAATTTGATTAATCGAACGTGCCGAGCCGCACGTGAACTTATAGTCTCCGTGAAATTCAAGTTCCGCGCAGACGGAGCTTTTACGCTCATCGTTATCTCGATATATATTTCTTTTTCTCACTCCTTCGATTCGTCAACGGTAACCGATTTGGCTGAGTGCGATCGACTAACTCAAAAAAATTCGACGTAACAAACTTAATGCGGAAACGTCACGAAGGAGAAAAATACGGAATGACACGAAACAATGAAATCGCTGCGTTTCAAAGTCTTCACGTTGCGTTAACTTCAGTACTCAGATCTGTAGGATTATTTATCGGTCATCAGTGTTATAAAAAACAAAAATTTCTCGTTCTCGAGACGTAACCCACAAAACTGATATTATCATACGATAACCCTATTGTGACAAATGGATCGAAAACGTCTTTCACTCACCAAACTTTTGCACGCTCTAGGATTACTTGATACTTCGGGTGAAACATTTTTTACAAATTTTCTAGGGGCCGCGTCCTACCGGAAGTTTCAACACTTCGATTTATGACCGATTTATTGAAACCGAATTTTTTTTTTTTTTTTTTTCGTCTTAACTTTCATCGCCTACTACAGAATTCGTTATCGCTTTGGCCATATGGGCCACACGAATTCGAATCTATAAATATATAGCGTACTAAAAGAGAAGTAATTTAAAAAAAAAGGCTGTACTTCCGAATAGCTTTTACCTCCGGTTGAGCTCAAATTTGTCACAGACTTTCTTTTTAACATTCCAAGACGATAATTTTTTTTAAAACGAATTTTGATAATTGCAAAATTAACGTTTATACCTGCATTCATATATCTACTTAAACCTATTACTATCCCAACTATGACATGTTATTTAGAGACTACTCAGAGACTATTTAAAAAAACCTTTCCCGAATAAGTGAAACGCGGTGCCGGAAATAATTTCCAGCACTGCACAAGATACAGAAAATCTATAAATTGGAGAAGTTCTGATGGACAACTTGCCGTTACCGATAAAAAAAAGTGTCGTGTCAAAAAGTTCCCTCCGATTACGGAATGCAAGATAATTCTTTGCATCCTCCGTTCTCCTCCCGGCCATCTCTTATTAGTGAAAGTTGACCCTTTCTTTCCCTCGCGTATCTTCTCGCCATGGTACGAGGATACAGAGTGGGCGTCGTTTCGTCGGTGCGACAGAGTGTAAGTCGTCATCAGCTAAATGAGAGTTCGCATCCTCGACGAGAGTACGGGGTGGCGGATCCTGAAGAGGCGCATTCATCGAGGGTGTCGTATCCGAGTGACAAAAGGCGTTTCGGGAAACGTATCGTTGCTCCACCGCCTCTAATACCCTTTTTTCTCATTCAGCGCCCGACCGTCTCGCAAGCTCGACATCCTCGATCGTAGAGAATTCAGGTACGAAGCCCTCGGTACTAATGGAAAAGCCGTCGTTGTCGCCGCGCGGATAAACGCTCCACCGAGAAAGACGAATGAATCGTCTTCGCACTCTTTCTTTCATTTCTCGGGAAAGTACCGTCAGGATCAAGCATTACGCTTCCGTGACTATCGTCTCCTGTCGCAAGAAAAGAGCAGAGAATCCATCCTGGTCGACGACGAATAATGGACCGTGTGCACTAGTCGCGACCGACGAGATTGGAGCTCTCTCGTCGTTAGGCAGAGCTTAAAATCAGAACGAGTTTCACGTAACTGCTCCTCCGACTTTCCACACCCGTGAGCTTGTGGACTCCGCCAATGATCCACCAGCAATCAGACGGATATCCGCGGATTTTCTTACGCCGCGAACCGTGTCCGATTACCTTTTTCTTGGGTGAACGTCTCTTTTCGGCCGAAGCTAAGACGAATATTTTCCTACTGGGATAAGCTACCTTTTTCCCCCAAATATGTTTTATTCACATTTTATTTCGAAAAAAGTTTTTTGCCGTGCGTGACAATGATTTGCGTCTCTGTCGCAAATTATTAGATATTTAAGTGTTATCGTCAAGCATAAATAAATAAAGGTTCGAAGCTCCCCGAATACCTTCTTCTTCGGTGATCTTTTTTAGCTAAACCAGTGGATTAGACGAATAGTTTCCTATTTAGATATCTTAAATTTTTCTTCAACCGATAACTTCGTTATAATGTGAAACAAGATTCCTCGCACGAGCTTTTGAAAATTAAATAAAAAAGTTATTAAACTTATTAAAAATTTGCGGATAAACAACGACGCGAGTTCTCCGTTGCGAGGGTTAAAAGCAGTTCGTTGCGTTGTTGCGAAACTCCAGTTTTAATATAGTTTTTCCCCGGTACTTCGTACGGAATGAAATTCACAAACAAGGCTCTGTATTTTCTCTGTAGTTTAACGCAGATTTAATCGCTGCTGCTCGTAACATTACTCAAGAGAGTAATTGACCGTTCGGAAATATAGTATAATACTCTGCTGCAGTGAAGTATACGTGTGAATAATTTAGTTATATATACGTGAAACGGACTGGAACGGAGCATAAAAAAGAAAGAGCAAACAAAAATGAAAAAAAAAAAAAAAAAAAAAAAAAAAAAAAAAAAACAAGGAGACTGTTGCAACGAGCGTATACGAGGCAGTCGCGTCAGGATTTACATTTCCGTCGGCGCGTCGAACGACTTCCGGTTGCGATAGTTGTGTGCTTGCTCCACGTATCGTCACAATACCGAGACGAAGTCTGTATTGCCTTTTTGCTCACTGTGAGCTGTATTATACCAATAGAAACGAAATGCTGCCAACAGCAACTTTACGAGCCGTTGCCGATCGGAAGTCCCACACCCGAGAACTTCTCTCCGGTTCGCAAAGTGCGAACCCGAGTACCAGACTTCCCTCGTTTAACCCAATTTCACGGACAATTTAAATACACTCGTTGCTGAGCTACACCCCTCGCGCTGATAAATATACACGGTACTTTTTTATGCACGGACATTCGAAGACGGGAAAAAAGGTGAGCGCGTTCTCGAATTCATTCGTCCGAAGCGAATGCTTGGCACTTTTTTACCTACTTATGTCTCAACGAGACGCACTACACTTTTAATACGTCGACTGTTTTCAACACTACATTCCCAAAAATACGCGTTAAAATAATAGTTTATAAATTTAAGTTTCTTCGGCAGAAAGGGCTCGAATTTTTTTTTTTTTAATTCTAGGAGAGAAATTTTTTTCCGTGTGTCTTCGTCGAACGCGGTATAGTTAGGGAGAGGTAAATCGGTTACGGACGCACGGAATTAGATTACGTTAGCGAAGTACGAGTAGGAAAGTATTAGAATAGGTACAGATAGAATAGGTAGCTTAGTTTAGAAGCTGACGTAAAAACCTCTGAGCGGAGATCAGGAATGAAACAATTATTTTTAAAAGATGCAAATGCACCGAGTTGATCTCGGAAAAAAAAAGTCTGTACGTTTCCGTAACTATGCTTATGACAGCCATTACTCAGTGGTCTAGTTGCATCAGCCGTTGTTTATTTCATGGAATATTAGATAGTCACCTTGGTGAAAAAAAACCAATCGATTCTACCTGGTAATTATTTAGTTGGTAACACGACTCCTCTTGTCGTGGAAACAAGGTAACCGTGAGCAAAACTTATTCTGTAAAAAAAAAAACAAAAAATTGTGTCTGCGTTCGAATGTCTTACGGTTTTCCCGAAATGCAAAGGTGGACCGTCATTCGGTCCGAGCGATGGTTTCGTTTTCGGTGTCGCACCGTGCGACGACCGAAAATGGGAAATCGGGCGTGTCGTGCGCTACCCAGCTCGTAAAAGCTCACCGCTCGCAGACAGCAGCGGCAGAATCAACAGCGGCATCCATAGAAATAGAAGCGTTGAGTCGCGTATGTCAGCGGGTCAGTACTGCTGGCTGAGGCCTCTCGGAGAGCGTTGCACAGGCTTTTTCGCAGTCGACGCATGCAGAGGCCGAGAGGCGTGCAGCTGTAGTTGTACGAGTGCAATTGGCAGGCTCGTCGAGAATTCTACGAGCCACAGAGGAACTTTACCGACGACGATCATCACAACGACTCTCGCAGACCGCCTGGTGCCAGCGAGCGCGAATGAACACAGACCGCGATGCGCTGAGCTAACTTTGCCCGCGTCTGCGAGCGAGTTTCCATCCGCGGACGCACACACGGATGCGTACGGATTCGTCACGATCCTCTCAAGCCGCTCACCTTCTTCCAATATGTATCTCTCGCGTTCGGACATTGTCTATTCTTGACTCTGAGTTTATCTTTCGGGAGCGGGCTCTCAAAACTTAAACAGTATTTTCATCGGCAACAGTTTCGTCGGCGGTGCATCTCACTGTTTCGGGCTGCACTGAGAAAAGGTTCTCGGTGCATCCTTCATTTCGGTCCACTTGTTTCTTGCTTTTTCGACATTCCCGGTAAAAAAAAAATCAGTAGAAAAAATATGGAATAGCTGAAATGAAAGTTTCTTCTGTATCGGCCGTTCATTTCGACGGTACTTATTATATTACGCGTTTTTTCGATAATATCTCTGCGATATTTTCTTCATCTCTCCTTCCCGACGAGGTCGAGTCCGAGGAACTAAACCGCTGTCGCATTATGTAATCTCATCTCCGAGCATAATTGGCACTTCGATAGAAGCACTCGACGTCAATGCCGATTATAGAGATGATTTCGATCGACTTACGCCCGACAGCTGCGCGATCCCCTCGCGCGAAGAATTTCCTCGTACGAGTTCCGAGACTCGGATCAATCGCGATGGACGATTTCTCGGTATTAACTGTATATGTAATACAATAATAGCAAATCACATTGTATACAACTTTAAGCACTCTTAATTTGTTTTTCGTCGACCAAACGACAGTTCGATATTTACCGATTGCAATTATAATTGATTCGACGATTAATCACTCGGCTCGTATACCGAGCCGTGTCGATACGTCAAATCTTCGTGAGAGATAGAATTTCGTTGAGACAAATGTTATCCGGATTCAAGATTATTTATTTATTATTTTTTTAAATATTATATACATATTCGGCACACCGTTTTATCTCCGATACGCTACTTGAATCGTATCCATTCTATAATAGTATCGCGCAGCTATGATCAATGCCGGTCTATTTTTCCAACGGTCAAGTCTGACATTCTGTATTTTTTTCCACTTTTTTTTTTGCCTTATGCCAGTGAAGTTTTTTAGTCGCAGTTCGATGAGTCACGGAGAAGTATTTACACGCGTTCCGTTTATGTGCCGCGCTCGAACGTCGAGGTCCCTCATCATTTTTCAGTAGCCGCACTCGTCTTATCAAGATATCTCGCGGCCGATGCCAGATCGATGGTTTTTCGCGTCATCGAGACGTCCTGGCACACAAGCGGCGCTCAAAGAAACTATTTTGTCGAAGGCGAGAGAACTGAAGAACCGTCGCCGACAACAACCTCGGACAACTTTATCTGTGCTGTGTGCGTGACAAAAAAAAAGGTAGACACGACACCTCGTTTCCACTCCGTTCGATCACGGACACGCACTGTAACTACGGATGAGAAGGTATTTCTCGTCTTCAACATTTTTTTCGTTTGTCGAAAATGAAAAAAAAATAAATAAATAAAAATTCCGCACGCAGTAACAAAAAATTTCGTGTAATCGGTATACAAATTTTATAAAAATAGTGTTGTCAAATGAGCAAACAAAAGTCGTTTTTTGAGCCTTAAACAGAGACACAAACTTCTCGTTTTATCTTCAGGGTTATTGATTATTTTAGTTTTTTTTTTTTTATAGTATTAATGGAAACTCAGGACAGTGCGTTGGGAAAATAAACCAACAACTTCCGCCGTTTTGCGATAGATGGCCGTAGCAGTGAGCGGTAGTCGAAATACATAGATCGTTGATGTCATACAATGAGCTTAGCTATTTGCAATAAGTTGTTGCAAAAAGTACTTAAATTTTGTTATTGTGTTGAGTTGACGCTGTTTTAGTCCGTGTGTATTTTAATTCTATAAAGGGGTATCGGAAGATCATTGTGGATTATTGGGAGATGGGAAAAAAATGGAACAAAATAAAAATAAAAAAAAGAAAAACGGAGCGGAAGAAGATGAAGCCTGAGCGAGATGAAAATCTGCCATAGGTGTGACGACAGCTTTCGATACGTCTCCGAACGAAGTGCGAATTTGCACGTTTGCGCCTTGGATCCTCGACGCGATTGCAATACACACTATATATCGTCAATACACACTATATATGTAGATGTGTCATATTTGCTGGCGAATCGGGCGACTGGAGGAGATTCTATTTTTCTTATTTTTTTTTTCTTCTTTTTTTTTTTTTCGCGTATACAATGTCGCACTGACACATGTCACGAGCGATTCGCTTATCGGTCGTATCTGCCGGGCCTCTCCGATAACGTTCAAGGCCTTCGACTTGAGAACCGAGCGAAAGCCGAGCGTAGTCATTGATTTCGTCTAGCGTCTTCAATCTCCACTTCCCACGGCTACTTTTACGATGTAACCGTGTAAATAGAGGGATGGAAAATCGATTCACGAGCGCGAATCGACCCAGAGATAATGATGTACATTTCCCCATTCCCGACCATGCTCCGTTCACTTACCATTCTAGCGTAAAACGTCATTTACGAAGCTTCCGGTGCATAAAAACGGTCATTAGAGGTCTAAAAATACACGGGAATTAATGTAGTGTGAAAAGATTGTAAAGTGCAGGGTAAGTGTAATAATCAGTACGTAATATCATCGCTTTCCTTACCGCAATTTACGACCCAACCGGTTTCTCAGAAGTGCGGTTAAGGATTGTCGATTGCTTAAGTGGTAAATATTTCGGTAAAAATTTGTTCTTAACGAGCAGTCTGAGCGTCAAGTCGCTCGTTGCATTTCGGTTTACGTATTTCGAAAGAAAAAACCGAGTAACCTTTTTTTTTTATTCACTGTTCTGAGTTTGGCACACCGATAGTCTTTTGTGTCCCCATTACTGACCCGTGAGTGTCAGTTAATTTTCACACAATCAATAGAAATGTAATAAATATTTTTTTTCGCTGGAACTTTTAGGTTAAATATCGGTACAATGCTTTAGATTTGTAATTTAAATTTTGGATTATGTATATTTCTCCGTTGCGCTGTGAAAAAAGGTGATCGCTAACTGGGACGCGCCCGGTCGGAATCGGACGAAGCTCGTCGGTTGATCGCAGATGCACCGATGCAGGTTTATTACTGTTTGTCTAGGACAATACTTGACTACACGTGAATGGAGTCAACGATATTTTGAAAGTGTATTATTCAAGCCACCGGTTGATGTAAAAATTATCCTAAAATTTACTTTCGTCTCCATTTTTTTGTCTGGTCGGCCTTATATGGGTTGGGAACGGGGACATTTACCTTCGCCTTGGGACAGTGACATTGGCTGCGATGATCTCGCGATGATCTCGCGATGATAACGTAAATTGGCTCCGGCTGTCTCACGCCGAGTGATCCAAGATCGCAATCACCTACGTCTCCTTCCTATTATTTGGAATCGCGAAAGTAGACGGAAGATTTGACTGCTAGGCCACTTGTTTTCGCGACGGCGCCATTGCGCGATTGGCAAATTGGCAATTGCGAGACACTGGATGGACAAATACGCTCAGGCGCAACAGGCCCGGTATCACTTTGCTTTTTTAATGTGTTATTCAAACAAACGGCTCCTGGGTGGAGTTATCAGTTTCCGAGGCTTTCGTCCGTTTCGAAAAAAAAAAACATATTTTCTTTTTCTTCGTATAATACGTGGCCGATTTACGGAAACGATAACGTCCGACCTAGCAGAGAGTGAGTTCGATCTTTCGGAGGTCATCGAAAAATTTACTCGTCCGGAGTTAAATGCGCGGTCACGTTTTGTTGCGGAACTCGCATTTATCCAGCGGACTTTTTTCTCGCTTTCTAATCTTTTCACTGAACGGTGATATTTCTGATAACAGAAAAAAAAAAAGAAAAAAAAAATGAAACATTCGTTAGTTCACTGAAATCGCATTTAATTTTCGTTGAGATTGCCGCTAAAATCAGCATTTATAGCAGGCTCCTATCGAGAAACTCTTTCTTCCCTCCACTTTGCACTGTCGCATTTTTTTCCTCGTTCGATCTTTTGAGGGTTATCGCTGCGTTGTACGTACGGACGTATTCAAGAGCTATTTTTTCGATGTTTCTCGAAAGAAATCGAAGACAATGAGTGAGCGCATTCTCGTTCGGGCATTTATCGTCCGCGACGGTATCGGCCGGACGGCGATTGGCGAAGTCGTCGGGGATCTGGCGAGGCGACACCGGGAATTCCGGGGGCGGAATCGCCGGTGACAAACAAGAAGCCCGAGCCCGCATCGACTTCGCTCGTTGACGTAACGAGCCTCGTGAATCGCTGTTTTCACGACTAAACACGTTGCGAAACCCACGACGATCGTATCTCCGGAAATTACATTCCGTCCGTTTAATTTCACACGCGGGATCGGCCGAGAAACCCCGTTGATTCTCATAATACGGAATAAGTTCTTGTTCGCTAATCAATTTATGTCATCGATCAAAAAATAATAGCTAATCTGCTGTCTCCACACGTCCGAAAAAAAAACGTCTTACACGACACCTCAAATATTGCCTCGAATTCCGTACTGCGAAAGTGAAAAAATCTTCGCACAAATAAAGTTCCACGTGAATAGATTTTTTTTTTAATGGTGCGTCCTCGATACTATTTTGTTGCGCCAATGAAGAAGATCAAAATCGAAAATTAAATATAAAAAGAATTTTTTTTTTAATACAAAAATTGAATATGAAAATTGAAAAATATTGTTTCATTTCACAATAGAAATATTGAACTTCTTTTAGAAATCAACTTCATTTACATCTTTATTTTGAAGGAAAAAAGACTATTAGGATATACAAATTTGATAATCACTCTTTAAAAAAGTGGCTGTAAAGTGCACGATTCGATTGGTCGATTAAAGGCAAATATGTATTTTTTTTTAAGACCTGCGTATCAAAGCCTTCTCGTGTAATTCATCTGCCTGAAAATTATTATACCGATGACCTTCGTGAAAGATTCCTACACGTCTATAAATGCGATGCAGTGCTTACGTGCATGCCGTAGGTAGCACGTGTATGTAATGCCTTCTTTCTATGTATAGAGCACGTATATAATTACACATTGGTAATATCGAGGTCGATGACGTCACCCTGTAGCTTCATCGGGGCGCGGGCAAGCTCGCCGAAGCTCATCTACGTGCACTTGGCTCTCGTGCTTCGCTCTCTTCGAGACACCGGGTCTGTCGTAACTGGCACGAGCCACGAATCGCGAGAACAGAGAATCTACCGTTATACCTCGCACAGCAATACACATTCGTGACGTATTGAACAACAACCAGTAAAAAAAAGCACAATTTTTTGCATTAAAAAAAAACATTACATAACCGTTGAAATTGATTTTTTGCGAGCAATTTTATTTGTCTTACATTGAAATAACTTCTTCACAATAATTTTTAATTATGAAAAAGGGTCGATTAATTTTTTCAAAAACGACACTCTGAAATTATCAATAAAACAATTTTGGACTTGAATGTTTATTTGGAAAAAGGAAAAATACCTGTCGCTGTGCAAAAGTACACTTAAAAATGAAATTAAAAAAATGTCATCAATGACGTGACAGTGTGGAGCGAAAAAATCGAAGAACAAGCCGAGCAAGACCGATACGCTTTTTCGTACATCACATTTTTCTCTACGGTAATAACACATTAGTTTAGGAAGTCGGCTCTGACGTAAAAAAACTCTACGAAAAGCTATCGGCCCGGAAACAAGACGGTCAGTCGTAAATACGTCGACTCGCGTCAAGCCCGCCTCTGGTTTCCGGGATATTCGGGTCGAACAGGTGCCGAAAAAGATCGGCCGAAAGAATCTTAATGATTGTTTTGTTAACATCCGTGGTAAGGTTATAGTCAGCTATCTTGACTGGCCAGCTGTGGGTGTTGGGTGGTGTGGGA
Source organism: Listrodromus nycthemerus (assembly GCA_963978505.1). Lineage (NCBI taxonomy): Eukaryota > Metazoa > Arthropoda > Insecta > Hymenoptera > Ichneumonidae > Listrodromus > Listrodromus nycthemerus. Next base: position 22,919,255 of record OZ021680.1, on the reverse strand, counting down.
CACGTGCGAATTGCCAGCGATCTCGAGCACGTCGAATGGCTATTTTAATTTGAACTTAAAAGATAGTGTCTTCTGCCACCTTCGCACGTTCCCCCGAAATGACGCACATTTCTTGGCCCGGTCATGGTGTTTCGTAGAATCGTCCTAATTCTATACCTTTCGTCTAATCCACCTGATGTTGCACGGTGATTTTTCGTAACCCGGAGATCGATTTCGTGAGCTCGTCGGTAACACGCAACGATACATCGACAATCATTCTTGCATCAGTTATTGTTCGCGGCCCTCACAAAGCTTCGATTTCCTCGCCACTGACTGTCGAAGTAGCAAACAACACCGATATCCGTTTGGAAAATGGCATCGATGATATTCCTTGCCACCAGTGACATTGAACCACTGAATTAATTCACTCCGAGAGTGTGTCTTCAGTGTGGTAATAAGAATTTTTATTGCCCGACGAACAAAATGTTTTACGATTCAAGGCTTAAGCCGATGGAGTTAAACGCAGTGTGTTTATCGCATACGCAAACAATAGTGAGATATCGTAGAGTTGGAAATATCTTTAGCTAAGTGCGTAGCGTCTATGGCCACTGTGAAGACGCGATAGTTCAAAAAAACAACGGTATTTTGCCAATTTACGTCACCATTTGCAACGCGACGCGGTGAAAATCCGAAATAAAGTTATTTACGCCGAGCCCCGACATCGCGTACTACGTGGATGGTTGAAAGTAAAACATTTCAATAATCATAGAGTTCATATCGATCGGACACTCAAAGACACTCAAAGACATCCAAAGACACTCAAAGACACTCGCTCACTGATCGATAGCGCATCACGTTACGCGGTCTCATCCACAGTTAAATTACACGAAGTGACGGAATTCGATCGACCATCCTAGATACGTTAATCATGACCCGACGAAATTGCTGTCGACGCGCTGTGAGTCAGTTAATGAACCGTGTACATGCGGACTTGAAGCTACAGTGCACGATTAACGTAATGACATTCATGACGGAACGATCGAGTCTATCGGAAATCGATCACAAACAAGCGACCGGGAAAAACGTCGGATCAGGAGCACAGCGCTTATCGCTCGAATGTCGAATTTCGTGACGCGCGGATTTGCGCAGCTCAGCAATGTGGTTCGTCATTGGGCACTAATGCGCGATGGGAATTTCGACAAATTTTTTTTTTCGACCTTATGGATTAACAAAAGCGCTCACTGGATGATGAGAAATGACACTCATAATTTTTAGGAACCCGGATTTTGAATATTTTTGGGATTTTTTTCTTTAAGTAATATTTAACAATTTTTTTTTGTATGCGAAACAGTTCTCATATCTTCGATGACTCGTTAATAAAGTATTTCAATCTGTTGGAGGGTGCAGTGAAAATCAAATTGTCGCCGCAACGCCTCGGACTTAACGGGTGTGTGAAACCTTCTCGCATTTATCTTAATTTCATTAATGCAATGCAAAATAACAACGCGAACCGGTCGAATAACCCGTGCGAACCGCGGAGCCAGAAATATCGAGTTATAGCAGTAAAAAAATATCAAAAAAAATAATAAAACCGGTGTTATTCATTTTATCCTTTCTATGAATAGTCTGATTTCAATCTGACAAAATGTCCGATCAATCTGCGATATATAATGGGATAAATGCAACAACAAGAGAAAAAAATCGAAATAAAAAATACAACAAAAACCGTTAAAAAGCGGCCGGTTTTACACCTAAATGGTTTGCGACATTTGAAAGGTAATAGAGCTTGACGATGGTTTTCGCGGTCAGGTTTTTCCGAAGGATTTTTTTTGTCACACTGTTCTCACTCGGTTAGATTTTTTTTTTCGTCTTCCATCCGAGCCAAACAGTTAACGGAGACGTCGCATTACCTGAGGGAAATGCACGTTACGCGGTGGGCCAGAACGAAAAATCCATCTTTTTTTCCCCTCCGGTTTCCTTTGTGCAACCGGAATCTCGGTTTGAACGATGGGGTGGGCTCTGAAAAAGGCTCAACCGTCTCGCCGTTACTTTTGACTGACGACTAGAAATATTTCTCTCCCGGGTTGACACTCGACGCGTCCATTAATTAATCCCGAAGCACGTATGACTCGAAACTCTCGCTGCTTCGACGACGTCAAGAAAGTTTATTGATCGACAAGCAACCGTCTTATTTTTATTGACCGGCCGGCGCATTACTACCGAGCACTTAAAAGCGAATCGAGTCTTAACGATCGTTAACTCGATTTCCCAACAAAGTTTGTAGGGGAGAACGTGCCACAAGGAAACGGTGAGGTTAAATAGAACAAAGGGGCAAAAAGGGATAGTGGGACGAAACGAATTTTTCCAATGACCGTTAGTTGGTGGCGGTGTTCAGAAGTGCACCAAAACGCCATTTGGAATCCGGCATTTATCGTTAGGATAAAACGGGGCATCCAAAAATTATTGAAAAATCAAATTTTGCTCCCGTTGGCAGGTTTTGCCCCACTTCCATTTTGCTCCACTCTCTTTTCCCCCTCTCGGCAGCCCGGTACCTTCCCAGTGTCAGTTGAATTCGCTATAGAGTTGTATCGCACACGACCGAATAAGTCGAAACTAGTCTGCGATCATTATTCAATCGAGAAACCGACGGCCGGATGGATATATATGTATATATATATAGATATATATATTTTAGTAAGTCAAAAAGCGTTTGACGAGGTATCGACCTACCGTTACCAGCGGTCCATTCAAGTTTCCCTTTCGTTTTCCTTTCACTGTGTATCGCGGTTGTGGTGCTTGATCGACGTGGGCCTCAAAATCTGTTTGAGAACATTTCCTGCAGTTTTCATGTTCGGATTTTACAATGAAATCGTCACAAATCGACGGTTTAAGACTCAAGGTTCAGCCGATCAGCCCTCATTCATGTACACACACTTTGCTCAGATTTTAATATTCGAAATCATTTTTTAATTGGGACATTTTTAAGCACATCGGCCAGTTAATATTAAATTTCTTCTAATTTTAAACAATAATGTAATAGTCGTGTTACACCGTGGATCAAAGAGTTATTAATCCGCCGTTATTAGTCCGACCGTCACGAATCGACGATTCACGGGTAGAGATAGATTTGATTAATCTTCGGCCATGACTGCACACATTGGTAAATTGTTTTATCGTAAAAAATTGTGGTTTTTTTTTTTTGGTTTTATTGTGAGAAGAATTTGTTTGTCTCACCGAGTAAATGTGCGCTTGGTGGAGCGCCCGGTAGAGCTCGGTTGTCCCTCTGTGTTCCAACACATCGTCCGTGACTATCTTTACCATTTGTCAGGGCGAAAGTCCAATAACGATATTATGATAATTCCCGGCGCGCCTGTAATCGCGGCGGCGATCCTCAATTTGCATAAGTTCTCTGTCTCTCGAAGCTCCCCGTTCGCTGGCCCGACGATGAGAAAGCTTATGCCACCGTGCGCACACCGGCTCCGTGTTTCGTGCACGATACGAGATAACGAAGAACCGCCAGAGGATTGGCAAGGCTGCGGATGGGACGCGTCGGCTCTAAGGGCTGTTACCTCACTTAAGCCCGGGTTAAATACGACACTTATATTGAGAAAAAAAACGAATCTTAGAGCCAACAATTAACGATAATGGAGTCGTTGTTTACCCTTTTTTTTTTACTTTTATTTTGGAGCTTATGGCTTCGTCAGCTTTTTACGATCTTCTCTGTCATAATTTCTCGTTATCATCGACCCTGCAGTGTTGCCGTCGTCTTTGTTATCGGTCGCGAGTCTGGGGACTAGAAATCGGTAAATGATCACGGCACAGCATTACGAAAATTACTTCATACCGCGTCATCCTTTCGTCCCTCATCGTAAACAGTCGCTTCTCAACAAAGCGTTTTTTTTTTTACACTACTCGAAGTGGACTCGTGGAAGAAAGAATGAATCGTTTCAATAATATTTTTAAGCGGATTCTCAGATTAACAGGAAATCAAATCGGACTTGAAACGAAAGTGTGACGTCATTGGAGAACCAGTCCCTTCGGTTTCAAAATTTCACATTTTCGACCGGAAGTTACGTCACACGAAAAAAGATCACTTCTGGTCAACAACATTGCTGTTGTCGGCTGGAAAAAATTTTAATCCCAATGGGCCAAATTTCGTGGAGAAATGTTAAATCCTTTCATACATTTTTTTTTTATCCACCGATGTCGATGGCGATAGTGATGAGGGTTGACAAAGGAAAAGAGTCTATCTGAATTCGAAACAGCTGATTCATCGGTCCATTGTGTACCGCAGCGTTGTTCTCCCTCCACTTTCATCCCCTCTGCGATGCCTTCGAGCCGACCACGGGTGAAAGAGCGGGGGAACGTCACGTGTCGATTGGGCTCCCCTAAATGTAGGTCACGGAACAAAGAATAGGTAAGTTTATTCCCAGTGTGAGGGGCGAATGAAAGTGGAAGCGTTGAAATTAAATACAGCCACCATACTAAAGCAACAGGGGTGCACCGGTCTTCCCCCCCCCCCCCCCCTCTGCCCATCAGCGTTGATCACAGTCGAGTGGTTATTCATTATGCAACCGGAACGATTCATCGCGTATATAATGAACACCCAGAGACCGGTACAATTTCATTTTAAAAAATGTGGTTAAGCAATCGTTCCATACTCGGAATTTCAGCAAAATAGTGTGCATCACAAAAATACACAATAGATCAATTGTTATTCGAATAAATAAATAATAATAAAACGTGATATTTTTTTCCCCATTTTTATGCGAAAACTGACGGAATAAAAATGCTTATTAAAATAATAAGTAAATATGAATATCTAAAAATTTCAACGCACTGTGACAACAATTTTGATTGAAAAAAAAAAAAAAAACGAACGAAAAAATCATTGAACCGTTTGATGAACCGATTCTTTCGTCTTTTTGACAGAATAGTTTGACCCAGTTCTCGCTGATAACTCGCCTCGAAGATTTTCAAACAAAAAATAATAAATGAACAAAAAGAAGACTTCAAGATTCCAGCTCATGTAAATAGAGGAAGTGGGTTATGCCATAGTGAACGATGCACCGTCGTCATGCTATTCGGTCGAGAAGCCGATCGATTTAGGTCCGACAACGACATAAGAGATCATCGCACACGTTCTGATCCGGCACTTTTATTACGTTCAACGTCTCGTACGTTTAGCGGGTATCTCGGATTTCCATGGCAACATTGTTGGTGTGTGCGTGCGCGTGTGTGTGTGCGTGTGAAACGCGCGCTGCTCCGCTCGATCTCTTTGTCCGCGAAGGGGATGATGAAACTCGCTTCCGCGTTGCATTAGACGAGTGCGATAAAGTAATTGTTTATCGATACGTATACTTTGGTGCGTCAAGAGAACGATGCTCTCTGCGATCTCCGTCCTCGATGACGACGGTCTATCGTTCGATCGCTCCTCGTTCCCGATCTCAACCGAGCTCTTGTTATTAACGTCTCGCTCGCTTCTCAACACAATTCGGAGCGCGCCAAAGCTCTTCTAATCAGTGTATCCTGGATAAGCTTGTTCCCTCGTCTCGTCGTCGTTCAATTGACCTTTCATCTTTAATCAGTGATTCTTCCTTCTTTAACTTTTTTAATCCTTCCGATTTTTACCATTTTTTGAAACTATATGCTCCAATAATTTACACTAGTTTGATGAATTAAAATGCACGATCTCGGCCGGGTATTAAAAAATTCACCAACATTATTCTCTAAACACTTTTTTGGTTAATCGAGTTTAAAATGTTTTTGTTTGTAAATTTTTGTAAATTAAAAACTGTATAGTTCAGAATAAATAGGTATCATGGGTTAAAAGGGTAAATATGAGACAGTCTATACATTGCGACGTTCGATGCATCAAAAAAAAAAAGTGGACGAACATCTAAGCATACTTTATACCGTATTCGTACAAAATTTTTCCAAAGTCAATTTTGCTTCCTAATAGAGGAAGCTTTGTTGTGGTGAAAAAAATTTTTTCTAGGTTTCAATGGTGATGTGTTAAGAACGTTCCATAATCAATTAAATAGTTTCAAAAATAAAGGGCAAATATGGGATGAACTGTGTGTCGTAGATGTTGCTTCCATCCAGTCAGGAAGTCTCTAAAAAATGTCTATCAAGTAAGTTTTCTCTCCTTCGGGTTATTTTCGAGAAAGCTTTTTGGGAAGCGATTGACTTAACGTTAAGGTTCGACGTGTTTTTTTTTTTTTTTTTTTTCGTATCATTTTCCATAATCGTCACGCTACACTTTTCCTCCTCGGTCTGGTTTTCTCATATACGATTTACCAGCCGAAGGGCGCGGTGCACTTACTCGCGCTTACACTCACAACATCGGTTTGCACGCATCCCCGTCGACCCCCTCGATTGACGTTAGACACGATTCATCGGAACCCCTCTAGGTCGTAAACGTTTTTATGCTTGCACGGTAGCTTTTTTTGTTCCTTATAGCGCACTCCAGTACTAAAATCCCAAATCCCCGCTCGAACGCATAAAAGGCCAGCTATTACGTTCGTTTCTCGCATGCTCTCCTGTACCGTTCGTCTATCGAGCTTTTTCGGTCATCCAGAAAAGTTTTCTGTGTTCCTTTGTCAACGAACGTTTCGCCTGGGCCCTGAGAGACCCCGACCGGATTTGTTTTGAATATCTTTTCCGTACGACAATAACGAAAAATCACGTTCCTTCAATCTTCTCCTGGGCAGTAAAAAAAAAAAGTTCATAAAATATGAATACAAATTTTCGTAAAAAATAATATTATCGTATAAATGACAAATTGCAATTTTCGTTCCGAATTGTGCGATCGGAAAATCGACAATAAGAAAATGCAGACGTACGTGTACAATGAGTTGTTTCGAAATGTGCTGACTTTTTCATAATGAAAATAAAAATAATAAAAATAAAAATACGTCAACCCCGCGCTTTGGAGCTAATTTTTTATCTACCCCCAAAATTTCAAATTTCATCTTGAACAATGAATTTTCTTTGTCAATTCGAGAAAGGGATGATTAAATCCCAAATCTCGATACCATCGATGTTAGCTGCGTTACCGACATAAATGCAGATTTTTTTCCTTTTTCGCAAATTGAGTCCAATATTTTTTATTTCTTTTCATTGTACCCAAACGACGCGCGTTATACGATCGACAAAGTCATCGAGAACGGAAGACGAGCCCGGTTATCGCGAAAGAAAGTCTACCAGCGATTATTATTATTATTATTATTATAGATTTTTTTATGATTATTTTTTTTTATTACCAAACGTGCAACATGCGGATAGATTATCGCGGGAAAAAGGAACGTGCGACAGAAGAAGCAACGTTATTACGACACGATGGAATTCCGAATGCGCGCACAAAGGGTCGTACACCCGTCCGGGCTTTTATTACTTTGTTGACATATGGGAACCATTACCTTCTCGCACCCTATTTACTGTATATGTAACGTCGCTCCTTCCTCTCCCGGTTCCCACTGTACCGGGCCTCTGTACAGCCTTAAACTTCTCGTGAAGATGATCGCACGTCGAATCGTTCGTAAAATATGGGGGTAAAACCTCGGTGCTTAAATTCTCTTTGTGTTACACATAGATTGTCCCTGCTCATGTCTATCGTTGCGGACATAAATGTATAGATCGAGTCGTGTTAAACTTCACATGCAACAAATTTTACTGTCGAATTTTGAGATTTTATTTAATTTATCGTTGATTTTTTTTTTATTTAGGGACACGCTAATTAACTTCGAATGTGCGATTTAGATTTTATTATTCCTGTTTTACGTCACATTTACATCAGAACTCCGATTAACTGACGTATCGGCAATACGATCGATGGTGCCATATTAGAATCCTGACAGAACACAAAAAAAATAGTAGATAGAAGAAAAAATTAAATCTTTCCGAAAGAAAGATATCCGAAGCTCTCTGTGCAGATCTCGAACAAGCGGTGAATTAATAACGCGAGTAAAATATGTCCGAAAAAAAAAAAAATCAACACATCCTGAGACCTCCGTTATCGCCATCGACATTTCAAATTTGTCGATGATTCGGATCTTGTGCCAGAGATACCGTGACGACGAAAACTTGGAAATGTGTTTGCTCGATCGGACATCCTTGCGACCTCATCCTAATGGACTTCGCATGAGCGTCTCGAGAATTATCTACGCTCGTGGCTCTTCGCTCGATACACACTTATTTCTATTATTACTGTCTTACACGATAAGCCGACGATAGTAGTTATGTAAACTCGGTGTACTCGCCACTGATTCGTTCAGCAACGTTTCGATAATTATTATAGTTTCAACAGCGCGCATCGAAATTTTATTATGATAAACAAATCAAAATTTTTAAAAATAATCAATTCTAGTTTACGAGATTAACTTTATAAATAATTTTTATTTATTTCGATTAACGACGACTGTGGAATTTTTGCAATACATTGTTCAATTTATTTGTGGCGAATAATCGTGTTGTGTATATAATTAACTAACAATTATTTTATGAACAAATAATATTAGTTTAATAAAGGAAAACGGAGAAAAAAAAATTTGGAGGCGCCGGGTATCGATCCCGGTACCTCTCGCATGCTAAGCGAGCGCTCTACCATCTGAGCTACGCCCCCGAATGTATGAAGCTGTACGACAAACTACTTTCAAAGTTTGCCAACATGATAGAAATCTGTTACACTTATCGCTCTCGTTTTTTTTCTCACTTTCACGCTCTGCTATTATACGCTCACGGTTGAATTGTTTCTCGCACCAGTGTGTAATTAATTTCTTTCGAAGTAGGCGGTTATGTCAGTATCTTTTACCGCAACGAAGCTGATGTAACCGCCCCGAAAACAACAGAACTGACGCATGGTAGTAACGATATAGTGGGAAAAAAAATTGACCTTGAGTTGTGAAGAGAGTACACGGTGTGTCAGAAAAAAAATACTGACGATCCGTAATGTCAACTTTGAGTGGGGTTCAGCGTGTAAAAACAAGAAGTATAACTATATCGACCAGCCAGTGATGGGCAGTTGGGGGTAATGCAGGTCATTTGGTTAATTCGAGTGAATAACGAGTCAGAATTTTTTCGAGCTTAAATCAACACCAAAAAAATATTTTTTAAATTCCGTATACCTTTCTCGATAATAATTCCTGAACGTCAACGGGACTCGAATGATAAAAGAAGACGATGGTTCATTTCCTGTCAAAAAATCTTCGACTTTCTCGACTAAATAATATTCTGATGAAACAATTTTCGTTGGAAAAACACCTTTGTGCCCTCTTGAAAAAAAATGCATTACCCGTTTCGTTACCGACGGAGCTCAGAAAGTTCGTCTTTAATTGCTAATTACTTCGACTACAGAATAGTAAAAAAGGTATGTACAGAGCTTTGAGTGTTTCTAATTCGATTATGTGACACGAATTTCGGTCGTCAAAAAAAAAAAATCATTAAATAAATAAATTTTGTCTCAGCTGACGGCCGCTGCCCACCATTTCTTCGGGCGATCATTCGGTTGTCCTGCACAAGTATTGCGCACCGCATTATTCGTACACCGCATTTATATACCGTGTCTAACTCTGTACACCGACGGATGCATCATCGTTCAAACCGCAACTGGCTGAGGCGTGAATCAGAGCTTCTCGTTCCTTTGCGACACCGTGTTCTTTGTCCTACGAGTTTACAGTCTATTTACGGATTTCGAGGTCCGGTCTGACGAATCGGGGGATGAACACTGTCTCGCGACACGGACGTGGATTGAGGCACTTTAAATAGGATATTAAATTTAAATAAATACCGTATGGTTCGTTCCCAGCTGCATTGACTCTCGCTTTTTTTCACCTATCGAGCCTGATTAATCACAGGTGTTGAGAAATAAAGATCGAATGACGCATCTCATATTTGCTTTGGCTTTTGAGACATGAAGGTTCCCGTTGCCTTGCCCATATTTTCTACGTTTTTGAATTCAAACTCTTTCTCAGTTTCGTTGTGCATTCAGAAAAATGTCCTGGTGTGTGCGTGTGTGCATGCGTGTGTGCCTGTGAGCGCGTATCGAGTGCGCACGTGTGAGCTACTTTCAAAAGTTTAGTACTAAAGTTTAGTACGACATTGATGTTAAAAAAATAGTTGAAAATTGGCACTTTCATGAGGCATCCTCGTTAAAGGCAAAAATTGAAATTTTAATATAGCTGCCTCATAAAAATTGAAAGTTTACATTTTTATATAACTTTTTCGCAATAAAATATAGCTGATGCATTCACATAGAAGGAACTTTGCGAATGAAAGACCATTATAAAAAAGTGACATAAATATGTTAACTTTCACCTTTCAAATTTGGTGAAGAAGACATATGAAAATTTCAATTGTTGTATTTCTTCCCCACATCGCTCATCGTTTTCCTCTATTCGGTATGCCTTTCACGTAGTCTTGCGTTCTCGTTATCGCAAGCTATTAAACCGTGACGATACTGAGTCATCATCGTAAAACGAATTCACGCTAAAAAAAAAAACGGAAAAAACAACGTTTATAGTTGGAACTCTGTTCTTTTTTTTGTGGAAATAAAGATAATCGGGTTTACGGTCCCATTGTTGAAATCGAATTGAATCGATGAATTTGCGAATCGATATTGCCAAATGGTTAAACATTCTTCTAATTTTCGGCTGCACCTTTTTTTATTTTTATTATTATTATTATTATTATTATTATTAAAGGAATCTTGGAAAGAATTTGACTATAGTGTGTTCATCTATAATATGCGGTAATATTAGCGGTGGCAAAAAGTAGCGTGATTTATTAAGTTACGAAAAATTGTGTTTTGTGTCGGAAAACGTTGTACACGTGGAACTCTGACACAGAGTTAAACGATAACGTAGATAACGGTCCCCGATACCCTCCCCCTGTAATCTCTGTAATTAGCGTGTCTGCGTCTCGGCTTAAATAACGCTGTGAACATGTATTCAACACACCGACACACTATCTAGACTGTGTGCACTATTATGGACTTTCCATTGTACGCTGACACGCGGTGAAATTCAAGAGACCCATACGAGGGACTTTAAAATATTGTGCCTTAGTTCGAAAGCGATTGTTTCAAACTCATTTAAACCCATTTCGCAATGATTTCTTTTATTTTTCTAACACACCGAAAAAAATCTCTGCACAGAATTTTTCATCGCACGAGTTTATAAATTCAACCTTAGAGCGTTCAAAAATCGAAGTGGTTTCACCGAAGAATTAAAAAAAAAAAAGATGTTATTATTTCTAAACTCGGAAGTATCGAAAAAGGCTCGTTTCCCTCGTGCAACAGGAAGAGAGAATCCAACTTTGGAATGTAGAAAAAGTGTCAGTGCCGGACGTGAAGAAGTTGAAGAGAGCGCATGGCAAATGCAGTAACGGCCCAGAAATCCATAAAACCGGCTGCTCTCCTCTTAGCACCTGTACACGTATAAAATCCATTGCAAAATACTGGCGCTATGTACCAAGGCACAAAGATACAAGTTAAACCATCTAACGAAAACCGGTTGGCCGACGAGTCGCGGAGGGCGGTGGAGATAGAAATCATTGAGCTGTACGATTTGTAGCCGACTACTGTGCCACACCGCCTCAGCTTCCGATCTCGACGTCGTTCCCGCTACCGATGCCAGTTTCTTTTTGGTAACCGTTCTTCGATAATCTCTCAAAGTCAAGTCCGGATCAGCGGAGGAAGAGACGGGAATGATTTTTGAGATTTTATCATCACCGAGGTGGAATTAAAAATCCGAATATTAAAATTTCGCAGGTGAAAAAATTCGAATCGAATTATCTCACGCTCGTGTTATTACCGATCGAAGGTAATAGATCGAAGCCGCAAAATTGCCCAGAATTTTATTTGATTGTATTGTTATTATTATTAAATAATACAAAATTGTCGAGGCATCGTTCAGCGAGTAAGAGCGAATAGGCTCGAGCGTACGGGACGCGCCGTTATAACGGCGCGAGGAAGGACAAAGTGGCGATCGGATGGAGCGGCAGCAGGAAAGAGCGGCTATTTAAGAAGTGAGGAGAAGGAGGGGGTTTTCTATGGCAAGCTGTACACTGCGGGAGAGAGGAAGAGAGTGAGGAAAAAAAAAATCGCGAGAGATTTCTGAGTAAGAGGCGTGCAAAGGCTCGAACTCCGTAACAGTAAAGTACAGTGTGCCGGTAGTACGGCAATGCCGTAACGAGCAGAGCGCGGCTTATAGCGCTTTTTCCCGTGCATTGACCTCGCCGAGGCGTCTTTGATACTAACCTCGCCCAATCTTTGCTCAACCCCTTCCCACCGTTTTCTCTCGTTTTACGTCAACACGCGAAACTTCAGTGTGTAACGTATCCACAGCGCTTTTGCGCTTTTAACGTATAATTTCGTTAATTAATCCAGAAGACTATCAGAGACGAATTTTTTTTTTTCGGTCCTTCTATCGGAGCTCGAACTGCTCGAGGGCCTTTTTCTGTTCGAATTTGCGGAGGACACCGAGTTTGGGGAAAAAAATTCGTACCTTGTACGCGGCATAATTAAAAATTATCCTGAGGCTTCTTCTTCCGATGGGCGTGAATGTCGAAAGCCGACGCTGCTAATGAGTCACGGACAACGACATATAAAAAAATGGAAAACTAACGGAAAATCTGCAAATCTCACAAATATGAATACGGGATAGTGGTTTATTGCGAGGATTTTCCCAGTCAGACTGTCAACACATTTTCGTTAAATACGTCGATTCAAAAACCCAACTCTCGTGACAATGGAAAGTGAGGCGATTGAAAAAAAAAAAATGAGTTACAAACGGTTAAATGAGCTTCTTCCACGGACTTAACTATACGCGGTGAGTCACACTTGGTGGCGTGACCCGCATTCGGTTCTCTCGTCCACAGATTATTATTATCATGGCTGTTATTCCTAACAAACTCATTTGTATTTCCTTTATTTTACTGCATTGTATTTTTCACCTTACGTTCATCGCTTGTGTTGCACAACTGTTCATTATGAATCGTTGCATTCCTGCGTATGCATAATAAATATTTTATTCTATTACTATTATATATTGGAGTAAAAAAAAATATTTTTATATTTATCATACAAATTGAGATGGATTGCAAGTTGACCCAACCGACCAATACAATTGTAGGCGATTCGTTGTCTGCGAATTTTGTGTCTCTTGCCTTTGTGACCAAAGCTATGATCAATCATGTTCGTTGCAATTAATTCCTCAAGCAAATCGAAACGAAGAAATAGGGTGCGTGCAGTCGACTGCTTCTTTCCCTTCGTTTCTTTCTTCGCAAGCGCGTTTATTCGTCTCCCCTCTCTCTGGAGCAAATACACGAGCGCGTCCGTCTATTTTATTTCCAAGAGCGAAACTTGTATTTCCTGGGCAATGTCGCGAACAAAGGAGAAAACTGTGCCAAAGAGAATCGGAGTCATAGCGGAGGATCCGACGATGATACGCGAATGGGGGGAAGGGTGGGGCGACAAACGGAGTATCTTACAGTAGAACGTCGCTTATCCAACATTCTGTCCAGCATGGATTCCATAGCGGAATCCGACACGGAGGCTCGGATAAAACAGATAGAGCAGCGATGTCCACCCAGGTGTATTCGCGGCAGGCGATAACAATTCAACGAGTCAAAAATCCCCACCATCTTGAATATGGTTAATGATTTTTAAACATATTCAACCGAAAAAATAAAAGTGGTTCAAATTTTTTAAATATTTTTTGTTTACCTCATTTCTTCAATATAAAAATTAATTTTCGGTTCTGGAGTAAAAATGATCGAATTCTGACGTGTTTCAAAACTATTCACCGGAACCTAATGACTTTTATTCTAATAACGGTAGAATTTTATTTCAAGTCGTATATAATTTCATTTTTATTTCTGCACGCTTTCTTGACAATCCACTAGAGAAGTTAGAGCTGTTTTCTCTGGTAGAGTAGTGAGCTGTAATTTCAACGTGCCACGTTACCTCGTATAAACAGGATTCTACTGTACACTCGGAATTTTCCCCTCGCTCTTCGCCTGCGCGGAAGGGATCGTTTCCTTGCTCCGCTCGCAACCGCACGCGCTTTATTCTTCATTCCCCACCGCACCCAGCAGCGGCACGAGGAGTATGAAACAAAGGAACATTACTGGTCCTATATACCAGTCCGTGAAAATCCCTACCCTCTGAATCCATCTCCCCCTCCCTCATCCCTTTGCCCCGGTCACCGAACTTCTTCCATACGCAGCTTTTCATCTGTTTTCCGGTTCCGAAGACAAACGCGCCAGCGCGCGTCCTGTACGACTTTAAGCCTTGCGTGGCCCCGATTTCATTGATCCTTCGTGTAGGTCCACGCGACACGCTCCGTCGCGGTGTTACACAAACCAGGAAACCTGCGAACACAGAAACCCAAATCGAAAATGCCGCTGCCGGTGCGTTATCGTGGACACGCTTCTCCGACGCGTCCGGAGTGGGAAAACTATAGGGGTGATTTTTTTTTTTTGCGGAGTGTTTCGAAAAAAAATTTATCGAGGAAAATGGAGGTGATTTTTTTTAGGTAAACGATTTGGCCTCTGAACCATCCGTGTAGAATTATAAACGTATTTCATCTCGAGTAAAGAGATGAGAGAAACTGTGTCGGGCAATTTTTTTAAATTCTGGCATTTATTTATTTTTTCTCGTAAGTCGGTGGAATATTTTGAAAATTACATATTTTGAAGATAAATCGTTTACATTTTGAGGATAATGGTTCGGCATTTGATACACGTGTGCAGAATTCAAGAAGGTGATTATATTTTTATGTGAGCGCTTCAACGAGGAAGATTGTTGCGGCTACGTTAGAAACCGTGTCAGACAATTAGTCTTTATATCGCACTGCATTATTTTTTTTTAACGCCAACATTTAATGTTCGCACATTATCAGTAAAATCATTCTGTCTCGTCAGCGTCTCTGCAGAAAAAATACCATTGTATTTCTACGAAAGATCTTCCGCGAAAAACGTTGTTACGTCTTCGCGAAAAACGTTGTTACGTCTTCGCGAAAAATTGTCACGCAATTTTTTTTCAATCCTCACATTTTAATTGGTTTTACTCGTCATTGGAATTTTGAAGGATCGACATGTCCACCGAAAAATCGTCGCTCGGTGAGAGAAATCCGCAATCCATGTTTTCTTCAATTAAAATCAATTGATTAATTTATAAACGTCATTGTTGAAAAAAAAAAAAAAAAATTAATGTAGGTTTTTTGAGAGTCGAGTGTTGCGTTTCGTAATAATTCTTGCCCGTTGAGATATGTAAGGTAGTGCAGCGTATAGGTGTGTCGCCGTGCCGCGGCGTGCTGCAGCTCGAATACTCGAAAGAGTAACTAACCGGGGCAATGAAAAGCCGGCGAGAAGTCACCCATACACGCAGGAAAACTCGTTGCATTGTACCGCTCACCGTGCCGCGCGAGCTCTCCAACTGTGTGGGTACTTTGTGCCGGTACAGATGTTTATATATACATATATATTTTTAGCACGGTTAGTAACTCTTGTTGCTAGGGCATCAGCTGATCCGAGGCAGCAGGCCGTGCATGCGTCAGTGACGTACCAACTTCGCAGAGAAAATCGTCAGCCTTTAAGGCGCAAAAGTTAGCAATGTCGCCCCGACGTAGTCATTGACAGCTGTCGGAATTTGTAGACGATTTGTAGACGATTTTCCATCGGACGATAATATTATACAAGACAATATACTTTTAAAAAAAATAACGAGTAAAATAATACTGTTTTTATAGTTGGAGCTAGCTTACGTACTGTTGATAAAAAAATTTGAAGCTCCCAATTAAAATCGACGATATTTGAGAATCAAGTGCAAGTTGTACCAAATGCCATTTTATCTAGTCGAAATAATATTTTATCGATAGTCAGTATTGACTTGTGTGTGCTGTTGGTGATTAATTCCGATTGACCGGTATTTCATTTATCCGGGAACTCTTCGATGCCGGTTAATCGGAGTTTTAATGTATTTATATTAATATTTGTAGTTTATATAATTATATATTGTATGATAGTAATAATATGGTATAAGAGAATATATATTTTTAATTTGAACTGTCAATGGTAACATTGGAGCAACGTTGTTAAAGTCGATGACATCGCCTTTGCCGATTTTTTCCCAACTGCACATAGCTTTTCGTACGCGACGTTTCATCCTGCTGTACCAGATTTTCAAAAACCGCTTTTTTTTCTTCATTTTTCGTATTTGTGATGTTTTTTTTTAATTTGTCTACGGATTTAACGTACGTTTAGTTCTGACTCTTTCCGAAGAAAAAAAAAATCGATAAAAAAAATTTATCAATTTTCAACGACAAATTCCGCCTCTAAAAAAATCCAATACTCATGTGAAGAAGCCACGCCTAAAAAAAATTCAATCTCCAATGATGAACGCGCTTGAAAAAAAAAAAAAAAAAAAACAAACAAAAAAAATTCCGCCTCGTAAAATGATAAAATTTTTCGAGACCTCGTCGCAATTTTTAGGCACCATCCTCGGGGCGACGAGGGCTCCGGAGATAATTCTTATCTCGCTTGCAACGTCTCTGCGCCGATGCACATTTCGCGAGCTGAAATTATCGAGTCGAGAAGTTAAAAAAAAAAAAAAAAGGAAAGACAAACGCAGAGCAGAAATCAGCGGAGCAAGTACAGAAGAGTTTTCGGCCGAGCCCGCGAGTTTAACGTATACGTCACTGTCGCGTTACGTCGATGAATAGGAGAACCGGCGACTTTGCCCCCTCCACTGCCGGCACTGTGGCGCCCCCCACCATCGACACCCCGGCCAGATGATCGCATGGCAGCGGTACGGTTCTCGAGGCGTCAGTTAGCAACCGGCGCTCTTTCGGCGTAGCTCGTTTTTTTAAATCATCGTACGGAAACAGCTTCATCGTAATGTCCAGTGTAACCTGAGAGTCTGTGCACCTAGTGTCAGTGTAACGACAATTTTATTACCCACGTTGTCCGCGCCATTTTCGATTTCCCTTGGTACGCTCGAAACCTTGCATCTTCAATTTACAACAAAAAAAAATAATATATATATATAAATATATATATACGTATACAAAATATACGATAAAAGAGCAAGTACGTCGAGACGTCAGCCTGTAGCGATGAGCGTGGGACAAATGAAAAGGGAGGAAAATTCATGAGGGGAAGGGGAAATATTTGAGAATAAGGAAAAATATAACCGGCACTAGGATCGGAAATCCAGGTATACGAGAGACACGATAAAACAGTCAAGTGGACCATCGTCAACGCGTCGATTAAAATCGATTACGTCTGTGATATGACTCTGACCGATTGTTTCGTACTATTGAGCGGTGACGGTTTTCGGACTTCCTAACGTAATTTACACGCGAACGGAGATCCAGTGGTACTTTGAATATATACATTATTACTAACTGTATGATATTGTACGATATATATATGTATATATACATACACGAACTGGGAGTAAAATAAATCGGCAATTCTGTACTGCGAAATAAACGAGGAGAGAGTCGGATGAGAAATTTCGTAATTAAAAGAAGCATCGATTATCGACGTAATATTTGTAAATACCGTTGAATAAACGAGTCGGTAACCCGTGGGTGATTTAAAAATCGAACAACACGGATCCGCATTCAGTCCTGACAATTTACTATTTCACATATCGTAAAGAATTAAAAAAAAAAAAAAAAACTGTCGAAACGCTCGATTTGAGTTTTTCTTTGTTTTTCCACGAATCGCAAAAAAATTCGTACTTCCGGTACGCGAGGTTGTGCGTCGAGAATATCGTGAAGGAGAGCAACAACTAGCGTGATCGTAGCCTGTTTCGATGATCAGTGAATAAAAAAAAAAAAAAAATTAAAATATATTTTTGAGAAACAAAGTGCTTTTGTCGATATTATCATAAAAAATCTCTTTGGAAAAAGAGGGAGAACTCTGCCGAGAGGTGGAGTCGATCGCTTGCCGTGTCGGTGCAGCCAGAATGGGTCAAATTGGAAATGACGTGAGTGACACCCGTAATTCAATTAGTATTGTTACTCGATCTCGGGTTATTTTTTTTTTTTTTCCTTTTTTTTTTTTTTTTTACATCACCTCGAATTAACACCGTCAATGTTTGCTCGTGGATCACGCGAGCGCCCAGAATTTGTCCTGAAAAACGACAATTTCTCACTTTTTTCGGGTGACTCGAAGCCATTGCGAGAGAAATTTTGCGAAAAAATTTTTATCCGAAATCAAACTTGTGGGTCGCGAAATTCGTTGACGAAACTCGTTGGGACAATCGTTTTGGATTTTTTTTTTTTTTTTTTTTTTTTTTTTTTTAACGAATTTCAGAGATTAGATATCGTCGATTACGAAAAGAAAAAAAAATAGATAGAATTCAAAGAGGGCGGATGATAGTCGAACATATGAAATAATATTGATTCCCCGCAAGAGATAGCGACGATTTATCGTTTCGAAATTTATTTAATCGGGCGGATTCGATAAGAGTCATTTGATAAAGTCGCTTTTGCGAGAAAAAAAAATGAAATTTTTATCGATAAAAAAAGAAAAAAAATTAAAAAATAATCCCTATGTCATTATAATTGTGACAGTAATTTTCGATAAAATAATAATATCACAACTCTAATATTAGTTGCTTCCGAGCGACAGGTTGCAGTTTGTCTGCGAGAGAATTATCTCGTTAAAAAAAAAATTATTATTATCATTATTACTATTATTGTTTCAATGTCAGGTCGTGCGTTAAATAATCGGCTATAGCGGCCGGCTCTGTGAGATCCTCAAGTGCATCTGTAAATTTATTTCGTCCCTCGAAACATTATATTTAGTTCATCCTTCGAGGGGTTTATTAATAGCGAGATCGGTAATCCACGGAATGCGAGATGCAAATGCCCGTGCGTGCGCAATTTCCCACGCGAATCGTCCCCGACGTTTTCTTTCTCTCGTATTTTTATCTTTCAATTGCAAAAATTTTACGAAATATTCGTCGGATATTTCGCCGTTCATTTTGTCGTTGGCGTTGCAGATTTTCTTGAGTCGATTTTTTTTTTTTATCTTTCCTTGACAGGGAAATAAGTCGTTGGTAATTCGGGCCAAGATTTATCGGAGAAACGCGAGAGATGGAAATTATTGTCGCTAAGACGACTGGATAATTCGCGCGTTGGTCGACGATTCGAACGCTCGATGGCCACGTTTTTGAGCCGCCTGACGACTGCGCCGGTTCGCCGATAAAGCTGCTCGCCGGTACACCACGTGAGACACGTGGATAAAACCATTGGCGCTTGAACAGCGTCGAAGGGACGAGAAAATAAAAAACGTTCAAATATCCGACTCGATAAGATGCGTTTCAGAAAAACTGCATTCGCATGATAATATTTCGATTTATGTCTGTAATCGCCTATGCGTGCCGAATACTGATCGAAGATCTATAAAATTATTCTTCGACCTTCCCGATTAACCAGAGAGCGTATATTATTTATGAATAATATTTGCTCAATAAATAAGAATATCATCAGCATAAAGAGCACACTTCATTTATAAATTATAAATTATAAAACGAACCGTTCACTGGCGGACCAGTATGTAATCATTCAAAAATCGATGAGTAATCCTTCTTTATTTATTCTCAAACATACAGAATCTTCGCACAAAGTTTCTAATCCGAGTAAGAAAATAAGAGGAAAAAAATCAAGAAAATAAAAGTGCATTACGAGTACAATATTTCGACGGCAATTTGTACCGGAAACAGGTCTCAGTGCCATCGAAACGGTCTCCAACCGAGAAGGCAATTTTATTTATTAACTCTCACATATATACATGACGGTCCAAGGCCTACGACGAATAGGTCAAATAGGTCGGACTGAAGGTAAAACGATACTGTGAATAAACTTCAGAGTAACCTATCTCGCTTCCTATCCAATGTTTATGTACATACTTTCATATATATATATATATATATATATACACACACACACACATATATATATATATATATATATATATATATTGAAGTTCTTGGGCCAGTGGATTCGCCAATCAATTGTGGAAATGGTGCGTGTACGACCCAAATCCCGGAAGCGAGAAGGAACGGTGGGAAAGGGGACGATAAGGTGGGGTTGAAATGCCCGAGGGTTCGCCTGGATAACCGTAGGGTCGAATGTTACAGGTACGAGAGAAGAGCTTTTCCACCTTCCCCGTTGTCCGTGAATGCGCGTGGACGAAATAAAACGGAGAAAAATATTTCCTCTCGGGCTCCTCAACTTTATCGTCTGGTTTCGTCAGCTCTCCTTCGACTCTCCGGCTCTCTTCGTTTCCCTTTCCTTCCTGCCTACTGTTTATTTTATCTGACACTTCTGCTCTCCCCTCAACCGTTCCACTCGGCTCGCATAGCATCAATACATTTTCTGCACGTAAAACGTCAGTGCGTCGAAAAAACACGCACACACACACACACACACAAACACAAAAAATAGAAGTAAAAAATACGGAAAACGTTGGAAGGGCGTGTGCGTCACTTATTTGACACAATTATTTTCACGAAGCTTCGTACACCAATTTCCAACTGCGAATCGAACAACAACACTTTTCCTTCTTGTCATGCAATGAAAAACGCTCGAAAATAGCATCGCACCGAAAATACGAGAATAATTTCCTATATTCAAACTAGAAGAAAAAATGGTCTCTCAATGAACGAAACTCACTGTACGAATTTTCGAATTTCGATTTTACACAATGATTTGTTACTTCGAACCCAACTGCGCTCAGAACAATGCCATTGTCTCTTTATTTCCTTTATCGTGCAAACACTCGAATAAATAGCATCGTTACATGCAATTAATTTCCGATCATTTTTTTTTTTTTTTGCCCCATTATGGATTGACCATCACACACCCAATCGTCTCCCTTCTCGTTTCCGCAGCTACACCCTTACAACCCTTCTTTTTCTTCTTCGTGTACTTCGTATCCATCTCTATCTACATCGCTCTCGGGATCGTAAATTGTTTTCCAAGCCCAGACCGGTTCTCGAGAGATCTGGGTTCTCGTTTCCAGTGTTGTTTACGTGCGGTCATAGGCCGCCTTCGCCTCGGAGAGACCTCGAAAGCCTTCGCACACTTCTATCGCTGCGCGCGCATATTTCCATGCGTATTTACATCCCCGTCTATATATTTTTATGTATATATACACACACACATATATATATACGTGTGTGTATGTATAAACACACATGTATAAATACTGTGTACACACTGTCCGGCTGTTTCAGTCCGTGTTTTACTATATATAACCACAAGAACAGGTTCTCCGCCGAGAATAAGGTGCGTAAACAGATTGCCTCGTCGTTTTGCCGTGATGCGAATATATAAAATTTTCTATGCTCTCCGCCCCCCCCCTCCCCCTCTTCCCCTAACCCTCTCACTTCTCCCATCACTACCGCCCACCCCGCCCTCAATGAACTCGACGCTCGGCATAACAGCGTAATGAATTGCGGACGATTATACTTTGAGGTGTTCGTGAATATATTTTCGTGCTCAACGATGCATATATGCGAGCGACGATCACGCGATGGTCGTGTCGATGCGCTTTTGAAGCTTAAAATTTTTTTTTTTTTTTTTTTTGTATTATTTTTCTCGTGAAAAAATGTTTTGATCAATTGAAAATAGCGTCGATGACGAGACGCATGAAAATTTGTGAGGTGGCTGTTTTATCGAGACCCAGGGGCTCCGATAAACGTCGAGTGTCGCAGAGGGTGTCGATATTTTTTTTTTTGTAATGCCCACGGGCACGTAGACGAGCACGCGAAATTCCCGCCGATATCGGAGATTCAAATCGTAATAAAATTATATGTTTCGTTGGTGAGTACTTCGGGGATTTGTAATGGATAAATATTGGAACGGCAATTATCTCAAACGTGCGTCATTTAGATTTATCGAAATACAAATTAATCTGAGCATTTGTAATTGAGATCCTAACAATTAATTGCAATCGCATTGGGTGTAATTAGATTGCCCGAGTAATCTCATTACACCGTTGAAGTAATTAGAAGAGGAGTTACCGTTTCTACTACTCACGAGCGTCGGTGATCGAGATTGGTTCAAAGAAAAATGTTCAAAGTTCAAATAAAATGCGCGCATAATAATCGGTGTGAAATAGGGCCGAATTATCCGGGCGCAAATAGTGCAGTAAATTTTTTTTTTTTTGTCATCCATGTACCGTCACGATTATTCGATATTACCGTGGGTGCACTTTTCAAGTTAATCTATTCGTTCGGTGGGTTTTCCCCATTTCGATAATTACCAAAAAAAAACTTTTAATCGGCAAAAAAAATTGTTTTATTTTCTCTTCTCACAAAATAAAAAATAAAAACGGTCAAAGTTTCGCGAGGAACCGGGTCGAGTTATCGCGTCTTCTGAGGTTTTCATAAATATCGAGTGCAGAATTTTTTTTTATTCCATATCCACTGCCTATCACGCGACACTCTCGTCGAGACGCTTTACCAGTCCATCCTGTCGTTCGATGACCCAGCAGGTATTCGACACTGACCACAAAAAAATCTTCTCTAAAAAAAAACCCAAACACAAAAAAACCTTCGAATCGACTAGACGTTCGAGACTCCGTAAAAAGCGATTCAGGTTATCGGTAAGTTAAACAGCTTAGATCGTCGCAAATCGCGATGACAAACAAACTCGTTTTTTTCGCCGATGTATGGAATTTTTTTTCTTTTTTTTTTTTCTTTTTTGTCTTTCGTAACTCGTGTCCCCCAGCAGCGCGCAATCACCGGGTCAGTGATATATATACACGTCGTCGGAACGTCGTAACTGCTGCGGAGGCAACGATCGGATGAGATCTCTAGCCTTTACCCATCCCAGTTAGAAAGTCATTGTTTACGATGTTTGGTGGCCTCACCCGAGAACCGGTCGCGCTCTTGTAGTCCGGCTCTTGCGTATCTCGAGTCGGATATCTCCCAGCGGGCGATAGACCCGACGAACGAGACGACTTTTAAGAAACTCCGCATTATTGGATGACGTTCAATGACAATAACAATGATCGAAAATATATTATTTTTCGGACTTTGAACGGTCGAAAAAAAATTATCGGCTCATTGGCACGGACTGGAAGATTTCATGCAATTGCAACATTAAATTTAATGTACGATTGCGATGAAAGATTCATACGATTTTTCCTCGGTATACATAAATATGACCGACAGCTGAGCTGGGTTGTTTTTTTTGTGCCGATCGACGAAATACGTCTCAGCTTGAGTGAGTAACACGTCATCTTCTCGTTTCGCCATAAGTGAGTTTAAAGCGCAAAGAATGGAGCCGGTGCGTGTCGGGCACGGTCGTCGATGCCGATAGCAATCACACGGATTTTATAACCGAGCTTAGCAATTCGGAATAGGAAGTCTTTTTCCCCTCGTTTATGATCGTGGCGCGACCTTTGACGTCGCGGCACGATCAAATCTGTCCAGCCGTATGTCCGTACACCGTGTACGGCGATCCACGGAATACTCCACAATTTATTTATATTTCTTTCTCCAAATTTTTTTCCTATCCTTTTTTTTCGAATTTTTTGGATCCAATTTTTTTTTTTTTACATTTGTATTTTCTCTGTGACTTTGCATGCCGTGTGGTTCGGTTTGGCCACGCATTTCCGATCGGCCAATCACTGGCCCAAGACTATCAATCGTGCGGTTCGTCCCACTGTCATCGCCAGTTGGATTGGAAGCCGAGGAGAGATAGAGCAAGAGGGCAGTGGGAACTCGATAGAACGGAAACTTAGCGACATAGCTGTAGAATGAGATGGGCGACGGGGAGAGGGAAGCATATAGAAGCTTCGAGCGGAGAATCAGCGGATAGTCCAGGGTGTCACGTGATTCCTGATAATCGATAGGGTGACGTCACAGCCAAGTAACTTTCGACCAATCGGCGGAAAGGCATGGGAGCCTCCGTCGAGCCAGGCCATTCACTGATAAGACGAGAGCATCGAACTTCCACGGCACGGCTCGCTTCGCGATCTTCGCCGCGCTTCTTTGTTCCACAGTGTCAAACTCGATTGTCTCTTTTTCTCTTTTATTTTATACTATTTTTGTAGGGCGATAAAAATCCTATTGGAGTAAACTGTCGAGGGGACGAACAAATGAAAAAATCTTTTGGGTATTTTTTTTTAAACAGTTGAAAAAGATATTGTGTTTTATTTATTTCTGTCGTTGAATTAAATTCTGTGAAAAATTCTACCCGTAATTCCAATGCTGGTTCCACAATGCTTACTGTACGCCAAAACGCTATATCGGTACTTCTCAGTTCCGCGTAGATAACGCAGCCGACTCTCCTCCGGGAACGTCGAGAACTAATAAGTAGGGACTCGCAAATATTCGAAAATTTGAATACCACGAGATCTTACTTGAATGTTGGAAATATTCGAATAATTGTGCATATTTGAAACGTTATTTATTTTACATTATTCGAAACTCTACAATGAACCATAATCCTATTATATATAGGTATTATGTCACCATGCGCGAGTTAAAAAAAATGTTCAACACTTTTCGATAGCGTAAGAATATGAAAAAAAAATCAAGTGTGTGGGAGCTACTACGAATATTGTTATTCAACAAATAATCGGGCAACTCAATGATCGTCCTTCATAAAAATAATTCGTTTATGCTTCTCAATGCGTGGAAATTTTTTCCGAATTTTTTGCAACCTTTGGAAGTCGCGTTTTTTATAGGTTAGTGATAAAAAAAAAGGCGATCTTTAAAGATCACAAAAATATTTCTAGATTAGGAAAATCCGCTGGGAGACAACAAATTGCGCACTGTGATCGTTTGAAGCGTGAAACTTCGTGTCAACAACATTGAAACTCATTAGTATTTTCTTTGTCTGCCTCCAAAAATCTCACCTATTCAAACAGCCAGATCCGAGCACATCAAATTCCAGTTTTTATCGTTACGAAAGATAAACAATTTTACACTATTTTTATTCGATACCAAAAATAAACATAGTGAAACGTGAATTTTTATTTCGAATCGTCGCAGATCGTTAAGTAAACAACTTATCGAACATCCAACTCGAAACCTTAAAATATCATCGACGAACCAATCACCGAGGGCCGAACGGTTCACTCTTTGTGAAATAATGGTACCTTCCCGTGATTTATGGCCTTGTTACGAAATGTCTTTCTGCCGAGGCATGTCGAAGAATAAAATAATCGCTGGACAAAAAAAAAAAAAAAAGAAAACAACCTCGAAGGTCTCACGTCGAAGGTATTCGTTCCGTAGGAGCGCGAGGAAGATTGAGATTGCGAGCCCAAAGCCGAGTGCCCAGAGGTTGCCTCATAGGTGAGAGAGAAAAGTGTAAGAAGTGCAATATCGAGAGCTACGCTTGACTATTTATCGTCGCTCGACGATCGTTTGGAGCGCGGGAAAATGTTCCATTTGGCTGAGAGAATAATAGCGATGGTTGGCCCTGATGGCCGCTAATCCGTCTAATTCGATATCCACCTCGGGACCTTATTTCCTCGACAAGCCCAAGGCCCAAATATCCATCCATATATGCATGCCTTCCGGGCATAAATGTATGCCGTATCGTGTTTTGTTACACACCAGGCCAGAACTACCTCTCTCCCCTCCTCACACCCCTCCCCCCCTCTCCCTTGTTCGCTTGATCCAGTGTGCTTGATACATTAAATCTCGTGTATACGTGTATACACGACATTAGGCAGGGAAGCACACGTGACTCGAAAGGGTAATCACGCTCGAGTGCCGATAGCACTGTGAGGCATGCATGTATTCATGAAAATATCCACTTGTTGGTAACGTTTCACGGGCTCCCTCGTTTGACCCTCGAAGCCCCTCTAGAACTGTTAGTCGACTGGTCTTTATTTTTTATTTCCTTTATTTTTTGCTTACCCGTGTAGAAAGCTTTTATTTTTGTAAAAATTCTTTAGTATTTTTTTTTAATTTTCTTTATAGCAAAAAACAAATCTTACTAATTCGCGTGTAGTGCCACAAGTCTGATGTTTAAAAAAAAATTATTCGATTAAGACTCAGCGCACAAAGTCGACCTCGTTAACGGAAAAACCTACGAGATACGCGTGCGATGAGAGCGTTTGACATTTGCAGCGCGTCCCGGTAACGAAATTGACGAAAACATTTCGTTTTGCAACACTCGTCCGTAACCGAAAGTTAGGAAACAACTCGTCGTCTCCTCACACGTCCTTCACGCGAACCCTCGCGTTTCCGCCTTTTATTCTTTCCGAGGGAATTAATTCCGAGAAGAAGCCTTTTGTCTCGCACTCCAGCCAAGCGAAGGACAATGGCAAGTCGCTGGAAAATCCAACCCACCAAGTGTAAAAATTCTTCAGAAACAGAAACCCTTCGTCACAGAGCGTTGTCCGGAAATAGTTTTGGAGCGATACGAACCTTCGTTTTATTCGGTCTTTACCGGATAAAAGAATCGGACGATTGTTCGTAAGGTTTCCACGAGAAGAGACGGATTGCCCGAAGTTGAAGCGTTGCTCCGTGCCAGTCAGTGCCTCGAAGTTGCTCAACGTCGGACCAACGTATGTTAATTTTCCGTCACACAGTGGCTATGATAAAAACACAGTAAAAAAAGAAAGCGAAAGAAAAAACATAGTTGAAGAAGATTCTAAAAAAAAAAAAAAGGATAAAAAAACATCCAGTGGAGACCAAGGAAGCTTTCTCCTGTATCGGTCGTACATTTTCTCGTTTAAGGCGACGGGACTATGAATAGAGTCGTCTGCCCAGCTCAGCCATGTTTTCGTTTTTTTAACTTCAAAATGTTTTCTTTGAATTCGACTTCCGACCTCGAGGTAGAAGCGTCGTCTCGTTCGTCTGTTAAATTGCCCGACTCATCCGCCTTATTTTAATTTATGCGGGTTCGGTATTTCATAAATGTGTGTCGGCGGTAAGCTTGCATGACGGCGAACGAATCGGAGTCTTCTCGACGATGATTCCGTCGCGCCACGTGGTCGTTTAAAGGGGTCGAGCTGCGTTTTACCATATTTCCACCTCCGGATCTCTCGGCAGTCCTCCGTGTGCCGGTGGTTTTTTTTGTTTTGACCTCACCACCTCCTTCCTATTCAGACGTGCCTTCTCGGAGTTGCCTATCGGTTTAGTGCCAATGAGTGTCCGTGCGAGTATTTGTGCGAGCATCTGCGAGTATTCGCTGCTAGTATTGACATACCGCGAGTATCCGGACGACATGAACTCATCATTGTGTAGATTTACGATACTACATTATATTATCGTCTGGCTAGGATAGCAACTGTTCGCGATATTATTAAATTACTAACGATTTTGTTGGGCATCGACATCACTATTACACAGGTCACGTCATCCGGGACGTTATCTGGTCTCGAGGGCTTAGAAAAATTCGCGTCGAAAAGGTCTCGTCGTGGGTTTCCGATTGTCGGGGAAATCGTAGTTGCGCGCCTAGGGAAACGCGATCTGAGCGGGATTTTCTGACGCCGCTTCGCTAGTGGTGTTAGAAACATATCTGTGACGGTTTCAAACATACACGCGTGTCGAGAACGACACTTTCACAGCTACTCGGCTCGAGAAATGTTGTTTCAGGCCACGGGCGAACCAGCGTCGACTGTGCTACGACGATGAACGCCGGACGAGGCGAGCTCGTTCCCCGCCGGCTCGCGAGCACCGAAAGGACACGCGATTTTTGGGCCGTTAGTCTGAAACGATGAGATCAATTGCTTCGCCCTTTTACCAGGTGGGGAGAGGCAAAGTTAGGCGATATTTGGATCAAACAAGTCAGCTGAAGAGCTCTGCATACGGAGGAGAAATTATGTCGGAGCGATCGAGCCGTCACAGTCTTTAGCGTTGTCGACGCTGGCGGAAGCCCGATTGCATTATCGTCGAGCTTGCACGATAGATTTGTGTGTCGCGTGTTCCGAGGCCGAAGTCCGAGGCTGAGACGAAGGAGACCGTCGTGATACCAAACAGAACACAATAACACCCAGAAAAATTATTCACTTCACTGCGTTCATTACGTTCGAGGGAAACATTTTTTTTTTCATCATGAAAAAAAAAATTATTTTATTCGGATAGATATTTTGCTCAAACCGAATAAACGGCGAATGAAACTTACGAATATTTTCATTGACGGTACAAATTTTAGGGTAAATTTTTTTAGGAACAACTTTTTAACGTATGAATACGAAAAAAAAAGTGACAATTAAAATTATCATGTGCTTGGTCGGCTGCAAAGAAATAATTTTTTTTTTTTTGCAACAATAAAAGTCCATCACCAACATTTTTTTTCGAACTTTAGGCGTTTCCTGCTCGCACGTTTGGAAGGTGGATTCGTGATTCGGAGGGGAATCGTGTCGTCTTCTACGTAGATAAAAAAAGAACCCGATTATATGTATCATGCCTCGGAGTGTGGAGTTATTAGGTTTGATTCTTCTCGTTAGGCTTGACTGGTAGAGTCAAACGGTCGTCGCAATGAAAGCTTCCGTCTTCGCCTTCTTACAACGCCCACGTAGCCGCACGCTGATGTTAGCAACCATACATTTCACCTATCGTTTCGTGATGTTCCAAATTATGAAAATTTCGTGAGAATATTTATCATTAACATTGTTATTGACATAAGTACGAACGGTGTTCGTGGAGCCAGACGAGCCAACGATGACGGCGACGATTCGTAACGTTGTTGACGCAATATATATATAGCTAGTATAATGTGCGTCGAGGCCCGACAGTTGAATCGAATTCAATTCAGCGATTCTGTGTGAAACTAACTTTTCGTTTTTTTTTCAAAATCGATATTCAATGTTACCGAATATCGTAAAATATGTTTGCTTTTTTCTCACTATTTTTTATCCAAGACAGATATTTTCGATAATTCGGTAATCGAATATGGAAAAAATTTCATAATTTCACATAAATTTTTTCGCAAACCCGCAAGTTCGGTTTTACTTTCTCGTTCATCGTCCGAGTCTAGCTACAGAAAAGAAGCCTAAATTCGCACATCGTGCGCACCATTACGAATTTCTTGGTGATAAAAATGTGTAGAATAAATGAATGAAAAATGTATGATTTATTACTAAAGCGGTCGGGAATTGTGACAGTCACTCAATCGCGCAAAGTCACGATTTCTCATACAGTCGCTTTTCGTTTTAATTCCTAACTTTCACCAATTAGTTCGAGCTACCACAAAGGCCAATAACAAAGTACTTCAAAGTCGAGTGTCGAGATGAAAAAAGTAATAAATAAAAATTTAAAAGCGTCCACCTTGTTCAGTTGCAAGTCGTCCGCTCTGCACTCGTCCGAGCGTTTCAAAGTCCGGCATTAATCGGGCTAAACTACCAGGCATTGACTCACCGGGCATAATTATTAACGGTTCTCGGGCACCCGGAATGATAACACGTCGTCAACATGTTTACCTCTCCTGTACTCTATCCTTGTCCCTCGAATCGAATTACTGAACCTTCGTTGATACTGTCTATGTGAAAACTGGTCGTCCAAGTCGACATCAGCCTAGCCGGGTATCCGACCGAGGCGTCAGTTGATCGTTGAAATCGCGTCGGGATTAATTGAAGGGCATTATTGGCTCTCACGTCGCCGGACAACCTACCGTTATGTTTTTCGCGACACGGACAGTACATTCTTAAATGGCACAAAATTTGAAAAATGCATCCACGTAAATATTGCAATGTCCGTGTGTGCAACCGACGCGTCAGTTGATCGTTGAAATCGGGTCGGGATTAATAGGAGGATAAAATCGGCTTGTGCAGTTCGAGTCAACCCCCTGTTGTATCGTTCGCGAAATCGACGGAAACTTTGAATTTGTAAATTAAAAAAAAATCATCGTTTACTAAATCGGCCGTGAATGTGACAATAAAAAAGAAGGGAACTTACCCATTCGAATGTCGTGGGATTTTGAGATTCATTAATTTTCTTGCCGTTATCGCTGAAATCTTTTTCTTTTCGATCGTGAGGTGCCCGAAAGTCTTGCGTTACCTGCGATAAAGTGCGGGTTCTTAATTTTGGCTAAATTCGACGATTCCACGCATATTGGTTGGCGCATTACCCGGCCAAAGCCAACAAGAATTTTACGATCTTCCACGAGGCTACATCTGGTTCTCGTAAAGGCGACGTTGCCCGTACGCGTGTGTCTCTCGGAGTATTGCCCCACTCGGCGTGCACTGTGTTTGTGCTCATTCCGAGGTGCTTTTAAACTTCGCCGAGGCCCCGGGACTCCAAGCGGGGGACCATTTAAGATCGACATTTAGGCGTGTCGCTGTACGTTCAAGAAACTTGCTGAGAACCTATCCAACTTTTTTTTTTCCAACTTCCTACAAGAGGACCCGAAGGACTTTTTGATACTCCGAAGCATTTTCGCCATATGCGTCAAGGGAAATCGCTCGCGGTCTGGAGTTTGCGCATGCGTATCGAGTCGATTCGGGGGACGGGAATGATGAAACATACATATATATATATATATATATATATATATATATATATATATATATATAATATATATATATTATTTCTTCGATTATTCTATTTGAGTTCGTGCTAAATATAAACCGAGCTCCTTGGTGAGATCCGACAAGTGCGTCGTCTTTCGTTCCAAATACATTATCAATATATTTAATACTCAATAAGAAAAAAAAAAGAAGCAAAAAGAAAACTATAAATAGTCATCGAGTGATTTAGGTTTGCTCGCGGTCGACTATGATTTCATGTTAATGCACCGACGACGACGACGACGACGGAGACGAAGCCGACGAGGATAAAGACGCGGCGCTAATAGTCTTGTTTTCACGTCACGAAGAGCCTGTCTCACGATATCTTTGATAATGATAGTAGCTGAGCGCAGCATGTGCGAGAAAAAAAAAAAAATTGCTCCGAGTGACGGAGCTCAGGCATTTCTCATCTGTTTTCTGTCCACACTTTACAACATATATGCATATATACAGAAATACAGAAATACATAAATGTACATTATATATATATATATATATATATATATATATATATGTCGAGTCAATAATTCTCTTTCTCTGACCCGCCATCTTGATTTTTCTCATCTCGTTCACGCACCCTCACATCGAGCCGCTTCTCAATTTTTTTAAAACTCTTCTCCGCTCCGTCACGTCGCCATTAGCATCTCGGAGTCTCGATAAGATTGGAAAAGTAAGGCTCTATTAAAATTTATGTACTTGTTTGTCCGACGCTCTTGGGGTACGTTGCAAGCGCGGAGTACACACATACAGACACACACGCTTACACATCCGCACACGTGCTCACACATTCTCACACATTCTCACGCATTCTCACGCATTTTCACACATGCTCACATATTCTCACACATTCTCACACATTCTCACACATTCTCACACATTCTCACACATTCTCATATAAACGCACTCCGAGAGTTACATTATTCGAAGCGAACAAGGCACACATTCAGACTCGTAGCTGTTCTCACCAGCTCGTAAAGGGAAACTAGCGGGTGCATCCAAGATCGGAGGTACCCAAGCCGGGAGAGTCTCGTCGAGCCGTTACGATACCGTATTACTCGGCTCGCAACGCGCACCGTGTATCTTTGCAAGCGTGATGGCCTTCTCGCTATTGTATATCTATACCTCCCGAACCGATAATCTTGTTTACCAAAATGTCGATTCCCCAGTAATCGATCATTGTTGCTCTCGCGAGGCATCCGAGAGAGAGAGAGAGAGGATTGGTCCGTCAGACACGCTGTTGCGCAATGGTAATCGATGAATTATTTTTTCGGCGGACGTGAAATTGTAACTGAAATTAAAGAACAATGCATCCTGTCGCAATTTTCAATTCGAATTATCGGGGTTTGAACCGAAAAAAATAAAATTATTATTTATATTAAAACATGTAATTTCACTCAACGTATTACATTTTATTAACGTTGACGTAATTTTTTAAACTATATTCTACTTCTACTATGTGGTTTTATCTCAGTGTGTCATTCGTATTATCGGCGATCAAGGAAAATTGTATTGCATGTTTTGCCATAATTTTTTTTTTTTTAAATTTATAATCTAATTATAAATGGAATCGATTTCATCTCTCGCTGCAGATGGAATCTACGATACCCACACGTACCGATAATGTCGTACGAAGTTCCTTGCAACGCCTCGCAGCTGTAGAATCGTCGAAGATGCTCGGGAGATCCGCCGGATGTTGGAAGGTCGTAACTTTGTTGTGATCAGCCTCGAGCTCGAATCAAGCCAGCCGTGTCCGTAATCAGGATTGAATGGAATACACAACGCGTGTATCGCAAGTGGACGTCCGTAGAAGCCACGGGAGCTACCGAGCGTTATCGCAAGCCCGATCGCTCAATTAGAAACTTTGTTGTTGCTCGTTCCAACGCCTCGCTTTCGGTCTGAATTCTGAGCGGTTATTCGTGCCTCCAAAATAACGTTCGAGGGGGAACTGCTTCATGGCTATTATACTTCGCTAATAGCTGCTGTACTCGGCAAGACCATACAACGCTCGGAATCTGACGAAGAACACCGGTGAAGTCCTCAGAGTTTTAAATAATCAAGTCGAGTGGGCGCCTCAGAGTGCCGACTTATCACTATTTTGGAAAGTCCCGATGAATATCGGTGAAGCATTAGTCGGTTCGTTGAACCGTCGGTCTTCCCATCCGTCGGAATTGTGGCTCACCCTTTCTGGCTCCGACGGTCTTTTTCCTTCATTCTTTACCGTTAGAGATGAATATTTTCTGTTGCTAGCTCGTGCATGCCGGGACGTCGTGTTTTTTTTTTTTTTTTTTTTTTTTTTTTCCCGAAATCGGACAAGAGTGTCTTCGACGCTTCGGTACGGAAAATACGGGATTTGGATTATGTTTCGTCACGCGTCTTCCAAAATCCATTTAGTACTGTTTCGAGATTCTTTTCCCGATAGAACTCTCAAAAGTTTATTCGCTTCGTTTCCCTCCGACACATTAGAATTTTTATTAGATATTTATTTTTATTATTTTCTATCGAGAAGAATTGTGATCGGATTGAATCGCCATCCGATAGAGTTGCTGTCCAATAGAATTGTGATTCGATGGAATTGTATTTTTCTGAAGGTGTTCTATCGGTAGAATTGGGATACATTGAATGGCGATACGGTAGTTGTATCTGTTAAAAAGGTAAGAATGTCTTCACTTTTGCCACCGACAATTATTTTACGTTTCGTCGTATTACATCAGTCGAACAAAAGTCACAGCGCTGAAATTTTCCGTTCGTCTGACAGCTGTTTGTTATTCAGCTCGGAGCTTCGAGCTTCGTGCTATCGGCGGGTTTGAAGTACGCTGCCACGTATCGATCGAACGAAGAATACTTCTTGCACGCAGCGATCCGCGCGCGTGTACGTCGAGCACCGTGCGCCACGTACACTGAATACGCAAACGCAAAGCTTCGTCAATGGTTGTATGCGACACCTATGGGAAACGAGAAACGGAAAATTCCACCGGAAGAGCAAAGTAGAAGAAAATCTCGTGCACAGATTGGCCAGCTGTGCCCTCTTGTGTATGCATGCTTTGAAGTTTCGTTTCTATCTTTCTGTCCATCATCTTTTTTTTCTTCCCCTTCTACTCTTCGGGCGAGGAGCCAAAGATCCATGCCAAAATTCGAGTGAAATACTGTTTGCCTCGCTCAAAGCCAGGCCGCTTTTGATTCTGGTACACGCGCGTCACCGAGTCAACTTGAATACGATGTAGATGAACGCAATCAGCGTTGTTTCTTTTAACCTTCCCACCGACCCGTCTGCAAATTCGACGATCCACGGGGTTTTTTCTTCGGCGACTGATTGCAATTTTTGTATAACACGGAAAAAAAATGAAAAAAAAAATAGTACCTAAAAAAAACGTGAAATGTAAAAAAAAAAACGTCGTCAGGTTTATTTCCGGTGTGAAGAATTAAAATTGTAAAAAAAAAAAATGTAATCGACCATTGACCGTTATCAAAAAATTTTCCAGAGCTAGGCATTCACTCGGAAATATTAGAAATTTATTAGAAAATTATTTACAATCCGAAATAGTGTGAAAATGTATTTAAAATGCGTTTGCGAGTACTTCGTAAGGGAACTTTTCGTACTCATCTCAAAAATCAACGAATCAATGGGACGCATGGACGACTCAAATACCAAAAAATACCAAAAAATTATTATAGTACCTAAAATACGGATTTATAATATCCGAAATACATGAACTATTTGGAATACTGTCTAGCTCTAAAATATTCCATGACAGATCGATTATTCTCGTTTTCTTATCTTCAAATTAATTTGACTGGATTTTTTTTTGGTCACCCAATAGGTGGTAATCTCTCGCATACCACCAAGTTGGCGATACGAAAAAAATGTCTCAGGCACGTGGCTTTAATTGAGTAATATTCGCTATAACAACGCCGGCGAGCGGTGACGCAGTCTGTTATTTTCAATTCACCAGTCCGGCGTCCCGCTGTTCATCTTTAGCCGTGAGATTGTGGTATTAATAATATACGGACTTGCGATACGCGTGTGTGACTCGCACACAATTTCCCGTTGACTCGGTGCTATGAAACTGTGCGGCGTTGCAGCTGCGTGCGTTATCCGCAATAACAACATCGTGATCTAACCGATAGCAATAAAATATTGCGAGTTTTTTTTTTTTTTTTTCATCATTTTTTTTCTCTCTCACTTTTTGTCGTTCGATTTCATTTTCGCTCCTGGGCAACGTCCGAGTGCATCTGCCGATCGCCGTGAAAGCGGAGCGCTGCATGTATATGGCCCGTGAATATGTCACACACATATATGTATTCCTGGACGCGTTGATCCGAGAGGCTAAAAGTTAACTCCAAAATTTATGGGGCCTCACGAAGGTTCGAACGAAACCGGTAAGCCCGTCCACGCCTCCCGACAAAAATTCGACCGCTCGCAACAGTTGCAGGGGCCTTTATTAAATTTATTCACGCTCCGATCACGGGCCGCTGCAAGGAAGTCCCAACTACTCTAACTATCGACAACGGAAACGGGGCGATGATATTTCATCGTTGATTTTTTTTTTTAATTTTATATTGCCAAAGTAGCAATTTTTTAGTTCACTGATGAAAGAGAAATCGTTGTGAGAAATTGATTAAAGACTTTGAAGCTCCGTTTTGACTTCAATTTTTTAACTCTCAGCTCTGAAAAAAAATGTTCGCCTTTTTACAAAAAAAAAAAAATCACTTAAAAAACATCGTAAAATTTATAATTTCGGGGTTTAAATTTATCGTTACGGCAATTTTTTTCTCGTGTATCTGGCAACATACGGACACCGTGGTACCGATAATGAAATTATAACGATGCGGGAAGCGAGGTTTTACGGGCCTGCTAATCCATGGACTTTTGATGTTCAGACTTTTTGTGGCCTAAAGATCAACTGTTACTATACGAAACTCGTATACCAAGTGTAATTGCGCGCATGGGAATAATACAGTGGTCGGACCGATTCAGCGGCAACGTCGCTGTTTCTCGTCACGCTCGGTCGAGCGTGCGAAAAACGCATTAATTACCAGCGCGAGCCCGCAGCGACTTTTTTTCCGGTTTTTATTCGTTTCGATGACACTAGAATACTTCCCTTCTACTCACAATCGCGCAATGTATAACCGAACGAATTTTTTCATTTGAATAAAAACCATTTCACGATAGAAAAAATTGTCGGTCGGAAATAATCCATTTTTAAATTCGATCGGAATAACAAATTTCATAGCGATAATTAATTCAATTGAAAAGTCAAATTTCATATTATACTAGACTATTTCTTCGTAATAGAAATAATAAATTTTCAGATATTCTCTTAACGAAGATAAAAGAGGTCGAACAACATGCGCGAACGATTACAATAATTCATACTTATAAATAAGTTCGAAGCTTGTTTATCGCGCCGGTTACGAAACCGACCTCACGCGCGAAGGCTGCGACAGGGATGATTGAATTTGCTTCGATTCCACAGCCTCTTCTCCGGATCAGATCGACGGATTAACCTTGCAGACGGATAATCGCTTTTCGGATGTCTCGATAATTATCATAATCGTCTTGTCGATCATCCTCCCTCAGTCCTCGGCATATCTGTTCCTGATTTTTTTTCTCCTATTTATCGACGTTTCGCTACGTATAAACTGAATTTCATATTTTGCGGCGTGATTTGTGTTCCCACGATTTATCGCATATTCCATTCGTTGAGTGCAGTTCTTTTCGATCGAACGTGTCTTCCTCGTGCACGAGTCGATGAAATCTTATCGTTTATATAAAAAATGTTGAGATATTATTCCGATTTTTTTTTCAACATTGTTTTTTTCAACAAATAAATAAATAAAATATAAATTAAAAACTTGCAGTCGAGTATCTTAAAATTTACCTTATCGGACAAAGTTATCAATGTTCGTGCTGAAATAGTTCATTCTCAGTTCGAAATGGTCACGCATTAGCAATCAATAGAAAATCCAAACGCAGCTCCAAAAGTATCACGAAGAGTAAAACGTTGCAGCTCCTTCTAGTCGGTCCGTACGCCTTCTCGGTTTAAAAGATCTCCGTGCGATTTTATTACACGCGTTTCGCAACTTTGACGCTCGATTGCGCGTGTGCCGATGGACGGAAAGCAAACTCGGAGGACACGTACG
Source organism: Listrodromus nycthemerus (assembly GCA_963978505.1). NCBI lineage: Eukaryota > Metazoa > Arthropoda > Insecta > Hymenoptera > Ichneumonidae > Listrodromus > Listrodromus nycthemerus. The sequence continues at coordinate 22,882,640 of OZ021680.1, read as the reverse complement.
GAGACGCAACGGGCCTGCCGTGTGAAACCGCTCGCGGACCTCGAGAAACCTCGTTTTCCTCTCGACGCTCATCCACACACCTCGCGACCGGAGAAATCTTCGTCGATCGAACGGAGATAACGGTGGAGGATTTATTTTGACACATCTTCGACGACCGAGTTCGTCGGGTTAAGATTGACTCCGAAATAATTACAGTCGCACAACTCGTTTTGTTCCAAAGTATAGTTTGCAAAAAATTTGGTTTGTTTTTTACTTCAAATTAACGAACGGCATTGGAAGCCACTTTACATAAACTATATCTGACATTTTTAATCAGCGTGTTGAAATTATACTGTCAAATTATTATTCGTAGTGCAACATTTCCCCAAAATACGCACAGAATACTTGTAATATTGACATCTGGTATTTCTTTTTATTTCACGAAACGAGTGCATTGAATGTTCCGTTAATATGAGCATCCTAAGCGAAATTTTAAGTTCCGGTACATTAAATTTACAATTTATTCTCACGATATATTTGTCCATTGTTATTTTATTTTCACGAATTTGGAAACAAAATTATTCTCGAAAAAGTAAATTCAAAAGTGTCCTTATCATTATTACGGCGAGCATTATTGTTATTATGATTTTGATTTTTTTAGGATGCATTTTTTTGTCCCTGTGTATTTATAGCAATGATCGCATGCCTCGTTGACTGCTCCAAGGCCGACAATACAGTTTCCAATCCACCGACCGCGAATCGAATGAATATTCAACGATTTCATTAGCGCCCCGGTCGATTATCCACGAGTAACTCGGCAGTGTGACTTAAAATTTTGTTTTTATTAATTTTGTTGTTTTTTTTTTTTTTTTGAATTTTTACAGACACACATATTGTTGATGGATGCCTTCCTGCAGAATAACCGTTTGGACCATGTCTCCAGGGTAATGTCTTCGCATCCCTCGTACCTGGAACACTTTCTTAGGACGCAGCACTTTGTCTTGCGAGGCGACGGACCTCTGCCCTACGATTACCGACACCTTATAGCAATCATGGTAAGAGCACTACAAATAAATATGATAAATTTAATAAACGGGACTGTAAGTTTTTACGCAAAAACGGGTACATCGATTAATAAGTTTGAGTACATAAAATGTTGTAAATCATAAAAATAAAGTACTTCCAATTCTTTTGATATTGTACACGAAATTTGATACACCACTTTTCAACATTTTTTTTCTCATCGTTTGGGCGATATTTTTCAGACGAATGACCCAGACAGTGAGAGAAATTCAGGTTCAAACTATTCATTCATATTAATTGCATGATTCTTCTGCGAAAATCATAAATGAGAAAAAAAAATGTAAAACTTTTTTTAAAATCTTACATTGGTGAACAAGCAATATTTCTTAAATGGGAAATCTTATTTTTATTGCGACCGAGATGCGTGAAGATAGGGAGATTCGTGTAAGCGCCAGTTGGAGTTCAATAATAGAACATTTTATTGCCGAGCAAACTTAGGTCGGTTTCAGGCGTAATCGGAAAAATCGCAGCTGTCTTGTGTACGACTTTCCTCACTTCCAGACGAAACAAAAATCGTGTTACATTTATTTCTCGTCGATGAAAGAAATTCGACGAAAAATTCCACGCGTTAAATTGTGCATTAATGGTGTTGGGTTCGTGTGAACACCCTGGCGGGATTCTGCCGAGACGGGAAGAACGAAAGATCGCTGGCCCTAGACTGGCAGCCATGCGGCGCAACGCCACATCGGTACTTTTGAGGCAGACTGGCTATAGCGAAGCCGCCGTGGTAAAGTCAACGTTTTCCAAGCAATAATAAACTGAGGGCAACTCCACGACGCCACTGGGACAGAGAAATTAAACATGTCCACAATGACGTGATTTCCTGTTTGAAAATCTCAGTTCTCGACCGAAAATTACGTCATACTCAAAAACGCCAGTTCCGATTAGAAAATGATAGTTTCCAACCAGAAGTTACAACATACATCAATTTCGGTTCGAAATTTTTATTTTTTATAGGAAATTACGTCATACCGGAAATATTTTGCATTTTCTAATCGAAAGTGAAGTTACACAGAAAACTTTTTATTTTTTTCTGGTATGTATCTTGAATGTAGTTGGTGACGAAGTTATGTGAATCGAAGAATACAGGAAAGTGGGTAGAGTCGAGCCGAAGCAGATTCGTGATTTTCGAATGAGAGTCTCGGATAGAAAATTTACTGAGTAAACCCGCAGCCGTACCGATAATTAGCGCTTACGAGGAAATTATCGAACGTGGAATTTTAAACGGCCGAATTTAAATCGGCGAAAATAGAAATGCTGTAAAGATTTTTATTAATTAAAAAATAATCGTTTTAAATACAAATTATGATTTATCCAACCCGTCGGTCGAGCCTCCCACTGTGCTGATTGCCACGTACCGCGTGCATCGGTTCAGTGTGCTGATGTCGAAAGGTTATCGCGAAGCTCGGCTGTAACGAGATGAGCAACGATCTGTCGACCCAATATGGAAGTCGCATGCGCGTTTTCATACCTTTTTCTAGCCTCAAACCCGAGTCATAGATCACTTATTTCCACAGACTTTATCGCCCCATTATCATTCGGTCTGAGTTTATTTGTCTGATTTTTTTTTGTATTCTTTTGGTGCCTCGTGGACACCAATTCGAACTGATAAGGAGATTGCGTACGCGCGGTACGAACAAAGGGATTGGGAATTAAAGAAGAGATAAAAAAATTTCAAATTTTCTAATATTTTTCACGCCTAGTAAATTTCACGATTTTTTTATTTAAAAAAAACGTGTCTTTCAATTTCCCGAAGATCTACACCTTAAGGTTGCTCCCCTAGTTACATAACCGGAGTTTTTAGAAAGCCGGGAATTTTCTAGTTCGCTTCGATTGTCAACGGATGTCAAATTTTTATTATCTTTCACGCCTAATAAATTACACAGTTTACTGAAAAAAATGGGAGAAAAATCAAATTAAAACCGAAAATCGACGCTCGAGCGCGTACTCGTTTTACGGTCGGGAGAGGAAGCATATAATATGAAAAGAAAAAAAAGAAAAATTCAATAAATCCTGAATCTTATCAGGGTGACAGAGTTTATCGGTTTGTCGATATTCGGCTGAGATAACGCTATTTCGAGCGGTATTCGAACATTTACACGCTGCTCGGCAACTATAATTCGTTTTCACCTGAAAAAGATAAAAAGAAAAAAATCACATTGCCCACAGTTGTGAACAAAATTAGCGTTCTCGATGGAGCTATCGAAACTCGTTCGTACAATAACTTCGTGTTGAAAAAAGTACCCAACACTTTACTGCATTCACGCCGCCACGCAGGTGTATAAACGGCCGCAAAACCAGTCACGGGTTGTTCGGCCGTTACGAACGTTGCGAAGAAAATTACGATTGTTATGAAAAAAAGTGACTCACTTTTATTGAGCAGGCTTTTCCACCTCGTCGTGATAACGCAGCAATTATTTTCGGTACAAATTTTTTTCTGCAATAATGGAAAAATCCAGGTGAGCGACCTGTAATGAATCGCCGTATCGATCGAGAGATACAATCGCAATTCCCTGCAGGTCATAATAGGGCAAAATAAATCATTAAAAAATACAAAAAATAATCTTAATAATCTTTTATAAATATGTATAATTTTTTTTTTCAGTGTTCTACAAATACAATCGATTAGAAAAATGAAAAACTTACTATTTCATTGAATTTTCTTTTAGGCTGCAGGCAGACATCAGTGCAGCTACCTGATAAATCTACAGAAAGGCGAGTTTATTCTCCAAGGAGGCGATCCACTATGGCTCCAGGGTCTGAGATCAATCCCCGACAAGCTTCAAAATCTCTACGAGATCAACAAAATATTAGCACACAGGCCATGGCTTTTGAACAAAACTCACATAGAAGTACGTAAATAAAAAAAAAATCATCAATTCTCCTTGAATAAGTTTGATGGATGAAAACAATAATGGTAATTTAGGGAATTCATGCACGAAACGCGCTACCATTTGTTAAAAGTTCGGTTTAACGAACTAGTATCGCAATAGACTACGACGATACAAGTGCGATTGAATTTCTTCTGACGAGTGCGGCAATTCCACGAGACTGAAGAAATTTTATAACACGAGTAACGCACGAAATTTTATTTCACGACGTGTGGAATTGACTCTTCGTACACGAAGAGCGCATAAAACATTCACTTTCGCATTGAGTGTTATAAATAATATCATGTAATAAATTTATTCGTTGCAGAAACTGACGAAAGGTGCGGACAACTGGTCGCTGGCGGAAGTCGTCCACGCCATAGTCCTGCTGGCACATTTCCACTCACTCTCGTCTTTCGTATTCTCTTGTGGAATTAATGAAGAGCTCGACAACGTCGCTGGTCATCATTACAAGGAAAATGTTCAGGACAATAGCAATACAGTGCAACCTGCCAAAGACAAGCTCATCAGCAGTCCAAAAAAGATCCCAAACTGCGGTGGCAAGACTGGTTAGTTCATTCAAAATAATTCTATTTTCTATCACTGACACTGAACAAATTGTCATTAAAATGTAATATTCCGTGGTTGCAGAAATGATCCCGTCGCCACCCCCTTCACCGAGTATAGTCGGCGAGCAGGAGGTCGGTGTGGAGACCCTGATGGAGCGGATGAAGCGTCTGTCGGAAAAATCGGAATCCTACCAGATAACGCAAGAGGAACTCTCGAAAAGATTCGAAACCGTTGAGACACAATCGGCCGAATTAGCAGCCGCACCGCAGAGGAGTACTTCAGTTCTCGATTCCGACATCGGGCTTTTCATCGAGGATCCCACTTTCATTTATCAAGACTTTGCCAAGGTGATCCTCGCTTTTAGCAATCAAGTTTGCTCAGAGTCGATCGATGCAGTGTTGAATGAAAATAACGGTGTTTAATTTGTAGAGAGGCCAGTTAAACGACATACCGACCTTCCGCGTACAAGACTACTCCTGGGACGACCACGGTTACTCACTAGTAAATCGTCTGTACAATGACGTCGGCAATCTTCTCGATGACAAGTTCAAAACGGCCTACAATCTGACGTATTACACGATGGGCACACACAACAAGGTCGACACGTCGCGATTCCGGAGAGCCATATGGAATTACATTCAGTGTATGTTCGGTATAAGGCACGACGATTACGACTACAACGAGGTCAATCAACTGCTCGAACGCAGCCTCAAGACATTCATTAAGAGCGCAGTTTGTTATCCTGAACGCGTTACCAAGAGGGATTACGATCGTGTCATGAGGGAGTTCAAGCACAGTGAAAAAGTGAGTTCAAACTTTTGATAACTAAAAAAAATTAATGAACCGCGATGTCAGAACGAGAACGACGATCAAACGCGACCTGTTTATCTTTTTAATGCTACGAGTTAACTGTATTCTTTAATGAATTATCTTCTACATCAAGTTTGTGAACCATCTTAAATTATCTTTCTTTTCTGAGAACTACTTGTTGGTGTTAATTACTTGCACATAGAATTGTTCTTTCGTGCTTTCCTAAAAATGACAAATAATTTTTTTTCTGTCCATCCATCTAGGTTCACGTAAATCTGATGATCCTCGAAGCACGCATGCAGGCGGAATTACTGTACGCCCTACGTGCTGTGATGAGGTACATGACTTAAGCGACCGATAACCTCGACTCGTTCGTTTTGTTCGTTAAATCAGTTGACGGTCAGTTCGTCGATTCATCGATTGAAGAACATTCGTCACCGTGCCTCCCGCGGCAAAACTCTCTAGCGTACACGAATCGGACGAGGAGGAGGATTGAAGTGTTTTTCTTTATACACGCGACACGGAACACATCGAACTCTGAAGACTGTCGAAAACGGAGTCGAGCTTTGCCGGCGATTGCTCGTGGACCTTCGATTAAGTTTTTTTTTTTTAAACACGTAGGACGAAGGTGAAATAACGTCTTTAAGAACTCCGACGACTGAACTCGGAACGGAAAATAACTCAAAACGTAAAAGAAATCACAAAAATCTATTTTCAAGGGTTTTCCCGCCGTCACTGATCGTCGAACGTTCACTCCGGAAAAGTGATCTCACGAGACCGTGACCGTTTTCGAGAATACGAGCGATTAAAAATCAATTCAACATTTTTTTGACGATTTAGCGCTTAACGGAAACCGTCTATAAATGCCCAAAAAAAATTTTTAACCTAGTAGATAACATAAATAGAGTATATGGTCCACTCGCGTTTCTCATCGTTTTGCGCCCAGCGTCTATGCTCGCGTATGAGTCGCGACTAACGCAGCTCGAAAATCCAGTGTATTCGGATTACTGAGAGACAATAGTAAGTTGATGAATTTAGTGATATATCAAAAAATCAGATAATGATAACACAAGTGATTTATAAATGAGAAATGTGGGAAGGAGGGAGCTAAATGAGGAACGCGGGCAGAGAGAAGGAGAGAGAGAGAGAGAGAGAAAAAGAGAGAAATATAGCGGTTCTTCGGAAACATTTCCGTTGATGTGAGATGCAAAGCAAGAAGTGAAAAAAAAATGTTTTCAAGTTTTATTTAACCTCTAAGACGACATAATTGAAGAAAGAGGAACATTCACTTTGTAAATATTAACCATGTATTTTTCTACGTTCGGCACGTAATATAGGCTTTCCGTTTGCTTGTCCGACATTATTAAATTTTACTTTGAGATTCGTACGGCCATTCTGCACGCGACGCGAAATCCGTCACGCTTTAACAAAACTTCAGTAATTGGTCAAAATTTGAAAAAGAAAGCAAAAGTATATATATGTTGTATCAAACAGCTTCGAGCCATTTCGAACTGAAAGACATTTTTCATGTGCTCGCGTATATAAGAAATGATAAAAGAAAGTTCATATAACAAAAAAAATATTTCTGTGAGTCAAGCATGAGACTAATCTCTCGAAAGAAAATACATACTCGTGAAAATTTGCACTTGAAGGAATGCGAATGTTAGGCTTGAGAGTTCCAAAATATTTCTTTTTAACCGCTGAACTGGCCATTTCTTGAAAATTCCAATGGAATGGCTTTGAGAAACCTTTATCGGCGTTTTTATGTAGATTCTGTCTGGCCTTTAAGTCGTTTATGAAACGCGTAGTCGCGGTTTCGCACGGAAACCTGCTAAAGAGGGATAAATCATTGGTTGTCGCGTTCACACGTGGCATCTAAATAGAAAAATTATATCGATCCATTAAGTCGATTAAGAATTTGAGGTGCAGTAATAGAAACACGCAGGCCTCAGGGGGGACGTCGACACACGCGATCAATGAAAATTACTAATCGAGCGGAAATTTATGCGAATCGGGTTCAAAGTTGTCGACTCTATGCTGTCTAGCACGCAAGCATAACACAATGCAACTCACACATCTGCAGATTCACACACACGAATATATATAGACACATACACAGATAATAAGAAATGATTAACAGCATATTCTTAAAATCGAAAACAGTCCTCGATGATCACTTTACGCCTATCAACGAATATTAATGCCTTCGATGTTGTAGATCGGAATGGCTGATAGAAAGGACGCTTGAAAAAAATGCACTACCGTTAATTTTCGTACGAGCAGAGCTTTTTATTATCCGCTGTTCGATATAAAATTATTGAGAATCAACTACCAACAAATAATTATAAGGAGTAATTTGGTCCATCGGTACGAAAAATAACCCGTTATTATATCGCTTAGTCAACATTTTGTGATTGTTTTTTTTATCAATGCGAAATATTATTGTAAGTTTTGAATCGTCAATAATGTATTTTTTTTATCTTTAGATATTAAAATTGAGAGAACTGTGAACGGTAGTGCGGGTTACGATGCAAACGAGTAAGGAGAATGACTGAAACTATCGATTAATAGAGCCTTAAGCTTGAAGTTGATGTAATTTGTAACGTGCGTATGCTGGAGTCGTCAACAGACAGAAAAAAATAATACAAACAAAAAAACAACAATTAACTGGGGATACTAAGAAGAAAAAATCCTTCCTATAATGACCAAAGGTTCGCAACGCTAGGTCGCTTATTGCGTATCGATTAAAAAAGAGAAAGAGAGAATGCGCTCCATTCAGTCGAATCAAATCCGCGATGGTTAACATAAAACGTAAATGGAAAACATTGAGAAAAAAAAGCAAATCGCGGCCACGAAGCATACACACGAATTATACATGTTCTGTGATCGCATATATAAACAAATAAAAAAATGTATATAGAAAATATATATTGGTATACATTAGCGTAAAAAATTGAGGCGTGCCGAGAGGCGGCGAATCCACGATGATAAGGCATTTGAACGAGTAAAAAAAAACACCGTCTCATTATAATTATGTAACCGTATATGTGCACCATAGAATTACGTGTGCGAGATTCGCAAAGCGTAGACGTTTAGAAGAAAACTCTATACAAGACGACTTAAAAAAAAATAGAAGCTACAAATAATAGAATGGATTGTGCGATTATGCTTTGTCTCGTATTTCTATAGTTTTTATTGTCGTTCTGCATAGAGATTTTTATCGAGCCGAATCTCCTCGAAATTGAGAAAAATACTTCGGCGTAAACAAAAAAAATCGTCAATTTTTCGCGAAGCCGAATCGAGTCAAGTTTTGATGTACGAGTCACGAGGGTGTTCGTTGTCGATGAGAACATGATGTTAAGGCATTTTTACGAAATCCGCACACTTTGACCAATAGCCACGCGCTCATATATCGCGCGCTCTTCTACAGGCGAACACCTACATATCAGACAGGTTTATAAAAGATGAAGAATAACAAAGCTATTCTCGTTGGTGCTCTTGGTTTATTAGGAAGAGAATGTTGCGTTTTTAATTTTGGTTTAAAAAAAAAACAGCTGAAAACTATATTGCACGTTCTTATAATTTTCGATCAGAATGGAAAGATGTTGATGCAAAACGAGCAGTATTTTGTTGTAGAATTCTTTTTTATTATCAACGTGTAATACTTTGATTATTTTCGTTCATTCTCTTTCTCCTTCTCTCTCTCACACACACACACACACGCATACACACGTTTTGTCCATGGTCTTTTTTTTTGCTTCCACTTCTTTCTCTCTCGAATTAACGATTTTAACAATTTTTTTGTTTTCTTGTCGTCACGACACCGATATCGTCAAAACGGTTTGGACTCCACAATTTTCAATTCGATGTTTTCCATGCTTTCGCTTTCGTATAATTGAAGAAAAGTTTATTGATAACGAATACACGTCCGCAGATTTATTTCCAAAGAAGTCAAATGAGGCATAGGGCGAGATGCGAAGGCCGAGAGAGATTGAGGGAGAGAGGAAGAGGGAGATTTCGAAGGGAGTAACATTTTATGTGTCGAGAGTCGGATTGAGAAAGAGTGGCAGATCATTGAAGAAAAAATACAACCGTGCAATTCTCGTTTATTCAGCGTTAATTATTGTTTAAATTAAATCTCACTCGCACAGTGTTTTATCAAGCATGCAGTACCGTTACGATTTTTTAAAACATTTTCATAACTAGTTCCGACATTTCTGGAGCATTCCCGATGGAATTTCGGATGTTTATTTCTGAATTTCTTTTATCTCCCTCTTTCTCTATTCGTTTCTCTCATTTTTAGTACTATTATCTATTATTGAATCCGTTTTTTTATCGGTCCCTTATTGGTAATATGCCAAGACCCTGTGGAGAATTCACAGGGGGTATTTTTAGTTTAAGACAGACGCGCATATAAAGAAAGCGAAATTTTACGAGCTCACCGCGAACTGCAAAATAACCCTGAATTGAAATATGAATTAGAAAGAAAATCTTTTATGATCGGAGCTTAACGGAATCTGATCGAGAGGCGCTTGTGTGCTCGCAATTTTTTCGCTGAATGATCTCTTCGAGGGACTGAGACATAATGAACAAATAAAAAACAATGTTAGACTTAAAAGAAAAATGCAGACACGATTCTCTTGTATTTTTTTTTTTTTTTTGTATTAGTGATAGATCGTCATTTGTTTATAGAGCGGGATCACGCAGTCGTCGCGGTGATATAAATATATATATATATGCATATATATATATATGTATATACACATATGTATTTCTATATTAATCGATGTTAAGGTGATAGGGGCCAGGCAGGCCCACGATATTTGATTTCTCGAGTCGCAGAACGGACGAAAGAAATGTAAGTTCGGGAGTGAGGACATGTGAAAAAACAACGTATAAACAAATAAAAGCGTAACGAAGGAATACATCAACATTCAGGCAAAATCGGTACGATTTTTTTTTGGCCTTGAAAATTAAAATAAAGTGCAACCGTTGACGAGCCGGGTTCGCCAATGCACGTACGTTGGAGATTCGAGATAACTGTCGTAATTATTTTTATTCTTGTAATTTATTTAGCAACAAAGACAGGCCGTGAAAAAGTGTTTAAGCGAAGTTGAACAAAATGTTTAAAGTTTGTCAGAGCGAGAGGAGACGAGGGAGGAAGAGAGAGGACATTGTATGGAAGGACATTATTATTACGTTTTATCGGTCGATAATCAGTTTGAAATACTTGACTTTGTATCACGAGTTACCGGGAGTTTCGTCGATTCGGCGCTCGTTCATCGTTTCCTGTGTCAAACATTTTATTTTTGTCAAAGTGCAGAACTGTTGGGAGCATGTCTAAATAACGAGTAGCTAAAGAATAAAAAAGCTACGTGAATTTATAGTAAAACGAAAAAAGAAATCGTGAAGCTGGGCTGATTGGATAATTATTTAGCTACACTTGTTCTCGTTGGCTAGAACGGAGGTCGAGATCGTCCGGATTCGATGCTGCCATGCAGAGAATTGTAACTATCCTGATATATGCATGTATGCACGTACGCACACTCGACTACAAACTTGTCGCTGAACCGAGAAACTCGTTTTTGATTTTCGTCTTTTTATTCTGTATTTTGTCTTCTTTTGCGTCCGATAAGCCCAACTTCCGGAGTCACAAAGGATATAAATAGTGTGCATGTTACCACGACATAGTGATGGCGTGATAATTGAATTCAGTTGATTTGGACCTTTCAAGCGTCGACGATATATATTTCAAGGAGCGACAGCGCTTATCCCGAGCTCGAAGATCCTTACGTTTACAATAACACGAAGTAAAAAAAATCTTTCGCCCATTCAATGATTACGATTTGTTTGGAAGAAATATAATAAATAAATGTGCTGGTTGCAAAGGCTCGTATCACGGTCATGTTGATACAGTTAAGCTGAGCGGTCAAAGCCTAACTATATCATGGGCCAAGTGAGAAAGAGCTCGAGTCATCAACGTTATTCAGACGCCCACTTTAGTGGCAGTATATTTGGCACATTTAATTTTAATTGTTATTTTTTTATTTGTCGTTCGGATTATTCGTTGCTTAATTTGTATGTAAAAAAATGCAAGATAATTATCGTTGCATGTAATCCTTGAGCTCACAAGCGTGATTGCGAAAGACGAGATAAGGAGCGTTGTATGTGATGTGATTTCTTTTATATCGTAACAAATAATAATGAACACTCTAAGAAATGTTATAGTTTCGTATAAGTGATATGTTATTTGTCATTTATTTTATCCTTTAATAAATGATGTTATATTCAAAAGAAAAAAAATTGTTCGTTTTACCTTTCGTCATTTGTATACCTGTCACTTGTCTCACCTCTTCCTAAAGTTCAATTCTTCGATAAATTATCGACACTTGCATATTATTTTACTTCGAAAAACGAGGTTTTGAACGATCGTTTACAGTAATAGATTTCTTCATCTCCGACGGGGAAAAAATTGTTTCATTTATTCTAGTTCAATGTTTACAGTAAAATGACATCAAACATCGAATGATTACTCGTCAGTCGTTAGTGTTAACATACTTATACGAATTTTTTACTTATCTACGTACACCTTTTGCAAACTCACGATATTTACAGCATCAAGTTTTTTTCTTTTTTTCATACAGTACTCCGTTCACACGTAATCTCAATAATATGATTCTCGTGAGCACTTTGACTCGATCGTAACAATAAAGTTAGCTTGACTAAGTTCTGGTTCTGTGCATAGTTTTATCCGGTTGGGTGTTTGCTTGCAGCACAAATCCTAAATTTTTATCGTATCCGATCCAACTTTATGATGGACGAAAAAAATAACCATCTATCGGCGATGGCAACATTTCTTTCTCAATTTCATGAACAACGAAAAATTCACTTCTGTCTCTGACAATTAAGATATGCATGGTGTGTAATTTAATGCTCACTCAATACCATTAAATGTGTATATCTTCAGCAAATACGACGATCAATGATTTATGCATCTGCTAAAACAATTTTTGCAATTTATCCAAGACCAGATTAGTTCAGCCGGCAAAATACCGGAAAAAAAATTATTTTTGCACACTTAAAAATGTTCAATGTCATCAACTAATTAGTCCACATAACACCAATCGGATGTTGCTGTGAATCGTCATCCTAGAACATGCCATTTTTTCCGCTGAGAAAACTTGTTCGAATTTATATAATATACGCCGCATCGACTTGCTTGTGTCATTGAATTTTCATTTTTTTTCTTTACCGTTGAAAAAATGTCTAAGTTGTGTTTTTTTATACGTATGTGTGTCGAGGTGCGCCGGAGTTTGTGATCATTGAAACGCCACTTTCTCAGTTACCCTCGTAGTCGTGTGGAACAGGGTGATGATGCATGTGAATGTGAGCTTGAAGTTCCACTGGAACACCTAAGCTGCTTCTCTGCTTTAAAAAAATATACATAATTAGACATTGAAAAATATATGCAGTTTTTTGAACCCTGGAACCCACGCATAGTACAAAAGTATCCTAGACGACATTCAAACTGCGCTTGTAAAAGGCCCAATTGCTTGTTAAAATAAGCAAAGTCTTTGGGCAGACTATAATGGGACTATTTTTTCCCTTATAGTCTGATGTGTCCCTTGCAAAATCAAGCTGAACATTTTTTATCGCATCATTTTTGAAAAAGCTAACATATTTTTTCAGGAAAATTGTAATGCATACCATTCTTTACCTCAAGAAAAAACGGACAAGTTGATGCGCCACAACCCTTATTTATTGTTCACAGGGCCCTTGTATATCAAAGAAAGGCGTGGGATACATATGCACCGCAGTTAGGAGTTGGAAGGTAGAAAATAATGATACGTGAGTTCTAGAGTGAATCAAAATTTTTTTACTTTACCTGTGATCGTATACCGTTAAGGGGTGTAGCGGTAGGATTATCAAGGGGGTAGCCGACGACGTGGGACGAACATTTTTCGCAGGCCTGTCGCCGACGGGACAGCGCACGGCAGCGTAGAGCCCGGCACAATTCCCGTGCCATCTCCGAGCACAGCGATTCTTGTTGTTGCTGATTCTGCTGCTGTTGCAATATTTGCGGAATACCCTGGAGCGATCCGGAACACGTTGGCGGTGGCGCCGGTACAGGTGGTCTCTGCTGCGCAATGCAAAAGCACAGGCATTTCGTTCACAGTATATATCGTTGAATACTCCAGCAATATGTAATGGAGGGGTTAAGAAAAAAATTATTCAAAAAATCATGCATCGGAGAAGTTGAAAAACAACATACAAATTTTGCATGCGCAATGAAATTCCAATCCGAATGAAGACAAAGTTGCAGCACGAAAAATGAAAAATTGCGAAAGAGAAATGACTTCTCTTACCTTTTCTTCCGACCGACCCTCGAGTGTCGTTCTCTTCAGCCGACAGGATCATTAATTGATGAGTTCGCGCTAATTCGTGCATTATGCAAAGGTACCATGCGTTCGCAATAGTAAAAAGAGAAAACACACGGAGGAGAAAAAAATATAAAAAAAAATCGTACTAAACCTAGAGGCATACGGTGATTTTTTTTTTGGAACTCACGCGTTCTGGAAGTGAATTCCTCTTGGAGTTGTAGCAGAACTCGAAGATCGCGACGAGCATGGCGAACGCCAGGCCGCAGAGAAGTACCACGAAAACTCCACCTTGAAGTAAAAACATGGAATTAGAAGCAAATCATTGCGGTAATTCCTAAAAGTCTTCGATTTTTTCTCAAATAAATTACTAGCGTCGTTACAGTATAATTACAGTTTTTGTAATCGTCACGTCGATAATTAAAACTATATACTCCGGATTGCGAGTTTACCCTCGCGTTGATGATACAATTCTCACCAATATTATCGACTCCGAGAGCGTTCGCTTTGTTCTCTTTTCCCTTCTCCGTTCTCATGCATGTGTCTCCTGGGCTTTTCCACCACTTGTCGTACAGCATTTGTATCTCTCCCTTTTCCTGAAGTTCAAGAATCGCTAGCGATATTTTGTCCCTCCATGGCGAGCCTACGAACAACGTTGCAGATAATGTTGAATGCGAACAACAACAAAAAATAATTCAACCTGGTGATTTACAGGCTGACAAATAATTTTTACCCATGGGCGTTGCTATTCCGTAGCCCTTGGTGTCCAGCAGTCCGCCGATCTGGGTGAGATTGCAGTCCCTCTGGACGATGTAATCGAGCATAGTTGACTCCATGAGAAAGGCGTAATCTCCTTGAAGAACTCGTTGTATTCCTTCCTCGTACGTCGGCACGAAAACCGATGGCTTCTTGTTCTCCATGAATCGCCACATTTTCTTGTACGTTTCGATCATCGAGTCCTGTCCGTCATTTCAAATAATTCAAGGCTTGCATTGATGTTCTATTCGAGTGTTACGGAAAATAATGATAGCAATAAGACAATGATTTACCCGAAAAAATGTCATCGTACTGCCACTCTCGAGAGTTCCATATGTAATGTCCGTTTGACCGGCGAGATCCTCGGCGTTCTCGATCGGCGTTATCATTCTTTCGACAGTCAAGAAAGCCGCGAGATTCGCGGTGTAGGAAGATATTATTATCAGAGTGAAGAACCACCAAATTCCTCCGACGATTCGGGTACTTGTAGCCTGCATAATAATAGAAAAACAATTAAATTTTAAATTAATTCTTCAGACCGGAAGTGACGTGGATTCGATAAATTCCTGTAAACTTCCGCGATGAAAATTTAATGATGTACAGCGAGGGAACGAAAGCGACTTAGCTGCCACAACTCGCTAGTAATTAAATATAATGGCTCTGCATTCTCAAGCACTCAGAGAAACAACGGAATGCACCGGAAGGTTTTGCAAAACGTTTTGTCCCCGAGGCAGCGAACAACGCTGAAACGGCACGTGCCGACTGAAGACATCCGCACGGAATACCGTGAGGACGGAAGGAAGATACATCCGACACTTTCGCGATTTACTTCTCTTTGTCGCTCGAGGCGGCCGCTCAGCACTCTCGCACTCGACGCGAATTCTTGCAGGAACATTCCCACGACTCCTCCACATATTTATTTTCAACCCAGCATTTTCCTCACCGAAAGAGACAAAATAAAAAAAAGAAATTAAAAAAAAAGGTTTCGAAATGAAAAATAGTTTGAGAGAAATTCAGTGGATGCAGTGCGGAGGCGCGGTTAACCGATGTCGCTCAATGTCGGTTAACGTCCGATTGCATCCATTGTGTTGCGAGAATTTTGACCTTTTTGTCGGACGCACACCGACAGTGCGGAGTCATAAATCGAAAGCGTTTTAACAAACGTGTTCGATCGGCCGGGCGGCTGGTTTTTCGAGGGTGGTGCGTAAGTGCGTTGTCCTGTGCGCGCGTTCATTGTTCAGCCGGAGCGAAATAGTTGGACGTCGCGCAATTCGTTTTGCAACTCGTGCCAATAACCGGATAATTGCGCTTTTGTCCATTGCCGCGTGAGAGTACCATTTTAGTGTATATCGACGGGTCATATTGCGCCGCCAGCGGCTCACTGAATTTTCCGTATAATGGTGTAAAACCGAACGGACGACCAGATGAAGCCAATTTCGACGATGAATATTGTCGACCCTGTTGGCGTTGGCGGACCCCAACCTGCTCCACCCTCCCTCAAAGCACTCCGATTAATTACTATTATTATTACTATTACTGACGAATCACTCAGTTGTGTTGAGTGTAAACGAGACATTAACCGATTCCACCTTTTAGGCGTCAAATTCCGAATCGCCAGCACGCCCGAATATTTGTTTGCCGAATTCAAAGCCACGTCCGATGCTGATTGAATAGTCGGGGGGGGTCTCATTATCGGGCTCGGTTGAATTCGGACTCGCACACTCCCGCTTATAGCGAGAGTCGAACTACCTGTTGCTGGTCCACCGTCTTCCGGTGGAATTTTTTATTGGGGGCCACAATTGACATCACATGAGACATTTTTGGCACTATCAAATTTTGAGCATGAACAAATTTTCATTTATTAAATTCCACGGTGAATGATTGAATTTTTTTTTTTTTTTTTTTAATTTCGTAAAAATGTTTATTGTGAGATTTTACTGGATACCTTGTCGAAACTTTTGGCAGCATTAATTTGGAACGGTGAAAAATATATGTTGGATATCACTAATAATGTCTCAAATTCGCCGTGCAATATAACAGAAAACCCCACGATAAAAATGCTACTATGGCCTAATGGGAGATTTCTTATATTATCGATTTTGGAATGTAAATAATAAAGATTTAATTGGATAGCCCGATGAAAGTTTTTTCACCATTGACGTTGGAACTAAACAAATTTTTTATTAAATAATTCCTCAATTTGATGTTTTAAAGAGGATTTTTATGGCATTAATTTCATTTATTCGACAAATTTTTACGTACCTTCGGATTCAAATCGCTGCCCTGTTGCATGAGAGTGCCTATGGTGAACCAGAAGCTGTTTGCCAGTGAAAACTGGTTCTCGACGATTTCGGGACCGGAATGGCAGGGATGCGGATTATTCCACTCGTACGGACTGAAACGTGCCACGACGAACATCGTCACGGACACGAGGACGTACGCGGCGAGCACGTACAGCCAGATTTCAATCGCAAGTGGATTCATGAAGGAAAATAATCGCGCCGGATGGCTCGTCGGAACCTGGAAAAATGTTATTCTCAGACTCCGAGCGGGGAACCGCTTTAGCGTCTCTTTGAATTAAAATGCGATATAGAGAATTCAATGGAGAGACCGAGATAGCGTGTTCCGCGTGGACGTGGTTGACATCGATCCGGAGAGTCGGAAGGACAAAAAACTATGTGTGAGACGGCTTTGTTTTCTGAAGAAAAATATACTTAGGAATAATCTAACGAGAACGAATATTTAATTTCCTAAAGAAAAAACTGTCTTCATATAGACCGAATACACGTTTTACATGTTCCAGACTGTCAAAAAAGCATTTTACCATTTTAGTCCCTCCGTTCGCCAGAGAAATATTTGGATTGAATTTTAAATTGGACCGTGGATCTATTCTGTTACTACGCTTTGAACACGAAAATACGGGTGAAATATGGATGTTGATGGAGGTAATTCAGAATAAAAAAAGGACAAAAAATCATCTGCGTTTCATCCTCATCGCTGACCGGAGCTGGGTCGAAGAGAAGCGGAAACTGCTGTAGCTTTCGCGCACCAAAAGGGGACCGAGTGAGTGCCTCGGAGTACCTTAATTAACGAGGATAGTTGTCCGTCCACGTGCACACGCTAGCGCAACGTCCGAACTGTGGCGCTATCGATCAGAGCACACGTTTCAGTTAAACGAAGCAATTATCGAGGACTAAAATTGTCTGGCGCGCAGCTAGAGTTTCTGCTTACGCTTCGAGCGAAGCTAACGGACCGCACGAGAGTCTCAACGCAAAGTAAAGGGTCGAGTTTGTTCCGCCGCTGTGCGACGATCCGTATTTTCTTTTTTCGAATTTATTTTTTGATTCGTTACTCGAGTTTCTTCTATTTGCGGTAAGACTCGTTACGAGTCGTTGAACGCATCGGACTCGTTATAAGATTCCTGTTGGTCGCAAAGGAAAATCGCGAATAATGATTTTTCTCGATGAATCGTCGTACGCGCACCCAATGTGACATCTCATCGTCGGTAGATGCGCGACAATATTCGTTGGCTAATTTTCACAAAAAGTCAGACAGAGTGCAAGTTCCAATGCTTAAGCTCAGATATTTCACCGAGAAGCCGGGCGTGATTTTCATTTCTTGCAAATGGTGAAACCCACAATAAAATGAAATACGAATTTTAAAAATGACAATAGATCTTTTAATAAACAGAAAATTATGGGTTACCCGAATGGCGAACATATTCCGCCGAAAAATTTCGTCGCCGGAGTTTAATAAGTATGAAGCGGGAAACAAAAGGAATCGCATGACAATCCGAGGTTACTCCCTTGAAATCCTAAAGCTCCCGCATCAGTCGCCGTAACTTTGGTGAATTTTAATTAAATTTTTGCTGTCCGTTGCTTTAATGAAGTCAGTTCGCGGGGACTAACTCGCAGTGATGTATAGCGCGGTAACGATTGCGTCGAGGGTAAGAGAGACGAAGCGTGGTATGCACCGTGCGTAATATAGATATAAGGGCAGGGATTGAGGTGCGATTCGACGAGGCGACAGCGTTTGAGAAAGGGAGGGAGAGAGAATTTTCCCGTAGTCGGAGAACAAGCGAGGGAAAAAACTGCAAAACTGGGATTCCGAGTAGTCTTTCAATGTTCTCTTTAGCAGCAAATTGGAGAAAAAAAAAACAAAAATGAACAAGCTCGTTTGCTCGATATATTTCACGACAAAACTGCTTAATCCACAAAAATTCGATCTTTCGGCCGAGTTTCGTGAATAAGGACAAATAAATACAGCCACCTATTGAGAACGCTCTCTGCGAGCCGAGAAAGTACCGGGCTGTAGTAACGTACCGAGAGTGATGAACTTTTATGTGCACTCTCGTAAGCTCGTGCAAAAGCGTCGTTGAAGCGCAGGCCGAACTGAATGAATCTTTAAAAACCTTTACGTCATTAGCAACTCGGCGCTCATGCTATTTAACCGCGGTGAAAAAAAAAAAAATTTTAATCTCTCACATCTTTAGCTCAGTTTCCACGTGAAATTTAATTAAATTTCTCGATTCGGATAGGCCAGAATCGAGTTTTGTAATTAGGGCGTGTAATTAGAGTAATAAATTTATCCGTCAGGGTAACTCGAGCGGCAGATCGGGAAAAAGTATATTTAATTTTACTTGTGTCGTACGGAGATTGCACTGAAATTAACGGCAAAATTCATCGCTCAGTTCGCGAGATAAATGAACTTCATATTTGAGTTTTTGCAAAAAAAAAAAAACAAAAATTGGTGTATCCCCATATCGAGTCTCAGAATTTATTTGAGATGAAACCGACAGAACGGACTGGCAGTAAAATTTCGACTGTTTGGACGCGGTGAAACATGGAATTGAATTTTTTCCATGGCGAGGCGGATCGCTGCGATGCGAAATTGAAAAAAAGGACTTAATGAACTGGATATCGAAGAGCGACTTGGAAAAATCGGGATCGAGACGAGGGAAACGAAATAAAAATGGATTTCTCCCCATCGCACGAAGCAGTTACCGATGGGGTGCGAGAAGTGCGAGAATTAAAGTGGAAGTTTATCCAAGGCTCTTTGAAGGCTCGCGACCCACGCCGCTGCGCTGACTCCGGAACGGAGGTAATTGCGCGAGTTCACTATCGCTTCGGTGACGATTGAGATACGAAATTTTTCTCGCACTGACTTTTCATACGTTTTTTTTTTTTTCTGTAGACGCTGAAAGTTGAGCTGTTAAATGCACTCTTACCTTGAAGAGGATGGAAATTCCGAGGTTCATAAACGGCTTCGTGAAGTCTATGACGCTCTCCCGAGCATAGTTTATCGTCATCGAGCCAACGGCGAGGTCCGCTTTCTGGAATTTTCAGCGTAAGAATTATTAGAACGTCCGGAGGGTGTTGAAGTTAAATTTACCGAAAGTGCCGTTGGCGCCTTGAAATTATAATATTATATTTTTATTTCTAATCTCACATAAATAAATAATTTTGGGATTGTGCAGAGTTTTGCATAACGTAGGGGCTCGTAAAATCTACATGAGGAAAAGGCATGTCTACGAAAATGACTATTTTACACATTTATCTAGGCACTGTACCCTCAGCTGAGCCGTTGTCAATGGCTAAGAACGTAGAAGGAGTACTTAATGGGTATAAAACGTTCACGGAAAATTGCCTGTTGCATCTGCCAAATTATCCATTCATCATGCAGCACGCGACCCGGTCGAAGAAAATTAATAAAATGTTTCGTTGGGAGCTAAAATACTAACGCCAATGTCCGTTTAATTGCGAATTCAATGTACGAGAGATTTAAATCACCGTTGTTTGATTTGACAATTAGCGACTAATGGTTGGTAAAGTATTGACTCGGCAATCGTTGGTTTGTCGATTCAAGCCCAGTATTCGACCGAGTATGAAAATTGAAATTCCATGTTCGTTATTGTCCAGCAGTCTCGTGCGATCCGTCAACTGCGGGGGTGGAGATATATTTTTCAAAAAGTCTTAAGCGGCTAATAAAATATGAGTCCCGTAGCTCGTGTCTGCTTTACTTTTTTATTCTTTTCTGTTCCTTTTCTTTTCAACCCTCACCAGAAAAGGCTTCGTCCGGTTTTTCTACCCCTCGAACCACCTTCCTCCCTCGATGCCATCGGCGTACTGCGACGCGCAGTCGCCAGCCCCCGTACTTCGTTTCTCACCGGACCGCTTTCTCAGCCTGACGTAATTAATGATTATCCGACGAAATTAATGCTAACGTCGCGATAGCCGGGAAAATCTTTTGCAAAAATTGTCCTGAGCAACATGCGCACCTGCGAGACTTGGTACGCATGTCGACGTAAAATTCACGTATTCCCGAAGTGCCAACGACCGCCCATTTGTTCAACGAGACGTTTGTACTAGTTAAACATATTTTCGCTCATGTACCGACGTCAATTTTACCGATTACAAGCAATAATCATTTTTTTTTTTAAGAAGTTTCACGAACATTCAGAAATATTTAGATTAAAAAAAATCATCCGCCTTTTCCGAAGAGTGCGAGGACTGATAGAAAGTAGGAGGATTCCTCGGAGACATTGAAGGAAAATTTTTCCGGACTTTTAGAGATATTCAGAGAAATTTTTTACCCATGTTAATAATAACATTTTTCGAATTTTGCGCGTTTTTTTGTTTTACTTCCTCTTTTTCGATCCAAATTGGTTGAATCTTATCGAAATGGTTTGGCGACAAACTTTTCAGATCACTTATTCAGCCTTGCGTTTGTACCATTGTGACATTTTTGCACTAACGTTCTCACGTCGTTTTTGCCGCTTGTGGGGAATTTTTTTGGAGTTTTTGCAATTTTCGACGTTACCACCCAGCTGGAAGTGAAAAAATTGTCATGTGCCACGCGACGTCATCAGATGCCGACGGTTTTGTACGTACCCAGCTCCCAAACCGATTTCCTTCCAACACCAGTATCGAGGCAAACCGAACATGTCAGGAGAGACGAAAACATTATCGCTGCGCCTGTGCCGGACACGATATTGGCTGCGGTCTATTTTATGGATTCATGGTATGTGAATATGATTCGTAGACCATGAATCTGCCACGGATTCGCTCCGGTGCTCTCCGGATCCACTCCAAATCCACTTGAGATAAATCACGCACGTTCTTTTCTCCATTCCCCTGGCTTCCTAAATTCACCCGTTTTCGCGACTGGTTGCCTTCGAGACATATTCCAGGCAAAAATAGAAAATTTCCTCTGTACCGTAACTTTTGAATCGGAACTGACTTCACGTGGGAAAACGTCACTTCTACTTTCGAAATCTTGGTTGTCGACCCGACATGACGTTTCGCGAAAAGGGTCATTTTCTGTTTCGAAATATTAATTTTCGACAGGAAGGGACCTCGTGAAATATGAAGAGCTGAAAAATAATTTAAAAAATGCTATCTCTCCGTATATGTTTGGAAATAAAGAAACTATCTTGGAGGAGACACCGGAAGAAGCAAGTAGAATTGGCGCGCCGTTTTCGCGGATCAGGTTGTGGATTTTACTTTTTGCCGGAATAAAGCCGTGCTGTAAACTCAAGATACGGCGAGCCGACTGTCTTTGGCTTATATCCGCATACGCATATATAACATACGGAAAGACATTATAGTTGTATGCACTCGAGTGATAACTTCATAGCGAATACCGTCGGAGAGAGACGCCATTTTCAACTTCGAATGACGAAAGTTTAAGCGCCACCGAGTCGAGTATTATGAGACGTGAGAAAATGACAAATATTACGAGAACGGCTCTCCCTTTTCGTTCGTGCTCCTGTCCTATTCTCTCAAGAGTTCTCCGAGTTTTCGAACCGACGAACCCGTGAGAGCGCCGGAAAACTCGGGCATCCTTATTCGAGAGTCCTTTTTTCACTCCCTCTCGGCCATTTCTTTTTCTCACGGCTATCGCGCTCTTTCAAACTACGTGGCTTCTCGTTCGGTTCTTCTAATTGCCCCTGCCGGACTGATTGCGAACAGAAATTTTGCACGATTCATACCGACGGAAAACAAGTCCTGTAACGAGAGACCGAGAACCTTCAACTCTCGGAACGGTCTCTCGCTACTCGGATGTCTCCTCGCATCTTCCATGCCCTTCCATCATCGATAATTCCATCGATGAATCCAAAAATGATCAGACCATATTCCTGATTTAATGAAATTTTTGAATTAAAAAGTAAAATACAATGAGAAAAAATGACATTATTCTTGTCGATCAATTGAAACGACGAGTATCAATTCTGATCCATCTTGCCCCGGTTTCCCCTCGTGAAAGCTCGTGCGTACGTTGTCGGGGCAAAGCCAATAATTATCCGCTACGTGTATCGCCGCTGCGCGGTCGCCTAACTCTGACGGCTTTACCATATCCGGCTCTATCCGTCCGCCGATTCGCGGGTGCGATAGTTTCTCGCGGTTGGTATGTACCGCAGCACCATTTCCGCATTTCGGTTCGAACGCTATTTGCATTGCAAAAGCTCGCGCGAAAGGGGTCCGGACACAGGTACAGCCCGGCGGCGTTAACGGCGCGCATCCCCCGAATCCCAGTCAGCTCACCGGGGTTCGCCCCGGCTATAATGTACTCGTGTCCTCTCCGTCGCCGTCGTCGTTTCCACAGTCGGTACACGGAGAATCGGATTGGTGGGACAGTTTAGCTCGCAGTCGATCCGAATTTCGGCTAACGTACCAAGTTCCTACTGCGCGCCACGTCGTTTTCGCTTCCCTCAAGTAGTATAACAGCCCGGAACAGCTATGCATGAGGCTCTTCGGGTATAATTGAACGCGCCACGAAACACAGTTCGGAGGACAGGAAGCGTGTTGCATGGCTGAAGTGCGATCAGGTTAAATATTGAGAGCGTCCGTACGTCTGTCCGTGTTCACTGTTCCAGTTACGATATAATCTCTGGTTATGTGGATGCGTTTCTTTTTTGTTGTCAAAATCTGGATAGATGGTTTTAAAGAAATTAACGAGATTAAATCGATGTAGGGTGATCGAAGGTCTCCAATGATTGGACGAAGCTCGGTACCGATGTCGCCAACATTGACACACGAGCTTGGTCCGACCATTGAGGGAGTTTTTGATGATAAGTACTTGCGTCACAATTCGACTTATCCGGGGAGTTTGCGTCGGTCATTTTCATAGCGAATGTTGACGATCGGCTACGGTCGCGCGAGAAACAACTTGGGTTTGCGCAATTTGGCGAGGGAAGACGATGATCGATGGTTCAATTTGGGCGTTACTTTGGTAAACCAACGATCGGTCACACGATATTTGATTGACCATTGGTCTAAAATTCGCCGTCCGATGGTTCACGAGATCATGCATCAGGAGACGAACGGTTGGCGAAATGGTATTTGAAAATCTGAAAATCAATGTTCGATGAGATCATACTCGTCCGAATACGGGCTTCAAATCGACTGAGCAGCAATGCGTGAATCTGAGGCGGTCGACATTGGAGATTAGACAATTACAGTGTCCAAAAGTACAGTGACGTTTTTCTGACGATTCTCATTATAGAATCGCATTTTTGTCTCCCCGTCGATACATTTTTTCTATCCGCTGTGGTTCTTTTCCTTTTGTCTGACCGGAAACCCGCTCTCGTACCTTCGCTCGTAAAAATGTTCTTTCACCCCGTCCAATCACCACTGAGTTTTTATGGATGCCCCCAAGTATCTTATCTTCTTCCCTTTCGTCTTGCTTCCCTTCTATACCAAACCTTCGAGACGTCTACGAATGACTACGGGCAGAATTCTTCTGCTTACCCAAAAAAAAAAAAAAAAAAAAAATTGTCGGCGGCGAAACCCGAGTGTTCTCGGTCCCGACAGTCGCACATTCATTCGACTCCTGTCGTCCACACACACTTTGTAAAATAAACTCTACGGAGACTGCAATACGCTACGTTGTATATACTCACCTTGTCCATCAGCTGGCGAACTATTCCGTTCCACTCGCCGGTCTCATAATCGTAAACGCCGTACTTGCCGTCCGGCACGAGTTCGATCCTATAGGTGAATCCCACCATGTGCGCTATCTCCCTTAGCAGGTCGATGCAGAAGCCCTCGTAACGTTCGTTACCGCTGAAATTTCCTCTGCTCCTCAGCATTACGTACGGTTGTTCCTACGGGTACGATAAATGAGGATCTCTGGATTTTCTCCCTGCTTCACTTTCACCCCCATCTCGCCCCCACTTCGCTGTCGTCCGTCTCCTTGTCTTACTATCATCCCCGGCAGTCGTTATATATTCTCGTTCGACAAACCGTTTGCGACACGATCAAAACCATAGAAAACCAACCTCACCCCTTGTGCGCCTCTCCCGAAGGCTCCGAAAATTCTCCCTCCGAAGATCCACCCTTCGACACGCGGAGTATCGCGAAATATTTGCCGAAGCGTAAAGACCGATTGTTGATTGCGCACAATTATCTCATTCACTTGTTAACTACCCTTTCGCCCCTTTAAGGATATATCGCACGTGCATTCCCAGACGAAAGTGAGCTTCGATAGGAATTTCCAACACTTTCTAATCGTATAACAAACTGTAAAAAAAAATCAAATTCATCGAAGGTGCCAAGAACATTTATTTTGCACATTAATAATCCTGAGGGAATGTATGAAATAAGAGGAAAACACCCTCGGGGGGAAAACGTGGATACGTTGAATTCTCGCAATCTGTAATTTATGAATAAAAATTCGTCGATGTGTACTTACAGAAGGTGCGATGCTCGCAGAGATCGTTAAACCGATTTGCTCATCGGAGGAGTGCGACGGAACGCTGGGAGGGGGTTGGCTACTTTGGGCGATAATTTATCGAAATCTGACTGGCGCGGTGTCGGGATATCACCGGCTCTTGCTCGAACGATCATCGCGTCGAACGCATTAATGCCTAACGATTATCTACGATCCCATTATTAATACGTCCTACGTAAACGTGTCGAACAACTAACTCTCCAATCGCTTAGCACAAGACATACAGAGACCACGGACACGCACATTTGTATGCGTACGGAGCATCAGGAATGCAGAGCTTCACGTCAAACACACAGACACACACAAACACACAAAGTAGTTAATGGACATTATTCGGCCCTACGGTGAGTGCTACTCGAATTAGATTTATGGAGAATGATGGATCGGGATGTACGCCCAGTTATAACTCTGGGGGGTCACTAACGTCGACAACTCTAATCGATGTTTATAGCCGGCCATGACAGTCGCAGGGATGGACTCGCAGAACGACAAAACACAAAACACATTCTCTTGATAAAAAAAAAAAATTGTCGTATAATTTTTTTTGTTCGAAAGATTTTTTTTTTTTCGTCACGTTAAATGAGATTGTTCAGTCCAAATAATATAAAGATACCATCGAAGCTGCATTCTTTTCTTGTAATTTTTTTTTTTCCTTATTATGGATAAGATTGAGAACTTTGTATTTTGCATTTGATCGAACTACCGCGGGTTCATTTAGATTTTAATAAAAGCTCTCTATTATTTTTTTTTTTTTAGGGCTTAAAGCGATCGGATATGTGCTGAATTACGAAGTTGTGCGGTGAATGGTGAGCTGATATGTGAAACGAAAAAATAATGAACAAACCAAAGCATACATGTCGCATTAGTTCATTGACCATGCCGTTCCACTCGCCGGTTTCCGGGTCCCTCGCGCCGTACTTCCGGTCGGGCACGAGTTCCATTCGATAAGAGAAGCCTACGTCCTTGGCAACCATCTCGAGGAGGTCCACACAAAAACCATAAAATCGCGTGTTTCCCGTGTAGTTCTTTTCGTGGTTCATCATTACGTAGGGTCTCTCCTGGGACCGAGGATTTTAGTGCATGATTTCGTCGGCGATCGAGATCCGTTTATCGACGAGTGAGTCAAAGACGATGAGGTCAAATGAAATATAAAACAATGATACAAAATTATGGCTCATGACTGACGAGAAATTAGTTTAAGACAGATGAATGTGATATTGAAGCGGTACTATGATAAACTATATGGGCATTTAAATTTATCGTATTCGTCCGTCGAGAAAGAGCACGATTGATTTTTAAAAAAAATATCTATCACTTATCATTAAATAAAAAAAAAAATGTATTCATTTAGAAAAAGATATCTATCAGCTAATTAACTTTTTGTAAACAAATATCGTTTATCCATATTCGGGTTGAAAAAATGATCTTCTTGTTTCATCCTCGATAACGAATTGACTTGCTGAATATTTTTTTTACCGACACTCCGCGTTAAAGTACATCCCGAATATGGATGGGCCGTTAATGCACGTTCCCGAGGCGGGTCTCGAGATTATACACAACTTTGGGTAGTATAACTAACCTAACTATTTGTTATCCTCAGGGATGATTTCCCATGGGATACCGTGAAAGCAGAAAGCCGAGTAGAGGATTCTCACCAGTTCCTTCGTTCTCCGACGCCACTAGGAACCCTCTCCGAACATCCAATTAATCGATGATAAATTGTTCGCAGCAACTTTCGTCAATGATTAATCTTTATATCTCAATTTTTAATTTACTTTCACAAATTTACCTTCCCGTATTTCATCGAGAGCGCCATAATTTTCATTTTACATTTTCGTTCTTGTCCATTTTTTTTCTTTGTTCCGAAATTTCATTGATTGCGATTTTCTCGATAGCGCAAAAAGCCACAATCGTGCCTCTCACCGTGGCAACGGCGATCGAAAAATCGAAGGTGTACACGATTGATATGTACATTTTTTGCAGGCAGATTAGTCTCTTTTATTCGATGCAAGTTTCCGGTTCTCAACGCGAATGGTTAATATTCCAGGACCGCGGGCATAAACTACGAAGAGAATAGCGAACAGCCGACCGAACGGTCGTTCCAACGTCGAGCCGAATCACCCTTTTACCCAAGTAACTTCTGTCTGCGTTTCGGAAGCTCGTAAATAGGACGCTTACCCGGGTAATTCTATGGAGAGCCTCCTTCCCGCGCCATTTTCGCGTAAACGCGATATTGCGAGGAACTCCTGTCGCGCTGGTTATCTCCGTTTTTACATGTCAGTTTAAAATGCCATTTTTTTATCGACGCTAAGAGACGCAATGCAGTTTGTGTTTTTTTTTTCGTCGTGTTTTTCAGGACCAGTGGAATAAAAAAAATGGGGGCTGAAGCGGCTTTTTAGCTACTTGTGTTATCTTGATTATGGAAATGAGAATTTTACTAACCAGAATCGTAATGACGACGAGAGTGACGTTCGCGATCCCAGGCTCGAAGAAGGCTGCGGTATCAGTGACGTTGACACCGGCACCTGGTCGCCACTCTCCAACCTATCGAAAACGAGACAATTGATTTTCTTTTAAATGTCAACTAGGATTTAAATGAACATTTTTAAAAATAATTTTTAAAAAATTTCAAATGTAACGTTGACAACATTTTCTCGATAATTTCCGCACTTTGGTTACAAATGAAATTATCAAGCAGTCCAAATAAACATAATAGAAGCACAAAATTTGTCGCAATTATTTAATAAAATTAACGAAACACGAAAGAAATTCATGTAAGCATATAATCATTTTTTAGCCTTATATTTAGTTACCGTTCGATAAATAGTAAAGCGCATCAAATTTATATACCTTGACAAGAGAGTGTTGTTTGAGTTTCAATAAATCCAACTTGAACTGAATCCTCCGTCCCTCCTTGAACTCGATCGGTCCGGAAATCCCTTTCATCTCGACCTGCAGAAGAAGCGATCAAAACTTATTGTTAGTCGATCATTGTGGTGTTATCCGTCCGTGAAAAGCGGCGGAGTATTTTAACAGAAGAAAAATTTCTCGATCCGAACATAGGCTAGCGAAGATGGCCGCTTCTTCGGTCGAAACTTCTCGGAGCACTATCCTAAAGCTTACGAGCAAAAAAACTTATACCATCGAGAAAGCTCGGTGGAGTTTCCGAAATTTCGTACTTAAAAAGTCGTTACAGTTCCGGTTAAGGCTTCTCTGTATAGTTCCGGTGTTATCGCTTCGAACAGATCCGATCGTATCAAATCCTGCTGCATTCTTACTGTTTTCCGGAAGCAAAAAATCTCTTTTGTGCAAACCGCAGCAATGTATAAGGTAAAAATCAATGGTCGACTTCTTTTTTATTTGGTGAATGAAAAATGCAATAGTTGAAAGCCTGAAGCACGAATAAACGAGCAAAATTTTCAGTCGGGTTGGTATAAAAAATACAAGACTCTCCTATGTGCTTAACGTTTTCCACTACATATTACCATACACAAAACACTATCATACGCAAATGGAAAAATAAACACGTAGTTTTTAAGAGGTCGTACAATTCATGTCTTTTATTTTAAGTGTGTTTAGTTTGAGAATTATTTCACCAGTGCCGAAGGATTTCATCGACAGAACTGGTAGAAGAAGCAATTTCTCCTTAATTTTTTTAAGTAAACAAAAAAGTAAAACCTTCAAGACTACACCATTTTCCGTCTTAGATTCGCGTGAAAAAATGCAGAGATAGAAGCGAAATTGTGGTTGATGCTCAAACAAAAAAAGGTGGTAAAATAAATAACAACGTTAAGAGAAAAAAATAAGTAAAGTCGAATAAAAAGATGGAAAGCTGTACGAGGTAATTTTCTACGTCTCTTTTCGCCTCTTCTTTTTGCTTAGACTGCGTCTTCTTGCAAGTAGAATGGATTCAACGAGCACCGAGATGCTGGAGCCTAGTTTAGTGGTTGCAATTTCTACACACATACACGGACGCGGGTCCACGCGGATGTGTGTGCGACGACTTTCCGTCACCCCACCCTATCACAGTGGAGCATATCTTTTGGACGCGACGAGAATATAAGCGTCTGGCTCAGCCAGAGCCACCGTCCGTTTCACCGTTTCACGGATTTAACCAAAAAAATTTCCTTTACGTGACACTTTTCGTCGTCGTGGTCAGCGGCAGCCCCAAAGTGTCGCAGGAAATTTAACATCACATAGCTATACACATATACAGACAGTCATACACAGCGTGTATACAGAACTGGCATAGACGCTTTATAAGCTAGACCCTGGTGTATAACACACCCTTTTTGCTGCACTGTCGCGTTTGCCCGCACGGTTCATCCTGGCAATAATGTTGGTACAGCGTACACAACGGTAGCTCTTTCGGCTTTGTCGGAGCATTCCTTTGCTCAGTTTGTAATCGGGCCAACGTTCACCGACCGCGGCCACTTAATTACCTGAGCTGCGGTTAATTATACGACTTTGTCTCAGTCTCTCGACCGGCCACTGACTGTCCCGCTATTTTCTTTATCCACTTTATCTACCCAGACCGTTCGCCGTTCCACGCCACGTGGATAACGTTAGTATTAAAGGGACAATTAACTCTTCAGTGTTTTTTTAGGCTTGCCCCATGTATGTATGCAATTTTATATACGTATGAGTGTAAGACCGCATGATTAACGCGACGTCGTCGAGCATATCCGGCCTAGGTCGAACGATTCGTTCGTAGACCGTTCGACATCATGCGCCACTTGGATAACGTTAATATCGAGAGAACGATTAACTTAATTTTTTTTGTACTCGCGGCACTTGTTCGGTTCTACACACGTATACATGTAAAAAGGTTATATGATTTATGCGACGCCGTTCAGAATATCCGCGAACGGTCGAACGATCCGTTCGTGGACCGTTCGTCGTCACGCGGATGACGTTAATATTAAATAGACAATTTACTTCAAATTTTTTTTCGACTCGCCGCATATGCACACCTCTATGTACATGAGCGTGTAAAGGCGTGAGATTTACGCGACGTCGTCGAGCAAATCCGCGCCCGGCTGAACTATCGGACGAGTACGAGTTATTAAGCTATCGACCCCTCGATATATTTCGCGTTACGATAAATTTATATCGCGATCGCGGTGCTAGCCGCGCCGACGACAAATTCGTTTCAATTTATCTCGCCCGCTCTCGCGCTAACGCAGAAACGCGTTTACTCCGTTTCAAGAACCGCTGATCGACGAGCGGCAAGCGTTCTCTCCCTCGCGCTAGTCACCGATCGGCGCGATGATCCCATAGATTTCGAACCAGCATAAACCAATCGGTGAATGCTTTCGTTTCGAAACCGTGGGAACGATACCGCCGATAACTGCGTTGTCGTGCGACATGTCCGTCTCGATAAACAGCACGATGCGTTAACAGTGTTGCGAGCCCGGATGCATGGCCGATACCCGTTTATCGAACAATTATCGAACATCGATAATGAATTAACACCTTTTTCCATTATACATTTGTCTTGTTAACTTTGCTGGTCTAGGAAAAGAGCGTTAAATCACAGCTGTTTAAAAAAATCAAGCGCTCCAAATTTTTGGACACCATCTCAATATACCATCGGCTGATTTATAAATACGATTAAAATCTTTGTTATCCTTTCAGGATTAATTGCATCTTGTATTTTTTTTAAATGTTTTGAGACAGTATTTCAATTATTATTTAAAAAAAAAACATATTTTCTGGACGAGAATACAAATTTGTAGTTTAGACAGTATCGTAAAAGAAAGTAACAAATATTTTTTGTGCACACTCAATTATCCACGAAATGCATGCTTCTCTTTCCGTCCGTCTATCTGTGGCTGTTTGCTGTCCGTAGTGACAATACCTTGCCGATGAGACTTCGGATCACCGCGAAATTTGCCGTGCAATTACGGCACAAAAAATTTAGCACTACTCGCGCAAACATATATACAGCCGAGACGCAATATATATTCCAATAGTTACTTCATTTCCTCAAAGGAGATGATCGTCTCATCGAGTTAATTTAACGCCACTGTAGTGAATCTCCGGGTGCAATTGTCGTCCCGTTTTGGGTTATCGGGAAAGGTGTTAAAGGATCTCGGAGTGAATTCATCGTCGACCAGTCACAGAGCTTGAAGAGTAAGAGGTACGTTTCACGATGATAGCGTAAGGTTCAGAGACAGTATAGAAGGGACGTTGCTGAGAGAAGGGGGTTGATAGCTGGTCCGGTTCTGGGCTTCCCGGCCGCTGAGAACAATGAACGGAAGAGCAAGACGTGGGGACGAGACGGCGGTGAGAAAGCTACGTCCAAATTGAAACTAGAATTACAACTACGGCAATAAATTACTGGATGGTTACTGCCCTAGTTGGGAGAAAACTTACTCGGAAACTAATGGAGCCGAGAGAGCGGGCGGGGTAGGAATACGAGATCCTCGAGCGGAGAAGGACTGGGAGATCTCTCGGTGTGCAATCTTGGGCAAGAAAGCTTCGCGGCAAATGGCGATGCCCGGCGTTAACTTGGAACCGATTGTCAAATGCGCGGGATCAAAAGTAGTGCCGATAGGTTGCTCATTTAAGGTAGCGTTCGGAACACTTGCCAAATCGGGTGCTACATTTTCACAATTGTTTATCCAAAATGTTCTGCACTCGGTGCAAGTAAGAAAAGTCGATTTGCAGAATTTCAAGTGTTCCCAATCAAGGACACTAATGAATTTTTTGCAAATAAATAAATTTGATAGATAAAAATTCCTAAGAAAATAAATTTTTATTGAGTTTTTTCAAAGAGGAATCCTAATTTTTTAATCAATTTTCATGTACCACGCTTCATTTTGTTTCTAGAATGTTGCTCTTATGGAGTCACTGAAGAGATTTTTTAATGGCTTCGATAATAAATTTAAATTTTAATATAATGGTTAATAAATACTTGCAATGGTGGATAAGTAATTGAAAAAACTTAGAACTTTTTCGACTAGCGTTTCACGCCGCAGCTATCTTGACCTAGGTGACGCAATACACTCGACCGGAGTATTTTCTCTTTCGCCTTTCAGTCTAGAACAAATGGTACGGGCTATGCTGCATCTCGTACCGAGTGAGTTTTCTCAGCGTAAACTTCATTGCCCTCCTCCGTAATTGAACGAGCTCGAGTAATTATACCAGCAATGCTGCACCGCTGTAATTGAATACAGTGCAAAGATTTAACAAATTGAACACACTCCATAAATTGAATAAATTTAACAAATTGAATAAATTTAACAAATTGAACAAATTTAACAAATCTCACAAATTGAATAAATCTAACAAATTGAATAAATCTAACAAATTGAATAAATCTAACAAATTGAATAAATCTAACAAATTGAATAAATCTAACAAATTGAATAAATCTAACAAATTGAATAAATCTAACAAATTGAATAAATCTGACAAATTGAATAAATCTAACAAATTGAATAAATCCAAGAAACTGAATACATTGAATAAATTAAGAAAATTTCATAAATTGAATAAATTATGAACGGCTTGTGGCTGGATCTTTTTCTTAACCAAGGCACGGCTTATCCATCACCTCCGTGCACTTCGCCCGAATCAAATCCAGGTCCTTCAATGGAGTGTCGACGACAACGGGAGATCTCTTGCTGTGTAACCGAGGGAAGGAAAGCCCCGCCGCTCGAAGGTGACGTCGTAAGTTGGAGTTTGCCGGCGTAGGATTGAAAGCGGTGCCTAAAGGTAGCTCATTTGACCCATGCAACGGAATAGCCTGACCGAGGCGTCCTTTTTTTCGCGTTAACGCCCCGAGCATAGTGCAAAGCTACGCAGCATCGCCAACCGAGCGTGTCCTCTCTGCGTAAACTACGTTACCCTGCTCCATAATTAAACGAGGCCGAGTAATTGTACGGGCGATGTTGCAACGGTGCAACGCTCGGCGCTTGTCTTGCTCGGGACACTTTGGTCCTGGGTTCGAAAAGTTTCAGTCGCGAGGTTGCGAGACTTGGTACGGTTGCTGGAATGGGGTTCGACATTGTCTTATTTGTAGAAAAAATAGACTTTTTGATTAGAAAAAATTGAAGAAATTAAATAATTTTGCACGGTTGGGGAAGGTAATTTTCTTAATCGCGGTAACGCCCCCAACGACATATAACTTCGCCGTCAACGACTCACATCTTCTCAGCGTCTCCGAGAAATAATTAACGACCGCGAGGGAGCAATTCGGACAAAGTTCTCTACATGGGAAATTGGAATCTCGGGAGGGACTTATCGAATGACGCAATTCGTTACTATTAATTATGAGTATTATCCTCTGCGACGGGTTCAGCGAATTTAATACAGAGGTCAAAATGTTTAATGGAGTTTCCATTAGTTGCTTCATGCTATCAATAGTAATTCACGAAACTGTGGATTTTTTATGGGTCCTTTAAAGCGGTTGAAATATTTGATGAAACCTCGTCCAATGACTTTTTATCGATAATCGATCGAAATTTTCGCACTCACAACAGACTTTAGTTGTAACTAAATAGACTGAAAAATGAACAGTTGACAACTGTACATGTGGCCCGTTCGATCAAGGTACACATTGATCGACGTTACGCTACCAACAATATTCCAGTGCCGTTCTGTCCGAACGAATTGTCCAATTAGCTCGAAAAAAAAGTCAAAGCCGAGTCACATGGCTTTCACGTTTGCCCTCAGAGTATTTCGCCTTCATCCTTTGGGCGCTGTTGTCAAATTGAAACTTTCATCCGGACGAAAAAACTTCCGCGTGTCTTTTGAACCACTTGCCATTAACAGTGCTGAGAAGTCCTCCATGGTTAATGAGCTCCGGAGATATTGCGTTAGCAATTTTCTTAAGAGCTCTTTCAACCGTGGAGTGAACGTATATATGACACAGTCGACAGAGCGTAATCAGGTTTGCGAAACATCTCCCTGGTACAGACAAAATATAAGTTTTACCGTGGAAAGTCTCTCCGTTTACCAACAAGAAAAGCGAATAAGAAAAAGAAAAAGGAACACCAACAACAAATAAGAAGTTTTCTTCCCGCAAGTTTCTCAATTGTTACCGAACGCTTTTGTGTCCGATACTGGAACAAATTCTCTGCGAAACTTTGCCCGATGGTCGTGATCGATTTCCCTTATCTTCGTCCGTGTCTTTGTGACGCAGTTTCACCCCTTGAAACGTTCAAAATTGCAGACAATCGCCGGTGGAAGGGTGAATAAGGGATAAGAGAAACCGCAACGCTATTGTGAAACTACGCGAAGGAAACTACAAGCCGCAAACCCGTCCGATCACCGATCATCCGCGAAACCCTCTTCTCGTGGTTCACCCTCCGATGCTCGTCGAGCACATTTCGGCTCGGTATTAGCGTACGTACGAGCTCACGTTTTCCACGGCAATTACTTCTCGTTCGGTTCAATTAAGCCACTTGGCGGGACGGTAATTTCAACGGTGGATTTGGCGGGTATGTCGAAACGGCTATTTGAGACCTGTAACTAACTCGCTTATACCTCGTGACAATCCCTGTGGCTTCCACTTACACTACTTTGCCTGTATATTACACACGCAAGGTACACGTATGTAAATATACGTACGTGAATCGGATATGCGCTACGTGTAATCTGACTCGGGGACGTTCGAGTTTCTGTATATGAAACCGATTGCCCCGGAGTACCAAGTTTTGGCTCGGCTCATAACCGCCTCTGTTTGCCGCCGACGACACGAATCGAACGGACACGCGAATTACGACAAATACCGACGGACGTGTAATGGACATATAGAAACGATAATTGCACGGAGTGTAAATCTGATGACTTTGAAATGAAGAACTGAGTGCAGTTTGAAATAAAAATTGTGAGATATTTAACGATACACATTTTTTATTAACGACTTTAAATTAAATTTTTTATTTTTTTCAATAAAAGAAAAATAATAATCAGTCCGTCGATGTTTCCCCCCACAACGCATCTTTATCGTCGCACAATTCACTTTAAGTTGTCCGTGGTCCATCGTGTCGTTTGTGTGGACAAGTTCTATTTATGATTTTACTTTGCAATGCTAATGACAGCCGAGGCATTTAGACACCATTTGGAAACGTGCCAAGTGGTGGTTTCGCTTCGCTGCCGCGCCACCTCGAAACCCTTTCACGCAACCTGCCGCCCTACATGAGAGAGGTCGCACCCGGCGCTGCGTTCGAACGACCCCCGAAACACCGCTCTATCGCCTACCTCCGACTATACAATTCTAAGGACGAGTCCGAATCGACGCACTGTGCATCGTCGAGGATACACGAATAATTGGCGTTCCGCGCTGCAGTCCGTCTCCCTTCTGCTCCGGCGATTTCATTTTAGCCGGTCCAACTACCCCCACGTCGACGGAATACGTAATAGACAAACGGCATATGAACCCTTGTCCGGGAGACACGGGATAACGCTCGGCTAATTTTCCACCGTGTGCACGGAAAATTTATGCATGACTCAATCCGGACCGGAGCACGACATTTTTTTACAGTCGAAAATACTATTTTTATGATAAGTTAACGAGGCAGGAATTATTAAGCTTCATGAAAATCCCGTAGAATCCTAGTGGTCGCCAAATTTCGTCGAAATACACGGTAAACGTAACTTCCTTAACTATGACGAGCGCGAAAAAAAATTGTTATTAAGGAAACAAAAAAAAATATTCGAGGTACTTCTTACCATTTTTTCGAATTTTTTTTTAGTACGTTAACTCCTCAATCGAATCGGTCGAAGGTAGCGCACCGATGTCGGTAAAGGGATGACGTCTATTGCTCCCATGCCGTGCTCGCGATTCTATGGCGAAAAAAAAAAAAAATTATAATTAGCACGAAATTGTCTTCCCAACGATTCGAGGCCCGATGAAGCCCGGAATCTCCCATATCACAAATTTATACCGTACTTCGATCGTCCTACGCGATTTTTCAAGTTGAACTCCTATTTCACGATGAAAGATTAAATTCGTTTTATGGAGGAAAACAAATGGTAAAATAAAACAAACATTGGGTAGAATAGATAACAGAATCCAAAGTAAAATCAATCACAGAGCCCGAAGGATCGATTCGATTACTCTCATCCCATAGGGCGGGTGGGGGCAGGTCGGGGAGGGGAGGAAAAGTCCGTTTAATCTGGAAAATTGTCTGCGGCGAGGAGTATGTTGCTTTCGCGGGGACGCAATACCGGATGACCGACGTCGCTGCCGCGCATTTTCCACTGTGAGAGAATCAAATACAAGAAAAAATTGACCTATAAATAAAAGTGACAATAAAAAAAATATATATATATATATATGTGGGTTACGAAAAGAGAAATATGCCCCAGGAAATACCGTAGATTGCGGACTGTGACATGGGTGGGATGGAGAGGTGAAGGATTTTGTTTTATTTTAGGTGACCTAAAATAAAATAAAATTGAATAAAAAATAGCCTGCGAACGAAAATTCAAAAGCACAATTTCGAACGAGCAAGCATTTCTATTGCATAAACTATACATTTGTGTATTTTGTTTTCGCATAAAACTGCGATGACGTTGTAAAAAGTTCGAAGTTTCAGAAGCTTTTTGTTCTTCCTTTATTATTTTCCTTTCCATTCATTTTCTGCATTTGGCGGAGTCGACTCACGTACGACGCGTATTATAATTCAACTTCCGGTATGCGGTAGATCGGGGGGGGGGGGGGGGGGGATTCCAATTCACCGGACGTGGGTGTAAATATTTGAGGTACTTGGGTATACCATAGGAAATATAGAACTATATTGAGAAGCCATTTAGGTGTGTATATATATATATGTACGAGATATACGGGACGATATTGGAATCTTTCTACGGGGGATGCGAGAACCATTGGATTAATGGTTCTCTCCCTAAGCGACTTCCCACAAAGTTTCACAGCGTTGAGCCGCGTTGGGGAGTCATAAGGGGCATGGCGTTTGAATCCCAGAGCTATTTTTTAATATAGAGATATAATATCCAGAAAGAAATCCAAAATATATATCTATCATCCTATGCAAAATCCTACACAGTAAAAAAAAAGTTTTAACGTTTCCAACAGAAGTTCACATACGAAAAAGGTATACGATAAGACGATTGAAAACTCAACAACTAATGCACAAAAGAACATTTAGAACAAAAAAGTTTCTCGAAGAAAACGAAATAAAGGAAGCTTGGCACGGTTAAACCGCGGCCCGTTGAATCCGCGCTCGTGACGAAGCACGGGAGAGGAAATTCGTGAAACTCGTTTCTCGTGAATAAACAAATAAAAAAATTCTAATTAGAAGGTCTACAGTGCATGAAAAGAAAGTTGAACACAGTCCGGATAAAAAATCTGTGTTATGATAATAATGTTATCCGGGGCTCTATTAAGAGGCCAATTATGAAACTCTCGCTAGCTCCAATCGTCTTTCAGAGGAGGTTCTAAAGATTTCCAAGTTTTTTTTTTGCAAGGTAACTAATCGTTAGAGCTGCTGAATCGCGGGCTCCGAGCCAACCTCCGTTAGTCTGGCCTCTCGGTATGATCTTCCCCGCTCTGTTCTGTACACAGC
This sequence comes from Listrodromus nycthemerus, assembly GCA_963978505.1. Classification (NCBI taxonomy): domain Eukaryota; kingdom Metazoa; phylum Arthropoda; class Insecta; order Hymenoptera; family Ichneumonidae; genus Listrodromus; species Listrodromus nycthemerus. The sequence continues at coordinate 22,844,924 of OZ021680.1, read as the reverse complement.
GTCGACAAAACCCTGCTAGCGGCGTTATTGGACGAGGACGAGCTTAGGCCACACATAAGTACGCAACGATATCAGTGCTCTTCTCTGTACGCGGATATTTGTAAATTGCAAACGAGCCACCCTCGTCCCGCGCATGTACACCCGATAGCTACATGCAATATGCATGCCTGAAGGATAGGCGAGCATTAACATAATTACGATTCTACCCCCGAGGCAGTACGTGCATCACGGATAAAACAGTTGTTATCTCTGTTACGAAACTCTAATACAGACGATATTTATTGCTAACGTTAATATACTGCTGAAACGGATCGATGCCCGAAACGAAAACATATACGCGATCTGTGAAATCCGTGGCACTCGAAGCAATTACTTCCCGGCATGCGTATCAAGTCCGCTTTGATGCACTCGTATCGCGGTACAGTACACGACCGCTTTTCTCCGAGCCACAAAATTCCGAATGACAGAGTTGTGCAATTCAAACCCTTCTTGAGGTCCGTCACCGGCTTGGTGGGGAAACGAACGACACCTCGCCTTTTGCGAGCTGCAAATTGAACAGTCGCTTCTGTCTGAGAGGAATGGTGGGCGGGTATTTGAGCAGGTAGAGGGGTATTCAACGCACCCGGTCACGACGAATTGGATTGGCTTGTAAGGATTGGACAAATGTGGTCGTGTACTGTAGAACATTATAAGTCATGCATGAAAAGCGCTACTTTCCGTGCCTGCCGAGACTGGCGTAAGTGGCGCTTCGTAGCCATGAGTGGATAATTGTCTGGCGCATCCTCGAGTCGGCTTCTTTGCGTGTGATTTGCCTTTGCGCAAGCGCATCTCGCTGCTTTTTCGAGCGAATTTTTTTTGTATGCGATTCATGGAAGTAATTCCAAGCGGCTGGAAGCGCTACAATCAGCAGGCGCGTAGTAGATCTTCTCTCGCATTTGTTCAATAAAAGAGAATGCGATACTTGTACGTGAAAGCGAACTCTCGACGGCGGTTTTGAAGTGGCCGCACTCGCATTGTCTCGCACTATGACAACACTCGGCCTCGTGCCATTATAGCAGGTGAACCAGTTCGTGCTACAACTCCCCAACTCTCGCCGAAAATCCGTTTCAACAAACTAGTATCGCAATTTATTATTATGGCATCGGTGCGTTGCATGCACGAGTACAGAACAGCGCGCAGGAAACTTCCGTTTTCATACCTCGCGGAGTAACATTTCGTACGATACACATTTGATACAACTTTTCCTGACTCGTGTAATTGCTGTATTCCCCTAAAAAGTGTCGTTTCGCAAAATTTAACGCAGGATTCCCCACCCCAAAAGTGGTCGAATTTAAAAATTCTCCTAAAACCTTTTGTTTGTACAGTTTTGGAACGGAAATTCATCACTGAATCCAATGGCGAAGGTTCCAGGTCGATATCTTGAAAAAAAAATTTTCCGATTTTTCGGAGGTGAAAAATAGACAGGTAGTACCCTTACCGTTTTTCACCTCCGAAAAATCGGAAAAATTTTTTTTCAAGATATCGACCTGGAACCTTCGCCATTGGATTCAGTGATGAATTTCCAATCCAAAACTGTACGAACAAAAGGTTTTTGGAGAATTTTTTAATTTGACCCCTTTTGGGGTAGGGAATCCTGGGTTAAATCTTGCGAAACGACACTTTTTTTTGAAAAATTTCGAGATATCGACCTGAAACCTTCACCATTAGATCCAAGTCGCATACTTCCCAACCGATTTTGTGGACGAAAAAATTCTAAAAAAATTTTTTCCCCGAGAAAATCACTTTTTTAAAAATACGCATTTTCATCGAAAAACGGAAAAACGTTTTTCGGCATAAAACATGGCAAAAAATTTTTTTAGAATTTTTTCATCCACGAAATCGGTTGGGAAGTATGCGACTTGGATCTAATGGTGAAGGTTTCAGGTCGATATCTCGAAATTTTTCAAAAAAAAGTGTCGTTTCGCAAGATTTAACCCAGGATTCCCTACCCCAAAAGTGGTCAAATTAAAAAATTCTCCAAAAACCTTTTGTTTGTACAGTTTTGGATTGGAAATTCATCACTGAATCCAATGGCGAAGGTTCCAGGTCGATATCTTGAAAAAATTTTTTTCCGATTTTTCGGAGGTGAAAAACGGTAAGGGTACTACCTGTCTATTTTTCACCTCCGAAAAATCGGAAAAATTTTTTTTCAAGATATCGACCTGGAACCTTCGCCATTGGATTCAGTGATGAATTTCCGTTCCAAAACTGTACAAACAAAAGGTTTTTGGTGAATTTTAAAATTTGACCACTTTTGGGGTAGGGAATCCTGGGTTAAATCTTGCGAAACGACACTTTTTTTTGAAAAATTTCGAGATATCGACCTGAAACCTTCACCATTAGATCCAAGTCGCATACTTCCCAACCGATTTTGTGGACGAAAAAATTCTAAAAAAATTTTTTCCCCGAGAAAATCACTTTTTTAAAAATACGCATTTTCATCGAAAAACGGAAAAACGTTTTTCGGCATAAAACATGGCAAAAAATTTTTTTAGAATTTTTTCATCCACGAAATCGGTTGGGAAGTATGCGACTTGGATCTAATGGTGAAGGTTTCAGGTCGATATCTCGAAATTTTTCAAAAAAAAGTGTCGTTTCGCAAGATTTAACCCAGGATTCCCTACCCCAAAAGTGGTCAAATTAAAAAATTCTCCAAAAACCTTTTGTTTGTACAGTTTTGGATTGGAAATTCATCACTGAATCCAATGGCGAAGGTTCCAGGTCGATATCTTGAAAAAATTTTTTTCCGATTTTTCGGAGGTGAAAAACGGTAAGGGTACTACCTGTCTATTTTTCACCTCCGAAAAATCGGAAAAATTTTTTTTCAAGATATCGACCTGGAACCTTCGCCATTGGATTCAGTGATGAATTTCCGTTCCAAAACTGTACAAACAAAAGGTTTTTGGAGAATTTTAAAATTTGACCACTTTTGGGGTAGGGAATCCTGGGTTAAATCTTGCGAAACGACACTTTTTTTTGAAAAATTTCGAGATATCGACCTGAAACCTTCACCATTAGATCCAAGTCGCATACTTCCCAACCGATTT